>CM064861.1:15717757-16917757 GCA_032719365.1 Prinsepia uniflora
TTGGTCATGATGCCCGTACCTTAATAAACCTGGGAGCTACTCATTCATTTGTTTCTCGCACTTATGCAACCTTAGCTGATAGAGAGATTTCTGCACTTGGTTGTAATATGGGAGTCGGTACACCGACTGGTGATATTTATGTAGTCAACCAAGTGATACGAGAGTATCCTGTATTGATAGGGGATGTGCATCTTGTGGCTGACTTAATTTTGTTAGATTTATGCGATTTTGATGTTATCCTTGGGATGGATTGGCTGACAACCCATCATGCCTCTATCGAATGTTTCAATAAGAGGGTGATACTCCGAAGTCCAGGATTACCGGAAGTCATATTCTAGGGAGAGCGGCAGACGGTTCCCGCCAAAGTCATATCGGCTCTTACAGCAGAGAGATTGTTGCGGAAGGGTTGCCAAGGTTATCTAGCACATGTGATTGATGTATGGGATACCCCAGTTAAGGTCGAGGATATCCCTATCGTATGTGAGTTCCCAGATGTGTTTCCTGAGGACTTACCAAGAGTGCCACCGCATAGGGAGATGGAGTTCGCCATTGACTTGATTCCTGGTACATGACCTATTTCTTTGCCTCCTTATCGCATGGCACCAGCTGAGTTAAGGGAATTAAAGGTGCAATTACAGGATCTAGTCGATATGGGATTCATTCGACCGAATGTATCACCGTGGGGAGCCCCCGTACTATTTGTGAAAAAGAAAGAAGACAGTTTGAGAATGTGTATGGATTACAGGCAACTAAACAAGATGATGATCAAGAATAAGTATCCTTTGCCTCGAATTGATGACTTGTTTGATCAGTTAAGGGGAGCTACATATTTTTCGAAGATTGATCTTCGTTCTGGTTATCATCAGCTGCGGATTCGAGAAGAGGATATTCCGAAAATAGCCTTTCGGACTCGGTATGGTCATTATGAGTTTCTCGTGATGCCCATTGGGTTAACCAATGCTCCGGCAGCATTTTTGGACTTGATGAACCGAGTATTCCGGAAATATCATGGTCAGTTTGTCATTGTGTTTATTGATGATATTTTAGTATATTCAAAGACTGCGAAAGCGCACGAGAAGCACCTGAGACTTGTGCTTGGAACTTTGAGGGAAAATCAACTGTTTGCTAAACTGAGTAAATGCCAATTTTGGTTGACGAGTGTGGGATTTCTAGGGCATGTGATTTCTGCAGAAGGAATTTGTGTTGATCCCCAGGAAATTGAAGCAGTGGCAAATTGGGAACAACCCACAACAGTGACTGAAGTGAGGAGCTTTCTGGGGTTAGCCGGTTATTACAGGCGTTTCGTAGAAGGATTCTCTACGATTGCTGCTCCTTTGACTCGTTTGACCAGGAAAGGAGTTAAGTTCATTTGGGATGAGATTTGTGAGCAGAGTTTTCAGGAATTGAAGAAACGATTGACATCCGCTCCAATATTGGCTCTTCCAGATGACAGTGGAGAATTTGAAGTGTATACTGATGCATCCTTACACGACTTAGGGTGTGTGCTGATGCAGCATGGGAAAGTGATTGCTTATGCTTCTCGACAGTTAAAACCGCACGAGCGCAACTATCCTACCCATGATTTGGAATTGGCTGCAGTAGTGCATGCGCTAAAGATCTGGAGACATTATCTATACGGTGAGACCTGCCGACTGTTTACGGATCATAAAAGTTTGAAATACTTTTTCACCCAGAAGGAGCTAAATGTGAGGCAGAGAAGATGGTTGGAATTACTAAAGGATTATGATTGCACAATCGAATACCATCCTGGAAAGGCAAACGTAGTGGCTGATGCATTGAGCCAGAAATCAGCACATTCGGTAGCTCATTTACGGACGATACACTTGCCTCTATTAGTTGAACTGCGTAAGACTGGTTTCGTGTTAGGACTTGATAGTCAATATGGGTTGGTAGCGAGTTTCCAGGTGCGACCAATCCTGATTGATCAGATTATTGATGCTCAATTTCAAGACGCGACTTTATGTATTTTTCGCATTGAAGTGGAAGCAGGAGAACGACAGGATTATGCAGTGAATGAGGAAGGAGCCTTAACCACAGAATGGAGATTATGTGTACCTGCAGATGAAGCATTAAAAAAGGAGATTCTGGCTGAAGCTCATAGTTCTGCATACGCTATGCACCCAGGAGGAACAAAAATGTACCGTACTCTCCGAGAGCATTACTGGTGGCCTGGCATGAAACGAGAAATTGCTGAGTATGTGAGTAAATGTTTGATATGTTAGTAGGTAAAGGCGGAGAGACAGAGACCTTACGGAGCACTGTAACCGCTTCCTATCCCCGAATGGAAATGGGATCATATAACCATGGATTTTGTGTTTAAACTTCCGAGGACGCCCTGAGGCCACGATGGCGTTTGGGTGATTGTAGACAGACTTACTAAGTCAGCACATTTCTTACCTGTAAAGGAAGACTTTCAGATGACTCAGTACGCTAACTTGTTCATTAATGAGATTATTCGGTTACATGGTACACCTGCCTCTATTGTCTCAGATCGAGATCCGCGATTTACATCTAGATTCTGGCAAAGTTTACAGAAAGCTTTTGGGACGAGATTGCATTTTAGTACGGCGTTCCAACCTCAGACGGATGGACAGTCGGAACGGACCATCCAGACCTTGGAAGATATGATGAGAGCATGTGTTCTGCAATTCCAGGGTACTTGGGAGTCACATTTGCCATTGATGGAATTTGCCTATAATAACAGTTATCAAGCAAGTATTGGAATGGCACCTTATGAAGCCCTATATGGACGCCAGTGCCGAACCCCTTTGTGTTGGACTGAAGTGGGTGAAAGAAAATTGTCTAAGTCCGAATTGATTGATCTGACGACAGAGAAAGTTATGCTTATCCGGGATAGACTCAAGGCAGCCCAAGACAGGCAAAAGAGCTACGTGGATCGGCGAGTCAGAGATCTTGAATTTGCAGTGGGAGATTGGGTTTTTCTGAAGTTATCCCCTTGGAAAGATATAGTACAATTTGGCAGGCGCGGGAAATTAAGCCCCCGTTTCATCGGACCTTATGAGATTATCGAGCGGATTGACCGAGTTGCTTACCGATTAGCACTACCATCGGAGCTTTCCAGAGTTCATAATGTCTTTCATGTATCCATGCTACGGAAATATGTATATGATGAGTCCCATGTATTAGAAGAGCAGCCTATTGAGCTCAGGGAAGACCTAAGCTTTGAAGAACAACCTGTGCAAATCTTGGATCAAAAGGATAAGGTACTCCGTCGAAAGACAATTCCTTTAGTAAAAGTGCTTTGGCGAAATCAGAATGTAGAAGATGCTACTTGGGAACCCGAAGCTCAGATGCGGGAGCAGTACCCGTATTTATTTCCGTGAAATTTCGGGGACGAAATTCCCTAAGGGGGGAAGGTTGTAACTCCCCGAAAATCCAAAAGTTGTAAAATATTAAAATAATGTGAAAATTACGTTTTTACCCTTGATGACATATGGTTAAAAGTTGACTTTTTGTTTAAAATACTTTTTGCACATTTCTCGAGTACCGTTGTGTAGGTCTTGGAACGCTGAATCCGTAGACAGGTGGCACGTCAAAAACGGAGCTCGTATGAAAAAGTTATGGGTCTGGGAAGTTCAGGGGCAAAATGGTCATTTGTGACCACAAGGGTAAAATGGTAATTTTATTGGATTGTGATTAAACGGTGAATGAGATGATTATCACCTCACCTTAAATGCTGATTCATTTTAGCAAATGACTCATATCTTTCATCAAGTGACAAGTGTCACTTGTTGTTGAAGATTAGGGGCACTTAGGGATTTTAATTAATTAGTTAGTTGAAGTTAACAAATAAATGGGTATTGTTAACTGATGAACAGTGTTCGACTAAAACCTTCAAACACAGAACAGAGGACGTCCATATTTCTCCTTCACCTTAATCGAATTCTGTTGCAACCAGAGAAATTGAGCAAGTAATTAACTGAATTGAAGAGTGAAAAACCGAAAGGAAACCGACCCAAACCCAAGGGATACCATACTGAGAAAAACCCGAAAAATCACCCAACACCATGATTTTCGATTTTGGTTTTATGGACAATTTCGATCGCAATTGAGGTGATATTAAGCTTCCTGGGAGCTAAACGACTCGAACCCAATCAACTGGAAGAAAAATTGGAGGTGAAATCGTGACGATCAGACGCTGCAACTGTTTCGGAAAATCAAGCTTGAGTCTGATTACTTAGAGGTAATAACTCATGAAATTGATCTCGATTTCGTGTTTATAATAGTCCTATGACGCTTCTGGTATGAACAATTGAAGGAAACAGGTGATATTTGGGTATAACCCGAATTAGGATCCGATGAGTGTTCTTCGTGAGTCGAGGAGTTTTAGAGCTTAATTGTTTAAATTGAAGTTACAGAACCGTAAGTTAGATTGAACTGATAGTAATGAATGAAAGAACGAAAGAAATTGAGTTGGAATTGAAGGAAATCAAGTCGGATCTGATCGCGGGTTGCAGACCCGAATACCAGAGAAACGGGCGAGAGAGAGAGACACTGTAGTAGGGTACTATTCACGGCGCGTGGCTGTCACGCGCAGCCGCTTGCGGCGGCGCGTGAGGGTGCGTGGCCGGGAATCTGAGGAAGGGTCCAACAAAAATTTTGATATTCTCGATGATACGGACCTATTAGCGTTGGTTTCGGGTCAATCAGATATGAACTGAGAGTAGTTTTGTGTACCCGAAGCGTATAGGTTACATTTAAAATAATATTATTTTATTCCGACAATTAGAAAATTCGTACAGGGGATTATGTGATAACCTAGTAATATTATATTACTTGTTTGACAGGCCCGAATACTTTCAAGACGTCGGAAGAATACGAACAGCTCGAAACGGAACAATCTGGACGGTGTGTGAGTGGACTTTTGTTTTCTACCATAAATGCATGCATATATTTTTTAAATGCTTTATAATATGATTTGCAATGATTTGGTATGATTGATACTTCGATATGATGATTTTCAAATTTTTGGAATATTATATTATTTTATGTGCTTTTGGGCACGATTTTCGAGAAAACTGTGAAACGGATATTTCGAACTAAGGCTCGGGTTTTGAACTTGATTTTGACTCGGGTTATGAGTCTGGCACTAGATTTGATGGAATTGTGTTAATTAAAATTGTGATTACACAGATTTGTGTGAAACTGGTTTACGGATGTTGATAAATGCTTTAACTGTTTTCACTGATTTTCATGATGATGATATATGTGGGCTTTCGGTGTGGAATATGTTTCCCCCGAAATAGACCCTGGAGATAGCGCTCGCCTTCGGGATGGAAGTGTTTACCCCGAAGAGGTCACGTAGCACGATCTTTGTCGAGCAGCCGAGGGAGGCTTGACTCAGATCAGATGTGCTGAGTTATATATGGATCGGTAAGTGATGTGTTCACGAGATCCGGATTGCCGGCTGGTGATGTGTTCACAGCGGCGGATGCTCGGGATTTGAGCGGTCCTTGAGCCTATTGATTTGCACGCGTTGCAGGGATAACGTGACTCTATATTGGACCTGGATCTTGTGTTTTATTGATGTTTGAAATTTATATTCATATCTTAATTATTTGATTTATAAGTTATGATATGCATGCATGTTTGTGAAAACTGGAGGGTAAGACTATATTTTGATAAATGTATTTCTAAACTTGATTTTTGTCCACTCACACCTTTGATGTTTTATTTGCCCTCCAGGCCAGTGCACAGGTACTGAGGCTAATATCGAGGCTGAGGAATAAACGGACCGTTGCGTACTCAGACACTTTGCATCGTAGGATTTTGTTCCCTACATGTAAATATTTCCTATGCTCTGTAAACCTGTTGACTAGGTCAAAGGTCTCGGAATACTAAACTATCCCTTGTCTGACAATGTTTATCATTTGTATGTTCTATATGTATATATTTAAAACTACTTTTGGTATTTTCGAGTTATTGTCAGACGGGAGCAGGATCTTTCACGATTATCGAGGGATAATCAGGATGGGTCTTGTCAGCATGAGTGGGTACGCTTTGATGGGCGTAATTCAGATTGGTAAGTTTTGGATTTCGTGGTTGGAGTAGATGTATTGATGCTGATCGGGTGACCATGGGACTCGAAATGGATGTTGAGTTGGAGTTTTTGATCTGCCTAGTAATGGATTGGACAGATGGAATCCAGAATTGAAATGTGATTGGCTACAACCTAGGTTGTAGGATGGTTGATGGGTAGATGTACGTACTTTGTACATTGTTCGAGGTACGATACTGGGCAGACTGGTGGTGCCTAGTGACGGTATATAGGATATACCAGTAGTACATTGGTGAGCGTGTTGGTAGTCGGCTTAGCCCGATACCATTTGATTAGTTGAGGACAGGAACTGGACATTGGATACTGTGCACTGGGTCATAGTGTTTCTGATGGGTCTAGTAGCACACAGGTCGAGTGAGATGTTGGTGATGTATACTCAGGTTAAGTAAGTTGGTGATTAGTGTGACCACAAGTAAGTATTGTGTTAGTTTTCGACTAGCAACTGTCAAGTGGCGACAGTTTATCGGATGTTTCAACGTGGATCGATGAATGAGTTTTGGTGACTCCCAGTGGGAGAAAACGTCAGGATAAACTGGGGATTAAGAAAGGAACCGTCAAGTTCATTGTGTCAGCGAATTAGTAGATTTGACAAGTGGTATCAACTCGGAACGTGTGATTTCTGTCATTCGACCTGGTCGAATGTAGTCGATGCGACGTGAGTGTTAGCGGAATGTCTGGATGCGAATAAGTATTGCTCTGTTTAGTGGGTGAACTAGTGTACACGTGTTGTGAGATCAAATTGCTTTCCACGAGGTGGATATGGAATCAGTATAGTTGGAATTTCGAGGACGAAATTAATTAAGGAGGGAAGGTTGTAACGACCTGTCCCGAATTTCAGGATTAGATTAGTGACTAATCAAGGATTAGTGAGGTTAATCGGTGATTAGTTGAGAGAAATCGGACGAACAACGCAAAATGACCATTTTGTCCCTAATCGTGGGTAAAATGTTGACTTTTGGATCGGGAGGTCCGATGGCCGAGGGCTGAGGACCGTTACGTAGATCGGGTCGATACGATTCCGTAGACAGGTGCCACGCTGAAATCGAACTTCAAATGGGAAAATTAAGGGTCACGGAAATTCGATTTCACTATGAACACATTACAAAACGGGGATGATGTGGCAATAATTGATTGGACAGATATTTTAAGTGGAACCCATGGATGAGTGACAAGTGTCACTCATCCTATTGGTTGCTTCCCTAAAAAGTGGATCTAACTAATTAAATAATAATTAATCTAATTATTTTATAATTTAATCCTACCCACCTTCCATCCTAGCCCTTCATCTCATCAACTCTCTCAATCTCCACCATTCAATTTCCCTCTCTCTCATCTGATCATCATCAGATATCCTCCCTCTCTGTTTCATCCTAACCCGAGCATCCTTCTCCATTTTCTCTCTAAAACAAACACCACATCACATCACACTATCACCATATATGCATCCTTACGGTTGTGTGAGAGATAGGGAGAGGCTGAGATGATGAGGACAGCGGCTCATGGCGGTTCACGGTGGAGGGTGAGTCAACTGAAAGCCCAAGAGCCCAGTTTTAATTTCAAAAATTGAAAGTATGGTTTTGATTGTTGTTTTGAGTCCCTTTTGATTCTGTTATGACCTAGGGACCAAGGAAACACTATGAGGATCGAATTGAATGGAAATGGGTGGCTAGGAAGCTAAGAAATCGAGCTTGAAGATCAAGCTCACGACTTGTTCATGGAATGTGAGTTTTTAGTGGTTTTTCATGTGCTTTGGAATCATAGATAGATAGGAAATGAGAGGGGGGAAGTTTAGGAATCGAAAGGGGAAAGATTGGATTGAAAATAGGAGAGATTGGACGTTGAACCGGCCAAGCCGGTCCAGGCCGGTTCGGTCTGGTTCAAAACCAGAGAATCGGTTCGACAGAGGTTAGGGGTGACACTGTTCACTGGCGCGTGGGCTTCACGCCCAACACCTTTGGGCTTCCCGGGTTGGGCGGGTTGGGGGGGGGGGATGAAGCATCCCTAGGGGATGACTTCAACATGACTTTTAATCTATTCGATGTAACGAACATTTTGGGACTGGTTTCAAATTGATCGGACACCGTCTCGATAATGTTCGGGACATCCGAAGGTTTAGGATCGTGTTTTAAAATACTTAAAAATTTGAGAAAATTACGGGGCTTCAATGAGAGGTTAATAAGGTAATTAGTAATCCTCTAGATTGATTTGGACAGGTTTGGGAGTCCCGTTGACGAAGATTAGCCCGATGAGGCTTACGGCACGCAAATCGAGGCAGTAGCTTAGGACGGTCTGTGAGTGGACCTTGATCTCTAAAATATGATGCATGCATAAATGTTTTATGAATATGATTCTATGATGTTGATTTGGATGATTGTGATTTATATGGTTTCACGCATTTTGAGGCGATTTATGTACTTGCACGTAAATCGAAGTTTTCTGTTTTACACTGATTTTCCGTACTTATAGTTTTAGAAATGATTTCATGAAATGGTTTTGGATTTTAAAAGGTAAACTCGGGTTCGAGACCCATTTGTTTTGGAAACCCTCGGACTCGAAGTCCCTTTTAGCTACGTTCTCGGGCTAGAGGCCCAATTGATTCTTGAATCGATTTTGGAATTGGAAATATGGACCGGGCACGAAACCCAATTTATTTACGAACTCTCGAACCTAACTTCCATTTGATTTAATAAGGCATCGGGCTGGAGGCCCAGTTTGTTTACGTATCGGGCTCGAGGCCCAATTGGTTTACGTATCGGGCTCGAGGCCTAGTTGACTTACATATCGGGCACGAGGCCCATTTGATTTACGAAATCGGGCACGAGGCCCATTTGCTTTATGAAATCGGGCACGAGGCCCAGTTGATTTACAATTCAGGACAGAGGCCCAATTTGTATGTGGATTCGGGCTTAGGGCCCAGTTATGTATTAAGATTGTGATTTCAGGTCGGGGACCCATAAATGGATTTATGGTTCATGACGGTTTATGGGGACCGGCATGAACCCTTGAAAGATTTTTATGGTTCATGATGGTTTATGGAGACAGGCATGAACCCTTGAAAGGTTTTTTTGGTTCATGATGGTTTATGGGGACCGGGCATGAACCCTTGAAAGGTTTTAAGAATGATTTCAAAAGGTTTTTCGTATACCATCCTTTATATATGAATTGTCTCCTCCGGGGAGGGTCGTTGACCTAGGTGGACCCCGGAGTAGTCACGGAGCACTGACTGAGTGGAGTCGCCCCCGTTGGGTTCCTTACTCTCAGAAAGGCTATGGATTATAACCCCAAGGGAGGGTCATTGATCTACGGACATTGACCTGGGTGGATCCTAAGGAGACTTGGGCTTTGAGACTCCGGGTAGCACACGCATAGCTCAAGATACCGTGACAGGATTGGTTATATGATATTGATGAACATGATTTCATGGATTTGCGAAAATTGTGTTTTATGATTGATAAATGGATTTGGGTTGAGATCCCACATATGTTTATTATGTTCTGGATTTCTGTAAATAGTTTGGGGCCGGGGCCCGTATGGATTTGGTTATTGAAATATATGTGGTTTGATAAATGGTTTTACTATGCATGCATGCTTTTTAGTGAAGGGCATAAAGGTCTTTATAAAATATGTTTTACGAACTTATTACTTTTCGTCCACTCACGGTCTTTCTGTTTTCAATGCCCTTCATGTTGAATACGGTGCAGACTGTAGCAGAAACGGAGACATCACATACCTCCTCGGGATCCTGGCGTACTCTAGAAGCCTGCGGGCTAAAGGTTCAAATTTTCCCTGGTCTGACACTCCGTGTCAGACGGAATCAGGAGCGTCCCTCTTTAATCCCGGGGGGATTAGGACGGGTCCTGATATTACATAAGGCGGCCTATCTCTTGAATCCTTATTACTTCTTCAAAGATGATAGCATAGTTGAAGATCCAATTGTCTTGGAAGGGATGTTTGATTGTGTTGAGAAGTTCTTCCTCAATGACATTAATAAGCAAGATATTGTGATGAATGAAGAATTTGTGAAGTACAAGAAAAAAGAAGGTGGGTTTGGAAAACATTTGGCCTATGTTGCAACAATTAGGAATGATTTCGATCCGGGTAAGAACATTCACAATTCATAATTTATTTTTTAGTTGCCATTCTTACATAGTTTTTCATTAATTAAGAAGATTATGCATTTGTAGTTCAATGGTGGTCCTTGTATAGAGGTGGTGTACCTACATTGCAAAAAATGGCTCAAAAGATTCTTTTTTTGACTACAAGTTTATCCGGATGTGAGAGAAATTGGAGCACTTTTGAGGGGGTAAGTAAGTAATTAAAGACTATGGTATATTAGCTTGTATTTAATATGCTCAATCTCACTTAGTCACTTATGACTTATGAGTTTGTTCATACTCAATTCAATGTTTTCTAATAGTTTTCAAACTTTTATTCAATGTAAAACCATACAAAGAAAAGGAATAGACTAGAGGCAACACGGTTGAACAATCTAGTTTATGTCCAATTCAATGCCAAGATCATCAATAAGAAAAAACGAGGAAGAGAGAAAGACATAGATGTACTAATTGCTAGTGAAGCTAGTAATGCTCAAGAATGGATTGTTCATGGTGGTGATATTGATGAAGTTAACCCCGCCCCTGATGATAAAATAAGAGAGCTTAACGAAGAAATTTTGAAATCCAATGAGGACATTCAAGACAAGGAAAATGAAGATGTATATGAGTTTGAATCCAATACGGAAAGAGTATTGGAGGAATATGGGGAAGAAGAGTTAGAGTCTTAAAGGTTGTTCAAGTAATATATGTAATGTATATACTTTAAGAAGTATATACTCCTTTTGAAACTTTCATTTTGAGCATGTATATACTCTTGATGAAGTATATGCTCCTTATGAAGTGTATACTTTCTATGTATGTATATGTTTTTTTATGAAATATATAAGTCTTTATGTTTTTTATGAAATATATAAGTCTTTATGTTTTTTTATGAAATATATAAGTCTTTATGTATATGCTCATTCATTATTAAATTTTGCTCTTAAAAAAAAACTGCCTAGGCGCTAGGTCCCTGCCGGCCGCCTCGGGAGTGCCTAGCGCTGTTTTGAATATTGTGTATCGCATATTGGACAAACTTCTAGTTCCTCATTAGAATTATTCTTTAGGAAATTTTGAAGCATTAAACCATATTCATAGCCACCAAACAAGATTTTCATAGCCAAAGTTCTCAAAGTTTTTTTTTTTTCAAATATATCAAAAAGAACAAATCTCGAGATCTCCATAATTCTGTACATGAAATTTCAAAAGCTTTTCTTTTGCCAATAATTGATTTTCATTTTTATTTGAGCTAATAATTAATTTATGAGTTTCACCAAAAAAAAAAGTGTTGATTTATGAGGATAAATTGGATAATTTACATAAAAAGGGAAACCGTTAGTATTGCGTGCCAAATCTGTCTTATTGGTAATCGGCCACAACCATAAACAACTAACATGGTTTCAAGTCCACCACCCAACATATCCCCACGTGTTCATTTTTCATTAAGCAGCTCACCGAAAAGAAAAATAAGAAACAAAGAAAACAAAAAGAGGCCTATTTTTTCGTCTTCATCGTTTTCTCTTGAAGGTGCATTGCAGCCATGACAGTACCTCCAAATCAAGGTTCGTTGCTAGCTGGGATTCAGCTCTATCATAGTCTCAGCTACTTGGTCAGGTTTTCTTTGATTTAATTTGATTTTTACTGCTTCTATCGATCAGATATAAAGGATCAAATAATTCCATATTGAATAAGAATTGAACAAAAACTGTGAAAGGTCACTAATTTATGGCAAATCATAGCTGAATCTTGATTGTTATTTGAAAATTTAAAATTTTCCTTTTCTGGGTTTACTCCTTTTGTTGGCTTTAACAATGAAGCTCATACTTTGAGCTTGAAGCTATTGGTATTGATTTGGTTATTTGTTCTACAATTTTTATAAGCTGCTCTATTGTTTTGATTTCTAATCGTATGGTTAATGACTCAATGGTAGTTATTATTTTGCTTCTGTCCTGCAGATGATGCTAACAACGACGAGAGGACTACTTATTTCAAGTCACCTGCATTGGATGTCTCACTTGCTTTTCCCCAAGCAACACCGGCATCTACCTTCCCTCCCTGCAGTAAGAATATTAGGCTTACTAGTTCGCTTTACAAACATACCGGAATTTTGTTCATGTGTATGAAGAATTTACTCTTGTCAAACAGACTAGTAGTTGGCATGTTATGGGAATCCAGACTATTCAAATTTCGATTCTTCAATGGAATTGTTTGAACTGGAATCTTACATCTCCTTTTCTTCATTTTTTTTTCCAATTCTTTCTGCACATTGTTTCTTTTTGAATATTTTGTGTACTGCAACGTTTTACTTGGTTGTGATTTCCATTTGTTATCTTAAGTCAACTGGACAATGTCACAATTCCAAGTGTTAACACCCGTATTTCAATCTCTTGGCCTTAAAATTGTTGCAGCCTCAGACTATTATCAGTTCGATGATCTATTGACGTCTGAGGAGCAGGCTGTCAGAATGAGAGTACGGCAGTGTTTAGAGAAAGAAGTTGCTCCAATTATGGCAGAGGTATTTTGTTTTGTTAAACTCCGACCAATTTTAGGTGTGAGAGAAAGACGTTTTAGGTATTTTGATATTAGTTCTAAAACATTCAGCATGTTATGTTGAGTTGATAAGCATTTATTAATAATGAGATAGATCTTGAAACTTTGTTTTTCAGTATTGGGAGAAGGCCGAGTTTCCATTTCATGTTATTCCAAAGTTTGGTGCGTTGCACGTTGCTGGTGGAACAATCAAGGTACTTGGCATGTATCGAATCATATGATAAGTGATTTTAGCATTTTTGGTTGCACTAGTTTGACAATTTGGTGGATTGGTTGTTAAACATGTTTTTCTCCTTCTTGCTATCAGGGTTATGGGTGTCCCGGTCTTTCTATTACGGGAAGTGCTTTTGCTACAGCTGAAATTGCTAGAGTTGATGCAAGCTGTTCTACTTTCTTCCTCGTTCATTCGTCACTGGCAATGCTAACTATTGGTTAGAATTTTGGATAAAGTTGTGCTTTTGAGTTTTTGTTTTATAAATAACTAGCAATTTGCTACTCTAGCTATAACTAATTCATTTTTGTTGATCTTAAAGTAAACAAGATTCTCATTCTCTTGTACCAAAAGACGAGAAATATGTCAAAAAGTAAAAAGAAAAAAAACTCATCCTTTTCACCATTGCAAAGAGAGAGATGCCCTAATTGTTTGCATGACTTTATTTGTGTATAAATTTGGTTTTGGATTTAGGTTGTCGTCCAAATTTATTATATGATGGATTTGAAATGGAAGACTTACAAATAATAAATTAAGAACTAGATTGCTACGAGGAGGGGTTTCAAGTAGTCATAACTCAATAAGTACTAGTTACCCCTTCTAGTATATTTCAGGTGGGGTTTTGTCTTGAACTTCCAACTGGTGGCCACAATCCAATTTTCACCATCATTTTAGCCACTTAAATGGACATGGTTTTTACCATTTTTCATGGTGAACGTTGAATGTTCGGAAGACTTTCTCTTTTTGTGACTCTGGGAATTGGATTTTCCCTCTCTTGCTGACTGTGAAAATGGTTTCTCCCTCATCAAAGGGAAAGAATGAGTTTCTCTCCCATAGCAACATTGAGAAGGAAAACCGTGAGAGGGATGTGAGAAGGAAGAAGGAAATGATAGATTTAAGTTGTTTTGATGATGACTATCAAAAGGAATAAGAAGAATTTTCTTTTCTTGTTTTTTGGGGTATTTTGGTCAGAGGGTATGAGAAGATGGTCAATTTGTTATGTTTGAAAAATGGAAGTATATTTGTGAGCTGGACTGAACATTAGTTCCTTGTGAAATAAGAAAGTCTGGGCTTTTTGCTAAATAATCGTGGGAGTTATGGAAAAGTATCATGGGAGTTATGGAAAAGTAATGTTGCTCATAAGTCGTGATTCACTGTAACTTTTCTTGATTGTCAAGGATAGCATTATGTGGATCGGAGGCTCAAAAGCAGAAATATTTACCTTCATTGGCTGAATTTAAAACTGTAGCCTGCTGGGTGAGATGCTCTTTTATGGATATTTATATATGATGGACTTCTTTGCTAATGTCAACGTGTCATTATCTCAAATTTTTCATCTGTATGTTAAAGGCTTTGACTGAGCCTGACTATGGAAGTGATGCAAGTGCCTTGAGAACCACAGCAACAAAGGTCAAGAATTTCAACCTTTCCATCTTCTTATTTATTTCTGTTCATTGGTAGTGTCGTGCCTTTTTGTCTTTTGGGTATCATGGTTATGATCTCATGCTATATGGTACGCATTTCCGAGCCGTTGGGGTCATCAGGTTGAAGGAGGTTGGATACTTGAGGGCCAAAAGCGCTGGATTGGGAACAGTACCTTTGCTGATGTATTGGTTATTTTTGCTAGGAATACAACAACAAATCAGATCAATGGGTATGTAAAAATTTCGTTCTAATTATTTTTCCTCTACTTCCTCATTGCATTGGTATTTGGAGCTATGTATTCTCGCAAAAATAGCAGCATTCTCATGTCGAATGCTCCTTTCCCTTCTGTTTCAGATATATAGTGAATAAGAATGTACCTGGACTGACAGCTACCAAAATAGAAAACAAAATTGGTTTGCGCATTGTTCAAAATGGAGATATCCTCTTAAAGAAAGTCTTTGTCCCTGATGAGGACAGGTTACTTGGTGTTAATTCTTTCCAGGATACTAACAAGGTATGCTGCAACAAGTCACGTTAAATGGTGCTATCTGTCCTCTATAGTTTGTATCTCCTAGCTAATTGTGTTGTATACATATCGAAAATTAATACACAAGTGTACATAGTTCTTAAACACACGTATGTGTTTATATATCCCTCTTGTCTACTATTTATGTATGATGCATGAATGTGTATGCACATATCCATGAAGGCAGTGGGTGGCATTCATTCTCCAAGAAGATAATTTAGGCTTCTCTCATTAGTGGAATTTGGAGGTAGTATTTTCTCCTTAAATATCGTGTTTAACAAACCAAAAAGAAGAGGTAGTATTTTCTTTACTGCACAATTTAGATATCATGGTCAAGCCTGGTTAAAGAGTCATCTATGTTCTTGCATAGATCCATATTGCCTTTCGATAAGGCTTAATATTGCAATGGCATTAGCCAATAGTAACAACTTTGAATCTTCTTTTTAGTTTTTAGAGAGCATCGAGTAAAGCTTCTTCTTCTTTTGTCCACACACTGCATTTGTTAGCGAACCTTCAAATAGCTGAAAAACTTACATTGCTATGTTCTCTTATTGACAGTTGTCAAATTGAACATTTATCTTCTTATAATTAGTAGTTATTGATTTTTTGTTTAAACCTGACTGAAAACAGGTTCTTGCTGTTTCACGAGTCATGGTAGCTTGGCAACCTATTGGTATATGTATGGGAGTCTATGATATGTGTCATAGGTAGAAATCCTTCACCTTCACTTACGATATATATATCAGCCTCATTTAGTGTATTTTCAAGTTACCGCTAGTTTACTAGTCTAAGTTTTGAGGAATTTAAAGGTATCTAAAGGAGAGGAAACAATTTGGAGCCCCCCTTGCTGCTTTCCAAATCAACCAAGAGAAACTTGTTCGTATGCTGGGTAATGTTCAAGCTATGGTGCTTATAGGTTGGCGCCTCTGCAAGTTGTATGAGAAGGGTAAAATGACTCCAGGTCATGCTAGCTTGGGGAAGGTAAGACCAAACGCCATCGTGACGTATTCAGTTATCTTGTTTCTTATCCTTTCTATAATAATGTCTCTTAATCTTCAGGCATGGATCACTCTGAGGGCAAGGGAAACAGTTGCTCTGGGGAGGGAATTACTAGGCGGCAATGGAATTCTAGCTGATTTTCTCGTTGCAAAGGCAATTTGCGCTCATCTCTCGATTTAACATTTAATTTTAGGATCTATAGAAGGGTCATGTGTGGTACCTTTGTGCTATTTCCCTCACCTTTTGGATGCTTAATTTTGTGACCTTGCAGGCTTTCGGTGATTTGGAACCCATCTACACATTCGAAGGCACTTATGACATCAACGCCCTGGTCACAGGCAGGGAAATCACTGGCATTGCCAGCTTCAAGCCAGCGGCACGCCAACAAAGCCGCCTGTAGCAATTTCTCTGAATCTAGGACTTACTGGACAAGTTTGTTTGATCTGTAACAAGGCTGTTTGATGTCAAAAGGGATGGAGTGAGTTTTATCCCGTTGATGACATAAAATCAACATGCGTTGTAGATTCTCGTTTTCGGACACTGTTGTTGTAGTTCTGAAACACAAATAAATGGTCCTTGAGGACCCGCGGAATAAGTCCAGGCGAGGACATGTTTGCCACCATTTGTGAGATTTTGCTAGTGTTTGCAATTTTTCCTTAAAATGACAAACAAAAAGTAAACTTTCTGAAACTAATAGCTTCAAGTTCGCTTACACCGGCGACGAAACTCGCAGACTTAAACTAGTTAAAAGTAAAAACCTACACAAAATTCGGTTTGCTAAACGTGACGACCAATCACATCAATAAATTTCTAATTGATGAAAATTAATTTTTTAAAATTTGTAAAATTTTTTATTTGAATAATATAAAAATTTGATTATAAGTTTTAATTATAAATAATTATAAAGATGAAATTTATAAATAACATTACTTTTTATAAAATTTAAAATGAAATTTCGAGAATCTAAATTCCTTGTTTTATTTTGTATAAGAATTTCAAAATTATAACTCTTACCAAATTTTTTGTTAAAAGCTTCATTCCAAAATGGAATTGTATTAGATAACTCCCATAATCTACACTGATGCTAAAATTACTTTAATAATCATAGCAAACACTAACAAGTGATACCTGTTGGCGTGTGCATGAATTCAGGAAAGAGTTTTCCTAATTAGTGTAGTTGATTATTCTTGTACAATTAGGACTTTATTTCCTAGTTTTGTTTTGTTTCTGTGTTAAACTTGTAAAACCCTACGTAAGCATATAAATAGCCCCTTATGGAGCTGAATGAATATATTAGTTTTACCTAAACATATATTTCTTCTTGGTATCAGAGCTACCGATCTGGTGGTTTTTTGTTTATCCCAACCCTCTAATTGAATTCAAACCTATATTGAGTTCATACATTCACACCATCAATTTCCGCTGCAATGACACCACCCGAGTCTTCCCTTGTTCTCCCACATAGTTCTTCACCCTCCGCTACACAACCTCCAACTCCGCCGGTTCCACAAATTGTCACCATCCAGAATGATAATTCTGCGTTGCCTGTAGGAGTTATTCTCAATGAGACCAATTATTCCCTTTGGTTTCAACTCATGGAAATTCGAATTGCTACCCGTGGAAAGTTGGGCTATCTTACTGGCTCCATTGCTATGCCCGCCGAAGCTGCCCCTAATTTTGATGCGTGGACCACTGAAAATCTACGGGTTAAAGGGTGGTTAATTGATTCTATGTCCCCCGAGTTGATGGGTCGCTTTATTCGTCTTCGCACTGCCAAGGAGATTTGGGTCGCTGTCAAGAAAATATTCTATGATGGATCCGACGAATCTCAAGTTTATGAATTGAACAGGAAAGCATTCACCCTCAAAAAAATGGTCAACCTGTTGCCAAATATTATAGCATGCTTCAGAGTCTTTTTCAGGAACTGGATCATCGCGACCCCCCATCTATGGTGTGCGCTGCTGACACTGATGCATACCAGAAAAAACTCGATCGTCTTTGAGTTCATATTTTTCTTTCTGGATTGGATCCCGAATTTGATCAAGTCCGTAGTGAAATTCTCCGTAAGGAACCTAAGTTGGATCTCGACCAAAGTTTTGCTTATGTTCGTCGTGATGCACAACAACGTGCCAATTTTACTAGTGCTACTCCTCTCTTGATGCTACGGTCATGGTGGCTCAACGTTCCAAGGGAACACCTTCATCTCACGGGAGTTCCTCCACCCAGGGTGACAGGACCCGTCCCGATCCCACAGGGACCACAAGGGGACGTGCCCTGCTCCCGTCTGACACCCAAAATTCATACCAATTTTAACCTCAAAACATCAAATGCATAAATAATCAAATTAAAGTTATACATCAAATCCGAATTAAACAGATGTCAGACAAGGGATGAAATCCAAAATTTCAAGTTGCGAGCACGACTCTAACATAAACCTGCGGGTGAAATCACCAAACAGGGATTCAGGTACGCAGAAGTAGATCTATGCCTCAGCCTCAGGTTCCTCCTCAACCTCAGTAGCACGACCTGGAGGGGTTACCAAAACAATAAGGGTGAGTAGGCCGAAACTCAAGTTTATAAAATCGTTTAGTGAGTAAAACATATAATTTACCCCTCCGTTTTCCAAACATGTATGCATCATTATTTAAAATCATTAATCATATAATATGAACCATAAGGCATGTAATAAAACCATAAACATAATTTTAGCCACTGCACTATACACTCCAATCCTGACATCCCCGATGTCTGACGTCCCTAACGTCCAATAAGGTCACAGTCTCAAGGCTACGCGTGCCATTCGGGTCTCAATTCCGAGTCCAATCCCCGAACCCTGTCCGGGTACGGCATCTCAAATGCCTAGCGTCCTAGACGCTCGACGTCCCCGACGTCAAATAAGCAATCCTGCTCCTGAGTCATTTTACGGTCCGGTTCCTCCGTAGAATGACCCCTCGCAGGCAATGCGCTATGACCACTCCGGGGTACCACATCCGTAGGAGACAGTATTATAAGAATGGGTCTATACAATGCAGTACCGAATACATTTTATTGATATCCACATGCAAAACATATATATATATATACATAGATAAAATCCAAACCGATCGTTAAGTTTCATCAGACGGGTTTCAAACCCAAATACCGTGAAACGTGCCATAACCGTAATTTCAATATCATCAAAACCATTTCTTGATTCCAGCATGTGAACATATAAGTAAATCAGAAAACATTTAAGCATGCAAGGGTTAAATGAAATCGGGCCCACTCACAGTACGATCCCGCGGTGAACCTGCGCGTACGAACTTGTACCGGGAGTATTGTACAATTCCTGTCAGTCCAAATCACACGTAAGGGTCACTACAAGTCTTAAACATTTATCCAAAAAGTCCGAAATAGAAACTGGCTCGGGGAAGCCGTCCAACACGTTTCCCGAGACAACTGGCCCTAACTGACCCATCAAAACTATCTCAGATCAACATGGTTAATTCACCAAAAATGTTCAGAATGATGAGAGGAACAAAAGTCATGTTGATCGTGATCGGAGATAAGACTCAACGCGCCCTCACGCGCCGCCCAAAGTGGCTGCGCGTGAAAGTCACGCGCCTGACACTGTAGCTGCTACAGTGTCACCCTTTTCACCCGTTTGTCTGTAATACGGGCCTGCCACCCGCGGCTTGACCCGGTTGATTACCCATTAATTCTTACTCGATTTCAATCCAATTTAATCCTAATATGTTTATTATTCTTCCAATTTAAGTTCTGAGACACTAATTAGTCAAATCAAATCCTTAAATTGACACGACCCATCCCAATCCCCCCGGGATTACCATGGAATGTGACGTGCTCCCGTCTGACAAGAGGCGCCAGACAAGGGATAACCGATTGCCATTGCCCAAACGGGCTTCCAGAGTGCGTAAGGATCGATGGAGGAGGTGTGCGATGCTCAAGTCTCTGCTGCAGTCGTATCCGGAATCAACCTGAAGGGCATTGAAAACAAAGCTGTGAGTGGACGAAAATAAACAAGTCTGTTGAAAACATTTATAAGACATTTATGCCCCTCAGTAAAATCATATGCACGCACCAAAAACCAATAATCCCAAATATATTTAGAAATAACCATTAGGGCCTTAGCCCGGAAACCAAGCATAGTTTCAAAGTCCAAAAGTCAATCCAAGAGTTATTTCATAAATCCAGTAATATAAACCATAAGGCATATAATAATCACCATAACCATAATTTTAGTTGCTGCACTATACACTCCAATCCGACATCCCTGATGTCTGACGTCCCTGACGTCAATAAGGTCACAATCACAAGGCTACGCGTGCCACTCGGGTCTCAATTTCCGAGTTCAATCCCCGAACCCCGTTCGGGTACAGCATCCCCGATGCTTAGCGTCATAGACGCTGGACGTACTAGACGTCCGTGACCTCTCCGGGGTACCTCGCCGGAGGAGACAATATAATATGGAAGGATCTATACAGTGCAGTACCAAATACATTTTATTGATATCCACATGCAAAACGTATAGGTATACATAGATAAAATCCGAACCAATCGTTACGTTTCATCAAACGGGTCTCATGCCCAAATACCGTGAAACGTACCATAACCGAAATATCATCAAAACCATTTATAGATTCCCGCATGTGAACATATATAAAATGTAAACCAGGAAACATTTATTCAATTCCATTTTAGGGTCCCCGACCCGCAATCACGTGTAGAAATCAACTGGGCCCCTGGCCCGATTCCACAAGTTAACTGGGCCCCTGGCCCGATCCACATGTTAACTGGGCCCCTGGCCCGATTTCATAGTTCAACTGGGCCCCTGGCCCGATTTTACATTATTCAAGTTCGTAACCGTTTCATGAAATCATATCCAACCACATTTATGGGAAATCGGTGAAAATCCAGAAAATCTCGGTTTACGTGCAAATACGTAATTCACCTCGAAATGCGTGAAATCATTTTAAATTCACCGATATCCAAAGTAAATCATTTGATCATAATTATAACAATCATAAAACAGTTATGCATGCATCGAATTTATGAAACCAATGTCCACTCACAGACCGTTTAACCGAGCGCCTCGATACGCGTGCCATAGGCCTTCCCGGGCCACCTCACTATCACCGGGACTCCCAATCCTGTTCAAATCAATTTAGAGGATCACTAACCTCATCATTAACATCCTATTCAAGTCCCGTAATTTTCCCGAATTTTTAAGTATTTTTAAATTGGATTTAAAACCTTCGGACATCCCGAACAATATCGAGACGGTGTCCGATCGACACGAAACCAATCCCAAAATGTTCGTTACAATGTATAGGATAAAAGTCATGTTGACCTCACCTCGAGATTCGTGCCCACGCGCCGTCACGCACCGCCGTGAGTGGCTGCGCGTGAAAGCCACGCGCCTGCTACAGTGACTGCTACAGTGTTCCTTCTTCACCCGAATGACTAGTAAACGGGTCTGATTACCCGCGATCTGACCCGGCCAGAAACCTGTCAATTCCCACTTAATTTCATTAATTCAATCAGCCAAAAGGATCGTCCTGTGTCTAATTGTGGTTCTGTAAACTTAATTACACCCATAAATCCTTAATCCAACAATTCTCTCGAATTCAAACTCACGGTCATAACATTCGAAACTCACACAAATCATCCTGGTTTTCAAATTAAAAGATACAGAAGCTTCGTATGACCCAACCAATCATTAATCCGTAACTAATTCCAGGAATTCTTACCCGTAGATGGTCGCCCTCAAGCTCCAAATTCCCCAGAAACTGGAACCTGCGTTCATGGCCAAACCGTGATCGATACCCTTGCCAATCGATACGGTTGAGTTCGTAATGAACCCAGAAGAGTATTACAGCCCTTGGTTTCATCCAAAACACCACACATTTTAAATTCTGATTTTCCCTCAATTTTTCCAGATTTCTCCAATCTCTGTTTCTCTCCAATTCGACAGTCCTCACTTGCCCAGAATGAATCCTCACGACTCACTCACAATTATTTAATCCAAATCAGTTGTTTAAAGCACCCCAAATCATTCTTCCATCCTCTGTGTAAAGGTTCCCGCACTGACCCGAAACCATTAAACAAAACCAGTGTCCACGTTGTGCAAACAATTGCCAGCTCCCCACATGCGCGATCACACTTCAAAGCTGCTCCAAAACAGTCCACTAATTGATAAACAATCCCTGGAACCGATCGCACAAAACATCCATCCACGGCTGCTCGATCAAACAGTGCCCATGAGAAATTACCATTCTGCCCCTGTGCAGAAAATTACCAAAATGCCCCTCACGCATCCTGACCCGTAACTCGGTCATACGGACTCCGATTGATGCGTGCCGCCTGTCATTGGATTCGTATCGACGATACCTACGTAACGGTCCTTGGCCCTCGGCCATCGGACATCCCGGTCAAAAAGTCAACATTTGCCCCTATTTCGTCCAAATTACGAAAATGCCCCTGGACTTCCGTACATCATAACTTTCACCACGAACGTCGGAATCGAACGTGCCACCTGTCTATGAACTCGTGACGTCCCGAACTACGTCACGGTCATTGGTCAAAGTCCATTTGACCATCCGAATTAAAAGTCAACGTTTTGCCCACGCCCAGGGGCAAAACGGTCATTTTGCACAATTCGTCCGAAATCGCCCAACTAATCCCAGATTAGTAAATCACAATTAAATATTAATAAATCCCGATATTCGGGACGGGTCGTTACATAAATGGTCATTCGACCCGTGATCATCCAAACGGGTCAATCACAAGAACTCACTCGTTTCCAAACCATAATCAAATTAACCTTACAAGAAGCATCATAGTATCAAAACGAACTGGAAAACACAATCAATTGAACCAACACTTACCTGGAAGTAGTTGTCTAAACCTCTGAAATTTCTCTAAACACGGCAGACACAGTCCCAGCTCACCCGTGGATGATGGCCTTCGATTCTGATGTGGCTGAGTTCCAAACACTCCCAGAAGACTAAACCAGGCCTTGGTTTGGTCCAACAATCACCAAAAATCAAAACCCGATTTTCCCTCCAATTTTCCCCGAAATGGTTTCTCTGGTTTTCCTCTCCAATTTCCAGTTCCTTCAACAGCAGAATGAAGCTTACCCATTATTTAATCAGTTTTAAAACATCTCATGCTGTCCCAGAGGCTCGTGGAAGCCTCACTGTCCACTGAATTTTTTTCCCCGAAAAAGCTTCGAATCCCATTAATCAATTCGACAGTGTAGGGTGGATGGTTCAGCCCACGTTCTAAAGCAATAGACAGCCCTTTCTTTCCAGCACACAATTGCATAAACAATTGCACACTGAACCACCGCACATGGTGGTGCCGTCCACGGTTCCCCCGCGGTTGCTACAATAACCAGGGCAAAAAGACCAAAATGCCCCTGGTTCAAATAATTACCAAACTGCCCCTCACTTTCTAGACCCATAACTCAGCCATACGAAGTCCGATTTCGGCGTGCCGCCTGTCTACGGACTCAGGACATCGAGACCTACCTAACGGTCCTTGAGTCATGTGAAATTTAGTTGCCAAACGAAAATTCAATATTTTCGCCCCAAAAGTCCAAATTACGGCAATGCCCCTGAACTTCTGATAGTCATAACTTTTTCCCTGATCGTCCGAATTGGACGTGCCACCTGTCTATGGACTCGTGACGTCCCGAACTACGTCACGGTCACTGGTCAAAGTCCATTTGACCCACCACTCAAAAAGTCAACAATTTGGCCATACCATTCATAAGGGTAAAAACGTCAATTCATACATTAAATTACAATATTATAATCCTCGAATTTCCGGGGTGTTACAACCTTCCCCCTCTTAAGAAATTTCGTCCCGAAATTTCAAAGAAACAAATAAGAAAATTGTTCTCGCATCTGAACCTCAAGCTCCCATGTGGCTTCTTCCATACTCTGGTTTCTCCAGAGAATCTTCACGAGAGGGATATTCTTCCGACGTAGTACCTTGTCCTTCCGATCCAAAATCTGAACTGGTTGTTCATCAAAGCTCAAATCCCCTCGGAGTTCGATAGGTTGTTCCCCTAGTACATGGGAAGCATCATGTACGTACTTCCGCAGCATCGATACGTGAAAAACATCGGGAACTCTAGAAAGTTCTGATGGTAGTGCCAATCTGTATGCAACCCTGCCAATCCTCTCCACGATCTCATATGGTCCGATAAAACGCGGACTCAGTTTCCCTCGTCGACCAAAACGGATAATCCCTTTCCACGGAGATAACTTCAGGAAGATAAAATCTCCCACTTCAAATTCCAAGTCTCGAATCCGTCGATCGGCATAACTCTTTTGGCGATCCTGTGCCGCCTTTAATCTCTCCTTGATAACCCGAACAGTTTCCAGGGTCAAGTCCATCAATTCTGGCCCTACTGCCGCTCTCTCCCCTATCTCTATCCAACAGATCGGTGTCCTGCACTGTCGACTATACAGTGCCTCATAGGGTGCCATCCCGATGCTTGTCTGATAGCTGTTGTTGTAAGCGAATTCCATCAACGGCAAATGAGTATCCCATGAATCCTGAAATTGTAGTACACAAGACCTCATCATGTCCTCCAGGGTCTGAATGGTCCGTTCAGATTGCCAATCAGTCTGTGGATGGAACGCAATACTAAAACGTAGGTTTTTTCCCAAAGTAGCTTGCAAACTCCGCCAGAACCTGGAAGTGAAACGCGGATCACGGTCAGACACGATCGATTCCAGCGTACCATGCAATCGTATGATTTCTTTCACGAACAATTGAGCCAGTCGGTTAGGTTTATAAGTCTCCTGAACTGGAAAAAAATGGGCTGACTTGGTTAACCGATCCACAATCACCCATACTCCGTCAACTCCACCCTGAGTCCTTGGTAACTTAAAGACGAAGTCCATGGTGATGTGATCCCATTTCCACTCGGGAATCGGAAGTGGCTGCATAGCCCCATAAGGTATCTGCCGTTCCGCCTTAACCTGCTGACAGGTTAAGCATCTGCTTACGAACTCTGCAATATCCTTCTTCATTCCTAGCCACCAATAATGGTTCCGGAGGGTACGGTACATCTTTGTACCTCCCGGATGCATAGCATAAGCCGAACTATGGGCCTCCTCAAGAATCTCGGCATGTAACTCTGCCACTGCAGGTACACACAAACGACCCAACTTCACAAGTGCTTCATCATCCCGGATGGTAAAATCCTGTCTCCCATCCGCATCGACCTCAATCCTGTAAACACAGAGTATCGGATCCTGAATTTGTGCTTCGATAATCCGATCAATCAGCATTGGTCGTACATGGAAGCTGGCCAACAAAGCTCCATGCTCATCTGTATCCAAAATAACTCCCGCCTTCCGCAGTTCCACCAGCAAAGGAAGATACACCATCCCTAGGTGTGCAACAGATCCCGCTGACTTCCTGCTAAGTGCATCTGCCACTACATTGGCCTTACCCGGATGGTACTCAATTATACAGTCATAATCCTTCAGCAGTTCCAACCATCTTTGTTGTCTCATGTTAAGCTCCTTCTGAGTGAATAGGTACTTTAGGCTCTGGTGGTCGGTGTATATCCGGCACGTCGCGCCGAATAGGTAATGTCTCCAGATTTTTAGGGCATGAACCTCCGCTGCCAACTCCAAATCATGGGTAGGTTAGTTCAACTCATGAGTCTTTAGCTGCCGGGATGCGTAGGCGATAACCTTTCCAGTCTGTATCAACACGCAGCCCAGACCCTGTAGCGATGCGTTACTAAAGACCACGAATTCGCCACTGTCATCCGGCAATGCAAGGACAGGTGCAGTGGTCAATCGATCCTTCAACTCTTGAAAACTCCGATCACACTGCTCGTCCCAAATAAACTTCACTCCCTTCCGAGTCAAACGAGTCAATGGTGCAGCAATTTTGGAGAAACCCTCCACGAATCTTCGGTAGTAACCAGCTAACCCGACAAAACTCCGCACCTCCGTTACCGTTGTCGGTCTAGCCCAGTTAGTCACCGCTTCCGTTTTCTGGGGATCCACGCTAATCTCATCCGTTGATATCACATGTCCCAGAAAACCAATACTGCTCAGCCAAAACTGACACTTGCTCAGCTTGGCGTACAACTGTTCCTGTCTCAGTTTCTCCAACACCAACCGTAGATGTTCCTCATGTGCTCGGGCACTCCTCGAGTACACCAAGATATCATCGATGAACACAATCACGAACTTATCCAGGTAGGGTCGGAAGACCCGGTTCATCAGATCCATGAATGCTGTTGGAGCATTCGTTAAACCAAAAGGCATAACAAGGAACTCGTAGTGTCCGTAACGGGTTCGAAAAGCATTTTTCGAAATATCCTCCTCCGAAATCCTCAATTGGTGATACCCAGACCGCAAATCAATCTTTGAAAAGCACTGTGCTCCCCGCAACTGGTCAAAAAGGTCGTCGATCCTGGGTAGAGGATACTGGTTCCTCAGTGTCACCTTGTTGAGTTGCCGGTAGTCAATGCATAAATGGAGACTCCCTTTCTTCTTCTTTATGAACAACACCGGTGCTCCCCACGGTGAAGTGCTCGGTCGGACGTACCCCAAATCCACCAACTCCTGCAATTGAGTTTTGAGTTCTCGTAACTCGGCCGGCGCCATCCGGTATGGTGCCTGGGATATAGGTCGGGTACCAGGGAGTAGTTCAATCATAAACTCGATCTCCCGCGATGGCGGTAATCCAGGTAAGTCTTCCGGGAACACATCCGGAAACTCACGTACCATTGGTATCCCGTCGATACCCGGAGTGTCAACCTGTTCCGACACGACATGCGCCAGATAACCCTGGCATCCCTTCCGTAGAAGTTTGGTAGCAGTAAGTGAAGAAATCACTTCAGGTGGCGAACCATCACGCTCCCCCTGAAAGATAACCTCCGGCAAACCCGGGCTCCGCAAAATCACTTGCCTACTACAGCAATCGATGAGCGACCCATGCTCTGATAGCCAATCCATTCCCAAAATTACGTCGAAGTCGTGGATGTCCAGAATAATCAAGTCCGCTGGCAAATCCACATCCTCAATTCTCACCGGGCACCTCCGAATCACCTGATTCACAAGGTACACGATGCCCATCGGGGTGCCAACACCCATTTCGCAATCTAAGGCTGATACCACACAATCAAGCATACCAGCACAACTCTTTGAAATAAAAGAATGTGTAGCTCCCGCATCCATCAATACACGTACAAGAAGGTTTAAGAAATGTAGTGTACATGTAACCACGCCTGGGGCAGTCTTCGCCTGCTGCTGGGTCATTGCAAACACTTGAGCCCTAGGCCCTCCATTTCGTCCACGCCCGCGCGCGCCACGCCCAGCACCACGGCTACCTCCCTGACCGCGACCTCCATTAGCGTGGGAAGCCGTGCTCTGCACCACACTAGAGCCTCCAGCGTCGTTGCTCTTGCACAACAGCGGGCAATCACAGGCATAGTGGCTCTCCTCTCTGCAAGCAAAACAGGTTACTGGCCCCGGCCTGTCCGAATGCCCACCAGAAGCTCCGCTCCAAGATGAACGCTGCCCAGAGTTGTATCCTGATCCTCTGCCCTGAGAGCCTCCACGTCGACCCGACCAGCCACGACCCTTGAAGGATGAGGGTGCTCCCATGTAGCCCCCTCCCTTGTTGTTCTTCTGGCCTGTTGGCCCACGTTGTGGGCGATCCTGACGTCGCCCCTCGCCCGAAGGCTGTCGTGTCTGGTGTGCCTCCAGACTGGCCTCGACACGCACCGCAGCGTCGACCATATCTCTGAGAGATGCATGAGTAGCAGTAGTCACACTTTCCCGGATCTCCCCTCGGAGTCCAAGCACAAACCTTTGGCATTTGTCCTCCTCCGTGCTCACGAATGATGTAGCGAACTGGGATAGTTTTCTGAAAGTCTTCTCGTAGTCCGCAACGGACATATCCCCCTGCTCCAGCCGCAGGAACTCAGCCTCCCGTGCCGCGCGAAATGATCGCGGGTAGTACTGGTCCAGAAATCGGAAACGAAAAGCTTCCCAAGTAGTGGTATGGACAGACCATCCAGACATTTCAAGGCCATGCCACCACTGGTAGGCTCCTCCTTCCAGTAAGAAAGCCGCCAAAGTTACCCGTTCGCCTGGAGGGCAGTGCATCACCATGAAGATCCTTTCCCATTTGGTGATCCAATCATTAGCATCTTCGGGGTTCGATCCCCCGTTGAAGGTGTGGCTCCCAGACGTTGAGCCCGCTCAATGCTTGCGCATTCCATTTCCCTTTCCAGATCCTCGTCAGTTCGTGTATGAGGAATCCTCCTTGGAGGCATAACCAACTATCAAGAGGCATAGTTCAGTTAACATTATCCTTAAACTCGAAAAGTAAATAGTACTAATCGCTAGTCTAGCATGCTGACCACAACCTAGTGCTCTGATACCAAGCTGACAGGACCTGTCCCGATCCCACAGGGACCACAAGGGGACGTGCCCTGCTCCCGTCTAACACCCAAAATTCATACCAATTTTAACCTCAAAATATCAAATGCATAAATAATCAAATTAAAGTTATACATCAAATCCGAATTAAACAAATGTCAGACAAGGGATGAAATCCAAAATTTCAAGTTGCGAGCACGACTCTAACATAAACCTGCGGGTGAAATCACCCAACAGGGATTCAGGTACGCAGAAGTAGATCTATGCCTCAGCCTCAGGTTCCTCCTCAACCTCAGTAGCACGACCTGGAGGGGTTACCAAAACAATAAGGGTGAGTGGGCCAAAACTCAAGTTTATAAAATCGTTTAGTGAATAAAACATATAATTTACCCCTCCGTTTTCCAAACATGCATGCATCATTATTTAAAATCATTAATCATATAATATGAACCATAAGGCATGTAATAAAACCATAAACATAATTTTAGCCACTGCACTATACACTCCAATCCTGACATCCCCGATGTCTGACGTCCCTAACGTCCAATAAGGTCACAGTCTCAAGGCTACGCGTGCCACTCGGGTCTCAATTCCGAGTCCAATCCCCGAACCCTGTCTGGGTACGGCATCTCAAATGCCTAGCGTCCTAGACGCTCGACGTCCCTGACGTCAAATAAGCAATCCAGCTCCTAAGTCATTTTACGGTCCGGTTCCTCCGTAGAATGACCCCTCGCAGGCAATGCGCTATGACCACTCCGGGGTACCACATCCGTAGGAGACAGTATTATAAGAATGGATCTATACAGTGCAGTACTGAATACATTTTAATGATATCCACATGCAAACCATATATATATATATACATAGATAAAATCCAAACCGATCGTTAAGTTTCATCAGACGAGTTTCAAACCCAAATACCGTGAAACGTGCCATAACCGTAATTTCAATATCATCAAAACCATTTCTTGATTCCAGCATGTGAACATATAAGTAAATCAGAAAACATTTAAGCATGCAAGGGTTAAATGAAATCGAGCCCACTCACAGTACGATCCCGCGGTGAACCTGCGCGTACGAACTTGTACCGGGATTATCGTACAATTCCTGTCAGTCCAAATCACACGTAAGGGTCACTACAAGTCTTAAACATTTATCCAAAAAGTCCGAAACAGAAACCGGCTCGGGGAAGCCGTCCAACACGTTTCCCGAGACAACCGGCCCTAACTGACCCATCAAAACTATCTCAGATCAACATGGTTAATTCACCAAAAATGTTCAGAATGATGAGAGGAACAAAAGTCATGTTGATCGTGATCGGAGATAAGGCTCAACGCGCCCTCACGCGCCGCCCAAAGTGGCTGCGCGTGAAAGTCACGCGCCTGACACTGTAGCTGCTACAGTGTCACCCTCTTCACCCGTTTGTCTGTAATACGGGCCTGCCACCCGCGGCTTGACCCCGTTGATTACCCATCAATTCTTACTCGATTTCAATCCAATTTAATCCTAATATGTTTATTATTCTTCCAATTTAAGTTCTGAGACACTAATTAGTCAAATCAAATCATTAAATGGCCATTCGACCCGTGATCATCCAAACGGGTCAATCACAAGAACTCACGGGTTTCCAAACCATAATCAAATTAACCTTACAGGAAGCATCATAGTATCAAAATGAACTGGAAAACACAATCAATTGAACCAACATTCACCTGGAAGTAGTCGTCCAAACCTCTGAAATTTCTCTGAACACGGCAGACACAGTCCCAGCTCACCCGTGGCCGATGGCCTTCGATTCCGATGTTGTTGAGTTCCAAACACTCCCAGAAGACTAAACCAGGCCTTGGTTTGGTCCAACAATCACCAGAAATCAAAACCCGATTTTCCCTCCAATTTTCCCCGAAATGGTTTTTCTGGTTTTCCTCTCCAATTTCCAGTTCCTTCAACAGCAGAATGAAGCTTACCCATTACTTAATCAGTTTTAAAACATCTCAAGCTGTCCCAGAGGCTCGTGGAAGCCTCACTGTCCACTGAATTTTGTTCCCCGAAAAAGCTTCGAATCCCATTAATCAATTCGACAGTGTAGGGTGGATGGTTCAGCCCACGTTCTAAAGCAATAGACAGCCCTTTTCTTTCCAGCACACAATTGCATAAACAATTGCACACTGAACCACCGCACATGGTGGTGCCGTCCACGGTTCCCCCGCGGTTGCTACAGTAACCAGGGAAAAAATACCAAAATGCCCCTGGTTCAAATAATTACCAAACTGCCCCTCACTTTCTAGACCCGTAACTCAGCCATACAATGTCCGATTTCGGCGTGCCGCCTGTATACGGACTCAGGACATCGAGACCTACCTAACGGTCCTTGAGTCATGTGAAAATTAGTTTCCAAACGAAAATTCAACATTTTCGCCCCAAAAGTCCAAATTACGGCAATGCCCCTGAACTTCCGATAGTCATAACTTTTTCCCTGATCGTCCGAATTGGACGTGCCACCTGTCTATGGACTCGTGACGTCCCGAACTACGTCACGGTCACTGGTCAAAGTCCATTTGACCCACCACTCAAAAAGTCAACAATTTGGCCATACCATTCATAAGGGTAAAAACGTCAATTCATACATTAAATTACAATATTATAATCTTCGAATTTCCGGGGTGTTACACAGGGGGTGAAAGACAAACCAGTTTTCAAGTGCACTCATTGTGGTGGTTCGAAGAATACTCGTGAATATTGTTATGAGTTAGTTGGCTTTCCATCTTGGTGGGATATCTCTAAGAACAAAAGAAGTGGTCATAAGGCACTCCAAGCCTCCGCTACTCCGGAGACCCCTCCTGTAAGTGGCCACAAACCAAATGAGCATGCTTCTGCATCTGCGTCCGTGGCTAAATCAGGTACAACCGGTTATGCATTGAATGTTTCCACTCACAGATTATCTGCACCACATGCCATGTTGATCAAACAACTAGATTCTTTGTCTACACCAAGCAGTGTAGATGAGGCTCTGATGGATCCAAACTGGAAATAAGCGATGAATGATGAGATGCAAGCTCTTCAAAAGAATTCCACATGGGAACTTGTGCCTCTCCCAAGTGGCAAACAAACTGTGGGTTGTAGATGGATTTATACAATTAAGTTAAGGGCAGATGGATCAATCGAACGGTACAATGCTCGATTGGTGGCAAAAGGGTATACTCAGAGATATGGAGTGGATTATCAGGAGACATTTGCTCCTGTAGTAAAAATCAATACCGTGCGAATTCTGATATCACTTGCTGCAAACTTGGATTGGCCATTACATCAATTCGATGTCAAAAATGTCTTTTTACATGGTGACTTAGAAGAAGAAGTTTATATGGATCCTCCGCCAGGATGTAACATGAGTCCTAAATCGAAACACTATGTGTGCAAATTAAAGAAGTCTTTGTATGGTTTGAAACAGTCACCTAGAGCTTGGTTTGGGCGATTGACAAAGTCTATGAGGGCATTCGGATATAAACAAAGTAACTTTGATCATACTTTGTTTTTGAAGCATAGGGGAAACAAAATTACAGCCTTGATAGTATATGTTGATGATATGATCGTAACAGGTGATGATCCTGACGAAAGAAAAGCATTGCAAGAGTACTTATCTAAGGAATTTGAGATGAAAGATCTTGGTACACTTAAGTATTTTCTTGGGATAGAAGTATCTAGATCACTACAAGGTATTTTCTTGTCTCAACAAAAATATGTTATGGATTTATTAACTGAAACAGGGATGCTGGGGTGTAAACTTGTTAATACACCTATGGAGAAAAATCACAAGCTTGGTGAGTGTACTGATCATAAATCGACTAACAACGAGCAATACCAGCGCCTAGTTGGGAGGTTAATTTATTTGGCACATATGAGACCGGACATCGCATATGCTGTGAGTATTGTAAGTCAATTTATGCACTCCCTAAGTGTTCATAGAGATGCAGTGAATCACATCCTGAGATATTTGAAATCCACTCCTGGTAAAGGGTTAATGTATTCGAAGCAAGGACATCTGGATGTAATTGGGTATACTGATGCAGATTGGGCTGGGTCCCAAACAGACAGGCGATCCACTTCAGGTTACCTTACCTTTGTAGGAGGTAACCTTGTTACTTGGCGTAGTAAGAAATAAAATGTTGTTTCAAGATCAAGTGCGGAGGCAGAATATAAAGGTATGGCACATGGTGCTTGTGAGTTGTTATGGATTAAGCACGATCTAACAGAGTTAGGTTTTCCGCCGGAAAAACCCATGAAATTATATTGCGATAATACTGCAGCCATTAATATTGCTCATAATCCAGTTCAACATGATCGAACTAAACATGTTGAAGTGGATAGGCACTTCATCAAAGAGAAGTTAGAAGACAAGACGCTTCAGTGTCCGTTTGTCAAGTCAGAAGATCAGTTGGCAGATATCTTGACAAAAGCGGTTTCAAGCCGAGTATTTCAGGACACACTGAGCAAGTTGGACCTTGGTGATATTTATGCTCCAACTTGAGGGGGAGTGTTGGTGTGTGCATGAATTCAGGAAAGAGTTTTCCTAATTAGTGTAGTTGACTAATTCTTGTACAATTAGGACTTTATTTCCTAGTTTTGTTTTGTTTCTGTGTTAAATCTGTAAAATCATACGTAAGCATATAAATAGCCCCTTATGGAGCTGAATGAATATATTAATTTTACCTAAACATATATTTCTTCAATTTGTTTATAAGTTATAATTATAAATAATTATAAAAATGAAATTTATAAATAACATTACTTTTTATAAAATTTAAAATGAAATTTCGAGAATCTAAATTCCTTGTTTTATTTTGTATAAGAATTTCAAAATTATAACTCTACCAAATTTTTTGTTAAAAGCTTCATTCCAAAATGGAATTGTATTAGATAACTCCCATAATCTACACTGATGCTAAAATTACTTTAATAATCATAGCAAACACTAACAAGTGATACCATAGACAACAACATAATGTGCCTATTTTTTTTTTTTTGGGCAAAGAGACAACTTCATAATTAACGAAGACACAAAATTCTACCAACTCCCTATTGGACTCTCATCACCACCATCAACACCGTCATCCATTTCCCTCAGTTTCTCGGCGTCTCGCTCCAAACCCATATTCCTGACCTTCTGCTGAAACTGGCCCGCCGCGGCCAAGAACCGCACTGCCTGAGCCGAGGTCAGGATATCCACCATCTTCGTCGCCAGGGTTGTCCTCAACAAATTCGCATTCTCCAGCACAGACACCAATGACGACTTCAAAGAATCGATCACGCCGTCGTCTGCGACGTTCTCCCCGTTCCGCCGGACCACCTCCAAGAACGGCGGCGCCGCAGCGCTTTCTTGAATCTTGGCAAGCTTGCTGTTGAGGGTGCGCTCCTCCGCCCGGGTCTCCTCCCTCAGCCGGTCCATCCTGTCACGCTGACCCTCGCTCATATCGGGCACCGACTCATGCATAATCCGAAATGCTAGACCCGGCTTGTAACCGGCGATCCAAAGCAGGGCCCTTTCGAACGAAGTGAACCACGGGGGAGAGAACAAAAGAAAAACATCGTTCTCGGCAATTCTCGACTTCTCATCATAATACTGCTGATAATGGCGAAGAACTCGAGAGACTAAATCTCCGAGATCTTCATCTCGGACTTCATTGATTCTTTCCTGGGTTGAAAGCAATTCGTCCAAGTAATGTTCTTGGCGGACAAGCCAGGCTTCAAAGAATGTCTCGAATGTGTTCGATGCATTGCCGCTGTGAGACCCACTAGTCATAGAAACAGAAAACAAAAACACAGAGAGAGTTGGGATATTGTGGGATTACAAGGAGAGAAAGGAATGTTAAATAAAGGTTGAGTCTTGGCTTCTTCGCTTTACGGGCAAGTAATGGTGATGGGTGGATACTTCGAGAGCAAGGTATCATGCATTTTTGTTTGTGGACACATAGAGAAAGGGGGAAAGGGACAGAAGATTGAGCCTTTTCTACGAGACGCGTGTGAAGATGGACGCCATTATAGAGGGATTTAGGACTCCGTGAGATAGGTGGAAATGGGGATTTGATCTTAAACGGTGGGCTTCAATTCAGTCACTATAAAGGACACCGACTGATGAGACTATGAAAAAAGATACAAACACAGAGAGACGCACACAGAGGTAGAATGGAAGATAAAAAGGATCATATAAGTGAAGCTCTCGGTGGGTTTTGTCGTCTACTGAGGGGTGCCGGAGCATGGAGAAGATAGAAAAGGGCAAAAGGGTTGTTTTGAGATTGGAGAAAATCTTGTTAGTTTTAGGTCATCTCTCACAATTCAACGACAGATTGAAAAAAGTTATGATTATTGATTTGACATGAGATGAGGGGTTGAATTGCGATTTTTCAATGTGAGTTGAATAGCTTCGAGGCTCAAGGAGGAAATATGGGTATGAGGGTTTGGCTGACGGGGCAACACGTCTCATGGGTGCAAAGTGGAGAGATTCAGTGAAGCCAAGTCATCATCTTTGGGGAGGTTAAAACCCTCAATAGAGGGATGCCTTCCAGTGTTTCCAATATACAATGCAAGTGGGTGGATTGGATATTGTTAATGGCTAAGAACAAAAAGATAAAGCAGAGGGATATACTAGGGTGAGATAAATGGGGTACATTTAGGTCTTTGGATAACTGTCAGGTAACTTTTGTATTTTATTTATATTATAATTCTAGTATTGTAATGATGTAATCTCAACCTTTTCTACCATTTTTTAAAAAATAAAAAATAAATATCTTGTATAATATTTTTATTCAAATTTATAGTTTAAATTTTAGGCTATATCATTTAAAAGATTATAACCAATAAGATAATAAAATGTGAGAGGTTCAAGTATGAAGTTAAAAAAAATTACGTGACCATATTTCTAATTCATTAAATTTCTTTTTTGATGAAGCAGAATAATAAGGTGGTGAATTCCAAGTGTAAAATGAAGAAATATTTGAAAAAAAATTTCGATAAATTAACTTTCTTTTATGATAATGAGACAAAATAATAAACGGGGAGTTCCAAAATGTTAAGGGGCAGGTGGCCATTTTGCTGAGGAGTATTTGATTCCACCAGAAATTGAGCAAGAAGCCAATTGAGGTGATGGAGGTGGTGATCTTTTTGGAGGTGCCGGTGCTGCCAATTGGCACTGTTGATCAGCCAATGGCGGTTTGTGGTGGCCTACCACATGGCATGGAAAACAAATTTGTCCTGCAGCTTGTGCTTATCAAAATATGGAGGAACTTCCAAATCTTATGAGGCGCTCGACCTTTTAATATGACGTCTTCCTACTCTTACATATTATAAAGCTCAAAATATAAATTGAGTTTTTTTTAAAGATTTGAATACGAGATTTGAACACAATGTCTTTTTACTTTTACATATTATAAAACTTACAACATTAGGTTTGAATCTCTTTCAGAAATTTGCATACAAGATTCAAACATAAATCTTCTTACGGTTTCAGTAGTCATCTCATTAAATGGTATAGACTACTGATGGCTACTGAAACCTGGGGTAAGAAGACATAAGTTTTGAGTCTTTTTTGGAGGCAAGGACATATGTTGAGTTGCATGAGTCATTCATTGGATGCCAACATAATTTTGATTCCTAATGTGGAAGCAACAAAAGTGGCCCTCCCCACAAGGGGAACAATTTGCCAAAATTATTAAATTGCCTCTGGACCAAGTTACAGCAATCTTAACTTTATGAGACCACAAATCAACGCGCAATTTTTGGCATTAACTATCCCATTCAATATATCAATTTCCGATCTTCAGTTAAAAGTATAAGGTAAAACAGACAATTCCAAGTTCATCCAAGTACATTGAAGAGCTAAAAAATCCAAGTACATTGAAGAGATAAAACATCCAAGTACAATGAAGAGAACATCAAAGCCAATACCAACTACAAAGATTAGTAGTAAGAATCTGCAGTCAGAAATTCCTTAACTAGACTAGACACAGATGGAGAGAGCTAGAAATGCTTACATAAAAGACAAGCAGTGAGAATCACATTTCCCATACCCTAGCCTCAATGTTAAACACAACAACATGGTTTCACAAAGCAGAAGGAAACTTGCCCTGCTGATGATCATCTTTTCTTGAAACCATAATTTTTTCGTTCGTAGAATAAATCTGTTTTGGCACTTCCGAGATTCACAATTTTAGGACAACCATCTCTGTCTTTCTCCTGCTGAGTGCACTCTTTGTAGTAGTAAGGCATCTGAAATTCCAACCCCTCCGCAGATGACACACCGTCGCTGGAAGGACCCATAGTTGCATTCATCGCACCCGAACAAGCGTGCAAGAATGCACATAAGAGTCGCAGATTACACATTTGCCATCACACTTTTCACACAACCTTCCAATGACAATACTGGGTTGCTTTCGGCACATAAACAGGTCAGGATGATGATTCGCCATGTTCCCACAACAAGACTAGTCCTGCAATACATGCACACTGCATACATATAGACATAAGTGTTAATGCTCCCAAAGCGAAAATAGCAAGAAGCAATGGGCTTACAAAATATAAAAAGATTAAAACTTCTAATATGACTAGTGAAAGATATCAGTAAATGGGTTACAAACTCCATGAAAACTGGCACCCAAGTCCAGGTTATTAGCAAAATCAATCCCAATGCTTATGACAGAAATGGTTCACAACATAGGTCTTAATCCTGGCAATGAACATAAATCAATAAGGTGTCTGTTTCGGTTATGTTCATCAACACATTTCCAGACCGATGGCATAAAAAAACTAGTTGCGAACTGGCAAAGCTAACCCAATTTGCAAATCAGCATAATTTTTAGTAATTATCTCTGTAAATGTAAAGGAAGTAACTATTTGCCACAGTTCATACCAAAGTGGTTGCATCCCGGAGTGTATATAATTTTATATTCACAAGTCCTGCATTAAAAGGATGGCAATGAGGGTTGCTGCTTGCATTATTGTATAGTTTTAGACCACAATGGATCTATGAACCTACGATCTAAATTAACAAGGAAAATCAACCGAGTGATTTGCAAATTCTTCCATAACCATAGGCAATGTTCACTTACAGAGCAACACAAATAGTAAAAGTGTTTAATTTATGACAGCAATTCATCAAACTGTAACTCTAACTACTATGAAATTATCTCGTTCATCATCAAAGGCGAGCAGTTTATTGCTCCGTACTTACCTAGCCAGACCATTTCTGTTTTTCGTTCTTCCCAATTTGAATTTTTCACAGTACGTAAAAATTGGAGCTTCACAATATACAAGACCGTAACCGATTCTCCACAATGAAGAACTCAAAGCAAAACATGGTAATCAAATGCTCAAGACGCCAGGAATTTGAATATTGGTTGGAAAAAATCAAAATTAAGCAGCAGTTTCAAGATACACGAAAACTACAGAAGAAGAACAAGAAACAAAAACGTAAAATTATTACCGCGGGCGGAGAGGACCGATGCGAAGGAGGAGAGCAGCAGAGGACGCAGACGGGGGCTGTCACCGTGTTGGGCATTGGCCAAAAGAATTAGGGATTAGGGGCTCGGCTGACTCAGAGAGTACGGGAGTAGGGTTTAATTTCTTTTTTCGTTTTTTTTTTCTTTTCCAATTATAATTCAGACAAACTATTTTTATTATTGGTTTTTTTAGTTTAAATGTACCATGAATTTGTACATTTATCATATTTTATATCATGTACTCATTATTGCTTTACATTAAAGCATCAAACGACCGAGTTGTGTCACCTAACTCGATTTTCATCAAAGATGTTATATAGCCATAAAAAGTAAGGGCAAAATTGAAAATTTTGACACGCTGATACACATTTTCCATGTAAGAGTTGACATGGAATGAGATTGAGATTCACAAATGCCAAATCACGCTTCTCCTTTCTAGTTCGCTTTCGAAATCAAAATTGGGGGAAAACTTTTTAGGGTTTGATCTACGCGTATTGAGTAGGTGCAGATGATAGAAAATATGATTTATCGCGGGTCTGGAGTGGAATAGCCCGTCTACGGTTAGTTTTCCTCCATGATGGGTTTATATTTCTTTAATTATCCATTGAATGTGCTATATGGGTTTACAAAATTGGATTATTTAATGAATAGCATGTTTTGACAGAACCCGTCCCAAATCTCCTGGGATTAACGTGGAACGTGTCTGCTCTCGTCTGACACGAAGTGTCAGACTAGGGATAATTCCGTCCTTTGCTCAACCGGAACTATCAGAGAGCGCCAGGATCAGGAAGAGGAATGTGATGTCTCGGTCTCTACTACAGCCCGCATCTGCGATCAACCTGAAGGGCATTCAAAACACAAAAGTTGTGAGTGGACAAAAACAAAGATTTTATAAAAACATTTTCATAAAAAAACCTTTATGCCCTTCATTAAAAGGGTATGCATGCATTCAAAAACCATTTCTCAAATCGTTCATTAGAACACGGGGCCTTGGCCCAAAATCCAAATCAAGTGGGAACTCGTCCCAACTTCAACACATGTGAGTCTCAGCCCAAAATCCAATACACGTGGGTCTCAGCCCAAAACCATCTCCATGAAATCTCATACACATATACTATATACATATATAACCCATCCTAGACATCCTCTGTTGTCAACTCGGGGCACATAGCCCCTAGGGAACTCATCCCTGATATATATCACGATTTCTATATATATAAGTATGCATACTACTTGGGATATCACTCCGAGTCTACCCCCCCAGGAATTCTCCATCTGAGAGGCTCTATCTCCGAATCTAATCCGAGCATCTCTCCGGATCTGGTCTGGGACCACATCATAACTCCCACTCCTGAAAATGGGGATCACTCATTTCGGGTAATTGATTGTGACTCTCCAGGTCGACGTCTGGGGGAGACCAATCACCTCATAAATGAGGGTATATACATACTAGTATAGAAACCACAAATGGGACTCACGCCCGATAACATAAGTCAACTGGGCCTCCAGCCCAAACGTATTACTCAACGGGGCCTTTAGCCCGATTTCACAATATAACTGAGCCTCAAGCCCAAACTCAAATCAACTGGGTATCAAACCTGATACCTCAGGGTCAGTCACGATTCCGATCATAGCGATGTGGGTAACCATCAGTCCAGGACCGCCCTCAATCCTGGTATGTCGCCGTGAACATATCAATGTCGCGGCCACCTCTAGATTAGGGTGCACATGTCACCGATCGATCTCCTATACCGTCAGCACTCCGAAATCGAGCCTCTAATGGCTGCTCGACCACGGGACGTGCATTGTGACCTCTCCGAAAGGAACACATCCCCAGTCTGGAGGCGAGCGTCACGTCGTCTGTCGATGTGCACACAGCACTCATCGCGACCACGACCCAGACCCGTAGGTCATCAATAGGGCCACATGCCCGAGACAAAATCAAAACTAAATGGGTCTCATGACTGATTCAAAACCAACACCAAACGGGTCGTTTTACTTTTTCAAAACCATTTTAATTGAAATCGAAACCATAAACGCGTATAAGCACGTATAAAATCGAAAATCTTGAAATACGTGCCAATACGTAAACACACACACAAATGCACTCATGACATCACAAAACATATTCTAAAACACTTATAAAACATTTATGCATGCATCAAATTAGAAAGAAAGGTCCACTCACAGACCGTCCGAGCTGCTGCCTCTATACGCGCACCGTACGCCTTCCCGGGTTAATCGCCTTCTCCAGGGTTCCCAAACCTATCCAAATCACTTTATAGGGTTATTAACTACTTAATTAACCCCTCAGTAAAGCCCCTTAATTTTCCGGGATTTTTAACTATTTTTAAACGTCATCCTAAACCTTCAGACAGCCCGAACTATATAGAGACGATGTCCGATCGACTCGAAACCAGTCCCAAAATGTTCGTTACATCGATTAGATGATTTCACATGTTGGAAATTTCCCCAAAACCCTCCCCACATGCATTCATGAGCCGCCAGATGGCCATGCGCGTGAGCTTCACGCGCCTGCGCAGGGTCATCCTTGTCCTCCAGCCGACCGGGTCTGACCAGCCGGTCCAGTTTTCTTCTGTAATCCGGTCCAGCCCCATAACTACGTAAATTTTCACCTTTTTCCTCCAATCCAATTCCATTCTTCCTATTTTGACCCTAGGAATCTATCCATGCAATTAAAATCACCCAAAACCCACGAAATCCCATCGGTCCAAAACCTCCCTCACGATTCTTGATAGGACCGCCCCCGAAAGGGGCATCGATAACCGTGCCCGGTCCTACTCCCGTCTGACAAGACGACTGAAATTACCAATTTACCCTCAGTACTTGCCAAACCAAGGATAGCCACACGTACTTACTCATGCCTCCGCCTCACGATCAGCCTCGATCAACGCGCTACGACCTGGAGGATCATTAAAAACACAAAAGGTGTGAGTGGACAAAAACAATCAGTTCACAAACAGTTACAGAAAACATTATTACCCTCCACATAAAACCAATGCATGCATTCGAAAATCATTTCACAATTCTTTTCATTTCCAACATTTTAAAACCGTGTATGAAAATCAAAACATTTTCTTTTTCTTAACCTTCGGGTCTTAGCCCGCAATCATAAACACAGAGCCTCATCCCAAAAACCATAAATTAAATCCAAGTACACGACATAATCCCAATTCATCCAATCTTATAAACCGGGCCACTGCTCAACACATCCGAAAAGTCAGAAATTAGCAATAAATCACAAAGCAAGTCTTAAATACGGGAACTCGGTCCCAACACTCATCAAATTCAGTTCATCCGGGTCACTGCCCAAAGCCAGTGAAAAACTTCAATCATACAAGTCTGCTGGATTAAGTGCGCCCGAGTCTTTAAACTCAAAACCATGAGCATAACAGGCCTTCCCGGGATATCAACGAGTCTTTAAACTCAAAACATAATCAATAGGCCTCGGGGGGTATCACAATAAACGAGTCTTTAAACTCACGAGTCTTTAAACTCATTCCGGGTCTCTAAACCCAATTCGGGCCCGACCCCGTCATTAATTAACCGAGTCTTTAAACTCAAAATGTGCTCCAGCAATAGCACCGGGTCTTAAGCCATTGAAAATCACAACAATCCAGGATCCATCATGATCCAATTCAAAATCCAGTCCGAAAACATGTTTCATCATAATAGGACACTTGTCCGGATTTCACATTCAAATCCCCAACCATATCCGTTTTCCATTTCCGAATTCGAATTTGCAATAATGATTCCGTAAGCCGGCATCTGGGACCGTCATTCCGAACCCAAACCAGAAATCCATTTTTCAACTTTCGAAAACTGAAATTCCGTTCATCAAAATTACTTTTATGCCCTGGGCATCAAGCCCGAAAACACCTTTCCAAAATCCGTTTTAAATCCTTGAAATCACATCATAATCCTAATCCCAAAGTCAAACATCAAAATGGTGATCAAATCACAATATACTCAAAATCTCGTAAAACGTGCAAAACCGCAGAAATCTCAAAAACCGTGTCAACACCGTACATCATACTCATAATCATAATCAAACATTCTTAAAACGTCATACGCACACATCATGCAAAATCGTTCATCACACCATCATCAAAACATAAGAGAGACCATAGTCTCGAAATACGTGCAATTTCGCATAACATATTAAAAATACGTAAATGTACGGAAATCGAAATCACCACAACTCACAATCATAACCATAGTCATAGAAATCATAGAAATATTTATGCATGCATTAAATTTTGAAAGCAACGTCCACTCACACACCGTTTAACCATGTGTCTCGATACGCTTGCCATTGGCCTTCCCGGGCCTCGCCACTAACACCGGGACTCCCAAACCTGTCCATATCACATTAGAGGGTTACTAACCTCTTCATTAACCTCCCATTCAAGTCCCGTAATTTTCCCGAATTTTTAACTATTTTTAAACTCGACTTAAAACCTTCGGACATCCCGAACAATGTCGGAACGGGATCCGATTGACACGAAACCAACGCTAAAATGTTCGTTACATTGTATAGGATAAAAGTAATGTTGACCTCACCTTGGAATTCCTGCCAACGCGCCGTCACGCGCCGCTGTGAGTGGCTGCGCGTGACATCCACGCGCCTGCTACAGTGCTAAGCACTGTTCATCTTCTTCCTCGCCCGTTTCCCTGGTAAACGGGTCTGCAACCCGTGTCTTGACCCGATTCAATCCCTGCGAATAACCACTTAATTCCTTCTATTAAACTCTCAGATAGCATCGTAATGGACTTAATTAAGGTTCTGTTTTACTCATTCAAGTCGACATGGCCTGAAACCAGCTCAATCGAACACGGGTCCTAATTGGGTTCAATGTTCCAATTCATCACACAGTATCAGAGCCGGACCCTGACCAGAAGTGTGCCCGCGAGGACGCTGGGCCCCAAGGGGGGTGGATTGTAAGACCCGGTCTTGGAAGCAAGAACGGTGAGCAAGACCCGTGAGCTTGAGAAGCAAGATCGGTGAGCAAGACAAGTGAGCTTAGAAAGGTAAGATCGGTGAACGATCCCACATTGCTCGGGGAGGGAAAGGTGAAGTACCTTATATGTGTGGGCAATCCCATGATGGGTGACCTACTGGGAAGTTGCACGTGAGCTCCCGAAAACACAACAGTGAGGGCTGGGTCCAAAGCGGACAATATTGTGTTAGATGGGTCGGGTCGTGACACACAGTCACAGTTTCATTCAATTAATTAGTTGGGAAGCTTCGTATACTCACTCTAAGGATGATTTCAAAATTAATTTCACAAGAACTCACCTCAATCACCACGACTCCAAGTTCGAATTTTCCGGCCATCCACCACGTCCTTCCATGGCTCCAGGAGCTTCGAAAATGGCCACACTTGATTTGGATCGACTCATTAAGGTTCCAGGAAGCTTATTCGAACCTCAATTAGGCTTGGGCTGGCCTAAAACCGAAATTCGAATTTGAATTTATCAAAAACCAGTTTCAGGTTTTTGAACTTTCCCTCACAATTTTCCTCTCATTTTTCCATCTCTCCATCTCAGAGCACTTCTCTCAGTCCCTTAATCTCCTTCCCGTTCACAATTGCACTCAGTTTGGCCTTGGAAAGGCTAATCACGCGTGGGAAAGCACTCTGTTTTCTTCCCGTTTCAGAGATACCAACGGCAGAGAAAAGCAGCCATGCACTCACCCATACTCTCCTGTTTCCCACACAAGGCATAAACATTCCATTATCCATTAAACAACTCCTCAGCCCATCAATTTACCACATAAACAATCCACCCCGTGCACTGATCATGTTCCCCATACATGGTTGTTCAAAGCAGAAGCCCAAAATTACCATTTTACCCTTTTTATGACAAATTACCAAAATGCCCTTCACGCATCTAGACCCGTAACTTGGTCATTCGGACTCCGATCGACGCGTGCCGCCTGTCTACGGACACAGGGCATCGAGACCTTCCTAACGGTCCTTGGCCCTCGGCCATCGGACCTCCCGATCAAAAAGTCAACATTTTCCCCCTTTTCGTCCCAATTACAAAAATGCCCTTGGACCTCCGAACGTCATAACTTTCACCACGAACGTCGGAATCGAACGTGCCACCTGTCTATGAACTCGTGACGTCCCAAACTACGTCATGGTCATTGGTCAAAGTCCATTTGACCGTCCGAATAAAAAGTCAACGTTTTACCCACGACTAAGGGCAAAACGGTCATTCCGCATCGTTCGTTCAATTTTCGCCCAACTAATCACCGATTAACCCCGCTAATCATGATTAGTTACTAATCCAATCCCGAATTCCGGGATGGGTCGTTACAGTTCTATTTTCCCAGTTTCTCTCCAAGGTTCCTCAGCCACCAACCACCACGAAAATTCATCCTAAAACCGTCCTACAACCAAATAAGCCTATTCTAATCAATTAAAACAACCCATAATGATTGAATCCAAAAATAATGAAAATTGGACAAAACCGAGCTTACCGTGCTCGATGTTCCTCCGCCGTTCACGACGACGTCGTCCTTGGCCAGCCACCACCATCATCCAGCCCTCACTTCACTTTCTGGGCTTCACACATGATCAGAGGGGGAATGGGTTGGATTGGGGTTGAAAGGGTGATCGAGTTTGATGGGGACAATGGTTGAACACAAAGGGGAGGGGATATGCATGAATGGGAAAATGATGGGGAATGGATGAATGACACTTGTCATTCCTCCATTGGGCATGCCCTAAAAAGATGGGCCCACTTAATGCCAAAAGTCCCTTGCCTCGTAAAACGTGCAATCGTTCGTTCAAACTTCCCTGAACCGTAACTTCCCCATCGAACGTCCGGATTCGCATCGATGTGACATACGTAATGCTCCTCGGCCCTCGGCGATCTGACCTCCCAGGTCAAAAGTCAACTTTTCGCCCTCGTTTCGGGGCAAAATCGCAATTTCACCCTGAACGTCCATTAATCCTCAGCTAATTCTCGATTAGCCTCGCTAATTTTTCAATAATCCCTAATTAATACTTAAAATTAGGGATGGGTCGTTACAAACTTCTCCCCTTCAGGAATTTCATCCTCAAAGTTCAAATCGACCCAATTCCACAACCAAACTGTGGAAATCCGATCGTGTCCCACGACTCAGGTATTCTCGTGTAAACGTACACGTCTGTCACTACGCCATACTCGTCGGTACACACTGTTACCAGAGCTCCCAAAGCTCCACTCAACTCTCGGGAAGCCACACTTTGGCTCGTAAGCCTCACTCGAGGTAGTGTCGATGCCTCGCCTGTCACTCGTTCTGACAGGTCAGTTATACTAAGTTGATTTTTGATCCTTATAGTATACCTTTCTGACACGTTCCAACCTACACCCAGCAGGTTACAATACGCACTCCCACTAAGGGTTATCGTCTCCAAGTTGCCATCAAGTCGACTTTTCAGTCTGATGGTTCTTCTCATCTGACACCCAAGGTTAGCTTGTCAGTCTACTCGACAACTATCCTTACTGCTCCCACTGAGCGATAATTCAACCTCTGACACTGAACGGTTCACAACCGTCATCCACTGCTCAGAGGGACACCATTCCCGCTCTAACACTCCCTAAGTCCACAATCGTGATCGTGACTAGTGGTAACGCTCGGCTCTACTGCGTTTCTGCTGCGCACTCTGATCTTAACTCGCTCTCGAGTCCTCGTATTGTATCTCCCATCACTTAGTGATCTCCAGTGACATCTAGACTCACCTCGAGTCTCAACTTTCATACTACTCGTCCTGTCGACACACAATCGACGTCTCACACATCTTGGGCGTATACGGGATCCAGATACACCCTACTTGTCTTAGGGGGAAACACACACAGTCACTAGGGTTCCACTGGCCTGCACGTCCTGAGCTTTCGTCTTACCAAATCTCTGAACCCTTTCCATCAACTCTGCTCGAGTACACAACATTCGACGTCTAGTCATCATACTAATGTTTCGGAACACATCCGATCATAGTACTCATCAATTCGATGCTCAATCGTGCGTCACGAGCCAGCCACAATCCAACACAATCTCTATTCTCAAATATTCATCTCTTCTTGATCGATATCTACGTATCGTCCTCGTCTCACAATCCTTCCCACTTTCAATCGCTGTCATCTCACCAACTATGCTAAGGGATCCTTCAACAGGCTTACAAAAGTTCTCCTCTGCTCCTAGCTTAGCATAATCAGAAAGGCAATTCACTTCAATAACGACTAGACCTCGATCCAAACGCCTCACGGTCGTCGCAACCATCTCATTCATCCCGATCGTCCTTACACTACTCAATCTGACTCACCTCGGGACAAGTGAGTGCCCGACACATCCAGTGACACCAAGAATCATCTAATCTCCAAGTCATTCAAATTTGACCCACAGCCTAGGTGTTCGGTTCTTACACCCTATTTGAACCCTTAGTTGTCCTCTCCTTCCTCATCGACCCCCATGAGAAAAGTCGAAGATGATGACATCAAATTTCATCCTATGTCATCCTCCGGCACCTAGCACGATCTGCTAAAAAGCACAAAATGAGAAGTCTCCTTCACCGGCCTCTAAGTCTCCTTCACCGGCCTCTAAGTCGAGAGTAGTTGCAACCATGTTGGAAGTAGGTATGCTTCCAACTGGGTGTCAAGTCCAACCTCTGGACTTCCCAAATCCTCGACTAAGAGTATTCTATGATAATTACTGTAATGCTTAATCCTTTCCTTCAGGACTAAACATTTCCATTGATTCTCTTCGGCTTCTTCCCTCGCCGTTCACGTCGGTAACCTAATTCGTAAGTTCCAATCCTTATGGGATCCAAATCCAGCACCTAACAGTCGTGTCGTCCGTCCATAACGACCTAGGGTACCTATTGCCAATCCAGGAATATGCCATACCTCGCCAATCCAGGTATAGGCCATATTCCGCACCGTCCATCCAGGTATAGGGTATACCTCGTACTGTGCCACTCGGGATCCTCTCTGTCCCGCTCAGTGCCCATAGAACTCCCACGGCTACTATTCTAGGGCACGTCTACCAACTTGGTCATAAACTAGGTCCTCAACTCACTCGGACATCCCCCACATGTCCATAGACAATCCAATTCGCCTATCCGTTTATGACCCTTTATGCACATCCAAAATGATGTTAATTCATCCTAATCGGATGTACCGTTCAACACTTCGGTCGCCCTTCTGTGTCTCACCAATCCTAGTCAATCGGTCACTAATCCCCACGACAGTACTCGTGTTGTCCATTCTTTCCGACCAACGACCACTGTCGATAACTACTGTAGTGACCCATTCTATTTCTCACCATCAGATTTCTCTGCAAAAAAGCGTACACGAACTCGGGAGGTATGGTCAACCGCAGTCAACCACACCATCTCCAACATGATTCCCAAGAATCTACACTAGCCGACAAATCCTTCTCGTCGTGTAGTGGTAGAACCTTACCTTGAGCACATCACAACTGAGCTACCCTCAGCTTGTGGCTCGTCGTCTCTTCTCGTTAACGTCATCGCATTGCCACCACGCGAAGTGAAGATCAACCAACCTAAACCTTACTCCTACCGAGCAATCGCCACTTATCTCCGCTCGGGTCGGAAAGGCTCTGCCTTACTCGTACCCTACGACTCTGGGTATGACCATTCCGACAATCCGTGCCAGAAGATGACCGTGCCTCGAACGTCCCTCGATTCTCAACAACCACCAACAATTCTAGCCTCGATGGTGGTACTTACCAACACATTACTACGCCCAAACTACGCATTAAATTAAACACGTAATTTGAGTATTGTGCAATTTAAACCTTTTTTGTGTAGATGTAGTATTGGTAAATAGGGATCGTTCTTAACCGGGGAAACTAGGGAACATTAATAATGTGTTAGTGGGAAATGAATAAAAGAATAATGAATTAAAGAATTAAATAATCAAAGAATTAATAAATTAAAGAATAGATGAATAAGAGAATAAAGAATAAAAGAATAAAAGAATAAAGAATAAAAGGAATCAAAGAATCAAAGAATTAAAAGAATAAAAGAATAAAAGCATAAAAGAATAAAGAATTAAAAAGAATAAAAAAATAAAAAAATAAAAAAATAAAAGAATAAAGAATAAGGAATTGAAAAGAGGAGGTTTTGAAAACATTTGTAATCTAAACTAAAGAAAACACTAACTAAAAATTAAAATGTAAATGTTCATACTAATTAGAATTTACAAACCATAGAGTAGTTTCATAGACAAAACCCACACTTTTACGTAAGTAATTTCGAATTAACAATCACATTAATTAAACTATTCCTAATAATAGATTTCCTTCAAGTACAAATTTTACCAACATTCTAACATTTTGCTCATAATAAACCAATCACGAAATCCTACCTTCATCATCTAAAATACTTACATACATCTTTCAATATTATAAATGCAACAACCATTAATGTGCGTCAAACATCAATGTGCTTCAAACATTTACAACATGATTTACCTTAAGTTTATAATTAAATACGCCGACAGCGATCAACATTTAATCTCTTCAATTCTACTCTAAGTGCACCGACAGTGGATAAAACACTTAACATCAAATTGAAGTTTAAGCACTAAAACATATGAAGTAAAAGAAATTCAAAAAGTAAAACACATGGAGATTGCATTCTTACTTACAAATGTTAGAAAGAAAATACCAAGATCAAAGTAAAGAATAAATGAAAATAACATAAAAATAACATAAATTAAGAATAAGAATTAAAAGGAAACTACTTAATAAGAAAATCTACAAGAAGTTAAAATGGTCCCCAAAAATGTCTCTCAAAAGAGAGAAACAAAAGAACTAAAAGAAGAGAACTAAAAACTAAGCAAAATGGAAGAAATGGGGCTAATGGGGGACTCCCAAAATACAAGACTTGAATCCCTATTTATAGGTGGAAAAAGCTATCAAAAATAATATAAAAATACAATAAAAAATGTGGAATAATGGAATAATGAGTAATAAAGATTTGGGATGATGTGTAATAAAGATTTGGGATGATGTTTAGAAGTGGTTTGAGTTGTAAAGTTGCAAAATTGGGTTGGAAAGTGGCTGGAAATTGGGTGGAAATTGGGTGGAAGCTGCTGGAAAAGAATTCAGCAGAGAGCTGCTGAATGGAGGAACAGGAGCTCGGAAGGAGGCTGCTGAATGAAGGAACATGAGCTCGGCGGGGCGGCGCTGAAGAGAGGGATCACGGTTCGGCAGGCGTGCGCCGAGGGGGACGTTGGTCGTTCGGTCTGGGCTGCTGCTGGGCTGCGGGCTGGGCTTTTTTTTCTTTTTTTCTTTTTTCTGCTGGGCTGGGCTCATGGATTTGATGGGTTGGGCTACACAAAATTAATTTAATTAATTTATTTATAACTAATTTAATAATTCCACCGAATTTCGTCCAGAATTTCTTCGTTATAATTTCGATCGGGACGATTCTTTCGTCAAAATACTCCAAATTACAAACTTTATTTATTTAAACAAAAATAACACAAAATAAATTATTTTATCTAATTATTTATTATTTTAATATTAAAATCTAAGTATAAAGGGTATAAAATAATATAAAATAATGCTTATTTGAGGACCTATCAAATACCCCCACACTTAAACTTTGCTAGTCCCTAGAAAATACTAAAATCAAACTACGAATTCAAAACAAGTAACCTTTAATCATTTGTCTCAATATTTCATTATTATCATGGCATACAAGATTTTCACTTAAAACATTTAAGCATATGGAATCCGAGCGTTAATACATTGTAACAAAATGTTTTAACAAGTAAGATAATGAGTAAATATGGTGAAATGGATCTCAACATGAATAAAACAAGTATGAATCAACTCACAAGGATATGCACTCATAAGTTCACTCAATTTTGTAAGGGTTTGTGTTTGCACTCAAAAATGTGAGAAATACTCACATAATCGAAATGAAGTATTTTTGCAAAATCTCAAACAAACACCTCAAGATAAAAACAAAACATACTTGCACAAATGAACCAAAACCATAAGCTTACTCAAGTGATTAACTCAACTAATCAAATTTTACCATATTAAGGATCATAAGGTCTTTACGAAGGTTGTAATGGGGCTAAGTTTAGAGGCAAGGAAAATATAAGACAAGTGGTTCTCAATTCGTTCTAAGACTCAATAGACTCCCAAAACGTATCATAGCTTCCCATCCTTAGTGCAATGATGCCAGTAATCCACCCCTTTGAACATATGCCTAATTCCATCATGTTGGGCCTCATAATCATTCTTTGTGTTGGTTTTACAAATGTAAAGGATTTAACTCAAATATTACATACAAGCCTTATTACCTTGATCGAGACTCAACTTTTTTTTTTTGATTTTTTTTATATCAAGGTAATAAACATGTGTCAACAATACAACAAAGCGTGAGTAGGTAAATCCAAATAGTCCACATAAAAGTCTTTTCAACACCATCATTTTCTCCTTACACAATCTTTATATCTTCAACCGAGTTCTTGGAACAAGGGTAAAAGATGTCTATACTAAGCTCAAGTGTTTAGATAATCATGGTGATGAAAGAAAGGCTTAATGTGGGCTCAAAAAGGTTAAAACTAAGGGGGTTGCAACTTGTGCGCACAAAATAGGGAACATGGATGTTTGAATTTGTGGTGTTAACCCTAATGCCTTAATCATATCCAAATTCAGAGAGTTTATTGACTTAAAAGCTTTGAAAATCACATAGAATAAGTTCTAGTACTCTAGAGTTCATTAAAAACTATGGCAAGCAATTATGAGGCATATGTATATCAATTTAAACAAAGAACTTATGAATCACTCATCAAAGATGTATATAAAGTTCTAAAGCTCACATAAGGTTCATATGATTCATACTTATCTTATCATGCTCGTTTATATGCCAATTTACATGCATTATCTTCAAGTTATAACACTATCACAAAATATTAACAAACAAATTCAAGTTGTAGTGATTATCTTTATGGCCATAACAAATTCATTTCTTTTCATTTATGTCATTGACAAGTTAAATGACAACTTAAGACTCATAAAAACACTAAGTTAAAACAAAAAGATTCAAGAAAACAATAATAATTTTTTTTTATGTTTTTAAAAATTTTTTTTTTCACACATTTTGTTTTTTGAATTTTTTTAAAACAAATTTTTCTTTTTAAAACAAATTTTTCTTTTTAATTAACTTTTTTTTCACATTTTTTTTTAAACAAAATTTTCTTTTTAATTTTTTTTTTGACAATTAAAATTGTAAACCATTCCCCCACACTTAAATTCTACATTGTCCTCAATGTAGGAAAATACGAAGTAATTAAACATAGAATCAAAGTAAGGAAGATGATTTACGAAAATAATAGGAAAACATTAAATAAACAAAATAAAAGAGAGTGAAGGGTAGAGGGATAGAAAATCTGTATTGATGACTCCTTCACATCTCGGGAACACATTGAGTTGCCTCCCAACAAGTGCTTAAAGTTTAACGTTCATCCAGCCTAGACAGAGATGCAAGTTAGTTAGTCAGAGATGTACATTAGTCAAGAATGCAAGTTAGATATGCAAATTGAAGTTAAGGATGCAATTTGAGTTAAAGATGTAAATTAGAGGAAGAGTGCAATGCAAGTTAAGTGAAAATGCAAGTTAAATGAAAGATGGAATGCAAGTTAGAATGAAAGATGAAATGCAAGTTAGAATGAAAGATGCAAGTTAGTTAAACTAAAGATGAAGTTAACTTTGTCATGACAAATTACGTATGAACAATTTATTTACAAGTATGGTTTCATTCACAAGTAATGATATTAACAAAACAATTTCTCATTAACAAACTAATATATGTATAAGATTTATTTAACAATTGAGATTTACACTAACACAAAGTGAAGATAAGAAATTAAAATTTTTTTTTTAAATTTAATTTTTTTTTAAATTTTTTTTTTCGGAATTTAAAAATTAAATAAATGAAGAATTTTTTTTTTTTTACGAATTTTATGCTTTTTTTTTTAATTTACAAAAACAATATAAAAATAAAAATAAGGAAAAGTGAATAATTACCATAAGCATTTATGAACAATTAAAAAGAATGAACATTATGTACAAGTATGAACAAGAATAATACAACAAGTAAGAGAATTATAAACAAACATAAATGAAAGTCTATTATGAACAAGTATGTATATATACTATGAAATATAAAAGTTATGAACAAGTATAAAAGGTAACAAGTAACATATATATAACATTTATTTACAAGTATGAATTAACACTAACATAAAGCTAAAATAAGATTTTTTTTTAATTTTTTTTTATTTCGATTTTTATTTTTATTTATTATTATTATTATTATTTTATTCCGATTTTTTCTTTCATTTAAAATTTTAAAGTCTAAAAAGACATAAACAAACAATTAATTACATAAGAATAAAATAAGTGTAAACATAAAGTTAGTGGAACATAAAGTTGATAAAATTAATGGAAAAGAAAGTTAATGGAATAAAATTAAAGGAATATATTTAAAGTGTAATAAAGAAAAAAAGTGTGAATATAAAGTTAATGGAATAAATAAAAGTAAAAGTAAAGAAAAGTGAACATATAAAATATGCATTTATGATAAGTACAAATGAAATTAAATTATGAACAAGTATGAATTTTAATATGAACAAATATATATATATATATATAAAAATTATGAACATTTATGAACAAGTATAAATTAGAAATTAAGAATAAGTAAAGTATGAGCATTATAAACAAAAATAATAAGAACAATAATAAGATGGATAAATAAAATATAAACAAGTAAGTAAATGTCATAAACAAATATAATATTAACAAAAGTAAAATTTATAAACAAGTATAATATGCACAATTTATATACATACACTAATAAATTAAAAATGATTTTCAAGTTCCCCGGCAACGGCGCCAAACATTGACTACGCCCAAACTACGCATTAAATTAAACACGTAATTTGAGTATTGTGCAATTTAAACCCTTTTTGTGTAGATGTAGTATTGGTAAATAGGGATCGTTCTTAACCGGGGAAATTAGGGAACATTAATAATGTGTTAGTGAGAAATGAATAAAAGAATAATGAATTAAAAAATTAAATAATCAAAGAATTAAATAATCAAAGAATTAATAAATTAAAGAATAGATGAATAAGAGAATAAAGAATAAAAGAATAAAAGAATAAAGAATAAAAGGAATCAAAGAATAAAAGAATTAAAAGAATTAAAAGAATAAAAGAATAAAAGAATAAAAGAATAAAGAATTAAAAAGAATAAAAGAATAAAAGAATAAATTGAAAAGATTTGTAATCTAAACTAAAGAAAATACTAACTAAAAATTAGAATGCAAATGTTCATGCTAATTAGAATTTACAAACTCATAGAGTAGTTTCATAGACAAAACCCACACAAGTAATTTCGAATTAACAATCACATTAATTAAACTACTCCTAATAATAGATTTCCTTCAAGTACAAATTTTACCAACATTCTAACATTTTGCTCATAATAAACCAATCACGAAATCCTACCTTCATCATCTCAAATACTTACATACATCTTTCAATATTATAAATGCATCAACCATTAATGTGCGTCAAACATCAATATGCTTCAAACATTTACAACATGATTTACCTTAAGTTTATAATTAAATACGCCGACAACGATCAACATTTAATCTCTTCAATTCTACTCTAAGTGCACCGACAGTGAATAAAACACTTAACATCAAATTGAAGCTTAAGCACTAAAACATATGAAGTAAAAGAAATTTAAAAAGTAAAACACATGGAGATTGCATTCTTACTTACAAATGTTAGAAAGAAAATACCAAGATCAAAGTAAAGAATAAATGAAAATAACATAAAAATAACATAAATTAAGAATAAGAATTAAAAGGAAACTACTTAATAAGAAAATCTATAAGAAGTTAAAATGGTCCCCAAAAATGTCTCTCAAAAGAGAGAAACAAAAGAACTAAAAGAAGAGAACTAAAAACTAAGCAAAATGGAAGAAATGGAGCTAATGGGGGACTCCCAAAATACAAGAATTGAATCCCTATTTATAGGTGGAAAAAACTATCAAAAATAATATAAAAATACAATAAAAAATGTGGAATAATGGAATGATGAGTAATAAAGATTTGGGATGATGTTTAGAACTGGTTTATTTGTAAAGTTGCAAAATTGGGTTGGAAAGTGGCTGGAAATTGGGTGGAAATTGGGTGGAAGCTGCTGGAAAAGAATTCAGCAGAGAGCTGCTGAATGGAGGAACAGGAGCTCGACAGGAGGCTGCTGAATGGAGGAACAGGAGCTCGGAAGGAGGTTGCTGAATGAAGGAACATGAGCTCGGCGGGGCGGCGCTGAAGAGAGGGATCACGGTTCGGCAGGCGTGCGCCGAGGGAGACGTTGGTCATTCGGTCTGGGCTGCTGCTGGGTTGCGGGCTGGGCTTTTTTTTCTTTTTTCTTTTTTCTGCTGGGCTGGGCTGCGATCTGGGCTTTTTTTTCTTTTTTTTTTCTTTTTTCTGCTGGGCTGGGCTCATGGATTTGATGGGTTGGGCTGCACAAAATTAATTTAATTAATTTATTTATAACTAATTTAATAATTCCACCGAATTTCGTCCATAATTTCTTCGTTATAATTCCGATCGGGACGATTCTTTCGTCAAAATACTCCAAATTACAAACTTTATTTATTTAAACAAAAATAACACAAAATAAATTATTTTATCTAATTATTTTTTATTTTAATATTAAAAGCTAAGTATAAAGGGTATAAAATAATATAAAATAATGCTTATTTGAGGACCTATCAACACACAACACCATCAAGACTCCGAAACTCAGTGGTCAACTCACCATCGGCACCAACTACTCAACACGTAACATCCGTCGATCGGTCCACCTCAGAATCCGGTTGACACATAGGTTACTCGTCCAATCAATCGCCAACTAGGGTTATCATAACTCAGCTGCTCCCTGCAAGGAGCGTGTCTATCTCGAGTGATCCCTCACGCTCGACTCCGAAGAGTCATCGTACTCCGACACTGGTGTCCCCACAACCAATAATCACAATTCGAGGACCTCGTCCCCTCGTAACTCTACGGTTCCTAGCCGCCGGCCTCTACAAGAACTTGGCCAAACTCCGTGCCTAACACTGTACCACTGCTACACGTCGCATGTCGCACAACAATTACTCCGGGCATCCTCTGCCAGTCGACATCCCTCCAGGATTCGACACCTCAAAACGTGGCATCTCTTTCTAAATAGGGTCAACGTTCCTATTCTAACCAGTCTCAACTAAAGTCCTCGCGCATCTGACTACTCATAGCAGCACAATTTCGATCGTCGTTGTTCGAGTGTGAACGACTCTAACGTCCAACCTTAGCCACTTCCACGTTGCTCTAATCCATATCGTCCTGTCCTCTCAATGGTCCCGACTCTCGGGTCGTTACACTATATCTACTGGTCCACTGGATCCTCTCCATGAACACGACGGTCCTAAGCCGTTGGATTCGCACGAATACCGGTCCTACTCGGGATCTACTTCCTCAAAACACGCTACATCCTCTGTCAAACGAATCCTAAACCGTCGTACCACGTTTTGTTTGGCACGAGGTTCCTCCTACTCTTACCCTAACTATCAGGTTGATGACGGGCTGTTATGAATGCAGAGACTTCACATCCTCGCCCTGCGCGCACACCATAATAGCAAAACCCACTATGATACCAACTTGACAGGCCCCGTCCCAAATCTCTCGGGATTAACGCGCGACGTGCATGCTCCTGTCTGACACGAAGTGTCAAACCAGGTATAATTCCGTCCTTTGCCCAACGGGGACTATCAGAAAGCGCTAGGATCAGGAGGAGGAATGTGATGTCTCGGTCTCTGCTACAGCCTGCATCCGCGATTAACCTGAAGGACATTCAAAACACAAAAGTTGTGAGTGGACAAAAATAAAGATTTTATAAAAACATTTTCATAAAAAGACCTTTATGCCCTTCATTAAAAAAGTATTCATGCATTCGAAAATCATTTCTCAAATTGTTCATTAGAACATGAGGCCTTGGCCTAAAATACAAATCAAGTGGGAACTCGTCCCAATTTCAACACATGTGCGTCTTAGCCCAACATCCAATACACGTGGGTCTCAGCCTAAAACCATCTCCATGAAATCTCATACACATATACGTATATACATATATAACCCATCCTAGACATCCTTTGATGTCAACTCGGGGCACACAGCCCCTAGGGAACTCACCCCCGACATATGTCACAATTTCTATATATATATAAGTATGCATACTACTTGGAATCTCACTCCGAGTCTACCCCCAAGAATTCTCCATCTGGGAGGCTCTATCTCCGGATCTAGTCCGAGCATCTCTCCGGATCTGGTCCGGGACCACATCATAACTCCCACTCCAGAAATGGGCTCCATATGGGGATCACTCATTTCGGGTAGTGGGTCGTGACTCTCCAGGTCGACGTCTGGAGGAAACCAATCACCTCATAAAGGAGGGTAAATACATACTAGTATAGAAACCACAAATGGGACTCACGCTCGATAACACAAGTCAACTGGGCCTCGAGCCCGAACGTATGACTCAACGGGGCTTCTAGTCCGATTTCACAATTTAATTGGGCCTCAAGCCCGAACTCAAATCAAATGGGCATCAAGCTCGATACCTCAGGGTCAGTCACAATTCCGAGCATAAGGATGCGTGCAACCATCAGTCTAGGACCGCCCTCAATCCTGATATGTCACCGTGAACATATCACTACCACAACCACCTCTAGATCAGGGTGCACATGTCACCGATCGATCTCCTATACCGTCAGCACTCCGAAGTCGAGCCTCCAGTGGCTGCTCGACCACGGGACGTGCATTGTGAACTCTCCGAAAGGAACACATCGCCAGTCCGGAGGTGAGCATCACGTCGTCTGTCGCCGTACACACAGCACCCGTCGCGACCACAACTAAGACCCGTAGGTCATCAATAGGCCCACATGCCCGAGACAAAACCAAAACTAAATGGGTCTCATGCCCAAATAAAAAACTAACACCAAACGAGTCGTTTTACTTTTCCAAAACCATTTTAATTGAAACTTAAACCATAAATGAGTATAAGTACGTATAAAACTGAAAACCTCAAAATACGTGCCAATACATAAACACACGCACAAATGCACTCATCGTGTCACAAAACATGTTCTAAAACACTTATAAAACATTTATGCATGCATCAAGTTAGAAAGAAAGGTCCACTCACAGACCATCAGAGCTGCCACATCGATACGCGCGATGTAAGCCTTCCCGGGTTAATCGCCTTCTCCGGGGTTTCCAAATCACTTTAAAGGTTACTAACTACTTAATTAACCCCTCACTAAAGCCCCCCAATTTTTTGGGATTTTTAACGATTTTTATAAGCGATCCTAAACCTTCGGACATCCCAAACTAAATCGAGACGATGTCCGATCGACTCGAAACCAGTCCCAAAATGTCCGTTACATCGATTAGATGATTTCATGACAGGACCCATCCCAATCCCCCTGGGATTAACGCGGGATGACCCTACTCCCGTCTGACACGAAGTGTCAGACAAGGGATATTTCCGACCTTTGCCCTCCAGGGCTATCAGAGTACGCTAGGATCCAGAGGGGGCATGTGATATCTCGGTCTCTGCTACAGTCCACATCCGATGTCAACCTGAAGGGCAGTCAAAACATTAAAAGTTGTGAGTGGAAAAAACAAGAGTTTGTAAAAACATTTCATAAGAAGACATTTGTACCCTTCACTAAAAAGCATGCATGCATTCGAAAACCATTTATCCGAAAGAACCTTATGTGGGAACTAAGCCCAAAACCATAATGAAAACGACCATACGGGCCACTGCTCAAATCCATAAGGGACTTAGCCCAAAACCATAACCATACGGAAATCAAATACACGAGCCACTGCTCAAATCCTGTGCACACTTGTGCACACCACATACCATAATCCATATATCCATATATATATATATATCATATATACATATAAGTCACACAACTAATCCTGTCACGGTATCCAAAGCTATGCGCGTGCTACCCGGGTCTCAATCCGAGTCTTCTCAAAGTCAAGGTCAATGTCCGCAGACCACTGATCCTACTCGAGGTATAGTAACCATAGCCTTCCTGAGAGTAAGGAACCCAACTAGGGGGTGACTCCACTCAGTCGGTGCTCCGTGACTACTCCAGGGTCCACCCAGGCCAACGACCCTCCCCAGAGGAGATAATAGAACAAGTAAAGGAAGGTAGATGAACATATATATACATAACATAAACATTCATGCCCGGTTCCCCTGAACCGTCATGATCCATAACATCCGTTAACCAGGGTTCATGCCGGTTCCCATAAACTGTCATGAAATAGAATGACCTGACAAAGGTTCATGCCGGTTCCCATAAACCGTTATGAACCACAATGACCTGACAAAGGTTCATGTTGGTTCCCATAAATCGTCATGAACTTGGAAATCCATCTAGGGTCCCTGACCCGAAATCATTAGTGTAAAACAACTGGGTCTCGTGCCCGAATATATGACTCAACTGGGCACCGTACCCGATATCTAAGGGTCAGCCACGGCTCCGATCATAATGATGCGTGCAACCATCCATCCAGGACCGCCCTCAATCCTGGTATGTCGCTGTGAACGTATCAACCGACGCGACCACCACAAGATCATGGTGCACTCATCACCGATCGATATCCGGAACCGTCAGCACTCCGGATTCGAGCCTCCCAAGGCTGCTCGACCACGAATTGTTCATCGTGACCACTCCGGCAAGAACACATCCCAATCCAGAGGCGAGCGTCGTATCGTCGATCGCCGTGCACATAGCACCTGCCGCGACCACGATTCAGACCCGAAGGTCGTAAATAGCGTCATATGCCCGAGACAAAACCAAATGGGTCTCATACCCGATTTTATCCTTTTAGAAATCCAAAACCATTTCATTTAGACCAATAAAGACATACAGACCCGTATAGGCACCGTATAGGGCCAAAACCTCGAAATACGTGCCTATACGTAACCACAGATCCAAATGCACTCATGGCATCACAAACAAGTATTTAAAACATATAATAAACATTCATGCATGCACCAATTTAGAAAACAAGGTCCACTCACAAACCATCCGAGCTGCCGCCTCGATTTGCGTGCCATAAGGTTCCCCGAGCCGATCACCATCATCGGGACTCCCAAACCTGTCCAAATTTTAATAGAAAGTTACTAACTACTTAATTAAACTCCTACCAACGTCCCGTAATTTTCCCGAACTTTTAACTATTTTTAAGCCAACCCTAAACCTTCCGACACCCCGAAAACTATCGAAACGATATCCGATTGGCACGAGACTAGTCCCAAAATCTTCGTTACATCGAATAGAAGATTTCATGTGTTGAACACTTCCCCAAATTATGGCCCACGCGCCCTCACGCGCTCCTAGAAGGTCCAGATTACTGTTTATCGTCACTAACCTCCAGCAGACCGGTTTTACTGTTCTGGACCGGTTCACCTAGTTTGGCCGGTCCAAATGGACCGGCGTGACCGGTTCACGACCCTAGACATCCCATTTTTCATCCTACTTCTTCCTTTTTGGTTCCTTTCTTCCTATTTTGATGTTTCCCATCCATTCCAATCCCTAAAACTAAGTAAAACCGCCCAAAACTCATGGTTTAATCTTTGAACCAAACGGTTCAAACTTCCAAAACTGCACCCATGGCTTCACAGCCGTCCCTAGCATCCTAAAATCGTCCTAACACAATCCTAATGACCCATTTAATTCATTAAAGCCATTAAAAACCAACCATAACATCAAAAATGGAAAATGGATTAAAATGGGCATAACCGGGTACCTCACGGGTTCTTGCCTCCACACCGCCGTCCACGGCTGTTCTGGCCATCCACACCAGCCACCTCAGCTCCCTCAGTCTCCCTGGTCCTCTTCCTGGTCATGGGTGAAGGTTGGATGGGTTTTGGTTTGCACGGATAGGAGGAAAAGGGTGAGATCGGGTGGATGTTTTGTGTGTTTGAAATGGAGAAAGAAATGCACGGTGCATGAAACAATATAGGTGGCCTGTGGATGGGTGACACTTGTCACTCATCCATAGGGCAGGAATTAAATATCTGGGCCCCACTAGAGTCCAAAAGTGAACTCGTTTCGTAATTCATGCAATAGTGCACTCAAACTTCCGTGAACCGTAACTTCGCCGTCGAACGTCCAAATTAGACGTCTCGCCTGTCTACGGATTCGTATCGTCCTTATCTACTTAACGGTCTTCGGTCCTCGGCCATAAGACCTCTTGGTCAAAAAGTCAACATTTGACCCCTTTTTAACCAAAATTACCAAAATTCCCCTAAACTTCCAAACGTCATAACTTCTTCCACGAACGTCGGAATTGAACGTACCACCTGTCTATGAACTCGTGATGTCACGAACTACGTCACGGTCATCGGTCAAAGTCCATTTGACCGCCTGAAGTCAACATTTTACCACCATCAGGGGCAAAACGGTCATTTCGCATCGTTCGTCCGATTTAGCCTAACTAATCACCGATTAACCTCACTAATCGTGATTAGTCACTAATCATGATTAGTCACTAATCTAATCTAGGAATTCGGGACGGGTCGTTACAAACTTCCCTCCTTAATAAATTTCGTCCTCGCAATTCCAACCGTTTTCCCTCCTTAATTAGTTTTGTTCTTGAAACTCCAACTATCTTGATTCCACATCCACCTCGTGGAAAGTAGAATTGACCTCGAAATGTGTGTACACTCGTACACACACTAACCAGAATAATACTCGTTCGTACCCAGACGTACCACTAACACTCACGTCGTATCTACTACATTTGACCATGTCGAATGACAGAAGTCGTACGCTCCGAACTGACACCACTTGTCAGATCTACCGTTTCGCTGACACAACCAACTAGACGGTTCCTTGCTCAACCACTAATTATCCTGAGGTTTGCTCCCACTAGGAATCATCAGACCTCACACCACGATCCACGCTGACACCTCCTACAAACCGTCACCACTTGACAGTCGCCAGTCAAAAACTGACACTATACTCACCCGTGGTTACACTAACCACCAACTGACTCAACCATGAGTAAACATATACCAACAAAATACTTGACCTGTGTGTAACTGGACCCATCAGAAATACCATGACCCACTATACAGTATCCAATGTCTAGTGCACGACCTCGACTAATCCAATGGTATCAGAACCAATCCGACTACCAACACGTTCCCCAACGTACCACCGGTATCTCCTATATACCGTCACCAGGCATCACAAGTCAGCCCGGTATCGTACCTCGAACAACGTACAAGGTATATACAACTACCCATCAATCAGCCCACAACCACCTAGGTCATAGCCAATCACGTTTCTATAATGGAGTCCATCTGTCCAATCCAGCACTAGACAAATCAAAAACTCCGACCCATTATCCATTTCCAAATCCGAATCCGAATCCGCAATTTCGTAAGAAATTCCGAATTCAAACCCAGAAATCATATCCATAATCATATCCAAATCCGAATCCAAAATCATCATTCCGTAAGCTAGCAATTGGAATAACCATTCCGAACCCAAATCCATAAAAGGAAATCCATTGTCAAGCTTCAGAGTCAAATCCTGAATCGTCATCTAGAATCCGATTCCAAAACCCAAATCCAGAAATCCTCTTTCAAGTTCCAAAATCAAATCCTGAATCGTCACCCAGAAATTTGATTCCAAAACCTGAAATATCGTTCACGTCTACCCAGACGCACCAAAACCGAACCTATCGGTTACCTGCTCAAATAATTTATACATTACCCTCGATTGACTTCATAGGGAAGCCAATCCCAACATCAACACATCTAGGCTGACCAAATCCGACCACGTCGGAAAACTACTCACCTGAGTAATAAGCCATATGGGATTTACCTCGAAAAGAAGTTCAGTCCCAACGTCCTCAACTCAAACATCCAAGTAAGAGTGATAAACTCTCCACCTATCTGGATCATCAAAATCATGATCCAGATCCATCATTACGTCAACCGACCATAGACGTCACGATCCCCGATCGTCACGACGTCCAAAGTCCTCAACCAAATCCCACATCTAAGCAGATCAGTCAACGACGAGACACGTCGAGACTGTGGGTTCTCACTGATTACCTTGTATCGATCCTTGACATCCCACTGAGGAAAAACCAAGGATGATCCAACACGAAGACACCAAAACTCATCCTACGTGAATACAACCAAACTCGCTGCATTCACCACGTCACTTAACCCAACATCGTTTGCCACCAAGCAGAAAATGAGAAATCTCAGTCACCTAACTTCGATATACCCACTCCACTTGATAACCCAAAACAAATCCCGGATCCACCAACCAATACACGATCAGTGGACTAGTGGCAACCAACAACATCTACATCATCAACATCATCTACCATGGTAGAACCTAAGAAGTCACCCAAAATGACTTCAAAATACTCATTTCCAATGCGAAAAACCCGCACTCCTCGTGTCACCTCAATCGCAACCTCTCGCGATTCCGAAGTTCTAATCAGATTGGTAACAACATACCCGGACATCAACCACGTGTCCCCAAACCAATTTAACTCAATCCGTGATCCACTCCCGAACCACAAATACCGAACATATGCCCCTTTCGATGGAGTCACAGCCCAACTCGTGACTCACCGTCATCACAATCACCGGTACTAGCACCAGCGCTTGTACCACCACTGTCACTATCACCAACACTAGTGTCGGTATCAGCACGCCGTGTGCAAAACTGACACCCTAGATCTCCACTCATACCGAACGACGATCCCGTACCTCTGCTCGAATAGGAGAAACTCTGCCTCCATCGTACCCAACAACTCTAGGTACAGTCACCCTGACAACTCATACGAGAAAAGGAAATGTCCCCTGAACGTCCTCGATTCCCAACAACCATATCTACAACCACTCTCGGTAGTAGCGTCTGCCACAGACTCTTGCAGACCTAACTACCAGACATCACGATCTAGACTCTGCATCCAACGGAATCAATCGTCGTACCAAATACTCCGTATCCTACTCAGGGATTCCATCGACAAGTACCAACCCTGGTAACCTGTCCAACAATCTCTAACCTGCCATACCTCGACTAAACCAATGTCGTCTACTAGGACATTCACGACCTTAGTTGCACCAAACCACAGCTGAGTAGCACGACATCAAGTAGGTCTAACCAACAAATACAACCTCGACTGCAGAGTGCAGTCCCAACACAAGCTGACATGACTAGACCGACTAACGAATCTAAATTCGAATAGTCGTCCCAGTCAAACCACTCGTCAACACACATTTCCGAACCATACACCTAAGGTAGAGTTCCACAATCACACTTAGAGTTCCTCTGAACCCAACTGCATAAGGCAGTATAATCCATAATCTGACCGACCCCGCGGTCTCGACATTGTAGAGACGTCAATCCAACTAGCATTCCCCGAATCCAGCTGCTCACAGTAGTAACTCCATCTAACTCAACCAAATCCGATCATCAGATGGTAACAACTCCCAACCAGTCGTCGGAACCAATCCTACGACATCGTGAAAACGATCCCAACTAATCGTCTCACGATCCAAAACTCTGACGTAATACTACGTTCACCATTCGTAGGGCTTTACACTGTCAACCCCGATAGAACTATGGCAACCCCGGCATCTAGAGCCGAACCAAGATGTTTCTCGATTCAATCCTACTAACTATCGTACCAGCACCCTAACAATCAGGTTGATAACGAACTGCAACCCATTGAGATATCACATCTTCGACCTGCGTACGGAGTATTGCGCAAAATACGCTCTGGAATTCAGAGTAACATGAGTAACCCCGCTCTGATAAGCATCCTATAAGCAATCCTATGCTCTGATACCACGCTGCAGGTCCCATCCCAATCCCTCCGGGATTAACGCTGGATGACCCTGCTCCCATCTGACACGAAGTGTTAGACAAGGGATATTTCTGACCTTTGCCCTCCCGGGCTATCAGAGTACGCCAGGATCCGGAGAAGGCATGTGATATCTCGGTCTCTGCTACAGTCCACATCCGATGTCAACCTGAAGGGCAGTCAAAACATTAAAAGTTGTGAGTGGAAAAAACAAGAGTTTGTAAAAACATTTCATAAGAAGATATTTGTACCCTTCACTAAAAAGAATGCATGCATTCGAAAACCATTTATCCGAAAGAACCATATGTGAAAACTAAGACCAAAACCATAATGAAAACGACCATACGGGCCACTACCCAAATCCATAAGAGACTCAGCCCAAAACCATAACCATACGGAAATCAAATACACGAGCCACTGCTCAAATCCTGTGCACACATGTGCACACCACATACCATAATCCATATATCCATATATATATATATATATATATCATATATACATATAAGTCACACAACCAATCCTGTCACGGTATCCAAAGCTACGTGTGTGCTACCCAGGTCTCAATCCGAGTCTTCTCAAAGTCAAGGTCAATGTCCGCAGACCACTGATCCTACTCGAGGTATAGTAACCATAGCCTTCTTGAGAGTAAGGAACCTAACTGGGGGGTGACTCCACTCCGTCGGTGCTCCGTGACTACTCCGGGGTCCACCTAGGCCAACAACCCTCCCCGGAGGAGATAATAGAACAAGTAAAGGAAGGTAGATGACCATATATATACATAACATAAACATTCATGCTCGGTTCCCCTGAACCGTCATGATCCATAAAATCCGTTAACCAGGGTTCATGCCGGTTCCCATAAACCGTCATGAACCAGAATGGCCTGACAAAGGTTCATGCCGGTTCCCATAAACCGTCATGAACCATAATGACTTAACAAAGGTTCATGCCGGTTCCAATAAATCGTCATGAACTTGGAAATCCATCTAGGGTCCCTGACCCGAAATCATTAGTGTAAAACAACTGGGTCTCGTGCCCGAACATATGACTCAACTGGGCACCGTGCCCGATATCTAAGGGTCAGTCACGACTCCGATCATAGTGATGCGTGCAACCATCCATCCAAGACCGCCCTCAATCCTGGTATATCGCCGTGAACGTATCAACCGACGCGACCACCACAAGATCATGGTGCACTCATCACCGATCGATATCCTGAACCGTCAGCACTCCAGAGTCGAGCCTCCCCATCGAGTATAGTAACCATAGCCTTCCTGAGAGTCAGGAACCCAACTGGGGGGTGACTCCACTCAGTCGGTGCTCCGTGACTACTCCAGGGTCCACCCAGGCCAACGACCCTCCCCGGAGGAGATAATAGAACAAGTAAAGGAAGGTAGATGAACATATATATACATAACATAAACATTCATGCTCGGTTCCCCTGAACCGTCATGATCCATAACATCCGTTAACCAGGGTTCATGCCGGTTCCCATAAACCGTTATGAACCAGAATGACCTGACAAAGGTTCATGCCGGTTCCCACAAACCGTCATGAACCACAATGACCTGACAAAGGTTCATGCTGGTTCCCATAAACCTTCATGAACTTGGAAATCCATCTAGGGTCCCTGACCCGAAATCATTAGTGTAAAACAACTGGGTCTCGTGCCCGAACATATGACTCAACTGGGCACTGTGCCCGATATCTAAGGGTCAGTCACGACTCCGATCATAGTGATGTGTGCAACCATCAATCCAGGATCGCCCTCAATCCTGGTATGTCACCGTGAACGTATCAACTAACGGGACCACCACAAGATCATGGTGCACTCATCACCGATCGATATCCTGAATCGTCAGCACTCCGGAGTCAAGCCTCCCTAGGCTGACCGACCACGAATTGTACATCGTGACCTCTCCGGAAGGAACACATCCCAATCCGGAGGCGAGCGTCGTATCGTCGATCGCTGTGCACATAGCACCTGCCGCGACCACGATTCAGACCCGAAGGTCGTTAATAGCGTCATATGCCTGAGACAAAACCAAATGGGTCTCATACCCGAGTTTATCCTTTTAGAAATCCAAAACCATTTCATTTAGACCAATAAAGACATACATACCCGTATAGGCACCGTATAGGGGCAAAACCTCGAAATACGTGCCTATACGTAACCACAGATCCAAATGCACTCATGGCATCAAAAACAAGTATTTAAAACATATAATAAACATTTATGCATGCACCAATTTAGAAAACAAGGTCCACTCACAGACCGTCCGAGCTGCCGCCTCGATTTGCGTGCCATAAGGCTCCCCAAGCCGATCACCATCACCGGGACTCCTAAACCTGTCCAAATTTTAATAGAAGGTTACTAACTACTTAGTTAACCTCCTGCCAAAGCCCCGTAATTTTCCCGAACTTTTAACTATTTTTAAGCCAACCCTAAACCTTCCGACACCCCGAAAACTATCGAACACTTCCCAAAATTATAGCCCACGCGCCCTCACGCGCTCCTAGAAGGTCCAGATTACTGTTTATCGTCACTAACCTCCAGCAGACCGGTTTTACTGTTCTGGACCGGTTCACCTAGTTTGGCCGGTCCAAATGGACCGGCGTGACCGGTTCACGACCCTAGACATCCCATTTTTCATCCTACTTCTTCCTTTTTGGTTCCTTTCTTCCTATTTTGATGTTTCCCATCCATTCCAATCCCTAAAACTAAGTAAAACCGCCCAAAACTCATGGTTTAATCTTTGAACCAAACGGTTCAAACTTCCAAAACTGCACCCATGGCTTCACAGCCGTCCCTAGCATCCTAAAATCGTCCTAACACAATCCTAATGACCCATTTAATTCATTAAAGCCATTAAAAACCAACCATAACATCAAAAATGGAAAATGGATTAAAATGGGCATAACCGGGTACCTCACGGGTTCTTGCCTCCACACCGCCGTCCACGGCTGTTCTGGCCATCCAGGCCGGCCACCTCAGCTCCCTCAGTCTCCCTGGTCCTCTGCCTGGTCATGGGTGAAGGTTGGATGGGTTTTGGTTTGCACGGATAGGAGGAAAAGGGTGAGATCGGGTGGATGTTTTGTGTGTTTGAAATGGAGAAAGAAATGCACGGTGCATGAATCAATATAGGTGGCCTGTGGATGGGTGACACTTGTCACTCATCCATAGGGCAGGAATTAAATATCTGGGCCCCACTAGAGTCCAAAAGTGAACTCGTTTCGTAATTCGTGCAATGGTGCACTCAAACTTCCGTGAACCGTAACTTCGCCGTCGACCGTTCCAAATTAGACGTCCCACCTGTCTACGGATTCGTATCGTCCTTATCTACTTAACGGTCTTCGGTCCTCGGCCATCAGACCTCTTGGTCAAAAAGTCAACATTTGACCCCTTTTTAACCAAAATGACCAAAATTCCCCTAAACTTCCAAACGTCATAACTTCTTCCACGAACGTCGGAATTGAACGTACCACCTGTCTATGAAGTCGTGACGTCACAAACTACGTCACGGTCATCGGTCAAAGTCCATTTGACCGCCTGAATGAAAAGTCAACGTTTTACCACCATCAGGGGCAAAACGGTCATTTCGCATCGTTCGTCCGATTTAGCCTAACTAATCACTGATTAACCTCACTAATCGTGATTAGTCACTAATCTAATCTAGGAATTCGGGACGGGTCGTTACATTTCACATGTTGGAACTTTCCCCAAAAACCTCCCCACGCACTGTCACGTGCCACGGGATGGCCCTGTGTGTGGGCTTCACGCGCCTTCACAGCGTCATCCCTGTCCTCCAGCTGACCGGGTCCAACTGGCTGGTCCAGTTTTCCTCTGTAATCTGGTCCAACTGGACCACCGTGACCGGTCCAACCCCATAAATCGGTCAATTTTCATCCTTTTTCCTCTAATCCAATTCCATTCTTCCTATTTCGACCCTAGAAATCTATCTATGCAATTAAAATGACCCAAAACCCAAGAAATCCCATCGGTCCAAAACCTCCCTCACGGTTCTATTTTCCAAGTTTCTCCCTAGGGTTCCTCAGCCACTAACCACCACCAAAATTCATCCTAAAACCTTCCTAGCAACCTAATAAGCCTATTCTAATCAATTAAAACGGCCTATAATGATTGAATCCAAAAATAATGAAAATTGGACAAAATCGAGCTTACCGTGCTCGAGGTTCCTCTGCCGTCCACAACGGAGTCGTCCTTGGCTAGCCACCACCATCATCCAGCTCTGACTTCACTCTCTGGGCTTCACACATGATCAGAGGGGGAATGGGTTGGATTGGGGTTGAAAGGGTGATCGGGTTTGGTGGGGAAAATGGTTGAACACAAAGGGGAGGGGATATGCATGAATGGGAAACTAATGGGGAATGGATGAATGACACTTGTCATTCATCCATTGGGCCTATCCTAAAAAGCTGGGCCCACTTAATGCCAAAGTCCTTCGCCTTGTAAAACGTGCAATCATTCGTTCGAACTTCCGTGAACCGTAACTTCTCCAGAACGTCCAAATTTGACGTGCCGCCTGTCTACGGATTCGTATCGAAGCGACCTACGTAACGGTCCTCGGCCCTCGGCCATCGAAACTCTCGGGTCAAAAGTCAACTTTTCACCCTCGTTCAGGGGTAAAATCGTAATTTCTCCCTGAATGTCCGTTAATCCTCGACTAATTCCTGATTAGCCTCGCTAATTCGTCAATAATCCCTAATTAATCCTTAAAATTAGGGATGAGTCGTTACATGTTATCTTGATGTGTTTGCCTTGATTTTCTACTTAGTTTGTGTCATGATTTTCTACTTAGTCTGAATAGTATGTTCAAATTGATGTATTTGTTGAAACAAGATATCTAGGCTTAGTTTGTGTCATTGGTTTGGTATATTGTAACAACCCAGAAATTTGAGGAAAAGAAAATTTGGAAACTTTTGTGGAAATGACGATTTTGCCTTTGAAGTGGTCAAATGTTGACCTTTTGACACTAGGTATCTGTCAGACATTCAACAAAGACGGTTACAAAGGTCTCAAGATCTTGAGTTCGTAGACAGGTAGCACGCTAAAATCAGAGGTCGGGCGAATTAGTTATGGGTCAAAAAGGGTAATGAAATTTTGGTAATTTATGCTTGAAGGGAATTTTGTTCGTTGTGCAATGGGAACAAATTGGATGTGGACAAGTGTCTAGCTCTGGAAGGTTCTAATATTTTGCTCCTTCCAACGACTCACTATCCTATAATTGGGGGTATGTGTGCTGGTGTTGAGAGCTTTCAGTGAGACATGACCGAACATCATGAATGATGTTGGTCGAACATCATGAAACATGGAGATGAGTGAGGGAAGGCCAGAAAATGGAAGGGAAAAAGAGGAAAAGAAAGTTTGGGAAGGGAGGAACATCATGGTGGCGCTATGAGGGTGAGGTACTCTCAGGAACTTTAGGCCCGAAACTGACCCGCTATGAGGGTGAGATAACCCTCAGGAACTTTAGGCTCGAAACTGACCCGTGGGGTGTGAAAAATCCACTTTTGAGATTTCGGCATGGACACGTGAAACCAAGCTTCATGTTAGATTCCTAGAAGCCATGCGATCATGTAGAGCCTAAAAATATGGAATTTGAGACGTGAAAAGTCTGAGGAACAGCGAGGGGAAAACTGGTCGAAAAGCTTGGACTCCAAGTAGTAGTTTAAGGTATGTTTTCGTAACTTTATAGTGATAGGCCATTCCTAGCATTCCCTAGATGAATATAGACTATTAAACCATCGAATAGGGTGTAGAAATAGAGGTTTTCCAACTGGGTCTGGGGCGCATGGTCTGGCGACGCGGTTTGAAAGAAACCGGGTTAGCTGAAGGACATGGATAATGAACAGTGCCATGCGCATAAGGCCCACACACATGGACTTTCTAGGGCACGAACGGGTGCGTGAGTACTATCTGGAAATGTTGTCAACATGAAAGTTTATGTATTCGATGTTATGAGTTTAACGGTACAAATTTTCGAGGCGATCAGATATTGTCTTAGGGTAGTTTTGGATGTCCGAAGGTTTATGTTTGATTCTAAAATTGTTTAAAAATCCTAAAAAATTAGGAAATTAAAGTGTGAGTTAATTAGGACAATTAATGACCTTTAGAAATGATTTTTGACATGAAATTATATTCTCAAATTTTATTGGAAAATGTGTAATGCAGTTCAACTATGTGTACGGTACGTGTGAGTGGACTTTCTTTTCCCTAAACTCTATGCATGCATTTTTATGTGATTTTATATGATTTAATATGTGATTTTCTCGATGATGATTTTAGTATATTTTATATGCTTTTACATTATTTTTGGTGATTTTACGGCGATCGCTATGTTGCACATTTTACGATGAATTTGCTATATTGTGTTCTGGCTTTTTATTGAATTTTGGAAATTGGTTTTATTCTTGAAATGAATTTCCCATAAGTAATACGTGTTGTTTATACGACTCACCTGGATTAGTTGAGGTGTTATATGTATAGTACAATATGTTTCTTTGATATTTGTGATGTTGGATTAGATTAGCGGCGTAACTAGTAGATGTCACGTACTAATAAGAGGAAGCAGTTATATGACTCTAGATAATAAGTGAGCTCACTAGTGAAAGTTAGTGTGACTGTTGGTATGCTGGACATAGAAGAGATAATCAAATAAGTTTCTAGTTAGAATAAGTATTAAAGGAATAATGTGATGAAAGGTCTCATATCGGATCTGATGTCTTGGGTAACCATTATAGGTAACAGAACTTGTTGATTGTAAATATTAAATTGAGACTCTAATAGGAGTGAGGAGATTTGGTTATGGTTTGTGTTAATGGAATAGGATTTGGGGTGAGCCAGAAGGCGTACGTATTGGAATTAAGTGTATAAGGTGTAATTGTTGTTGGATTGTATAAGATGCAACTGTGTAATGATTTTGCGTAGTTCAATAAAGTGATAGTATGGAAGAAACCCCCTGTTGATACCACATCGGCCCAGACCGACCCAAAGGCCCAGACCAACTAGGAGGCCCAGCCTTTCTATCAAGACTAGGAGGCCTAGCCCTCCGACAACACCACGTCAGCCTAGACAGACCTAGAGGCCCAGCCCTCTGACAACATCGTCGGCTCAGACCGACCGAGAGGCCCGACCCTCTGAAAACACCGTCAGCTCAGACCGACCACGAGGCCCAGCCCCCTTTCAAACACCACGCGAGCCCAGTACTTCTGCCCAACACATCTCCACAAGCCCAAGGCCCCAGGCCCACTCAAAATAGGCAAACCCTAGTAGGGCTTGGCCAACGCCCACACATGGATAGTCCCCATCTTCCACATGTCGGTCCCATAATGACTAACATTTGTCCCACATATGAGGAATATATTTATTGCATACACCACACCCATACAAAAATGGGTTCATTTGTCATATAAAGGTAACTAAGCATTAACTATTCACTATTACTCTATACACTATACTATTCACCACCTCCCTCATATCTCAGACCGACCACTAACTTAGGCGTCAGAGTACCTTTGGGTTGGTACCACACCGATGCCTATACTCTAACCGACCAACTAGTTTTCTTCTTTTCCAGGTCTATTTGAGGGCACGTGGCAGAGCAGCATTTGTTACCTAAGTTGACACATTTTGTGCATCAACACCCCCTATCTTGGATAAGTTACATGTAATTCACAAAGAAGGATAAGATCCCCTAATAGTCCTTCGTATGAGATAGGGCTAAGGTAGGTTGTTGGGGATGTTGTTTGAATTAAATTTTGCCCTTGCAACATTACCCTTTTTGATTTGGCTTGTGATAGGGACCATTACCCTAAAGAAGGGATCTGTTGTATGCACACTTGATACGTGTTCATCTAGTTTGGTAATGTAATCCTTTGGGATATGTTATACCGGTTCATGAAATGAGTATGGATCCCCAACAAAATTAAGGAAAGAAAATAGTAGAGGAAGTCAAGAAGTTGGGATTAGTAGAGTAATACAGAAAAATTACACAATTCCAACGTAATGTCCATTGATGAGAAAATTGAATATGAGAAAGAAAAAGTCTTAGACATAGAGAACCATGAAGGAATTGAATTCAGAAGTCGGTAGGTTCATAAGTTGGATAATTTGCCATAGGATGGATTGCCTCATGTTTGGGGCCCATATCTACTAATGTGTGGTTGTTAGTGTATGTTGGGAAAAGTGTGTGTGATGGTTGCTATGGCCTCAAGATCCATGAGTTGTGCAACATGGAGATTGATTGTTCTTGTTTCATTGTATTATTACTCTTGTGCCTTGTGAGATAGATTCTTCTATCTATGTTTTGGAATTGGTAATAGTGGGTAAATATGTGAAGGTATGATCCTTACATAAGGGTATAAGACTTCATGAACCTTAAGAGGTTAAAGTACATAGCCACCCAAAGAACATAAGAAATTTAAGTCATGATACCAAAGTTTGGCTGAAACCAGTTTAGAAGTGGGAATATGTTGTCTAGTATTATCTAAAGAAAGTGTATGGAGGGGATAATATTTTGAGTAAAGAAGTGACCTTTCAACTAAGACCAGGTTGTTGTGAATTCTGAATGAGATTACTTGGAGTAAGTATATCCCAACAATGTAATAGATCTATTAAGGTATACGATGTTGGTTGATGGAACCAGGATGAATCCTAAATAAAAACTAAGGCAGTAATTTATTGGGAGTGGTAAAAGTTAGAAGGTTTAAGATTAGATAGACGCGATCAATAGGTTAAGTATGCATATAGTTCATTAAGCCATGGTTCATGGGTTAGATTCTGGGGCGACAAAGAAGTTGTGTTGTACCTAAGGCTCGAGTATATTGTATTTGTGTTATCTTGACTTAAGTGTCCAAGAGTTTTTGAAGCGGACCTTGAAGTGAATGCTTAGAATTCTTGACATTACGGACCGTGGGGATTACTTAAAAGTGTGTGGTGGTTGTTATGGGTACCTGATCGATGACTGGTTTGAAACTTGATTTTTTGTTGTTTACTTACTATGTATGCTTATATATTATCAAGTATAGAGAAGAGTATGAGACTTCACGGACCGTATAGGGTATATCATTTCCCTACTTAGAGAATCTAGAAGGATCTAAAGAGGAGATAAAAAAGAGGAATAAACTTAGTTACAAAATGTGAGTGTGCTAACAAGTAATGTCTAAAAATAGTATATGGAGCCAATAACATCTGAGCAGTATACTTGTGGGTTATAAAGTACGTTTTAAAAGAACGATATTAATGAGCCGGATTGAGTTGATAGATGAAAAAAATGATGAAGGATTATTGTGATATGCCAATAACCAAGTGATTAAGTAATGGAAGCCAAGCACAGTTTGACAAATGGTTAGAATCCCAGGTAGCGGTCAGGTTTGTTTTATGATGGAGTTTGTAATTTTAGTTCCCAAGGATCTAAGGAAGTTGTAATACGGTCTAGATGATTGTTAGATTTATAAGTTAGTCTAAGAAAAAAAATTCAAGTGGTACAATTCGTGAACGATCGATTGACGAGAATAAGAGAGTAAAGATAACAATGCCTTCTTTTTAGAATACGTCCGGGGTGTCATAGATTTAGACAATGGATAAGAATCTCAAACATGAGTAAGAATATTCATTGGTTTAATAGTAGTAAAATTAAGAACTATAAGTTTAGAAGGTAGTTGGAAAGTGAAAGGTTGAGTACAATGTTACATATTGGCTAGGACTTTGAAAGGAATTATGTTGTGGTTGTGAGTCCAAGTTAGGCTATGTTATGTTGGTGTGAAGTAAGAGTTTTATTTAAACGAAAGATGAATACTTCATGGTACGTCATAAATATGATGTTTGAGTTCAATTTCAGTTAGAAATCTAATTACTTGGTTTATGATATGCCAATCACCAAGTGATTAAGTAATGGAAGCCAAGCACAATTTGGCAAATGGTTAGAATCTCGGGTAGCGGTCAGGTTTGTTTGATGATGGAGTTTGTAGTTTTAGTTCCCAAGGATCTAAGGAAGTTGTAATATGGTCTAGATGATTGTTGATAGATTTATAAGTTAGTCTAAGAAAAAAACATCAAGTGGTACAATTCGTGAACGATCGATTGACGAGAATAAGAGAGTAAAGACAACAAGGCCTTCTGTTTAGAATACGTCCGAGGTGTCATGGATTTAGACAATCGATAAGAATCTCAAACATGAGTAAGAATATTAGTTGGTTTAATAGTAGTAAAATTGAGAACTATAAGTTCATAAGGTAGTTGGAAAGTGAAAGGTTGAGTACAATCTTACATATTGGCTAGGACTTTGAAAGGAATTATGTTGTGGTTGTGAGTCCAAGTTAGGCTATGTTATGTTGGTGTGATGTAAGAGTTTTATTTGAGCGAAAGATGAATACTTCATGGTACGTCATAAATGTGATGTTTGAGTTCAATTTCAGTTAGAAATCTATTTACTTGGTTTATGATATGTCAATCACCAAGTGATTAAGTAATGGAAGCCAAGCACAATTTGGCAAATGGTTAGAATCTCGGGTAGAGGTCAGGTTTGTTTGATGATGGAGTTTGTAATTTTAGTTCCCAAGGATCTAAGGAAGTTGTAATATGGTCTAGATGATTGTTGATAGATTTATAAGTTAGTCTAAGAAAAAAAATCAAGTGGTACAATTTGTGAATGATCAATTGACGAGAATAAGAGAGTAAAGACAACAAGGCCTTCTGTTTAGAATACGTCCGGGGTGTCATGGATTTAGACAATCGATAAGTATCTCAAACATGAGTAAGAATAATAGTTGGTTTAATAGTAGTAAAATTGAGAACTATAAGTTCAGAAGGTAGTTGGAAAGTGAAAGGTTGAGTACAATCTTACATATTGGCTAGGACTTTGAAAGGAATTATGTTGTGGTTGTGAGTCCAAGTTAGGCTATGTTATGTTGGTGTGAAGTAAGTGTTTTATTTGAACAAAAGATGAATACTTCATGGTACGTCATAAATATGATGTTTGAGTTCAATTTCAGTTAGAAATCTATTTACTTGGTTTATGTAATGCCCTGGGTATTCGAGAAAATAGAAAATGACCATTTTACCCCTAAAGTCAAAGTGTTGACTTTTTTATTATCAAAAAGTCAAAATGTTGACTTTTAACTGGGACCTCGTTTAGGTAATTCTAGGGTCATCTAGAATTTTCCTTTCCCTTTGTTTTTAGCCTTCCACTGACTTTCCCCTTTGTGTTTAAATATGAGGGGTGGATGTGTTAAGAGCATTCGGTGATGAATAGCTGAAAGGGAGGAAATGAGAGAAAAATGAAGAAAACCAACAGGAATGGCGAGTTGATCAGGGAAAATGCAGACAAAAGGGAAAGGAACGAGTGATAGAGGAAAAATGAAGAGCCTAGTGTGATGTGGTGAGTGAGAGGAGGAGAAAACAGTGAGGATTGTGACGGAACCTGTGAGGTTCCCATGACGGGTTCCTAGTTCAAAACCAGGAAAGGACCCAACGTGCACGCTTGTGTGCTCCTAACATTCGTGCGACTCTCCTGAGTTGGGGAGGAATGGTTCTTGACAGGACCCATCTTAATTCCCCCGGGATTAACGCAAGATGTGTCATTATCCCGTCTGACACCACGTGCCATACCAGGGATAAACTGTAACCCTCTAGGGGTTTCCAGAGTGCACTAGGATTTGTGGAGGCATGTGATGTCTCGTTCTCTGTTACAGCATGCATCCGCGATCAACCTGAAGAGTATTAAAAACATTAATAGTTGTGAGTGGACGAAAATAAACAGTTATAAAAAACGTTTCAGAAAAGACGTTTATACCCTTCACTAAAAACATGCATGCATATATAAACCAGTTAGCACAACCATTTTCCTTAAACCAAATCAAGTGTATTTTCAAAATCAACACACAGTGAAATAGAGTGGGGTCTTAGCCCCAAAGCCAAAACGCGGGGTCTCTGCCCCACATCAATAAAATACAGTTTAACCAATCTAGTGAAATATAGCTAACCAATCCTCAACATCCCAGATGCCTAATTAATATTGTCACATTTCTAGAGGCTATGTGTGTCGCATCGGGGTCTCAAGTCCGAGCCCTTCCCCGAACCCGGTCCGAGGTGAGATATAAATCTCCTAGCAATCCTGATCTTGAGCCTCTCCTCGGCACGGCGAGAAGTGGTCTCTCTCAAGTAATGCTCGCACTTTCTGGTCATGAGCTTTTCCTCTGAACGGACCCTCCCAGAGAAATGCACCGTGGACTACTCCATGATACTACGAGATGTCTAGAGGAGAAAACCACTCATAAGGATGGTATATTTAAAACCGTAAACATTCAAATGGAAATCATCATTGTAAAACAAAGTTATACCTCAAATCCAGTTTAAAGCATTTCAATAGGGGTCTAAGCTCGAGGTATGACTTCCATAAACCATTTCCACAAACTCAAGATTCCCTGAATCCGATCCAATCCACATATCATAGGGGACTTAAACCTAAAAATCTCATTTCATAAAACAATAACTGGTCTGCAAGCCCCGATATCATAAATCAACTGGTGGCCTCAAGCTTGATACCATAATGTGCAAATGGGTCCTCTAAGCTCTAGATAATATTTCTAAATCCGAAATTATTCCATTGTTTAGAATCATTCGAAAACATAAGCACGTATGAAATCTAGTAGAAGCCCAAGGTACAACATAAAGCATAAATCATTGAAATACGTGTAATACTATATTTATACGAAAAATACCAAAACACCACAATCATATGCACTCAAGGTATCTTAAAGCATGTATATAAAACATATAAAATAATTATGCAAGCATCATATTTAGAAATCAAATATTCACTTCATAGACCATCCTTGTTGCACGCCTGCAAGCTGCGCCGTAAAACCATCCTTACTTAAAGGTCACTACCAACCTAGACAAGTCCTAATCAAAAACCCCCAAAACTCCTAGAAAAGTCAACGTGTCCCGAACACGTATCCCTAGGCTAAAACCTCAATCTTACCAACCTAACGATCTTCAATCGACCTGAAACCAGCACATTGGATTCAGATCGTCGAAACCTTTTGAATGGGATTAGTACTCACCTTGAAACTCATGCCCAAGTGTCCCCACGCACGAGTTAAAGTTTGTGGTCAACTCTGGTCAAAGTCAATGTTGATGCCAACAAAAGTCAACACTGACGTCATCAAATTCAACGTTGAGCTGACGTCAGCCTGACAGGTCTGACACCTATCAGGTTTGGCATGTGTCAGGTCTGATAGTGCCATGTGTTAGCACCTGATTGGTCCACGCGTCTGACACTTGTCAGTGCTGACTGGATCTGAAAACTGCCACATGGCAACCTCTTATTGGGCCACGTTGGCCTGATACTCTGATAGGATGATGGTGACACATGCTGACATCATTATCGTCTACATCTCGATGAGTCGACCTGGCCCTCTTCAACGAGCCAACCAGACCCACGACCTGACCCCGGCCACCAAATCCTTCCATTTTTTGCCCCTATAGATTCATCTTGATCCCAAGAACAGTTCTATGACTCTCAAAACTAGCTAAAAGGTCCATAATCATAGCATTCACAAGCTTGAACAGTGATGTCCCACCTAAAATCGTGCTTTCCCGTTGATTCCGGCTACCTCAATCCTTGAAATCAATCCCTATAACCTCACACAGTCCAAAGGTACATGTTTTGATCATTAAAAACTCCTAACAGTTCCTAGCACTCGAATTTGAATTTTTCGAACTTAAAATGGCTTACTTGCTGGTTTCCAGCCACCGTGCATGGTTGTCCAAATCGTTGCCACCGCCACGATCGTCTCCTCTCAATTTCTCACTTCCCTTCACACCTCCAGAAGCAATGGGTGAAGATTGAAGGAGATGAGTGCGTGTTTTTTGGGTGGGTTTCTTTGGGTTTTTCGGATAACGCAGAAAAACAAAATGGGATGAACAAAGAAGAAGATGAAATAATATCCCAAAAAATTGGGGTTTGGGCCAATCAGATGAGGAACAGGTGTCACTCATCAATTGGCCCCCTCCAGATTTCTACCCAATCCAAATCTACCATTTGTACACTTTTCTCACTAAGTGTGAATATTCCTATTTTTCTTTCCTTGACCTGTAACTTTCCCATCGAACGTCCGATTTTGATGTAACAGTTGTATACGGACTCGTATCCTCTCGATCTATGTAAGGGTCATTGGTCAAAGTTTAAAAAGCATCACGGTGTCAAAAGTCAACTTTTTGCCCATTCTAGAGGTAAAATTGTCATTTTATGCCAGTCGTTCAAAAATCCCAATTAGTTGAGGATTTCCCCAATTAGTCCTTAATTAATCCTGTAAACTCGGGATGAGTTGTTATAAATCTCCCCCCTTAAAAAATTTCATCCTCGAAATTCAAACTGACCCAATTCCACATCCAAACTATGGAAATTCATATCTACCTGAGTTAGAGGCACTCTTGTGCTAACCGTATACATCTAGCAGCTAACCACGAATACTCGTCTGTACCCAACATCACCCGACGTTAACCTCAATCCAATGGTCAATGCTGAAACTCAGCTCAGTCCTCTTGACCGTAATCAACAAACTCGTGACTAAACGTCATCGGAGGCTTCCAAAACTCAACTCTCACAACCAAGTCTCAGGAATCCAAACATCAACTGAGACGTCGATACACGAACCAACTCACCTATAGATCCGACACACCTATAGGTCGGATTCACCTGTCACCTACACAAGTACACTCCGAACCCAAACTAACAAGTCTTCTACCACGCTGACACTTTACACAGCTAACACTTTACATGATAACAGGTCAACTTACCATCCTGCTTAGTTGGCAAATTAGGTCGACAATCTTGCTAAACCCAGCTGACAATTTTGTTAAATTATACTGACACCCTTTCAGCTTTCAGCCCGACGACCTCTTCTGAGTTATCAATCCAAGATGACATCAAACTGACATTCTGCACTCACCGAGAGGTCTCAACTCTCAAATTGCTTGTTGTTAGACGGTATACTAACCGTAACGCCATGCTCGCGACACCCTTTCGTGTTCAGCCGGAACTCACGGCTCCACTATCACTGCTCGAGTCACCAATACAACCTCAACTCACTCCAGAGTCCTACCTAGGGTACCTCGTACCAAACCTCGTCTCACTCAATGTCCAACGCTGTGATTCTGACTCGAGAAAAGTCTCAAACTGTCACTTGATACCATATGACATCTCACTCATCTTGTGGTTACACTAACCACTAATTCACTCAACATGTGGATACACAAACCGACATCTCATTCATCCTGATACCCTCTTGATACACTCAGGATGCATTTGGACCCCATCAAACACTTGCCCCAGAAGTGATAACACAACTCAAATTCTAAGGTTCCTTTGGCCCAACCATAGCTCTGAGCTCCAACTCATACAATCACTGACCTCACAAAATCACTCTAGTCTAGTGCATAGTGTTCGATGTCTAGCTCACGTTCTCAACGAACCAAAAAATATCGGATCCAATCTGATTACCAACACGTCCACAACTATTGTCCAACGTAAGTAGGGCACAAGTGCACACAACCCACACCCACAAGGCACTACTCAGGCCTGCTCAAAAAACTGCTCTCACGCAATGTACGTAGTCTGTACAAACAACCACAAACCAGTTGGCATGGTAGTCATTCACTATTTAACTCTGAAGCCTGTTTTTTTTGACCCTGTTCTATGACAGATCGTACCCTCATTCTACGTCCTATCTGAGTTTCCTCTAGTCACCTGACTAACACCTGAAGAGTGTCCAATCCCACTCACATCCACCAAGACGTACCAATCCCGAGCCTGCCAACATCTTACCTGAGGCATCGGTTATTCATCATTTCCTGAATGATACTCAAAGTATCGTCTCATATACCACGAAAATAACCTTTACTACACCCATCCTTTCAGAGTGAATCCAAAGTCAATCGTCTTGGCTAGCCACCGCCAATCCCAACTCTCTCTCGATCCTCAAACCACTTGAGCTCCAACGAAGTCGACTAGAAACTCGCCCACAAAATCTCAATCTCTTCGATCGTCGTGACCCAAGCTTGTATGCTATTAATGGTTGACGCAACCCATGTGATTGTTAATTTGAAATTACTTACGTAAAAATGTCGATTTTGTCTATGAAACTACTCTATGGTTTGTAACTTCTAATTAGCATGAGCATTTGCATTTTAATTCTTAGTTTGGTTAAAAATGTAGTTTAGATTAAAATATTCCTAAAACACCCTCCCACCCCCCCCCTCCCCCCCCCCCCCCCCCCCATCCCCCCCCTCCCCCCATTTATTTCTTTTATTTATTTATTCTTTAATTCTTTAATTCTTTAATTCTTTAATTCTTTAATTATTTATTATTTATTCTTTAATTCTTTAATTCTTTAATTATTTATTATTTATTCTTTAATTCTTTACTCATTAATTCTTTTATTCATTATTCTTTCTCACAAACACATTATTAATGTTTTCCTAATTTTTCCGTGTTAAGAACGATCCCTATTTACCAATACCACATTTACACAAAAAAAAGGGTTTAAATTGCATAATACTCAAATTATGTGTTTAGTTTAATGTGTAGTTTGGGTGTTGTCATACATTTGATAGGATTCAAGGAATTCTGGGATATGAAATGTCTTTAGACACTGGTTTTCGGGTTATGACCACATTTGATGATGTTTTGAGCATATGGCTCTATTGATGATTTTTCGGGTCAGAGTTGTAATCGCTACGGGTGATGTGTGCACGTCGACATGTTGGAAATGTGTTTTACTGGAAAGGACCCAGATGAGATGATGGATATGACTCTGGTAGGAATATGTTTCACCGAAGAAGATGGTTATGACTCTAATAGAGAGGTGTATCCCGGAGAGGTCACGATGACGACTACCTGCAGGAGTATTGGGTTATTGCACTGAGACGTCGAGTCACGGGACTCCCGAGCATAGTGCCACACCTAGACATCAAGTCGCAGACTCCCGAGCCTGGTGTAAATCGGTTGTGTAAATTTGAGTCACACGCGTGTCGATGTGAGAAAATCGTGACAGTGATAACAATGGATGAATTGACGGATAGAGATGGGTGATTTCGCATCATAGAGATGGTCGCGATGGGTGATACGCTCACGTCGATGAGATCGATCGTCGGTGATGTGTTCCTAACGATCTAGAGATAGTCGCGACAGGTGATATGTTCACGGCGACGAGATCGATCAGTGATGTGTTCATGACGATCTAGAGATAGGTCGCGACGAGTGATGTGTTTCACGGCGATGCTGAGACGAAGATGGGATGGGTTCCCACGTGATTCTGTGGTGGGATCGATATCCCACGTGTTTTATGGTTTTAGACTGAGACCCTGTGTGTTTTGATTTTGGGCTAAGACTTAGTATGATTTGATTTTGGGCTGAGACCCTACTAAGGTAATGGTTGTGGTTAAGCCATGTTTTCAACGGATTTGATTCAGGGAGCAATATGTCTTGCTTTTGAGAAAGTATTTGAAATAAGTGTTTTATGATGCATGCATGCTTTTAATTTGAAGGGTATAAATGTTTATTTCGGAAGTTGTTTTCATAAACTGTCATTTTTGTCCACTCACAACTTTTATGGTTTTAATACCCTTCAGGTTGATCGCAGATGCAAGTTGTAGAAGGGATCGAGATATCACATGCTACCACTGATCTTGGCGTACTCTGGATAACCCCGAACGAGGGTGAGTTTATCCCTTGTTTGACACGTGGTGTCAAACGGGGAGCAGGAACATCCCACGATAATTCAGGTGAATTGGGATGGGTCCTGTCACGGAATGGTCAGTCTGAGAAGACCATACAGACCTTGGAAGATATGATGAGAGCTTGTGTGTTGCAGTTCCAGGACTCTTGGGATACGCTCTTACCTCTGATGGAGTTTAACAAAAATAACAGTTATCATGCGAGCATTAGGATGGCACCGTTTGAGGCACTATATGGACGGCAGTGGTAGAACGTCTATTTGTTGGACTCAGGTGGGAGAGCGAGCGGTTTTTGATGCCAGAGCTCATGGACATGACCCCAAGAGAAGGTCCAGATCATTAAGGAGAGATTGAAGGCGGCACAGGATCGCCAGAAAAAGCTAAGCTGATCCTCGAATCAGGGATCTAGAATTCGCAGTTGAGGATTGCGTATTTATGAAGTTATCCCCTTGAAAGCTGAGTCCCCGTTACATTGGACCCTATGAGATCATAGAGAGAGTTGGCTCAGTGGCGTACATGTTGGCTTTACCTCCGGAACATGCTAGAGTGCATGATGTGTTCTACATATCGATGCTTTCATAACTACGTGCACGAAGAATCACATGTTTTGCTCCGAACAACCGTTCGAACTTCAAACAGATTTAAGCTTTGAGGAACAACCGGTACAAGATTTTAGATCGGAAGGAAAATATTTTGAGAAACAAGACGATCCCTTTAGTGAAAGTATTATGGAGAAATCATGATGTGGAAGAAGCCACATAGGAGTTAGAAGCCCAAATGAGAGAGAAGTTCCCACACTTACTTGAATAAATTTCGAGGATGAAATTTTGTAAGGTGGGTAGGTTGTAGCCCCCCGAACTTTTATGAATTTGTTAAATTGGAGAATTTTTTTTAAAATGACCGTTTTTACCCCATGGCAAGGGTAAAATGTTGACTTTTGACACAGGACACTTTTTCAGATTTTGACTTAGGAACATTACGTAGATCAGGATGTCACGAGACCGTAGACTAGCGGCACGTGGAAATTGGACGTCGGATGGAAAAGTTATGGGGTCACAGAAACAAATCGACACTATTTATGCTTTTCGAGATGGGTGTACAGTTGTCATTATCTGATTGGCTCAAAATATCTGGTGGGGGCCAATGAATGAGTGATAAGTGTCACCCACCTCATTAGCCCATCCTCCCATGCAATTGGATCTGATACAGATTCATGCATCCCACATCTCCCTTCATTTGTTCTCTATTAAACCGAAAGCCAAACCACCCAACACACAAACACCCCACACCACCTCATACCTTCATCCTATGTGACTTGTGTGAATAGAAGAGTGAGAGAGGAAGTCGAGACGAGCGGCTTGGACGACGGAGCACGGTGGCTGGAAACCCGTAAGCTTGCCATTTTTGGTTTGAAATTCAAGTTTCAATTCTAGGGGTTGTTGATCGATTTGGTTGACCCTAACGTGTTCCTAGGTTCAGTACGAGCTCAAAGGTGTGAATTTCGAGGACGGGTGGTGGGCGGAGACGACGGGAAATGGAGCTGGAAGTTCGACGTTACTGTTAATCGATTTGAAATGTACATTTCTAGCTGGTTTTTCGCTTGTTGAACCCATAGATCTTCTATATGGGCCAAGACAATCGTGTACGACCAAACGGGATCGAAAACGGGGTGTAGAATCGAGGGATTTAGAACCGGGTCCAAGATCGTGGATCTGGGCGACCCGTTACAGGGATCCATCGAGAGGTTGAAGAAGATGACTTCATCAAGGTGACATCATCATGTGGCAAGTTGTTAGGCCCACGTGGTCAATAGGAGGCTGCCACGTGGCAGTTTTCGTGGTGTCCAGTTAGCATTGACATGTTAGACACGTGGGCCAATCAGGGTGGTGCCCATGTGGGCACTCTGTCAGGTCCAGTTAACACTAAACATGTCAGACTCGTGGACCAATCACAAGTTGCCATGTGGAACGTGTCAAACTTGACAACTATTAGATCTGACACATGTTAGACTAGTCAGGTGACAACAATGATGATGTCAGTGTTAACTTTGTTTGGCGTCAACATTGACAGTTGGCCATTGACTATGACGTCAGCGGTTGACTTTTTTACTAGTGTTGATCGAGATTTTGACCTGTACGTGGGCACGTATTTTGAGGAGAGATTGGTCCTATTTGAAAGGTTTCGACGATTTGAATCCAATGGTGGTGGTTTCGAGTCGATCAAAAGATCGTTTGTTATGTCTTTTAGGGATTTAAAGCCTTGAGAAGCGTGTTCAGGATACATTCCGGGTATTGGACTTTTAGGGGTTTTTTAAGTATGAACTAGTGGAGTCTGTTAGTGACTCTTTGAATGTGTTTTGGATAGACCCAGAGATTATGGTTTAGCTTCATGGTAGTTTTAGCACGGGTTCGTTAGCGCAACATGGAGCGAGTGTAGAGTGGACCATTGGTTTATAAATGAAATGCATGCATAACTGTTTCTAACTACTTATATATATATATATATATATATATATATATATGTTTTGAACTGGGTTATTTTGGTATGATTTATATGGGCTATTTTATATAGTACGATGTTTTGGGCTTGAGACCCGTCTGGATATTATGTTGGCTGGTATTGGAGATCAAACCGGGGTTTTGGAAATGGTTTTAAAGAGGATTTCACTGGGTTTTCACTATTACACTGTATACATCATTCTCATGAATTACTGTCTCTCCATGCGTTAGGAGACCCTGGAGTAGTCACAATGCATTGCCTGAGAAGGGTCACTCTATGTGAAAAACCGTAGAGAGGTTCAGGATCAAGAATTGCTAGAGATTATATCTCACCCCAGACTAGGTACGGGGAAGGGCTCGGACTTAAGACCCCTAGTGGCACGCGTCTAGCCTTAGGACTGTGACATTATTGAGCATCTGAGATGTTAGACATCTGGGATGTCGGGGATTGGTTACACAATGTATTATTAATATATTGATTTATATTGCCTTATGGCGCTATTTCCATTTCTTATGATTTGACTTGAAATGCATGCATGTTTGTAAAGACGGAGGGTCTAAATTTTATTGTTGTTTACAAATGAGTTTTAACTTGTTTATTTTCGGTCTACTTACCCTAAAAATGTTTTCTTGACCCTCCAGACCGGGACATTGAGGCTGAGACTGATCGATGAGGCCAAGGCATAGATAATTTTTCGTTGCGCACTTGTACACCCTCTTGGGTAGGTTGAGCAACCATTTTGTAGACTGCCATATGTGCTCAATGTTTAATAAAATATTTATCCCTAGTCTGACAATGTAGGACTTGAAGACTGGTTTATTGTAAGGAGTATGTTTTCCGTTAAGGGTATTTTCAGTACTTAGGGTAATTGTCAGACACGAGTAGGGCACGTCCCAAAGTGGTCCCCTAAGGGGATAGGGACAGGTCCTGTCACGCTAACTTCTCGAGTCGGATCAGCCCACGGTTTATAGAGGACCGGGCTGGGCTTTTTGTTCACCAGACTTGTCGGGCCCCCATAAATTCATGAGTTTTTGGCGTCAAATGGTGAGGGGCTACTCCAACCCATGTCTTTTCTACCATTTCGGTTCAGTACTTGAGACAATAATCCTGTTGTAGGATCGGCTTCTTATATATGGGTTAATTATTTGACAGCTTTTTTTTAAATTAAGCAATCCATCTCATTGGCTTTATTTTTTCTTTTTTATTTCTCCACTTATTTATTTAATTTTTATTTAAATTAAGCTTAAAATTAAACCCTTACCAATTTTTGCGGCTCCACCAAAAGCATTAACTTAACTTTGCAAATGAAACATCTTTCTGCAACACAAACCAATTTTTTATTTATTTAACGGCAGTATTGACTTAACGAATTACTTTAACTATCCATACTTAATTACCACTACTGCTTCAGATATTCTTTTCTACCCATCAAGCTATGCACCCCCGTCTCCGATCATCCCTAAATCCATGAAGGAGACATGCACCCCAGCTCCACCCTTTGATCCATGGCTACCCCACCTCCATTACACGAGTCGTACTTGGTTGATGTGAAGCTCGTGTTGTGTGCCAAATAGGAAGCCCAAAAACCTATTTAGCTAATTTCAAATACCACTACTGCTTCAGATATTCTTTTCTACCCATCAAGCTATGCACCCCCGTCCCCCGATCATCCCTAAAACCATGAAGGAGCCATGCAGCCCCAGCTCCACCTTTGATCCATGGCTACCCACCGCCATTACACGAGTTGTACTTGGTTGCTGCAAAGCTCGTGTTGTGTGTTAATGGGAATTTCAACTCACTGGAGTTCAAATATACGAGGATTTCAACCTCGAGTCCGAGGCTTCCCGGTGGAGGAAAAGACCAACTAAGCAAGAACTTTCCCCTATCAACTCAACCCTTACCTCAAATATGTTGGATGCCCTGGTTACCTCATTCCCATGCCTGCTTACTAACATGACCAGCGAGGATGGCGCTCATCGGAGAAGACAAGACCGAGAGGACCCTTTGATGTTTCTTGGCGACGAATCATCGAACAAATAAAGATTTAGACAACGCCAATTGTTTTCCCTTGACATTTTGAGACCGTTGAACGTTATGAGTACCCAACAAATAGTATCGTTTATATTCATCAGGTTTTGTGTTTGTTACCGGACAAACACATTTTTGTTGTCGGATAACATAACAACATTTAGCGCGGGAAGTTTTTTTTCTTCCTGCTATAAAATTACTCGACTATATAACCAATCGTTGGGCAACATTTAGTTTAACGACAAAAATTCGTCGGGACCCGATAATTTTCTTGTACCGCCCTGTCAGACAAGGGATGACTGGATCGATTTCTGCTCATGCCCCCGCCTCTGGATTTTCCCCATGTCTCGTGGCCACAGCCTGGAGGGTCATCAAAACAGGAAAGGTGTGAGTGGACAAAAAATAATATCATTTAAAACACATTTATCATAACACATCATTTACCCCTCCAATTTATCAAACCATGCATGCATAGAATCAACATATGAAAAACATCACCGGCTTTCTAGCCAAATCTCATGAAAACATCAAATCCCGGCTCTCAAGCCCAAATGCCATTTGAATCATTTTATAAAACCCTTTTATCACATAACAAAGCATATAACTCGGGGGATTACAGATCCGAAGATCCTCTGGGAATTACACATCCAGAGTCGTCATCCATACTGGGAATTACACATCCAGTCTCATAGGGAATTACACATCTGGTCCCTCCGGGAATTACGCATCCGGAGTCCCTCCAGGAATTACACATCTGGAGTCACTTCGGGAATTACACATGTGAAGTCTACACCAGGAATTACACATCTGGGGCCATCAAACATCAATACACAATCAAAAATCATTAGTTTCAAAAAGCATCATTAAGATCATGCCAAAAACCATTTATCACGGTGGCCACATGACCAAATCTCATTTCTCATTTCTCGTAGTTCCGTCAAATCATTAAATAATTCAATGCACGTAAATCCGTAAAATCATATCCAAAAAACATGAAAAATCCATTTAATCAATGTCCCAACTCATAATCTAAGTCAAAAACCAATCACAAATCCGGGGCCTTTAGCCGAAAAGCGTCATTTCACATTTTCCTTGAAAATTGTGCCCGAAACACCGATTAAAATAATTATTAAACCACGAAATAATAATATCAAATCATTTCAATTAGAATCATGCCATAAATCATGTAAAAACATTTAACTATGCATGCATGTCAATTTATGAAACAAACGTCCACTCACACACCATCCAAACCGCTCGCTTTCCGAGCTACACGCGTTTTCGTAATCTTCGATATTTTCCAGGAATCTCGAATCCTGCCCAAAATCATTACTCAGGGTCACTAAGGCCTCAATTAACATCATATCAATTCCCCAAAATTTTTCAGGAATTAAGTATTAATTAAATACGTAACATAAACCTTCGGACCCTCGAAACAATATCGAAACGGTGTCTGATTGACTCGAAACCAACCCCAAAATGTTCGTTACATTGCATAAAACAAAAGTCATATTGAACTCGCCTCGGGAATCGGGCCCACGCGCCGCCGTGAGTGGTTGCGCGTGAAACCCACGCGCCGTGCACAGTGATGCTACAGTGCATCGTTTGCTGGATTTAAACAAATGATGGGTGGTTTGTTTATCCTTGTTAGGCATTCAAACAAGCCACTAAGCCTTCAATTCTTGTGACAAGTGTCACTAAGTGACTAATCCTCATCCACATTACCTGATTAAGCACCCTAGCCATTAAAATTACCATTTTACCCTTCTATACACAAATGACCAAAATGCCCCTAGCATTTTGTAAGGAGTATGTTTTTTCGTTAATGGTATTTTCAGTACTTACGGCAATTGTCAGACCAGAGTAGGGCACGTCCCAGGGTGGTCCCTAAGGGGATAGGGACGGGTCCTATCACGCTAACTCTCGGGTCGGGTCAGTCCACGGTTCATAGAGGACCGTGCTGGGCTTTTGTTCACTAGACCTATTGGGCCCCCGTAAATCCATGAGCTATTTGGGTCAAATGGTGAGGGCTACTCTAACCCATGTCTATCTACCATTTCGGTCAGTACTTGAGATACTAATCCTAATCCTGTTGTAGGATCGGCTTCTTATATATGGGTTAATTATTTGACAGCTTGTTTTAAATTAAGCAATCCTTCTCATTGGCTTTATTCTTTCTTTTTTACTTCTGCACTTATTTATTTAATTTTTATTTAAATTATTGTTTAAAATTAAACCTTACCAATTTTGGGGGCTCCACCAAAGGTTTTAACTTAACATTGCAAATGAAATTTCTTTTGCAACACAAAAGGTGTTAAAAGACTGGCCATGAGTTATTAAAAGGCTTATCATGCTATATTTTAAATGCATCCTAAAACAAACCAATTTTTTTTTTATTTAATGGCAGTATTGACTTAACTAATTACTTTAACTATCCATATTATTAAAGATATATATAGTTTAAATAGAGTTGAACATATTAATTAATAACAAGTTAGTATATTAATTAGATTTCGAATACGACCTATTTATTAAATAGTTTCACGAGTCACCTAATTTATTAATAGGTCAAGTTTGGATTGGATATCCAAGACATAATTATTAAACGGATCAATAATTATTAAACAGATCAAGTTAATATTGTGCATATTTAGATAAAATAGAGTTAATGACATAGGGAAACCTAACGACATGATCCATTACCAGTTCTATAAACAAAATTAATGGAAGTAGCACAATTAACTGAAAATTTACACATCATGACCAGTAAACCACGTTTTTAATGTTGCATTCCGTACCTAAAATTAGAAACTAGAAACACGAAATTACCAATCCACCCCCACAAATTTTGTTGGGCCCAATTTCTTTCCTCGCGGGCCACATTCATTAGGTGGTGGAGCTTTATTAAGTATCATTGCTTGTCCAAAACAACCCTTCTTAAGCCTCAAGATACCCTTAAGCCCAAATAGGACGCCCAAAACCCTATTTAGCTAATTTCAAAATACCACTACTGCTTCAGATATTCTTTTCTACCCATCAAGCTATGCACCCCCGCCCTCGATCATCCCTAAAAACCATGAAGGAGACATGCACCTCAGCTCCACCTTTGATCCATGGCTACCCACCTCCATTACACGAGTCGTACTTGGTTGCTGCGAAGCTCGTGTTGTGCCAAAATAGGAAGCCCAAAAACCTATTTAGCTAATTTTAAATACTACTACTGCTTCAAATATTATTTTCTACCCATCAAGCTATGCACCCCCGTCCCCGATCATCCCTAAAACCATGAAGGAGACATGCACCCCAGCTCCACCTTTGATCCATGGCTACCCACTGCCATTACACGAGTCGTACTTGGTTGCTGCGAAGCTCGTGTTGTGTGTTAATGGGAATTTCAACTCGCTGGAGTTCAAATATACGAGGATTTCAACCTCGAGTCCGAGGCTTCCCGGTGGAGGAAAAGACCAACTAAGGCGAGGACTTTCCCCTATCAACTCTCAACCCTTACCTCAAATATGTTGGATGCCCTGGTTACCTCATTCCTGTGCTGCTTACTAACAAGACCAGCGAGGATGGGCTCATCGGAGAAGACAAGACCGAGAGGACCCTTTGATGTTCTTGGCGACGAATCATCGAACAAATAAATATTTAGACAACGTCAATTGTTTTCCCATGACATTTCGAGACCGTTGAACGTTATGAGTACCCAACAAATAATATCTTATATATTCATCGGGTTTTGTTTTGTTTCCGGACGAACACATTTTTGTTGTCGGATAACATAACAACATTTAGCGCGAGAAGTTTTTTTATTCGTGCCATAAAATTACTCGACTATATAACCAATCGTTGGGCAACATTTAGTTTATCGACAAAAATTCGATCGTCGGGCAAAAATTCGTCGGGCCCCGATAATTTTCTTGTATTGTTTTGGCCAAAAATCGATTAAAAATATTTATATAGAGAATTACATAATAATATTAATAATAAAATAAAACAAAACAAAACAAAATTTGATGATATTAATAATAAAATAAAACAAAACAAGAAAAAATTTGATGATATTAATAATAAAATAAAACAAAACAAGAAAAAATTTGATGATGAACATCGATCGTTGATCACCAAGGATCAGGAACAATCCACGTCCCAAAATTCTTGAATTTATAAAATGTGTGGACGATTGTGGACTTCATGTTGAAAGCTAATCCAAGCGTATAATCTTGAAAAAGAGGCTGCATGTCCAAATCATCACACATAAAGTAAATTGTGTTCTCTTCGAATTCTTGAAAATTTTCGGTGAGTATCGATATTCCTGATCTTCTATAGTCCAAACACAAAGCTCGACCATGTAGATGTTCCACTCTTTCCCACTTCTTGTCGCTCAAATTTAACTTGAACACAAAAAAGTAATGTGAGTACGTGTATTTTTCCATTAGTGCTTGCTTGTACATATGAGGAAAGGGATAGTTCCTAGCCACCAAAAGTGGGTTTCCGGTCGACTCATCATAAATGCAATGTCTTGTTGAATATCGCTCCACAACCAGTAGCTCACCTGCTGATTCCACCAAATAACGAGTTGTACGTGCATCCGAATTCTTTCTTTTTACGTGGTTGCAGTAAACTGCATCCATAAATGGTTGAAAATCTGCTATAGGTGGTTTCGCGAGATTATCAAAATTATAGCTTTCCCCGAATCTGATCTCAAATCCCAAATACAAATTGTGCGCATAAACGATGCAAATAATTGGCCATTCACAAATTCAATGCAGTCACAGAAACAGAGGTCAGCCCGGTCATGGTCGTAGTGGCGGCCTAAGGAAGTCCATGCATTATTTCCAAGTTTCCAGAATGCTAGTGTTTGGTAGTTAATAAAAGGTCCCTGGTAAATTACCACTACGGCAAAGCTGCTGTTATCGAAAATAACCTTAGCGGCTAACAGAGTAATCTTTTGTGCTATACTCTCAATCTGGCTACGATTCAGATCTTCGCCCACCATTATCTTCATATAAAATTCCCAGAAAGCAATCAGCAAGAAGAAAAATCATGGGAAGGTCAATTCTATCTCCAGTTATTGGATTAAAAAGCCATATTGTACTGTCGTCCGGATGATCAAAGCGCCAAGAACGCCGATAAACCACCAGCCACCCATGTGAACCACCCACCACATTCCACTTGTAACTGGCAAAATTATAGCCTTCATCTTCAAACACATGATCCAATTTATAAACCGTTTTTTCTGTCATGCTAAAAAAATATACACTATCTTTCTCATTGGAATTACTACTAACAACCGAACCGTCATGAACATTGTCATTAAGATGCATCAACAATGGAGGTTGATCATACGGGGCTTCCACAAACGATTTTGCAGCAAAGTTCCAAGACCAACAACAGCTTGAAAGCGGGCCATGTCCCCTATTGAAGAAGCAACCTTTTTCAAAAATCAACTCAAACAAATCACGATGGAGTTTACACCACTTTTCGTCACCCATTGTAATTTTGTGTTTAATTTTGTTTTCTTTTTTCTCTTGTTTATGCATTCCTTTTATAAGAAAGAGGCGAAAGTAGTTAGTTTCAGAAAGGAATAATAAACAATAACATTCCAAAATCTTGTATGGAATCAAAACATCTATTCATAAACAAAAATAGCTTGAAGTAGGAAACAAAGTACGTAATTGTAGGAATAGGAAATTAGATTCCTACCTATAAAAGATTATTTGGTTTGTTGTTGTAGGAAACCAAAATTCTTCCGAGGAAGCTTTTCCTAATTTGAATTTCATTCCTAAAAAAAAAAAAAAAAAAAAAAAGGAAGAAGAAAGAATTCCAAGTTAACTGAACACTTCCAAAACCTAAACCTAAGTCGTCCGTCCCCTACGTTGAGCTTATTCTTATTATTTTTGTTTTTAATAAGGGGCTTGTTCTCGTTAAATAAATAAATAGTAAAACCATGTGTGTGATTAAGATAAATCGTGCATGAATTTTTTGCTGCTATAAATCATGCATGATGCGTACGCCTTTTTTACATCAAAGACAAGAACATCTTGGATACAATTACCTATATAAGTAAGGAGGCGTGGCTGCTTCCGAATTAGACCTTTCTTTAGGATTATTTATAAAACAAGATATGCACATAATCATAAACCAGCCTTACTGTAGGCTTCGCGTCTACGTCAGGTTTTTCGTCGCGCTCCGCATACTATCTTGTGTTACCCGAAATTATATTATTTCTTATTTACAATTCTCAAGCATAAAAATTACCAAATTATATAATAAAACTAAATAATTTACAAATTACATTTTACATCAAAAAATATCTAACTAAAAGATTTTGAATTTTCATTTTGATGTAGGCATCAAAAAATGCCTAGCTCGCCATATTCGGAGTTGCATGTAATGAGGCTAATAAGTTATAATTACCTATTTATCTATGTTCAGAATATAAATAATTTGGAAACTTTATTTTTGTCTACTTGGGCTCCAAGTAGTAGATAGCGAGTTCTATAATATTCCTTCTAGATAGCTCTGAGTTTCAGTTGGGTGAGCAACTTACTCTTGCCACTTGTAGTATGGATCGGGAGTTTGTTGTGTTTTGGATAGTTCAAGTTTCTCTAAATGTTCTGAATGATTTTATTCATTTTATAGGGGTGAATCTAACAAATTTTGATACGAATCAATTCTATTGTTTGAGCCGGTCAGATTAGTAAAGGATAAAAAATGCGCCGAAAAATGTGAAGAGATTGCCTTTTAACATTGAGAATGATCAAGAGATCATTCTAGGGAAGAGAAGTATTGCTCGCAGGGTTGTCAAAGAAAGCTACAATGCAACCTAACATAATCTGTTGGAGATATTGACATTCATATGTATTTGTACATTGTTGTTTTATATAATTTGTTGTCTTATATCAAACTGTATACGTACTACAACAAAATAGGATTTGCCTGGCAGAGGGATTCCGCTGAGCAAACCTCACCCTACGCGGGGCAACTGTTTGCCCGACGCATCTCTGCCGGGTCAACAGCATCGAGCAGGACTCTTCAGGCAAAGATTTCGCCCGGCGGATTACGATGCTCCGCCGAGCAAAATGTTAGTCAACGTTATTTGCCCGTCGCAGTGTTCGCCGAGCAACGTAGTCAGAAATACGAGGCACGCGAGGTTTGCCGGACGGAGATGCGCTGGGCCAGAGCAGACATTGCGGCCGGGCAACCGTTTTAATATTTTTTATTAAAATTATTTTAATATTTGAATAATTATATTTATGTTATATTATATATATAAATAAATGGAAATAATATTAAAACAAGAAAAAAAATTATAAATAAAAGAAAACTAAATCTAATAGATATAAAATAAATGTAATAATTTTACATAATTAAAAAAAAAACCTAATAAAGTTCTAATTGTTCGGTGGTGGGTGAGCATTATCCCGAGCAGGCTGCTGACTAGGATCCGACTAGGAGGGTGTACCATTGACATCAAACATGCGCTGACCCATTTGGGTGAAAAACATTACAAGCTGTGCTTGCATAATTGCCTATTGGGCCTCGAGGCGTGCATGGCCAGCCTTAAGCTCCGTATTTTCCGCTTGAAGAGCCTCCAAGTTGCCCCGCAATTGAGTGACCTTCTCGGGATTTACTCCCCAAGATGAACTCGAGGATCGGCTCGAGACGTCTCGAAAGAGCCCTGCTCCAACGCCCCGAACAACTTTCACGGGTCGTCTGCCAAGATGGTGCTCCAGGATGCCAATCGACGTCCCGGGATCTGGTAGTTGATCTTGTAGCGGGACCTCAAGTTGTTGCTGGGTCAACTGTTCCTGAGTCTATTGTACGTCATCCACCATGTCGGCCTACAAAGTTGAATAAAGCAATAATTACAAAATTACGTAATTTAAAATAATAAAATATTTAATAACTGCAAATATTGAACTTACGTGAATAGCGTTAGCTGCCTCATTGCCTCGCCCAGCATAAACCTCCCCCCCCCCCCCCAAGCTTCTACCTCCGGGAACAAGGATCCAGCCGCACGTCGTGCCTCATGTCGGGCCAACAAGGGGCGTGATCCCCGTGGTGCTCAAATTTCTTCTCTGCCCGATTCGCCTTGTTAGTCTTTGATTTTACCTGCACATTAGGAAAACAAGTATTACTAATACGGAAGTACGTAAATTAATATTCAATAAATATAGAAAAAAAAACTTACTTTAAATTGATTGCTGATTCAATGCCCGCATAACCACTCCCACCCAACCAACTCGTCCCCTAGCATCTCCTCAGGAGGATTTACTAGGGCTAGAGCATGCGAGCTCGAGCGCTCGTAATAGGCATGGAGGTCGAACTTCCAGTAAGAATAACGCATCTGCTAATGGAAGTTCATATATGTCATTAGCGCGGCATTGGTCTTATTCCATTCAAAGTTAATCTGCAATTCCATATAAATATACGTTAAACCATAAAATATTAAAAATATAGTAAAAAATAATAAAAAATTTCATACCCATAACCCAGACCAACAAACGACGAGCTCCGCGGGGGCTTGTTCTCTGAAGGTGTCAACCATCATCTTCGATCTAGTGCAAATAATCGTCCCCATTTCCTGCACCAGCAGAGTATGCACGTTGGGGTACGGTGCGGAAAGTCGGTCAACCCACTCTACCTAGATCTTCACTCCTGTCGACCTGCAAATCTGCTGGGACTATAAACCCTTGCTAATGCCCCGCACCTTTATGGTACTCCTTAAAAATTCGATTAACATTAGTACAAAATGGTATGAAAAATATATACAAGTTTTCAATTCAATAAGAGAAGGGGTCTTACCCGATGGGATCTGTGCATCGCCTCTCTCTGTAGCAACATCTCCAATAGCCTCAGGGGCAGTACGAGGTTGCCCTCGTTGCGACTGGTGCGACGTCTCGCTGATCGGGGCCCTAGTATCACCCGGTCGTCAGGAATGACTCGCGGGTGTTCTAAGGAAGATCCTGGCTGATCTGATGATGATGGTCCAGTAGAAGGTGATGAATGCTTCATTAGATAAAGAACTGATCCTGGAGATGGCTGCTCCGTCTGGGACAGCAGTACTGGGGATGGCTGCTCCGTCTGGGACGGCAATACCAAGGATGGCTGCTCCGTCGTGGAAGGCACTGATGTTGGAGATGGCTACTCTGCAGGCGTATTACGACGACCTCGCGAAGTGATAAATTTACGTAATGACATCTGCAAATACAACAGTAATTATTAATTATTAATATTGAAATAATTAAATAAATAAAAAGATAACCAAATAATCAAATAATTTCGTACAATTTCTAATAATTTCAAAAAATATGCATTAATCCACTAATTTCTAATAATTTCCAAATGTACAAAATAATGTAATAATTTACTATTTAACTAATTTTCAATAATTCTCAAAAATTACAAACAATCGATAATTTCCAAAAATTACTAATAATTTTCAAATATTTGAAAAATTATTAATAATGCAATATTTTCAAAATGTATCAAAATTCAACATTTTCCAATAATTTCCACTATTTTTCAACAATACAACAATTTCTATTAATTTCCCAACATATCCAAAATTTCAATAATTTCCACTATTTTTCAACAAACCACTAATTCAATAATTGTCAATAAATTCCAAAAATCTACTAATTCAATAAATCCCAATTTTTTCCAACAATCCAATAAATCAATATTTTCCAATGTTTTCATCCAAAAATATATAATTATGTCAAATTACCAAAATATATAATAATATCAAATTACCAAATATTTTCCAATAGGAGTCAAATTACCAAATATTTTCCAATATTTTCATCCAATAAATCAATAATTTCCAATACTTTCAATAATTTCTGAAAATGACCAAATATTCAACAAATTCCAAAACAATCTATTCAATCCAATAACCAATTCCAAGTGAACATTCTAATAAACATTCTAAAACCATCAGTAATAATCCAATCCAAACATTCAAATCCAATGAACAATCTTATAATTAATCCAAAAAACAATCCAATATTATAAATTAATCCAAAAAACTAATAAAATTTTAAAAAATGAAAAATTGAAAGTGAGGTCTTACAATGAGGATACGATGAGTGTTGCTCGAGAGAGAACGATTGAGAGTGAGAGGAGCGAAAGGATGGTCCGATTTGGGGCCTTAGAAATTCCGTGAAATTTTCCGGACATGATCTATGAGTATTTATCATTAATTTGGATAGTTTGATCACTCGAACCATGGAGGAAAAATAGAGAAAATTTTAAAACTAGACGTACAATTTGAACAAATTACAAAGAGTCTTGCACGACGAATATACTTGATTTTAATAATTATAGTATATAACCTATCTTGTAATTAAATATGAGTATTAACGTATATTACATATGAATATATACTAGCCCAACTATGAACCTATGTAATTAATTAATAAGTAAAATTTAAAAAAAAACAAAGGAAATTTTTTATACAGGGATCTTGCACGGCGAATCCACCATATGCGCCGAGCAAAGTAACCCAGGCCCGACGAATTCACCAATTGGTTCTAAGGTACCGTGATCAATAAAAATACCATCTATCGAAACGGGCGGGGTGAGGTCGTCAGTTCGAACTCCTTCCACGTTTATTGTGTGTGCTGATGAATGCTTCTGATAAACAAAATCGTCATTTTCCGTTTCTCCACCATCTTCACGGTGTTGGTTCTCCAAGTTCCAAATGTTTCTATATTTCACTGTCTCAATTACTTTCCAACCAGCACCAGCTTTTGGATCATCAACGTAGAAGACTTGTTTCGCTGTACTAGCGATGATGTATGAATCACTCTCAAACCACCGGATGTTTGTGTTGACAGAGCTAGATAAATCATCTTTGATGATCATTCTCGGGATACTTGGATCAGGTCCGCATAAAATACTTTCACCACACTTAATAATTTACCGTAAAACCCCATATCAGCATTTAATCCATCCCCGCAGGAATACCCCACTATTTTGAGTAGATAACCTGTCATCACGCTTTGCGCACACGAACTTAACTTCGTTGACGTAACAACCATTGTATGTTTCTTATCAAAATGGGCCAATTGCAAGCTGCATCAATTCTTTGCAGAGCTTGGGCGAGTTGTCATCTTTCAACTGTGACGTCTGAAAGGAAAACACACACTGTTACACTATTTCACTTAAAAGTAATTTAATACAATATTTGACTTACATGTTTGGAAAACCAAAGTGGAAATAATTGTTTGTCCATTTCCTCCCAATTAGAAGGATATTGGGCTTTCATTAATGCCTCGTGCTCTTCGTGGAAAGGCCAGACTTAGTCACAATTGTTCAATATGAACCAATGCGCCACTTCCATGTAGCTATCAGTAAAAAGCTCTGAGATTGGACCAATCCCGAACGGTTTGGCGGGTTGGGAAAATATTGATAGGAACTCTTCATGTTGACCACCTTCTTCATTTCGTGGCACCCTGTTGAAAGAAGTTTCAACATTTCGAAGGTACATTGCGCAAAATGTAAGTGACTCTTTTGCAATGTATACCTCTGCTATAGAGCCTTCAAGACGTGTCTTGTTGCGGACGTATCTCTTGTAGGTACCCAACATTCTGAAACTACATAAACAAAGTGATTCAAATATAAACAGTTTATTAAGGACATAGCCGCAAAATTAGGAATAGTTTATACCTTTCGATTGGGTACATCCAACGAAATTGAACTGGGCCGGCTAAGATTTCCTCGTCTGGAAGTTGTATTAGTAGGTGAACCATTACATTAAAGAAAGCTGGTGGGAATATTTGCTCAAGTCGACACGTAATATAGACAATGTCCTTTTTAATTTCTTCGAGGTCCACCTTCGCTAGTGACATGGCACAGAGTATCTAGAAAAATTGAGATAAGTAAACTACCGTCTCAACAACTTTAGGCTGCAAATAAGGCCGTATGCCAATAGGAATGAGTCGTTGTCATAAAATGTGGTAGTCGTGACTTTTCATGCCAGATAGGGTGTTGCCAGCAGTGCTAATATTTCGGGAGATGTTTCCTGCATAACCATCAAGAAATTTCACACTTTGCAACCACTTAAGAAATTTTTCCTTATTTTTTGGGGTAAATGTATAATCTGGATGAGCCATGCTGTATTTACCGTTCACAACTTTTGGCCACAAATGTGGCCGAATGCCCATCTCTTGCATATTCAGACGAGCTTTTTTGGTGTCTTTTGACTTCCCCTCAATAGATAAAATTGTTCCGACAAGACTCTCAGCAACATTCTTCTCAATATGCATGTGATCCGCAATGTGCCTAATTTTCAATTTCGACCAATACGGCAACTGAAAAAATACACTTTTCTTCATCCATTTTTCTTTTCCGGCAGGTTTTGGGCCTTTTGTAATGAAGATGAGAATACTATTCAAGATGTCTAGTATCTCTTTACTAGACCTCTCTCTTGGTCGTGTCCGTAACTCAGTTTTACCATCGAATGAGTCAGACTGCATACGTCATCGATGATCCCAGGGTAAAAATTGTCTCACACACAGATAACGTACCTTAGATGTGTGCAATTAGGATGTTGTGTCTGGTCCGCATGTCGAACAAGAAAAATAACTCTTGGTGCTCCATCCCGCGAGCATCCCATAAGCAGGAAAATCATTAATTGTCCACATTAGAGCCGCGCGTAGTGTGAACATTTCTCCACTAAACTTGTCATAGGTTCGGACACCATTTTCCCATAAATCCACAAGCTCATTAATCAAAGGTCGCAAATAAACGTCGATTGAATTACTCGATGATTTGGGCCCTGGTATTAACGTTCTCGGAATTGTAAATTATTTTTTCATGCATCTCCAAGGTGGCAAGTTATACGGAACTAAAACTACCGACCAAGTACTATAGGGTCTTGCAAAACTTCTAAAAGGATTAAACCGTCTGTAGCAAGTCCTAATCTGACATTTTTTGGCTCTCATGCAAAATCAGGATATATCTTATCAAACTCCTTCCACGCATCTCCATCTCCCGCATGCCTTAGTGAATAGTCATCAGTGAGTTCATCTTTATGCCACCTCATATCACGAGATGTGTGAGCAAACATGAAGAATCTTTGTAATCTTGGTTTCAGTGGAAAATAGCACAACACCTTATTCAGAATCTTATTCGTTCGAAACCTAGGCTCATTGCACACAGGACATTTGTCGAGTTACTCGAATTCAGCATAAAACAATACACAGTTGTTCGTACAAGGGTGAATCTTCACATACCCTAAAGGATTTAGGGAGACTGTTATCTTCAGGGAGCATTAGATTGATGATGTCCATCATGTGATCAAAATGCGTGTTCGTTTGATTATACTCAAATTTCATGTGCATCAACTCCACAACTGCCCCTAGAATCGAAAATGATTTACAACCAGGGTATAATTCGCACTGAGAGTCTTTCAATAACCTTTTGTAATGAAGATTTGACTCTTCGGGTTGAGACCTAGGGGCATCCGCATACATAACATCAGATACAGGGGGAAAATATCAGTTAATATCTCAACAAATTGATCATTATCACACCGATTATCATCTCGAGGGTTCCCGTGAACTGAAGATGTTGATGCAGAAACATTCGGTTCCCCGTGATAAATCCAATTAGTGTAGTTATGTATGATCCCTTTCCGTCCCATATGCAAATGAATAGCACTCAGCGACATCCAACAACAGTTGTTACATTTAGGACACAGACATAATATGCGCCTTGCATCACTATAATGAGTACGTGAAAAAGTGATTATGTTGTCAATCCCATCCAAATACTGATCAGAAGATCTATCCAACATTTGCATCCAGTCTCTGTCCATTGTGCCTGCTTCCACAAAATAGAATCAATGTAAGTAGATAATTATAATGTTTGAGACTCTATCACTTCATATAAACCCGCTCGTCTCCTTATGCCTCTGGTGATTTGGCCCTATTGATAGGACCTGTCCCAACTGGACTTTGATAACCGTGCTCGGTCCTGCTCCCGTCTGACAAGTCAACCAAAGCCCTGAAATTTACCTCTCAGCACCTGTCAGACAAGGGATGACTGGATCGATTTCTGCTCATGCCCCCGCCTCTCGATTTGCCCCATGTCTCGTGCCACAGCCTGGAGGGTCATCAAAACAAGAAAGGTGTGAGTGGACAAAAATAATATCATTTAAAACACATTTATCATAACACATCATTTACCCTCCAGTTTATCAAACCATGCATGCATAGAATCAACATATGAAAAACATCACCGGCTTCCTAGCCAAATCTCATGAAAACATCAAATCCCGGCTCTCAAGCCCAAATGCCATTTGAATCATTTTATAAAACCCTTTTATCACATAACAAAGCATATAACTCGGGAATTACACATCCGAAGATCCTCTGAGAATTACACATCCAGAGTCGTCATCCATCTGGGAATTACACATCCAGTCTCACCGGGAATTACACATCCGGTCCTTCCAATAATTACGCATCCGGACTCCCTCCAGGAATTACACATCTGGAGTCACTTCGGGAATTACACATCCGAAGTCTACCCAGGAATTACACATCTGGGGGCATCAAACATCAATACACAATCAAAATCATTATTTCAAAAGCATCATTAAGATCATGCCAAAACCATTTATCACGGGGCCACATGCCCAAATCTCATTTCTCATTTCTCGTAGTACCGTCAAATTATTAAATAATTCAATGCACGTAAATCCGTAAAATCATATCCGAAAAACATCACAAATCCATTTAATCAATGTCCCAACTCATAATCTAAGTCAAAACCAATCACAAATCCCGGGCTTTAGCCCAAAAGCGTCATTTCACATTTTCTCGAAAAATGTGTCCGAATCATCGATTAAAATAATCATTAAATCCCGAAATAATCATATCAAATCATTTCAATTAGAATCATGCCATAAATCATGTAAAAACATTTAACTATGCATGCATGTCAATTTATAAAACAAACGTCCACTCACACACCGTCCAAATCGCTTGCTTTCCGAGCTGCACGCGTTTCCGTAATCTTCGATATTTTCCTGGAATCTCGAATCCTACCCAAAATCATTACTCAAGGTCACTAAGGCCTCAATTAACATCATATCAATTCCCCAAAATTTTTCGGGAATTAAATATTAATTAAATACGTAACATAAACCTTCGGACCCTCGAAACAATATCGAAACGGTGTCCGATTGACTCGAAACCAACCCCAAAATGTTCGTTACATTGCATAAAACAAAATTCATGTTGAACTCACCTCAGGAATCGGGCCCACGCGCCCTCACTCGCCACCGTGAGTGGTTGCACGTGAAACCCACGCGCCGTGCACAATGATGCTACAGTGCATCGTTTGCTGGATTTAAACAAAAGATGAGCGGGTTGTTTATCCTTGTTAGGCATTCAAACAAGCCACTAAGCCTTCAATTCTGGTGACAAGTGTCACTAAGTGACTAATCCTCATCCACATTACCTGATTAAGCACCCTGGCCATTGAAATTACCATTTTACCCTTCTATACACAAATGACCAAAATGCCCCTAGCATTCCTCAATCCATAACTTTTTCATCCGGACTCCGATCGCCTGTCTACCGATTCAGCGTCCCGAGACCTATTCAACGGTCCTTCCGAAAAGTCCAAATAAGGTCCCGATCAAAAAGTCAACTTTCGACCCTTATATCTAGGGGCAAAATCGTCGTTTCCTTCGATTTTTTTTCTTCCAATTTTGCTCTTTTTCGAATTTCTGGGTCGTTATACCTATCCCATTCAAGAGTGCATGTTTTGTGTTATATAATTTGTTACCTACGAGGCGATGTTTAGACCGAGGGAAATTTCAGCAGCATCACCCTACAGTTCTCCAAATACACGAGATAGATATTTCAAACTAATATCTAGTATGCACTCAGAGAACAATAAGGGGATATATACTAAATTTGCCACTATCCAAACCTAACCACATAGCCACCAAACTATACAACACATAGTTGTGCACTCCCAAACTATCCCGATAAATGGACAATTTAAGAGTCAGTCAATCAATCAGATTCACTGACTCTCAAACGAGTCTAAGGTTTTCTATCAAATTTCAATATACAAAGTTAATTAGGTTAATTAGCTTTGCATTAATGGGTAAACCACAATTCCCTAACACAATAATATTCAGATTTCTAAGTATTTTCCACAATATATCACAATTTTCAAACATAATTAAATACAAGTTTTTGAACAAAAATTAAATTGAGAAGTAAAGCTACACATACCTTTTATAAGTAATCCTTCAAATTAACCACAAATTACCTAAAGCAAAAAATTATTTTAGCTTATAATAAATATTAAAATCACAAAAAAAAACAAAAAACAAAATCAATAAAATCATTAATTTTACCTTAGGTGAAGTAGTGATGATGAAATAATGATGAAATGATGATGAAGTGATGATGATATTATGTAGAGGTTGTGAGAGTAAATGAGAAAGAGAATAATGAGAGAGTTAATGAGGAATGAGGAAGAAGATGAAGAAATGAATCTGATTTACACTAAATGCATATGAGACTTTTTCCTGGCGCATGGTTCGTCAGGCCCGCTTTAATGACCCACCGGGCAAACAATAGGCGTCAACCCGTCTTTGCGTCAAACGTTTTCCCGTCGCAGGCCGCCATAAACACTTTGCCTGGCGAATAGGTTTCGCCGTTACTAATAGCTGACCGGGTGAAGTTTGACCACCCGTCGGGAAAATGCCTTCCCTTTACGCGCCAGGAGAACCCGTGTTCTCGCTCAATTTTTGCCCGGCGAGTCTCTCATCATCTGTCGGGCTAAGACCCATTTACTGGCGAATCAAGGTACGTCGGACAAAAGTTAGACGGGCAGGGCATATTTTCTTGTAGTGAGGGTAGATGTGAGTGATTCTCTTAACTAATCAAGGTTCATCGTGTCCAAGGTTGAAGTGTTATGGAGCAAGGGGATAAAGAAGGTGTGCACATTATATCCCTTGAAGGGTCTGAATGACTTAAGCTCTATAAACTGAGAACCTTCAAACAGGAAGCTATAAATATGAAGTCCTTTTTGCTTTTGTGTTAATGTTATGGGCTATTAAGATATTGGTTTGCTTGCATGTTTTGTTGTCTTCCGGTTTAGTGTAGTAATGAAGCTAAAAGATCGTACTTACTGAGAAGCACATAAGAGGTGGAGCAGCAAGGCAATCACATTTTACCAGAACAAATCAAATTAGAAATAACGAGGGATCTAAAAAGGGAGGCATTTTGATAGACCCCATAAAAGGACATCTCTAGGATATGTAAACCAAAATAGTTAGAGTCAAGATTGACTAGCCCTGCCATTGGATCTGTACTTATGTGGGCAGAATCTTTTTTGTACGTATATATATATATATATGTAACTCATGTATTAATCTTCTACATATATAAAACCAGAAATCAAAGTTTGAGTAATATTTTGATTAAAGCTTCATACATTGGATTTGGATTTTGTTTTGATAGATTTTCTCACTACTAAAAAACTGAACTAAAAGCATGAATTTTATTCATGCTTTAAACCAGCAAAGGGCACAAATATTAGTTAATATTTGTGGGCTATAAAAATACCCACAATGCTGTTAGGAAATTAATCATCCGCCACGCAAGTGCTAAAAATAAAGATGGAAAAAGGAAATAAAGAAGTTAAGAACACAAAAGATTTAACGAGGTTCGGCCAATTAACTTGCCTACGTCCTAGGAGAGTTTCCTCCTTCACTATGAGAGAATACAAAATACAAGATTACACTACTCAAGTTTATACCCAACTCGAGCCCTTGTATACAATAGGATACCCCTTGGACACCCTCTCTCAACCCAAGAAGATCACTCTACCCCAAGAGCTATTCACACTCTTTCACCTTCTCCTAACCGAGAAGATCACTCTACTCCAAGAGCTATACACACTCTTGAAGTGCTCAAGAAGATCACTCTAGTCCAAGAGCTATACACACTCTTAAAGCACTCACTCACTTGTGAGGTGTTCTCCTTGATGTTGAAATGTGGCCAAGCTCTCCACCTTATATAGTGCTTAAGGCACAAGTTGTATTTGTGCTTTTCCAATGTGGGATATTTGCCTCACATTTCAACATCCTTCATTGAAGTCCATTCATGCACCTTCCTTAATTAATGTTCTTCTTCATGAAGCTTCCACATCAATCTTTTCCTACAAGGTTGAATGAACAACACCATGTATTTATTCCCAATACATAATCAAATTTCAATGCATTAATAATCCACTAAGGAGGCATTAACTCAACAAATGCAGCCACATTAATGTGTTACAACAGTTTCCACTACTCACACAACACAATTTTCCTGTTTGTGCCTTAATTATAGGACACATTTTGAAGACTTTTTGTCCCCAAATTGTCTGACATGGCTGTGCACATGTCAGTCCACAAAGAACACGTTTTTTTTGTGTGTTATACTTATAGGGCACATTTTTGGTTTTCCATTCCCAGTGCTGACAGTGAAGCGCATAATTTTATTATTCATGGATTTAGAATAATAAAATTTAAGCTAGAGCACCAAAGTAAATTTTGTGCTCAATATTCATTTTTTTTAATTTAACAATATATCTACTTGAATTAGGGAAATTACACAAAACTCAATTAACCCCCACACAACAAATTAAAACCTCTGCTCATATTATACTAACAATAAACACTTGCATATATTGTACATTAGGTTTCTATTTGCAAACTCAACATATATTGTACATTAGATATAATAAGAAAGAAAGGATCAATATACACATGGACATTCAATAAAAAAAAATGTACTAAAATTCAAACAGAATAATTCATAGACTGCAACTTGACAAAGAAAATAAGCATAAATTACACTTATCAGTTATCACACCATCTCAACTTACACCAATCCAAATTTTCAAAACCCATAAAGATCCATAATGAAAATTATTCTAATAAACATCTGAAATGGTGTAACAGAAAATACAAAATACTTTCATAAACGTATATCAAGCCACTAGTTGCAAGTTTTTGCTTTTAATCCTTCATACGGATGATGCATCAGATGCCCTATTTCTACAAAATCCTTCCATAAACATATTACCAACTTCTGCAACATTATTATGAATATACAAGCTCAGTTTCACATTCAACACATCATGAGTTTCAATTGCGGGTGAGTGTTTTTGCAAAGTCTACCTCTCTTCATCGAGAGTCCCCATGTTTCCCTAGATAGAATACAAGCAGATTTGGAAAGAATATAGGCTGATCTTCAGCCCCTAAACATCTATTAGGTATATTTCTAGTGAATAAGTAAATGAGAGATAATTACCTCTATGGAAAAGTAGAACTAAAGAAACTTAAGAATGCATACTAGAGTTAATAGTACAGTTAACTTGCTACGAGAAAAGGAGAAATGGGGAACCAACCTGGTAGTCAAGGTCATCTTGAGCGAAGTACAGTTGTGGCTGGTGTTCAATATCCCACCCAGGATGACCACAAGTTCTTAAAATGTCACACAGAAACTGGAAGCATGCATCATTTTCAGTCTATACTTTTAAAGCTTGTAAAATTGCTAGCATGGTTAACTAAATTATGATGGTAACAAACAAAAGGTTTATACCAAAATTTCAGATTTGAAAAATCATTGCTAAGTATGCTTCAGTATTCAGAGAGCATGAGTTCAGTAATGGAAGACATGGTATGAAAAAATCAAAGCTCTTTTATTATCATTGATTGAAGGCATGGCCAGATTTCATTAATCCTCTTTGAACAGTGGTAGACTGGTAGACTTGTGATAGGCATGGCATAACATAGGTTTGATTCCACTATGACCATTCTTGTGAAATGGAAACTTTGTGCAATGAAGTGAGTGACAGATGACCGAATGAAGAAATGTAGAATGTTGTTATCTGTGTATGTATTGTAGAGAAGAAGCAGGCAACCAAGATGGTTTCCTTTTCCAAATTAAAATATTGGCAGGGACGTTGGCGAGTCCAAATAGAAGCGCAGTTCATTTCCATAATAGGCAAGTTCATGCGACAAAAATAAACACTTAAAAACCACGGAGATATTCTCCAAAGATATTGCAAATCCGCGTGCTAGGTTCCTTTTCTCCAGACAAAGAGGCACTATACATACACACTATAAAAGTAGCAATACATCCTTAACCAACAAACTCATGCTTATACCAAAACTCTTTATCAAAATAAACTATTAAAATATAGTTGTTCCAAATGGAAGGAGCAATGACAACTCCAATTTGGCTCCTGAACAAAAAGACCCGAGCTTAAAATGCTTGACACTACCAAATAAATAAAAAGAGAAGTAAAATAAAATAAATAAGGTGGCAACAAGGATGCGTGAATCAAATTAAATCAAAGACATTATAGTACAACAATAACACAAATTCATTGCGTAAATCCAAACCATAAGTACATAGTACAACACAAATAACGTACCTATTAATGAATCAAAACATAAGACACATAATGTACAAAATTCATAAACTTTCCTTATCCAAATAAAAGAGCACTAAAAATATTGGAATATGAATAATAAGGGCGGCATATGTAAGATCAGAAAACCAAAAATAAAACCTTCTATATAGATCAATAATTTATATACTTAATACTGCAAATGAGATATACTACTCAAAACGAGACCAAAAACCAAACTTTCTATATGAATCAATAATTTATGTACCTTGATATTGCAAATGAGATAAACTACTCAAAACCAGACCAAAAACCAAACGTTTCATATAAATCAATAATTTCTTTTACTTAATACTGAAAATGAGATATACTCCTGAAAACCAGTCAATATGAACGTACCTGATTTCATATCCACACGATCGACCATGCCGTATTTGGAGAATAATTGTTCCAGTTCCGATTGCCGAGTTTCATCCTCGAAATTTCCGATGAAAATCAGCCTCATCCTTGTTCCTTTCTCCCACAAAAAAAAATTACAGAGGAAAAACAACCTAAAACCCAATCAATTACCGAAAGGAAAAAACAAAGGGAGTGAAATGAATGCAAAAAAGAAGAACGAACCAAGAAATAATCATGTAAATATATAACCGAGAGAATTGTGAATTATTGATTAGCTTGGCTAGCCCCACTCGCTCAGAGATGGTTGCCACAATTAGAAGTCACTAGAGCGACTTCAATCGAACGGATCTTGAAGCCACGGGTGACAGGACCCATCCCGATCCCTCTGGGACCACTTGAGAATGTGTCCTGCTCCCGTCTGATAACAACCCTAAAGAAAGCCGAAAATACCCTTAATGGGCTTAATAATTCAAATATAGTTTAAACATAAATAAATTAGGGTTCTACATTGTCAAACCAGGGATAAAGCACTACATAATATGAGCACTAATGTCGGTTTACAAAAATAGTGCTCAACGTACCCAAAATGGGTTATCAAATGCGCAACGATACACTACTATGCCTCAGCCTCCAGATCAGCCTCTACCTCTGTGTCACGGCCTAGAGGAGTCAAGAAAACAATGAAAATGAGAGTGGGCCGAAAATAAAGAATATTTCAAAACCATTTAAAATAGATAATAAAAATGTTGTTTTACCCCTCCGTTTTTAAACATGCATGCATTTGAGTCAAAAGATAGATAATTATGACAGAATCATAAAAACCATATAATAACATATAATAGAATATGATATAATCATCATAATAGTGATTATATTAATGCACCGTATATCCCAACCCTGACATCCCAGATGTCTGACGTCCCATACGTCCAATAAGTCACTATCCTAAGGCTATGCGTGCCACCCAAGGTCTCAATCCCGAGTCCTCTTCCCCGAACCCAATTCAGGGTATGACATCCCAGATGTCTAATAGCAATCTTGCTCCTGAGCCTTTCTACGTGAGCCTCTATGTAGTCTCCCCATAGGGCGACCCCTCGCAAGCTATGCGTCATGACTACTCCAGTGTCCCCGACCTCTGGAGGAGACAGTAATCCATAAGGTCGGTATGTATAGTGCAATAGTATGATCCAATGATATCCCTGTTTTACTCCAAAACTAATCACTATAATATCCAAATGAGTCTCATGCCCAAAACAACATAATATGTATAAATCATCCATGAATAATACTCAGAGCAATCCAAATCCAATCACATAGTAATATAGTGAAAACAGTTATGCATACAATCCATTTAGAAATCAAAAGTCCACTCACTGACAGTCCACACTGCAAAATCGAACCACCTAAACTTGTTCCGAAGCTAAGTCACAGTCTCCGGCTTGTCCAAAATATATCAAAAGGTCACTAACAAACTCTATAAGTTCATTACTAAAACCCATGAACAGTCGCAACCTAGAAACACATCCTGAACACGATTCTCCAGGATTTAAACCCCAATTTGACCTATCAAACGATCTCCGATCGACCCGAAACCACCAGCATTGGATCTAGATCGTCGAAACCTTTCAAATGGCACTGGTCCCACCTCGAGATTTGCACCCACGTGCGAGTCAAAGTTAAAGTTAACCAAAAAGTCAATGATGATGTTAGTAAAAAGTCAACGTTGACATCAGCAAAAGTCAACGCTGATGACAGGTAAACGGTCAAAGTCAACACTAACGTCACTGCTGACGTCATCTGACAGCTATTAGGTCTGACACTAGTCAGACCTGATAGGTGCCACGTGTCAGCAGCGGTTGATCCACATCCCTGACATGTCAGTGACTCATGGGACCCTCTGATTGGGCCACGTCACTAACATGTCAATGCTGACTGCGCACTAACATATGACACGTGTCACTCTCCTACTGGGCCACATATATGACAGGTCTGACATGATGACGTCAGCATGCTGTGTTTCACTAATGAACAAAAATGGGTGTTTCGAGTATTGGATTTCTCACCTTCATGCAGTGTCTCCGCCGTGCTCAACCTCACCGTCATCCTTGTCTTCTCACTCTCACACGCTCAATCTAACTAATGAACAAAGAAGATGATGGAGAAATGGAAAGTGAGGTATGGTGTTTGTATGTATTCATATTGTTTACAGGTTGCGAGAATGAAGATGATAAAATGAAGTGAAAATGATAATTAACCAAACCCTAGATCTGATGCAAAACCATGGGGATAAGCACCAATGGGATGAGTGACACTTGTCATTCATCCAAGGGTCCCACCAAGATATCTTATCCACTCAAAATCTGCCAGGTGTTTGAAATCCCAAGAATATTAAATAGTGCCAATTTCGCTTCCATTACCATAACTTTTTCATCCAAAATCTGGGCCTCTGGCTCCCACGTGGCTTCTTCCACGTCATGGTTCCTCCACAGTACTTTTACTAAAGGAATCGTCTTGTTCCTCAGCACCTTGTCCTTCTAATCCAAAATCTGTACTGGTTGCTACTCAAAGCTCAAATCAGTCCTCAATTCCAATGGTTGTTCCGGTAAGACATGTGATTCATCACGCACATACTTCTGGAGCAACGATACCATGAACACATCATGCACCCTAGAAAGTTCTTGTGGTAAAGCCAACCGGTACGTTACCGAACCAATCCTCTCGGTAATCTCGTGTGGTCCAATGTAACGGGGACTCAGCTTCCCACGTTAACCAAATTGAATAATTCCCTTCCAAGGAGATAATTTCAGAAAAAACCCAATCTCCAACTGCAATTCCAGATCTCGGATCCTTCTATCGGCATAGCTCTTATTGTGATCATGCGCCTCCTTTAACCTTTCCTTGATAATCCAGACCCTCTCTTGGGTCATATCCATCAGAAATGGCATCAAAGTTGCCCACTCGCCTACCTCCGTCCAACAAATAGGCGTCTTGCACTACCAACCATACAGTGCCACATAAGTGTCATCCCAATACTTGCTTACAACACACATGCCCTCATCATGTCCTCCGATGAAAATATGTGCTGAAGTGTAGGTTCATACCAAGAGCCTTCTGCAAACTTCGCCAAAATTTTGAAGTAGACCTTGGATCCTGATCCGATACGATAGACTCTAGCGTACCATGTAGTCTGATAATTTCATTCACGAACAGATGTTCCAGTCGATTAGGCTTAAACGTCTAACAAACAAGTAGAAAATGCGTTGATTTCGTCAATCTGTCCACAATCATCCAAACTCCATCACAACCACTCTGTGTCCTCGGCAATTTGAATACGAAATCCATGGTGACGTGACCCCACTTCCACTCAAGAATCAGAAGTGGCTGTATAGCTCCATATGGTCTCTGCCGTTTCACTCTCACCTGCTGACAGGTCAAACACTTGCTGACAGGTCAAACACCTGGTGACAAGTCAAACACTTGCTAACAAACTCAGTAATATCCTTCTTCATTCCAGCCCACCAATAATGATCCCTAAGGGTATGGTACATCTTCGTCCTTCCTGGATACATAGCATAGGCTGAACTATGAACTTCTTCCAAAATCTTTGTCCTCAACTCTGCCACTACAGGCACACACATACGACCCTGATTCAACAAAGCTTTATCATCCATGATAGTGAAATCCTACTGATCACCCGTTTTAACTTCAATCCAATAAACATACAACGTAGAATCCTGAATTTGGGCATCAATGATCCAGTCAATCGGGAGTGATCGTACATGAAAACTGGCTAATAAAGCTCCCTCATTGTATAGCCCAAGCATGACTCCAGACTTCCGAAGTTCCACTAGTAATGGTAGGTACACCATCCTCAGGTGTGCTACTGAACCCGCTGACTTCCTACTCAGAGCATTTGCCACCATATTAACTCTTCTCGGATGATACTTAATTGTGCAGTCGTAATCCTTCATCAACTCCAATGACTGTTTCTGTCTCAAATTCAGTTCCTTCTACGTAAACAAATGCTTCAAACTCTGGTGGTCAGTGAAAATCCTGCAAGTCTCCCCATACAAATAATGCCTCCAAACCATTAAGGCTTGAACCATTGCCGCCAATTGCAAATCATGAGTGAGATAGTTCAACTCATACGGCTTAAGCTATCGTGAGGCGTAAGCAATCATCCTACTCTGCTGCATCAGTACACAACCTACACCGTATAGTGATCTATCGCTATACACCTCAAACTCCCCATCATTATCTAGAAGTGCAAGAATTGGAGCCGTAGTCAACCGTCTTTTCAACACTTGGAAACTCTCCTCGTAACGTTCATCCCATTCAAACTTAACCCCTTTTTCACGGCAATCGAGTCAAAAGAGCTGCGATGGTAGAGAAACCCTATACAAATCATCGATAGTATCCTGTGTAAGGACCCGTCCCAGGAGTCGGGATTAGCGAGGTGATTAGTAGTGTATTAGCGAGCTTAATCGGTGTTTAGATTGGTTATTTTTGGACTTTGGGCGCAGAATGACGATTTTGCCCATATTTTGGGCAAACTGTTGACTTTGAGTTCGGGCGGTAAATTGGGCATTGAACGATGACTGTGACGTAGTTTGGGATGTCACGAGTCCGTAGATAGGTGGCACGCCCGATTCCGACATCCGAAGAGGACGTTATGATGTTCGGAAGGTTGAGGGCATTATCGTAATTTGGTTGAACGAAAGGGGGAAAAGTTGACTTTTCGTACGATCAGGTTTCTACACGTAGACCGAAGACCATTAGGTAGATCTCGTCATCCTGAGTACAACGACAGGCGGCATGCCTTCATCGGACGTCGGACGAACGAGATAGGGGTCTAGAACGGCGAAGGGCAAAATGGTAATTTTGACTCACAAAGGCATTTTGCTCTTTTTGCACATTGGGAATTGTGCAAACCAGATGAGGACAAGTGTACAGCAATTATTGGATATTTTGAGTTTAGGGCCATATGATTTGGACACGTGGGGGTAGTCTAGTGGGTTCTAGGCTGTTGCACGGTGCAAATTAAACGGGTGAGTCGTGTTTGTGTTTGTGTTTGTGTTTGAGAAAAACAGAGACTGGGTTTGAGAGGAGATTCGATCGGGCTGCAGTGAGTATGTGAGTTCTTGAGTGTGTGATTGTGTTCAGAAGGAGGCTGAGAGTACAGGGACTGGGGGAGAGGTGAGTGGTGTGTGTGAAGTGAGGCAAAACCAGAGATCACAGAACCGAGGACCACCGTGTACGGCTGTACACTTCCAGTGATCAAACCATCGAATTGAACCCGTGGTGGTGTTGAGAGACCTGAGGGGAGTCGAGTAGGCATGGCGGAGCTCACGGTGGAGAGCAGGACGCAAGTAATTTCTCATTTCCCCTCTGTATGCTCTGTTTTTCCGTTTTGATTCAAACATAGAGTCGTGTCTTTTGGGCATGATTCGAAGTGTTCTATAGGTACTAATGCGTTCAGTAAGTCCCTAGGAACCTTCTGGTTGTGAAGCCGTGACGGTGGGATGCACGGGTGGTCGGAAGTAGAAACAGGGGTTTTGTTGGTTACGGGTTCGAGCTTGGGAGGTGAGGTTTGAGGCAGTAATGTCTAGTTTTTAGGATTGAACTTAGTTGCTAGGATGGGGACGAAGAGTTTGGTGGAAAAAGGAAGGAAAACTGTTGCAGGAAGGCGGAGAACCGACCACGCCGATCCAACACAGTAGAAGGCTGAGGAAGACGATGAACAGCGTTTCTGTTCACGCGTGTGAGGCCCACGTGCAGCCACTTTGGGCGGCGCGTGAGGGCGCGTGCGGTGGTTTCCGGGGAAGTGTTCAATTAGGTTTTTGGTCTAATCGTTGTAACGAATCTGTTGGGACAAGTTTCGAGGCAATCAGACGTCATTTCGGGTTAGTTCTATGGGATCGAAGGTTTAGGATCTCGGTTAGTTACGTTTAGAAGTTCGGGAATTTTGGAAAAAATTAGGAGAACCTATGTTGACGTGTTAGTGATAAGTTTTGGTGACTTGTGACAGGATCGGGAATACCCGAGGAGATCGAGGAACGTACGGGACGCGAGTGACGTGCCCGGTAACTGTGAGTGGACTTCTTCCTTTAAACCACGTATGCATAACTGCTTTTAATTACTTGTTTTATGGTTTTAATTATGATTTCATGTTTATTGCTTATTATATACCTGTTTAATGAAATTGCACATTTTTCGAGAAAGTACAGTTTTCAACACTTTTTACGAGAAAAGTTTTGATTTCTGATTTCGATGCTATGATTTTGGGATTTCAAACGATAATTGGTTTTCAAAGATTATAAATGGATTTTGAGACATGATTTTGGTACTCAAGGGTTTTCGGTTTTAGAATCGGATTTCGAAAAGCGAAATTTGATTTTAAAGATGAAAAGTAGATTTCCGGATTTGGGTTCGGAATGACGGTTCTTAATGCCGAAAGGGCTTCAGACCAGTGATTTTGGATTCGGGTTTGGATATGGATTTAGACATGGTTTTCAAATGGTTTTGGATTTTATTTGCTGGATCTGATTATTGGGTTTAAAGACTTGGATTATGTATGACGGGGGACGGCCCGGATTGGGTTTAAAGACCCGGATTGAGTTTAAAGACTCAGATATATTAATATTTCCCCCGTAAGCCTGTTGAGTTTAAAGACTCGGGAGTTTAAAGACTTGGATTATTGAGGCCTGGATTGAGTTAAAAGACTCGGGAGTTTAAAGACTCGGATAGGTCCAGCAGGTTTGATCGGATGATTTTATGTTTTATGATACTGTTTTCCATGATGATTACTATGTGCTTTACAACGGTTTTCAGATATTGGGTTATGCATGCATGTTTTCAAAATGGACGGCCAAACCCTGGTTTGTTTATGAAACTGTTTTCGAAACTTTTATTCTTTTTGGTCCACTCACACTTTTCTAGTTTAAACGCCCTCCAGGTCGTGGAGTTAGCGCGGAGGTTGACGTTGAGGCAGTGTCAGAGGCATAGTGTTTTCCCGGAGTTTGTCTCGGCGTGTTTTCAGTTTTTCGTTGTGCGTGTAATAACTCTGAGTAGGATTTCTATCTTTTCGTTGTGTACTATGCTCTATATAACTGTTAACTCTGGTTGGATTTAACTTCTCCCTTGTCTGGAAATGTAAATTGTGGTTTTCGTGAGGTTGCTTGGGTCTTTTGGGTTCGGTTGTCAGATGGGAGCAGGGTTCACCTCGGTTATCGGGGTGATAGTCGGGGTGGGTCCTGTCAATTGGTATCAGAGCATAGGTTTGTCGGTTTGTATCTGTTGCGAGGTTGTGTTTAGGTTGTTTGACTGCTTCTATGCCGCTTTCAGCGTGCGGTTGACCACGACCTGAACACGACGTGGCGAGAGAGACGGAGAATGCTACAATCGAGCGAGCCCAGCGGCTCGGGGCTACGACGTTTAGTGGTGGGGCAGACCCTGAGGAAGCCCAAAGGTGGATCACGAGACTTGAGTGGATTTTCGCAGTGATACGATGCCCATCGGAGGATCGAGTGTTACTTGCTACCTTTTTACTGGACTGTGCGGCGTACGAGTGGTGGTATACCCTCGAGTTGTCAGGCTGGGACGCCCACACAGTGACCCGGGAGACATTTTGGAAGCGGTTTCTGGATCAGTATTACCCTCGTTCTTTCCACGATGCCAAGGAGGCTGAGTTTCTGCAACTCTAACAGGAGAGCATGAGTGTGGCTGAGTACGAATAGAAATTTCTGATGTTGTCTCGCATTGCTCCTGCGTTTTTGGCTACGGAAGCCGAGAAGTGCTGTAGGTTTGAGTTGGGCGTGCGAGGTGAGATTCGAGCCATAGTGACGGCTGGATCGTTTGTGACCCTCCAGAGTTGTTGGATGCTGCGGTGAGGGTTGAGGCCAGCTTGCCGGTACGATGCAGGGAGCCACCTTTTTCTGGAGCTTCGAGCCAGAGGACACCGAAGAGGGGCAACTACAACGGAGCATCGTCACGGGTGATGATCGTTTTGGTAGACCTGGTAGTTTCCAGAGTTTAGAGTTCTGTGGTTACCGAGCATAGCCGACTCCGCAAACCAGTGCGACGTCTGTTGCATCTACAGGGAGACCGGGTCCTACCAGTCAGGATGGTTGCTTCTACTGTGGAGAGCGAGGTCACTTCCGACGTGAGTGTCCGTTGTTACCCCAGGTGGGTGGCGTAGGCCGAGGAACGGCGGAGCCAGGACGGAGCACGGCGTCAGCGTCAGGGACTGCAGGCACCAGAGGAGGTGGTGGTGCCACGAGAAGTTTGAGGGTACGTGATAGATCTTCAAGACCCCAGGCCCGAGTGTTTGCGATGACTCAGCAGGAGGCGCAGTTAGCACCTGGTGCCGTGACAGGTACTTTTACTATCCTTGGTTGTGTTGTACCTCTGTTTTGGACCCCGGGGTAGAGTTTAGGATTTCCCTTAGGTAACTTGGAGTGACGAGGTTGAGGACTACGGTGAGTTCCGTTGAAGGATGACGGAAAGATTGGAAAGGAGTGACTATAACTGATCGATATGAGGTTATTGAAGAGAACCCACAATCTAGGAGTGCCTTTAGGACTTTGTTAATTTATTCCGACAAGGTGGTCGGAGTCGTTGAGGAAGTGAGGGCGAGGTAGTGAGTTGGGTAGTGGTTGAGTTACCTTAGGATTCCCTACCGACCAAGAGACCGCGCGTCTGGGGAGGACTTGAGTTGGTTTTCGGAAGTTGTAGGTGGTTGTACGTGAGGATGTCCTCTATGAACTCTGTTTGAGGTATTCTAAAATACCTTTGTTTCTTTTACGTTCGTAAAGGTTCCCTTGCGTACACCATGAAGTTCTAGTTGGTAGGACTGGGCGAAGGTACGTTTGATTTGAGAGAGTGTCCGAAGTGCCAAAACTGGTAGTAGGGGTGTTGTGGCGTACCCAAGGTGAAGATGATAGGTTGGGAACTGGCAGGTGTAGTTGTTGGGTGAGAGTTGACCACCGGGTAGGAGAGCCAGGTATGGGGTACGAGCTGTGGAATTTCGGGACAAAATTCTTTTAAGGAGGGTAGATTGTAAGGACCCGTCCCGGGAGCCGGGATTACCGAGGTGATTAGTAGTGGATTAGAGAGCTTAATCGGTGTTTAGATTGGTTACTTTTGGACTTTGGGCGTAGAATGACGATTTTGCCCCTATTTTGGGCAAATTGTTGACTTTGAGTTCGGGCGGTCAATTGGGCATTAACTGATGACTGTGACGTAGTTTGGGACGTCACGAGTCTGTAGACAGGTGGCACGCCCGATTCCGACATCCGAGGAGGAAGTTATGATGTTCGGAAGGTTGAGGGAATTACCGTAATTTGGTTGAACGAAGGGGGAAAAGTTGACTTTTCACACGATCAGGTTTTTACACGTAGATCGAGGACCATTAGGTAGATCTCATCGTCCTGAATACAACGACAGGCGGCATGCCTTCATCGGACGTCAGACGAGCGAGATAAGGGTCTAGAACTACGAAGGGCAAAATGGTAATTTTGACTCACAAGGGCATTTTGGTCTTTTTGCACATTGGGAATTGTGAAAACCAGATGAGGACAAGTGTACATCAATTATTGGATATTTTGAGTTTAGGGCCATAGGATTTGGACACGTGGGGGTAGTCTAGTGGGTTCTAGGCTGTTGCATGGTGCAAATTAAACGGGTGAGTCGTGTTTGTGTTTGTGTTTGAGAAAAACAGAGACTGGGTTTGAGAGGAGATTCGATCGGGCTGCAGTGAGTATGTGAGTTCTTGAGTGTGTGATTGTCTTCAAAAGGAGGCTGAGAGTACAGTGACTGGGTTGAGAGGAATTGAGAGGTGAGTGGTGTGTGTGAAGTGAGGCAAAACCAGAGAACACATAACCGAGGACCACCGTGCACGGCTGTGTACTTCTAGTGATCAAACCGTCGAATTGAACCCGTGGTGATGTTGAGAGACCTGAGGGGAGTCGAGTAGGCACGGCGGAGCTCACGGTGGAGAGCAGGACGCAGGTAATTTCTCATTTCCCCTTTGTATGCTCTGTTTTTCCGTTTTGATTCAAACGTAGAGTCGTGGCTTTTGGGGATGAGTCGATGTGTTCTGTGGGTGCTAATGCGTTCAGTAAGTCCCTAGGAACCTTCTGGTTGTGAAGCCATGATGGGGGGATGCACGAGTGGTCGGAAGTAGAAACAGGGGTTTTGTTGGTTACGGGTTCGAGCTTGGGAGGTGAGGTTTGAGGCAGTAATGTCTAGTTTTTAGGATTGGACATACTTGCTAGGATGAGGAAGAAGAGTTTGGTGGAAAAAGGAAGGAAAACGGTTGCAGAAAGGCGGAGAACCGGCCACGCCGGTCCAACACAGTAGAAGGCTGAGGAAGACGATGAACAATATTTCTGTTCAGGCGCGTGAGGCCCACGTGCAGCCACTTTGGGCGGTGCGTGAGGGCACGTGAGGCGGTTTCCGGGGAAGTGTTCAACTAGGTTTTTGGTCTAATCGTTGTATCGAATCTGTTGGGACAAGTTTCGAGGCAATCGGACGTCGTTTCGGGTTAGTTCTACGAGATCGAAGGTTTAGGGTCTCGGTTAGTTACGTTTAAAAGTTCGGGAATTTTGGGGAAAATTAGGAGAACCTTCATTGATGTGTTAGTGACGAGTTTTTAGTGACTTGTGACAAGATCGGGAATCCCCGAGGAGATCAAGGAACGTACGGGACGTACGGGATGCGAGTGACGTGCCTGGTAACTGTGAGTGGACTTCTTCCTTTAAACCGAGCATGCATAACTGCTTTTAATTATTTGTTTTATGGTTTTAATTATGATTTCATGTTTATTGCTTATTATATACATGTTTAATGAAATTGCACGTTTTTCGAGAAAGTACGATTTTCAGCACGTTTTACGAGAAAAGCTTTGATTTCTGATTTCGATGCTATGATTTTGGGATTTCAAACGATAATTGGTTTTCAATGATTATAAATGGATTTTGAGACATGATTTTGGTACTCAAGGGTTTTCGGTTTTAGAATCACATTTCGGAAAGCGAAATTTGATTTTAAAGATGAAAAGTGGATTTCTGAATTTGGGTTCGGAATGACGGTTCTGAACGCCGGAAGGGCTTCGGACCAGTGATTTCAGATTCGAGTTTGGATATGGATTTAGACATGGTTTTCAAACTGTTTTGGATTGGATTTGCTGGATCTGATTATTGGGTTTAAAGACCCGGATTGAGTTTAAAGACTCGGATATATTGATATTTCCCCCGTAGGCCTGTTAAGTTTAAAGACTCAGGAGTTTAAAGACTCGAATTATTGAGGCATAGATTGAGTTTAAAGACTCGGGAGTTTAAAGACTCGGATAGGTCCAGCAGGTTTGATCGGATGGTTTTATGTTTTATGATACTGTTTTCCATGATGATTACTATGTGATTTATAACGGTTTTCAGATATTGGGCTATGCTTGCATGTTTTCAAAATGGAGGGCCAAACCCTAGTTTGTTTATGAAACTGTTTTCGAAATTTTTATTCTTTTTGGTCCACTCACACTTTTCTGGTTTAAATGCCCTCCAGGTCGTGGAGTTAGCGCGGGGGTTGACGTTGAGGCAGTGTTAGAGGCATAGTGTTTTCCCGGAGTTTGTCTCGGCGTGTTTTTAGTTTTCCGTTGTGCGTGTAATGACTCTGAGTAGGATTTCTGCCTTTTCGTTGTGTACTATGCTCTGTATAACTGTTAACTTTGGTTGGATTTAACTTCTCCCTTGTCTGGCAATGTAAATTGTGGTTTTCGTGAGGTTGTTTGGGTCTTTCGGGTTCGGTTGTCAGACGGGAGCAAGGTTCACTTCGGTTAGCGGGGTGATAGTCGGGGTGGGTCATGTCATCCTGCCAATCCCACAAAGCTCCGAACCTTGGTAACTATCTTCGATCTCTCCTAGTTAGTTACCGCTTCCGTCTTCTGAGGGTCCATACTGATCCCTTCGGCTGAGATAATATGACCCAGAAAACTAATGTTGTTCAACAAAAATTGACACTTGCTCAACTTAGCATACAACTGGTTCTTCCTCAGCCTGCTCAACACCAACCTCAGATGTTTATCGTACGCTCTGGCACTCCTCGAATAAACTAAGATATCATTGATGAAGAGGATCACAAACTTACCTAAGTACGCTCTGAACACCTGATTCATCAAATCCATGAATGCAGTTGGTACATTTGTTAGCCCAAATGACATTACCAGGAATTCTTAATGTCCATATTTCGTTCGAAAGGCAGTTTTCGGAACATCCTCCTCAGTAATCCTTAGTTGATGATATCCAAATCGAAGATCAATCTTGGAAAAGTACTTGGCTCCACAAAGCTAATCGAACAAATCATCAATCCTAGGTAAGGGATACTTATTCCTTACCATCACCTTGTTAAGCTGCCGATAGTCCATACACAACCATAAACTTTCCTCATTCTTCTTGAAAAACAACACTGGTGCTGCCCACGGTGAAGTACTAGTTTGGATGAATCCCAGATCCACCAAGTCCTGCAGTTGAACCTTCAGTTCCCGTAACTCCGCTGATGCCATACGATACGGCGCCTGCGATATCGATCGTGTCTCGGGAGTAGTTTAATCGTGAACTCAATCTCCCGATGTGGTGGTAAACCTGGTAAGTCGTCCGAAAATACATTAGGAAACTCATGAACCACCAGTATGTCCTCAGTCCTCAACTGATCATCACATGTCTCCACAACATATGCCAAATAACCCTGGCAACCCTTTCGTAATAACTTGGTAGCTGTAAGTGCAGAAGTTATCTCAGGTGGTGAAACTCCACACTCTCCCTTAAAAGTCACCTCTGGTAGAACTGGACTTCGCAAGGTCACCAGTTTACTGCAACAGTCAATAATCGAGCCATGATCCGACAATCAGTCCATCCCGAGTATGACGTCGAAATCATGCAAGTCCATGATAATCAGATCAGCCATCAATTCCACATCTCCTACTTTTACTGGACACTCCCTCATTACTTGGTTCACAATGTAAATAAACCTCATCCGTGTACTGACACCCATCTCCTGCTCTAGTGCTGACACCTCATGGTCTAATATACCCGCACAACTCCTCGAAATAAATGAATACGTAGCACCGGGTCCATCAAAACACGAACATCAATATCAAAAATGGTGAGTGTATCTGTGGTAATACCTGGTGCCACCCTGGCATACTGCTGTTGTGTCACCGCAAAGACTCTAGCCCATGGTCTCGCCTGTCAACCACGTCTTTGGCCCCTCATTCCATCATGAGCTCTGCCACCTGTGGCATCAGAAGTAGTAGATGCGTGTTGTCCTGGTCCCACTGAGCTCTGACCTGCCCCACTGCCGCCTGCTAGTAACAATGGGCACTCCCTGGCATAGTGTCTAGATTCATTATAAGCTAAGCAAGATAATCCTCTCAGTCCGGAAGAGCCCACTGAAGTACCACTAGTAGCCATCTGTTGTGGTCTGAAGCTCGACCTCGCACTTGATCTTTTCTGATTCTTGTATCTACCAATCCATCCTCGGCTAGAAGAAGATGATCTCCCCCCCCCCTACAGTGTCCTCCCTTCGAACCCCTATGGCTCGAAGGTCCAAGATACAGACGATCCTGGCGTCGTCCCTCACTAGAAGTCTGATGCTGCTATTGTGGCAATAAACTAGCCTCTACTCGTACTGCGGAGTTAGTCATCTCTCTCTGGGTGGTCTAAGTCCCTACCGTAACCATAGCACAGATATCCCCCCTGAGTCCCATCTTGAAGCAACGACACTTATCCACTTCGGTCCTCACATAAGTAGAAGAAAAACAAGACAACGTTAAGAAACTCTGCTGATACTCAGTCATAGTCCGACTCCCCTACTGGATCTACTGAAACTCAGTCTCCTGATCATCCCTGAATTATGGTAGATAATACTGGTCTAGAAACCGCTCCCTGAATACCTCCCAGGTTGAGGTGCTGGCACTCCAGCCCATCATCTCCAGTGCGTACCACCACTGGTAAGGACCTTCATCAAGCAGAAATGTAGTCAATAACACCCGATCCTCAGGAGGACAATGCATCACAGCAAAGATCCGTTCCCAATCCGCAAGCCCAATCCGCTTCAGTCCGCAGGCCCAATCCGCTTCACCCTGCTTCTGCCTTGCACCAGCAAGTTCGGCGCGCGCCTGCCGAGTCCCTGTTGTCACTTTCGGCGCGCGCTCGCTGATCTCCATGACGCTGCTTCAGCGCCGCCCAGCCGAATTCCAGTCCTCCAATTCAGCAGCCACCCGCCGAATTCTGCCTTTGATTTTCAGCTGCTCTCTGCTGAATTATTTACCAGCAGCTTCCACCCAATTTCCAACCCAATTTTGCAACTTTACAACTCAAACCACTTCTAAACATCATCACAAATCTTTATTACTCATCATTCCATTATTCCACATTTTTTATTGTATTTTTATATTATTTTTGATAGCTTTTTCCACCTATAAATAGCAATTCAATTCTTGTAATTAGGGGAGTCCCCCATTAGTTTCATTCTTCCATTTATTTCATTTTTCTTAGTTCTTAGTTCTTAGTTCTTAGTTTAATTCTTTTGTTTCTCTCTTTTGAGAGACATTTTTGGGGACCATTTTAACTTCTTGTAGATTTTTTTATTAATTAGTTTCCTTTTAATTCTTATTCTTAATTTATGTTATTTTTATGTTATTTTCATTTCTTCTTTACTATTGTTCTTGATATTTTCTTTCTAATATTTGTAAGTAAGAATGCAATCTCCATGTGTTTTACTTTTTGAATTTATTTTACTTCATATGTTTTAGTACTTAAACTTCAATTTGATGTTAAGTGTTTTATCCGATGTCGGTGCACTTAGAGTAGAATTGAAGAGATTAAATGTTGATCGTTGTCGGCGCATTTAATTATAAACTTAAGGTAAATCATGTTGTAAATGTTTGAAGCATATTGATGTTTGACGCACATTAATGGTTGATGCATTTATAATATTGAAAGATATATGTAAGTATTTGAGATGATGAAGGTAGGATTTCGTGATTGGTTTATTATGAGCAAAATGTTAGAATGTTGGTAAAATTTGTACTTGAAGGAAGTCTATTTTTAGGAGTAGTTTAATAATGTGATTGTTAATTCGAAATTACTTACGTAAAAGTGTGGGTTTTGTCTATGAAACTACTCTGTGGTTTGTAAGTTCTAATTAGTATGAACATTTGCATTTTAATTCTTAATTAGTTTTTTCTTTAATTTAGATTATAAATCTTTTCAAAACCTCCCTTTTTATTTTTGATTTTTTTATTCTTTTATTCTTTTATTCTTCTTTCATACTTTTAGTTTATTATTCTTTGATTAATTAATTCTTTAATTCTTTAATTCTTTAATTCATTAATTCTTTAATTTGTTAATTCTTTGATTATTTAATTATTTGATTATTTAATTCTTTAATTCATTATTCCTTTATTCATTTCTCACTAACACATTATTAATGTTCCCTAATTTCCCCGGTTAAGAACGATCCCTATTTACCAATACTACATCTACATAAAAAAGGGTTTAAATTGCACAATACTCAAATTACGTGTTTAATTTAATGCGTAGTTTGGGCGTTGTCAAACTCAGCCCAAAATCGTAAATCCAAATCATGTGGGTCACTGCCCAAATCCATTTACTATTCATAGATCACTATTTCATAAATCCAATAAATCATGTATACCAAATACCAATCCACGACATCCAAGATGCCTAGCATCCGAGACTGTAATGACTCGTCTCAGATTTTGAGATTAGGTGCGAGCTTTTTGGTTTTTGATTTTTGTCCACTCACGGTCTTTTTGGTTTTTTCGATACCCTCCAAGCTGATGAGGTGCGAGTTGTTGTTAATGAGACGGAGACATCACACATGCGATCCACAGTGATATTGTGAACTCTGGTTAACTCAAGTTGGTTTTTGGTACGTTGACCTAGGTATCCCTTGTCTGGCTCACGTGTTCCATGGAGGTTAGACAGGTATTTAGCCTTCGTGTCGCACGTAGGTTAGACGGGAGCATGACTTATCCTTTAATCCCAGGGGATTGAAGGTGGGTCGTGTCAAATTGTATCAGAGCGAGGTTTGTGTGCTTTGCACGAGGTTATGGCTTACAGAGTAGTTGGTTCGTCGACTTGTGTGTTGTGATGTTGCTGTGGATGTGATGTCTCGATGTAAAACAGCCTGTCATCAACCTGGATGCTAGGGAGATAGTACGTTAGTTATTGGCTTAGTTCGTGGCGAGAGCACAAGCGACTGGGTGATGCGTTACCCGATACGCGGTGTGTGGTGAGATGTATGCCGAATTTGGGCCGGAAAGGTTAGCGCGCTTGGCGTTGGATCTGCTCGATAGCTGGACCTTAAGGTCAGATGTATGCTAGAGTGGTAAACCCGAATGGTAACTAGTGAGTTAGATGTGGCCTATTGGGTAGCCTATTGGGCCGCCTATTGAGTCGGGTAGTGATCGGACAACGATAGTATAGAATTGTGACCACTTGGTCAGATTGTTCGAGATTGGACTTGTGCAGCTACGAGCAGCCGGATGCCTCGAGTTGTGGGGGTAAAGGAACCTATTTTTAAGATTTTACGGATTCCCCCCTAGCGATGGTTACTGGTTGACGTTTGTGTAGATATTACATTTAGTGGATGTTCTTAGCTTGGGTGTGACGACCCGAGTGGTGAGGTTATTGTGATCTAGTGGATGTCGTGAGTTTTGATAACCCGAGTGATGATGATGATTTGAGGAGCCCTGTTGGGATGGCTGGTTTGGTAAAGATGAGTACCCCCTAGTTAGTGGATGACTCTGGTCAAGTCTAGTGCGATTGTTGTGTAGTGGATCTGGTTGTGATATGTTGACCCTAGGTTTCCCTAGATAAGACCGTGGAGCATTGGGTTGCTCAGAGATGGGGAATATGAACGAGGTGACAAAATCAAAATACAGTATATGCTACTGTCAATTTGATTTCATGCATAAAAATATTGACAATCAAGTAAATTCTAGGTGTCTAAATCAAAATTAAAAGTATATCAACATCAAAATTGAACATCATGCAATCCCAATTGATGGAGCAGTAACTTACGTTGAGCAATACAACAGTTTGTATAGCAAACGTGTCTCTGAATATCATCAGATATGGAGGACGGGCATATTCACCAAATCTGGTTACGACAACAAAAACATCATTCATATTAGAAATGCATTGATTAAGAAGTTGAAAGAGATTAATTACAAATATTGTACAGCGCTTTCATTGTTATTATATATGTTCAATTTAAAGGTAGAGCAAACACATCTTTTTCAAGGATTGATAGGTTAACAAATTCAAGGCTAAGCTACAAACCAGTACATTCAATTTGGTTTTGATAAAGGAGTCAGCACACAATGAAAATAAACACTAAAAACATCCATATTAAAATAGAGCCTAATTATGAAAAGAGAGCACACAATTATATTAAATTTGGTTCTAATAATCACAATAAAAGAGGCAGCACACAATGAAACTAAGCATTGCCAACCACTTCATAAAATTTGGTCTAAACTAAAATAAAGAGCACAAAATCAACAATTCCATGGCCATCCAACTAAAAGAAATACAAATTAAAATCAGAATCTTAAAAGCAGAATTCTCATGCAATTAAGTTAGTGCCTGTGTAAAAGAGTTCTCATGACTCACAACAGCAGAAACATTATGCACCAAGTTGCTCATTATTCTGCAACATTTTCTTGTGCCCTAAGTGGGTCCAGTGGCCCGAAAGACAATAAAGTATCCAGATTAACAAAACTGTTCACCAAGTAATTTTTCATTCATAGAGAATGATACTATAATTTTGCAGATTGCAGTTATTAAATTAGTCACTTGCATCCATGTTGATGATAGTGAAAGTTCCCCTCTCAAAAGCCAAAAGTAGGAGCAAGCACATTGTTCCTGCCCAATGTAAACACATATTCAATCAGAATTTGTAGAGTCATCGAGAAGTAGTAGAGAATGACCAGCGAACGCAAGTGGCAAAATGCTAGAAAAATTAAATTTATTTGGAAACTTGTAAGCAAAGAAGATCATCAAAATATTAAAGAGATAACAAAAGAACTATCATATAACAAATGATGAATATCACAACCGTCTGAGTAATAAATACGTACTCTTAGAATCGTAAACATTGTCGCCTGACACCATAACTTGATACCATTTAGCAAGGGTGCGCTCATTTAGCCATTCAAGCACGATATAACTAAACTCTTTGATCTTTTTAGCAGTTAAGAGCTAAAAATGACATATTACCTCCAAACTCTGCTTCACAACCAATATAAACCTTTTTTTAAAAAAAAAAAGAATTCTCCGTTTGTAGTTCTAACTCAACATAGTCAATTCTCCTAATATTTAATATACCACAGAATCTTCAAGCGCATATTTGAAGAAAAATAAATAAATCAATCAATAAAAGAAGCTAAAACTGAAGGAAATTGCTATTTCCAGATGGACAGAACATCTATACTTGGAGACACAATACATTACGTGAATGAGCTTTTGGAAATGATCAATAAGTTGGATGAAGAAGGAATTGAAGAAAGTACCAATAAAATCAACTTAATGGGCATCTCCAACTCTAAGGACCTTAAAAGTTGCTCATCTTGCTTTCTCAGTTGAAAGTTTAAATTTTTGCTATTATGAAAAGAAGTTATAGTCTAAAAATATATAAAGCAATGAGCAGATTCAAAGCTTCTAACACAAATAAAATACCAGAACATCATAATCGTATCCATACCAATTTAGGTTTTATCTCAGCAGTAAGGAGAAGAAGATCATAAATAAATAGATCAGCCAGTTATTGCTGGGATTTCTTTGATTAAAACATGGCGTGAACCTAAATAAACTGTGGAATTCAAATTAATTTTCAAAAATAATTCAATAATCTATTTCGAAAAATCTGAAGAAATTGAAACCAACTTAAATGACAAAAAAAATAAAAAAAATTTACTTGAGAAATCACCGAAAACCAAAGCTGATTCTCTTTCCTCCCCGACTCTTCCAAAAATCAATCTGCAAAAAATCAACCCATGAAATCTAACCCAATGATCTAACGTAATCATGAATTAACTAAAAGCTAATATCTTACTCTACAAACCTAAAGAAATTCAAACCAAATAAAATTTACCTGAACGTTGCCCAAAGCCAAAATGAAACCTTTCTTCCTGCTCAACCTTTCCTAAAACCCGACAAACAAAACAATCAGTCCACCAAGCCTAACCCAACAATTTAACAGAATCATAATAAATAAATTAACCAAGAGCTAGAACTTTACTTTATTTCATCATTCCTCCGTAAAAAGCAACGCAAGCAGAAAATGGAAGAAAACGAAATCCAAGAGAAAATCAAAGATCTTGCCCAACACTCAGTCTCAAAGAAAACAAAAAATGAAGTAGAGAAGATCAGAAAAAAGGAAGTAGTCGCTCAATTCTCGGTGTCCAAAAGAGATTGAAGTCTCAGACCTTGTGTCAAACAGAGAAGTAAACGTATTATACATTTATACCCACAAAGACAAAAACACATACCCATAAAAAATTAGCAAAAATTAGAGAAAAAAATCCACCTAATTTTCCTCTCCCGAAACTTCACCGATCAGGTTGAGTTTGAGTTGGGGCTACAAAGTCGATGGGATCGATGAAGACTCTCAAAGATGATGATGGAAGATGCTTAGTGAAGACGGTGGGTTCGATCAGAAAGAAGGAAACGATGATTTCAAAGATTTTTGAGTCTGATGGTCGTGCTCGTGTAGTGAAGAAAGTTAATGTGAGATTAAATGAAAGATGAGCAAGATCCACTTCGTTAGTTAGGTCGCCATGGGATGAAAGAAAAAATTAAAAAAAATCACCGACAACGTATTTAAATATAACTAAACGAATAAGCTAGATGGTCAACACAATGAACAAACAGGTGTCTACTGAGGACAAAGCAGTAATTTTACTGTTTATAACAATGCAAAAAAAAAGGGTAAAATGGCCAAATCACGGTAGGTGAACTTTTAGTATAGTTATAATTATGCCAAACATTAATTTGTATAAAAATATTTTCTTTAATTTTAGTTGATTTGTTTTAGTCATATTTATTTAAAATTTTAATTATTTTTTATTTTTATTTTTATTTTTATATTATAAATTATAAATTATCATTTTTTATGTAATTGAAGTCTTACCCTATGACAATGCATACCTTGCCCATCGAATTCGGTGAATGCCAACTGAAAAACAAACACTTTTTCTCCGAATTAATGGGTTGGTCGGAAAATCCGTCGTTAACATTTTTTCGTTTACCGGACGAAAGTTACGTGACCAAAATTGTTTGTTGAACAAGAGTGAGTTTGCCCTACAAATTTTTTTGTTGTTGCTAGATTTGGCCCGATGACACTTACTCGACAACTTTTGACTCGATAAAAATTCGTCGTGTGTTATTTTGCTGGACAAAATTCTTATTTTGCTAGACAAAATTCTTATTTTGCCGCACAAACTTGATTCGTAAGGTAAGCTTAGATTTTTTGTAGTGTTCATACTATTATTTGATATATGTAATAAACTTTAGTTCTACATGGATAAGTATGGAAAACTCACAAACTTAAGTTCTATCTACAAGAAATCAAAAGAACACTAGAATAATTCATCTATTTAAAGTTCTAAATTGTGATTTTTTATATTTTTCAATAAACTTATTAATATTTAATTTTTTTATTAATTTTAATTTAAATATTAAATAATTGATTTAATATTAAAGATACTGTTCTTTTTTCGTGACTTCAACAGTTCTCCAAAAATTTCCTCAAATGCCAAAGATATTTTTTTAAATTCCGAAAAATCTTTTGAAAAAATGCTAGACTCGTGGTGGTACGTCTACTATTGTCCTGTAGCTTTAGTTTTTGAAGATTTCTTCAAAATATTTTCAGGGATTTTTATTAACCCTTCTTGAAGATCCAAAATCTTCCAAATTAAACTTTCTACCAAAATTGAATTATAAATCTTGCCAAAATCACTCGTAAAGCCTTTCAAGATTATGAAATGATTCTGGAGTTTCACTTTAAAAATTTACCTTTACTAATAGGTTAATAATGCTCCGGGTGCGGCTTGCTGGAATCCCTTCTCTCCTACTGTGCTACTCAGGAAGAACACCGGCAGTTAGGAGGAGTAAAATTTGGCCTACTCAAGTGGCACTTTTCCAATTGTGCATGTGCATTACACCTTGTGGTTATAATTTTAATTATTTGGTAAATAAGTATAATATAATACAGAATTTATAATAGTTTTGCATTAATTTCTTTTCAAAAAAAAAATTGTGTAATTTTATGTAAATTTTTAAAGAAAAAATTACCCCTATCTTGTCATTATTTTTAACATAATTTGGGATGGAGTTAATTTTATAGGCTAATTCAGAATGGAATCATTTTAATTTTTGTGGAGTCATCACTTAATTAATACCGTGATTTGGTTGTATTCATTTTTACATATTACATGAGAGTTTTCAAATATAAGTTAAATATGTGTCAATTAGTCTTCTTTTCATGTATATAAGGAAAATACTTTACTGCCCTTTGCGTGAGAATTTAAATGTTTTCAAGACATTTTTTAATTGAATTTATTATGAAATATGATGTCAATATTTTAAACACATGGAGTTAGAGGTGAGAGACAGAGCTACATTAGTTGAAGGGTTACGCAATTTCTAGCTTAATTATGTGCAAACTCAATGTGGAAAAAATGTTGCCCAGCAAAATCACAAAAATGAACAGCTAGCTAGCCATGGCCATGGTGAGCCTCAGTTTGCGCGCGTGTATGTTTTTGTCTTTTTGTGTGCATGGGTGTATTGAACCCTTCTCAATTTCTCATTGTTGGATCAGAAACCAGAGAAGAAGTGAGAAGATAGAAAGAGAGAGAGATCGAGGAAGAAGAAGTATTTACTGATTGATCAATGTAATTGAATTGCAGTAGTTGTACATTGGATTGTTTTTATATCTAGTAAAGACTTGTAACTAGCATAACAAACTACAACTAACAGACTATAACCGATTCTAACAAACCAACTAATTGTTATGACGTGTCATGCCGATTCATTACAATCCTAACATGCCCCCTCAATCTGAAGGGACATCAGATTGGAAGTGTGGATTAGAAATTACCGTTCATCAAGAGCTTTGGTGAAAATGTCAGCTGTTTGAGCACAAGAAGCCACATGCTGAACATTGAGATCCCCACGAATGACTCTCTCACGAATGAAGTGATAATCAACTTCAATGTGTTTAGCTCTGGAGTGAAAAACTGGATTGGCAGACAGACTCTCAGCTGAAGTACTGTCACATAACAGCAAAGGAGGTTTGAGGAGGGGAATATGAAGTGCACACAGGAGTTGACGGATCCAGGCCAATTCAGTTGAAGTAATAGCAAGTGCTCAATATTCAGTTTCAGTACTGGACTTGGAGACTGTATTATGCTTCTTAGAGGACCATGAGATAGGATTTGAACCAAGAAAAACAACCATTCTAGTGGTGGATCTTCGATCATTAGGATCCCCAGCCCAATCAACATCAGTATAGGCAGTTAAGTCAAGGGAACTACTAGTGTATTGAATTCCACGATGTTGAGAACCACGAAGGTACCTTAAAATCCGTTTGACAGCCATGAAATGTGAGTCACACGGTGAATGCATGAATTGACAGACTTGGTTGACAGCAAAGGCAATGTCAGGCCGTCTAAAGGTGAGATATTGCAAGGCTCCCACGATGCTTCTGTAATTGGCAGGATTTGAGTAAGGAGAACCATCATTGTGCCTGAGTCTTGAACCAGGAATGCTAGGAGTGTCAACAACATTACTATCCATCATACAAGTCTTGTTTAGCAGATCCTGAATATACTTGGTTTGAGAGAGAGTTAGACCAGAGTTGGTTCTAATGATCTGAATTCCCAAGAAGTAATGAAGAGTGCCCAAATATGTCATGTCAAATTCATGAGTAAGAGCTGAAATAACCTCCTGAATCTCAGATGATGAACTCCCTGTCAGAATTATGTCATCAACGTACAGAAGAAGTACTACAATCCCAAGTGAAGTTTTTTTGACAAAAAGTGAGGCATCTGACCAGGTGGACTGAAAACCAAGGCCAGGAAGAAAACTGGTAAACCGCTCATTCCAGGCTCTAGGAGCCTGCTTCAAACCATACAGAGATTTGTGCAAGTGACAGACATAATCAGGGTGACAAGGATCTTCAAAACCAGGAGGTTGAGCCATGAACACCTCTTCCTTGAGTTCACCATGTAAGAAGGCGTTTTTGACATCAAGTTGCTTGAGAGGCCAATCAAAGTGAGCTGCTAGTGCTAAAACTAGTCTAACTGTAGTTGGTTTCACCACAGGACTGAAGGTCTGTCCATAATCCAGTCCAGGTTCCTGGCTGAACCCTTTGGCCACGAGTCGTGCCTTGTACCGTGCAATAGAGCCATCTGAATGTTTCTTGATTCTGTAAACCCATCTACAACCTACCAAGTTTTTATTGGAAGGAAGAGGAACAAGGGACCAGGTGTCCTGGGAATAGAAAGCATCGATTTCCTCTTGCATAGCAGACTGCCAGAGAGGAGAAGAGGAAGCAGTTTTGTAGGTTGTTGGTTCAGTGGTGGACAGATCAACATTGGGAGTGAGTACAGAATGGAGGGCCTTTTTTTTGAAAATTCCATTCTTAGACCGAGTTTGCATAGGATGCATGTTAACTCCTGTAATGGGAAGAACAACCTGAAGGAGAGCAGGTTCAAAATTCACTAAGTCGGGAGAACTGGAGGAATCTGTAAGAACATCAGTTCCTGATGCAGCTGATTCAGTTTCTGAGATTGGGAGATCAGGAGGAAATGGTGAGAGCACTGGATTGGAAGGAGATGGAGAAGAACTTAAGACAGGTACCACATGGTCAGAAGATAGTTGAGAGGAACTGAACTGTGAAGCCTGAGGGTTAAGGGGAGAAAACACATATACATGTGAAGCAGGCTGAACAGAAGAACAGGGAACTGCTGTAGGATTTGTCAAAAGCTTGGAGTATGGAAATTCATTTTCAATGAATAAAACATGTCTAGAAACAACAAACTTAGAAGAAGCAGGATTAAAACAAATGTAGCCCTTGTACTGTGATGCATAGCCCGGGAAGATGCACTTGGTAGTTTTAGATTGAAGTTTGTTGGAATTATAGGGTCTTAGGTAAGGAAAATAGGCACAGCCAAAAACTTTTAAAGAGGTAATATCAGGTGAGGTTCCAAAGAGTCTTTCATGAGGAGACTGCATTTTTAAGGTGAGACAAGGCATTTTGTTAATAAGGAAGACATCAGTAAGACAGGCATGGACCCAAAACTGGATAAGAAGTTTGGCAAATTGGAGAAGGGTGATAGTGGTTTCAATGACATGCCTATGCTTCCTTTCTGCAAGACCATTCTGTTCTGGGGTGTGAGGACATGACTTTTGATGTTTAATCCCTTGAGATAGCAAGAAATGCATAAGATTGTTGCTAATGTATTCACCCCCTCCATCAGATTGCAAGACTTTCACAGAGGCAGAAAAAGAGGTAGCAATGAAGGCATGAAAAGATACAAAGACAAAATAGAAGTCTGATTTATTCTTCATAGGAAATAACCAAGTAAAACGGGTACATTCATCTATTAGTGTCACATAATACTTGAATCCCTCAATGGACTGAACTGGAGCAGGACCCCAGACATCTGTATGGATACACTCAAAAGGAACAGTAGTTTTGGAAGCAGGAAATACAAAGGGCAACTTGGTAAATTTTCCTTGTAAATAGAATTCACAAATAGTCTGATTGACATCAGGAGAGATGGAGATGCCAGAATTGTGCAACAAAGTAGATACAATAGTGTTGGATGGATGACCTAATCTGTGATGCCATAGAGAGTGTTGTGTACCTTTGCACAATAGTGCAAAAGGATGTTGAGATGCTGATGTTGATGTCATGAATGTTGGATTGATATGGAAGGGAATGGGATAGAGACCCTCACTGCTCAGACCCATGTACACGATCCTGCCTGTGGCCTTGTCCTGGATCATGAAACATTTTTCATCAAGGATAAAGCAACAATTATTGTCCTTGCAGAAGCAGTTAACAGAGAGAAGGTTTTGAGATATGTGAGGGACATGAAGAACTTGACTAAGATGGAAACATTTAGGTTCTGAACTAGGAAAAATAATCGAGGATGTGCCTATATTAGCAATGGTCAAACCTGAGCCACTGGCAGATGTGACAATATCAGAAGAAGTGTTAGGTGTCACCATGGCAATCTGATTCAAATCTGAGGTCATGTGGGCAGTAGCACTTGTATCAGCCACCCAATACTCTCTGTAGGGTTGTGATTCAACATAAGGAGGAGTTATGGCAGTCATAGCAGTCAGATTTGCATTAAGAGCAGGAGAGGGTAGACTGCCTTGGTATGAAAAATTATCTCTATGATAGCAGTTTAAGACTGTGTGGCCATATTTCCAACATATTTGACAGGGCTCAGAACCTGAAACATCTGAGTGTCTCTGATAAAAATCAGCAGCAGAATGTCCTCGTTTTCCACAGATTTGACAAGTATGAAGTTGAGTATTGTCAGGACCCGTCCCAAATATCACCTCGATACCCGGGACGAACCCTGCTCCCGTCTGACAATCACACTTAAAGTACCAAAATAACCTTAATATCACCATAATCATAACTATCAGACGAAGGAGTAAATATAATACAACTGTCAGTCAGAGCATAGTTCTACAAAATGGGTATAAAATCCTACTATGCTAATGTCGCAACGGAAGAATGTCGGAAGCTCTATGCCTCGATTCCTGCCTCAACGTTCACCCCAACGCTATCACCACGACCTGGAGGGAAATTTTAAAACCAAAAAGTGTGAGTGGACTAGAATAAATAAAAGTTTCAAAAACAGTTTATCATCAAATCAGAGTTAAGGAAAAATAATAATAATATTTGTTCCCTCCGTTTTGAAAACATGCATGCCTAACGAATATTCTGAAACCACAACATCAGCGATATAATGTATTTCATAAACCACTATATTAAAACCACGTCTGATCAAACCTGCTGGGTCTATCCGAGTCTTTAAACTCAACCAGGCCTCAAATGTAATCCGAGTCTTTAAACTCTCGAGTCTTTCAACTCAATAGGCCTATGGGGGTAATATCATAAATTTCCGAGTCTTTAAACTCCCGAGTCTTTAAACTCAATCCGGGCCCGTCCCCCATCCATCAGAACATCCGGGTCTTTAAACCCATATCCAGATCCAGCAAATCCAATCCAAATTCAATGTAAAACCATTTCTAAATCCATAGCCAAACTCGAATTCGAAATCCCCGGTTCGAAGCCCTTCCGGCGTGCAGAACCGTCATTCCGAACCCAAATCCGGAAATCCACTTTTTAAACCAAAACCCGCGATTATCAAAAATCATGTTTCATAATCCATTTATCATCATCAGAAAACAATTATAAATTGAAATCCCTAAGTATGGCATCAAAATCCGAAATCCAGTTTTTTCTCGAAAAACGTGCGAAAATCCAAAAATGCCTCGAAAAACGTGCAAGCATATCAATCACATATAATCACATATAAACATCATTAAAAAGCATAAAAAAATACTTAAAATAATAAAACATACTTAAAATAATAAAACATAATTAAAAACAGTTAGGCATGCTTGAAAGAAAAGAAAGAGTCCACTCACGAATCGTAAAATGTCAATCGCGCTCCGTGCGCTCCTCGACAGTCTCAGGCATCTCCCGTCCTGTCAATATGCACCAAATAGGGTCACAAATACATCAAGGATACTAACCCTAATTTCCCCAATTTTTCGGGAATTTATTCATATTTTAATCTTAGACCCTAAACCGTCCGGATTCCCGAACTATCTCATAACATCGTCCGATTAACCCGAAAATCACACCAATGGATTCCTTAGGACATTTAGAATCAAAACCATGTTGGAAGGTTGGCCGGAATCCTCCCCACGCGCCTCCACGCGCCGCCCAAAGTGGCTGCGCGTGGGCCTCACTCGCCTGCTACAGTGTTTCTTCAACCTCGAGTCACCAGGTTCAACACAGTTGAACCGGCGTGACCGGTTCTCCTCCATTCCGCCACCAATCTTCTTCCTTTCCACTCCATTAGTTTCGTCCAGTCCCCAGCTGTAACGACCCGTCCCGAATATCGGGATTTAATAATATTTAATTGTGATTTACTAATCTGGGATTAGTTGGGTGATTTCGGACGAATTTTGCAAAATGACCGTTTTGCCCCTAGGCGTGGGCAAAACGTTGACTTTTATTTCGGGTAGTCAAATGGACTTTGACCGATGACCGTGACGTAGCTCGGGACGTCACGAGTTCATAGACAGGTGGCATGTTCGATTCCGACGTTCGTGGTGAAAGTTATGATGTGCGGAAGTTCAAGGGCGTTTTCATAATTTGGACGAAATAGGGGCAAATGTTGACTTTTTGACCAGGATGTCCGATGGCCGAGGGCCAAGGACCGTTACGTAGGTTTCGTCGATGTGAATCCAACGACAGGCGGCACGCCGAAATCGGAGATTCGACGACGAAGTTATGGGTCACGGAAGTTTGGTTTCGTTATGCACGCATTACGAGGCGGGGACACGTGGCGTTCTCTGATTGGTCTGAGATTCTGAGTGGGACACGTGGACCACTAAACTTAAATTATGGGCTCAGATCTGGATTGGTGAGATTTGATTAAATTAATTGGAATTAAAAATCTAAAGAAATCCCACTTATTTCACCTTTTGATCTGGGCCATCCATCTGATCTCTACTTTCAATCTCAGCCCTTCATCTCTGGAGCTGACTGCCATCCTCACTGTCCATTACTTTAACCATCTGAGACCTCTCCCTCACTCTCATTCTTCCTTTGCCGTGAGGAAGCTTGAACAAACACACATCCCATCTCCTCTGTGCACTTGTGGGCGTGACCGGGGTAGTGTGAGACGACGGGAGGCGGCAGGACGACGGCGGAGACCACGGTGGACCACGGCGGGTGCGTTAACCTGAGGAGAGTTATGCCCAGGTTTTTGGAAATCGACAATCCATTGTGTTTCTGAGCTCCTTCTTGATTCCTTTGGGACTTGGGGTCAGAAACAGACACAGGGGACTGGTTTTCGAAGCTCGAAGTGAGCTGGGCACGGCGGGGACGGCGGTGCCCGTAACCCGGTTCGAAACCAAAAATGGTGATCGGGTTTTGGATGGGTATTGGTCGTTGGATTTGATCCTACGGTGTTCTATGGACATAAACGAATCTGGTGGACGTGAATTTGGGACTCGAGGCGACCGGAATCGGGAGGAAGGACGATCGGAAATTCTGAGCTTCGGGTTTGAGTTCAGAGGTATGATTCTTGACGTTACTTTTGGTTTTTGATTCCACAGAACTGTTGGATGAACTCAGACGATCTGGTAGGTGAAATCCTGTCGAAAATGATCCAGTATCGACGGAGAACCAGTCGGGTTGGCACGCGGGTCACGGCGACCCGTTTTACAGTCATTCTGGTTGAACGACGGTGAACAGTACCCGGCGCGTGGGTTTCACACGCAGGGAGTTCAACCGGCGCGTGGGGGCGCGTGTGAGGTAATTTTGGGAAACTTCCAACATGACTTTTGTCCTATTCAATGTAACGAACATTTTGGGATTGGTTTCGTGTCGATCAGACACCGTCTCGATATTGTTCGGGATGTCCGAAGGTTTTAAATCCAGTTTAAAAATAGTTAAAAATTCGGGAAAATTACGGGACTTAAATAGGATGTTATTGGTGAGGTTAGTAATCCTCTAATGTGATTTGGACAGGATTGGGAGTCCTGGTGATAGTGGTGTGGTCCGGGAAGGCCTACGACACGAGTATCGAGGCGCTCGGTTAAACGGTCTGTGAGTGGACATTGGTTTCATAAATTCGATGCATGCATAACTGTTTTATGATTGCTATAATTATGATTAAATGATTTATTTTGGATATCGGTGAATTTAAATGGTTTCACATATTTCGAGGTGATTTACGTATTTTCACGTAAACCGAGGTTTTCTGGATTTGCACCGATTTCCATAAATGTGGTTGGATATGATTTCATGAAACGGTTACGAACTTGAATAAAGTAAAATCGGGCCAGGGGCCCAGTTGAACTATGAAATCAGGCCAGGGGCCCAGTTAACATGTGGATCGGGCCAGGGGCCCAGTTAACTTGTGAAATCGGGCCAGGGGCCCAGTTGATTTCTACATGTGATTGCGGGTCGGGGACCCTAAAATGGAATTGAATAAATGTTTTCTGGTTTACATTTTATATATATTCACATGCTGGAATCAATAAATGGTTTTGATGATATTTCGGTTATGGCACGTTTCACGGTATTTGGGCATGAGACCCGTTTGATGAAACGTAACGATCGGTTCGGATTTTACCTATGTATACCTATATGTTTTGCATGTGGATATCAATAAAATGTATTTAGTACTGCACTGTATAAATCCTTCCATATTATATTGTCTCCTCCGGATGAGGTACCCCGGAGAGGTCACGGACGTCTAGTACGTCCAGCGTCTATGACGTTAAGCATCGGGGATGCTGTACCCGAACGGGGTTCGGGGATTGAACTCGAAATTGAGACCCGAGTGGCACGCGTAGCCTTGTGATTGTGACCTTATTGACGTTAGGGACGTCAGACATCAGGGATGTCGGATTGGAGTGTATAGTGCAGTGGCTAAAATTATGGTTATGGTTTATATTATATGCCTTATGGTTCATATTACTGGATTTATGAAATAACTTTGGGATTGACTTTTGGAATTTGAAACTATGCTTTGGTTTCCAGGCTAAGGCCCTAATGGTTATTTCTGAATAAATATGTGAAAAGCGGTTTATGGTGCATGCATATGATTTTACTGAGGGGCATAAATGTCTTATAAATGTTTTAAACAGACTTGTTTATTTTCGTCCACTCACAGCTTTTGTTTTTAATGCCCTTCAGGTTGATTCCGGATGCGACTGCAGCAGAGACTGGGACATCATACACCTCCTCCATCGATCCTTACGCACTCTGGAAGCCCGGTTGGGCAATGGCAACAGGTTATCCCTTGTCTGACACCTCTTGTCAGACGGGAGCATGACACATTCCATGGTAATCCCGGGGGGGATTGGGATGGGTCGTGTCAAGTGGTATCAGAGCAGGTTTTGCTCTTTTGTGCGCAAAGGACGAGGGTGTGATGTCTCTTTGGGCTGCAGTTCCGTTGTCAACCTGATAGATAGTTTTGGGTTTGTATGGTGGATTGGTTGTGTTTGGCCCGATACGCCGTGCATTGATGCGATTCAACCCAAGTGGGGTTGTATACGATTAACTGGTAATGTGGGACCGTCGGTTCGGTCATGTGATGATGGATTGTTGTGCCACTGGGCACAGCTAGGTTCAGGGAACCCCATTGGAATAATGTTATGGAAATGCGAAACTCAGTTGAGTATTGGTCTAAGTTTTGGACCCTAGTAGTGTTGGCTAGTGTACGGGGTGTTGGTGCATCGGAGTTAGCCGATGACCTTCGTGGTGGAACCCACGATGGAACCCACGTTGAGTTGACGATTGGATTGGATTGGACGTCTATACGATGTCAGGACCGCGGGGTCGGTCAGGTTGTGGACTTTACTGTAGAAGGCAGTTGGGTTCGGTGGAACCCTAGGGTGTGATTTTGAAACCCTAATTTATAATCGATGGACCGGAAAAGTGAACTTTAAATGAGAACTTGTGCTGCGACGTGCGGCTAAGGTCGTGGATGACCATGTGGATGACTCAAGTGAGTCTAGTCAGGATTATGGGATTCGATCCACGGATGCGGTTATGAGATAAAATATGGAATCCCGTGTTGGATCGAATATTAGTGTGGTGTGGATACGGATCTTGACAAGCGATGACTGTTGGTCGACAGTTGTGTCGAGATAACTGGCTATCGAGGGTATTTTGTGTGGCTTTCACACTTGTGGATCAGGGGATGTTCAGGGAACGTCCATTATCCTGATGTGCTGATGGCAAAAATCGGAGGTACCCATAGTCGTGGGGTACGAGTGGTGTTACGGGGTCGTCGTTCGGAATGAACAGAGATCCAGGGTAACAACTTTGCACACAGTGTGCTAGCATGGGTGTTCGTGTGCTAGTGTGGATGTTCGTGTGCTATGTATGGATGTTGGTATGATGGTACCCTTCTGCCAATACTAGTATGGATGCATGTGTGCTGATACTAGTGTTGATGATGGTGCGTTGGTGCTGGTACTAGCGCTGCTGATGGTGTCAGAAATTGTGTTGACGATGAGCCACCAGTTGGGGTGTGACACTGTCATGATGAACCGATGATTGGTATCTGCGACTCAGTGGTGGTTGAGTCTTGGACTGGATGGGATCCAGTGGAGGTCGTGATGTGTTGGGATAAGTCCTAACAGGTATATGATGACAAGTGATGAACGGATAAAATAGTATGATTGAAACTTGGGGAATCTAGGGACGATGTTCCCTACGTCATGAGAATTAGTGGATTTGGGGAGTTGTTGTCAACTCCGAGATTGGTAAGATTGTTTACCTCTAATATCCCCAGAGAGTACAAGGAAATTATTGAAATTGGAAAAGTTGAGGAAAACCATTCGTGGTACTGATGTGAGATTTTGTGATTGTGAATCACTTGGAACTTGAGGATTGAACCTGTAAGGGTTGAGATGTGAGACAAAGGCAGTATGGTATGCACATCCAGGCAAAGTTGTGGATTTTCCGTTCGGAATCAGGGTGTGTGCATACATGAGTATTGGCGGACATGAGGTCCGAGTAATGAATTGATTTTGGACACGTGGTGGTCCAAGTGAGGTGTGGACGTGGGCAGTCCAGTGGTTGGACTTGACATCTCATTTGGGAGCATGTCTGTTTCCAACATGGTTGGAACTCCCGATTTGGGGAGAGTTGTGATTGGGAGACGAGAGGAGTGCTCGTCTCCGCATTGGTAATTGGTATTCCGAAGTCATTGGGGTTGACTTCTTATTTCCTGCCGTGGCAGATGATGATTGTTGCTACCAGTACGTTGAGCGTGTATTGGTTGGTGGACCCATGTTCGGCCTTGGGTCATTGGACACAAGCAGTTGTGCATGATTTTGGATTTGGTGGTGAAATGCGAGGTCATCTTTCTACCAAGGGGAAATTTGGCGAAGGATTCAATGAGGGTGTAAGACCCTACAATCAGCTTTCAGATGGATTGTTAGCTATATGAGCATGTGTGGATCCTAGGTGGATCTGATTTGTGATGTTGTCGACTTTGGTCGATGTGACGATCTAGGATCGTGATGTTACTTGTCGGGTGACGTAGCGATGGATATGGATTGTGATCTTGATGATCCAGATGGGTGGAGAGTTTATCACTCTTACCTTGATATGTGAGTCGTAAATGACGGGACTGAACTTCTTTTCGGAGTGAGTCCATATGGTTTGTGACTTGGTTGAGTAGGTTTCCGATGCGGTCGGATTTTGTCAACCTTTGACGTGTGGATATTGGGATTGGCTTCCCTATGAAGTCAATCGAGTGTTTTGGATAGGCAACCGATAGATTCGGTTATGTTACGTCTTGATGGACGTAAACGAGATTTTGGGTTTTGGGACCGAATTTCTGGGTGACTATTCAGGATTCGATTGCGAAGCTCAAAAATGGATTACCGGATTTGGGTGCGGAATGATTGTTTCAATGCTAGCTTACGGAATAATGATTTCGGATTCGGATTTGGGAATGGATTATAAATATGATGTCTGAGTTCGGGTTCGGGATTTCTTACGAAATTGCGGATTCGGATTCGGAATTGGAACTAGATGACGGGTGGAGTTCGTTTGTCTCATGATTGGTTTGGGCAAATGTACTCCATTATTGGAACGTGTTTGGCTACGACCTAGGTGGTTGTAGGTGGATTGATGAATTGATGTACGTACAGGGTACGTTGTACGAGGATTGATACTGGTTAGGCTGAGTGATGCCTAATGGCGGTACATGGGGTGTACCAGTGGTGTGTAACTAAACGGGTTGGTAATCGGTTTGGTTCCAGTATCATTTGTTTGGTTGTGATCGTGGACTAGACATTGGATACAGTGCGCTGTGCAGAGTGATTTTGTTGGGTTCAGTGAGTGTATGAGCAGGTGCTCTTGGCCATGGTTGGCTAGTGGAACCCTGGTATTGATATGTGTGATCACTGCTGGGCTGGTATTCAATGTGTTCCAGTTACACCACTTGAAGTTGACGGTATACGTACACTCAGGATGAGTGAATTGGTGGTCAGAGTAACCACGAATAGCCTTGTGTGACTTGATCACACCGTGATTTCCCAGCGTCTTGGTTCGCTGCGGGAGTCGGCGATTATGGACATTGAGATTTATTTATGTCGCAGGAATGGGCTTGCCCTGCGAATTGAGATCATGTGGTTGATCTTGCGCTGCATCGAGAGCGATGTAGTACATGGTGTTGTCATTGATTAACCGATAGGTTGGGCTTTACAGGGTGGTAAAGCTTAGTGGTGACAGTTTGACTGAAGGTGTCAGCATGGACTGACAAACAAGATTTGGCGACTCCCAATGGGAGCAAAGGTAAGGATATATTGGTAATGGAAGGGAACCGTCTAGCTGAAGAAGTCAGCTAAATGGTTGAGCGATCTTATCGCGGATCAGGTGATTATGTCCACTCGAGGTGGTCGAGTGTCGTTGTTTATGACGTATGACTGTGATGGGATGTATGGGTACAGACGAGACTGATGTTGTTCCAGTAAGTGGGTGTACAGGTGTACACAGATGTGTGATCGAATTGTTTTCCACGAGGTGGTTGTGGAATAAGGAGATTGGTAATTTCGAGGACCAAATTCTTTAAGGAGGGAAGGTTGTAACGACCCGTCCCGAATATCGAGATTTAATAATATTTAATTGTGATTTACTAATCTGGGATTAGTTGGGTGATTTCGGACGAATTGTGCAAAATGACCGTTTTGCCCCTAGACGTGGGCAAAACGTTGACTTTTATTTCGGGTAGTCAAATGGACTTTGACCGATGACCGTGACGTAGTTCGGGACGTCATGAGTTCATAGACAGGTGGCACGTTCGATTCCGACGTTCGTGGTGAAAGTTATGATGTGCGGAAGTTCAAGGGCGTTTTCGTAATTTGGACGAAATAGGGGCAAATGTTGACTTTTTGACCAGGATGTCCGATGGCCGAGGGCCAAGGACCGTTACGTAGGTTTCGTCGATGCGAATCCAACGACAGGCGGCACGCCGAAATCGGAGATTCGATGACGAAGTTATGGGTCACGGAAGTTTGGTTTCGTTATGCACGCATTACGAGGTGGGGACACGTGGCGTTCTCTGATTGGTCTGAGATTCTGAGTGGGACACGTGGACCACTAAACTTAAATTATGGGCTCAGATCTGGATTGGTGAGATTTGATTAAATTAATTGGAATTAAAAATCTAAAGAAATCCCACTTATTTCACCTTTTGATCTGGGCCATCCATCTGAAATCTGCTTTCAATCTCAGCCCTTCATCTCTGGTGCTGACTGCCATCCTCACTGTCCATTACTTTAACCATCTGAGACCTCTCCCTCACTCTCATTCTTCCTTTGCCGTGAGGAATCTTAAACAAACACACATCCTGTCAGGACCCGTCCCAAATATCACCTTGATACTCGGGATGAACCCTGCTCCCGTCTGACAATCACACTTACAATACCAAAAATAAACTTAATACCACTATAAGCATAACCATCAGACGAAGGAGTAAATATATACAACAGTAAGTCAGAGCATAGTTCTACAAAATGGGCACCAAAAGTCCTACAAGTCTAAGTCCGCAACGGAAGAACGTCGGAAGCCCTATGCCTCGATATCTGCCTCAACGTTCACCCCAGCGCTATCACCACGACCTGGAGGGAAATTAAAACCAAAAGGTGTGAGTGGACCAAAAGGAATGACAGTTTTAAAACCGTTTACCAGCAAATCAAAGTAAGGAAATAACACCATTTGTTCCCTCCGGTTTAAACCAGGCATGCCAATGAAGTATTAGAAAAATCATAATATGAAACATCATAAGAAACAGAAACACTATAAAACCAATCATAAGAAACAGATACACTATAAAACACCACAAGAAACCAGAGTATAACCCGATCAAACCTGCTGGACCTATCCGAGTCTTTAAACTCAACCAGGCCTCACATATAAATCCGAGTCTTTAAACTCCCGAGTCTTTAAACTCAATAGGCCTATGGGGGGTAATATCATAATATCCGAGTCTTTAAACTCCCGAGTCTTTAAACTCAATCCGGGCCCGTCCCCCATCAATATCAATCCGGGTCTTTAAACCCATATCCAGATCCAGCAAATCCAATCATATCCAGTGTAAAACCAATTCCAAATCCATCGCCAAATTCGAATTCGAAATCCCCGGTTCGAAGCCCTTCCGGCGTTCAGAACCGACATTCCGAACCCAAATCCGGGAAAATCCATTTCCATACCAAAAACCATAGGAAATCCCTAAACATGTTTCATAACCCATTTACCATCATCAGAAAACATTTATAGGGTGAATTTCTCAAATATGGCATCAAAATCTGAAAACCAGCTTTTTCTCGAAAAACGTGCAAAACCCCGAAAATTTCTCGAAAAACGTGCAAACATCTCAATCACGTATAACCATCATTTAAAACATAAAAACACACATAGAATCATAAAACAGTAATTAAAACAGTTTGGCATGCTCGGAAATAAGAAAGAGTCCACTCACAGTGTACAACACGTCACTCGCGCTCCGTGCGCTCCTCAACCGTCTCTGGTGTCTCCCGTCCTGTCAATAGATACCAAATAGGGTCACAATAACATCAAGGATACCTTCCCTATTTTCCCCAATTTTTTTGGGGAATTTAATAATATTTTAATCCGAATCCCTAAACCGTACGGATTCCCGAACCATTCCGTAACACCGTCCGATTAACCCGAAAACTATACCATTGGATTCCTTAGGACATTTAGGGCTAAACTCATGTTGGACGCTTAACCGGATTCCTCCCCACGCGCCCCCACGCGCCGCCCAAAGTGGCTGCGCGTGGGCCTCACGCGCCTGCTACAGTCCACCTTCAACCTCGAGTCACCCGGTTCAACACAGTTGAACCGGCGTGACCGGTTCTCCGCCGTTCACCCACCATTCTTCACCATTTCGATACCAATAGCTTCGTCCAGTCCTCTGCAACCAAACCCAGTCCTAAAATCCAGAAATCACGGCCTAATACCCCTCGTCTTCAACCTCGAAAAACCTTGCCCGTGAGCTCTGTTTTCCTTCCCGGCCGTCCACTGCTTCCCCCTTCACGGTGGGGATACCAGCACCATCCTAGGACCCTACTTAGTCCTACCCAACTCACAGAATCCGTCGATTCATCCCCGAAGTCCACGACTTCAAGTTTGAAACTCACGGCTAAAACAGGGTACAGAGGTCCCGCCGTCGAACCACCACCCACCGTGAACCTCCCGTCACGGAAACCACCACAAACAACTCCTAGGACCTCCCTGAACAACACCCTGACCTCCTAATCCCTCGACTCTAAGCCCAACGTCACGACTTTGCATTTGAAAAATCCACGAAAAACAGGGTAAACGAGCTTACCTTTCGATTCCGGCGCCGCCGTGAGAACCGTCACCCACCACGGTGCTCGTGGGACTCCCCTCAACCTCCTGAGTCTCCTACCGCCTCGATTTGCCTCACCACACGGCACAACAGCCTCCACCGTCCACGGTCTCCTCTGTTTTCCTCAAACGTTCGCCGCACCACCACCGTGCCGCCGTGCACGATTCCAGTCCCAAAACACGATCAGCACCTCACCCACGTCTCTCTGTCACTCTCACCAGTCACTCCTCACTCTCCCTGGCATCCAAATCGATCACCGCCTCACTCAAACTTCTCTCTGTTTTCTGTGTTTCAAACCCAAACACGGTTTGATTTTTGTACAAGGTGTGGCCGTGCACACTTGAGAATGGCTTGGAACCATCCAGCCACTCCCACGTGTCCAACATCCATAGGCCAGCCCCAAATATCTGCCACTTGCCCTTATCTGATTGGGCTGAGGGAAAATGACCAAAATGCCCCTCCTGCACAAAATTACCATTTTGCCCTCAGACTTTCCAGACCCGTATCTTTTCCGTCCGACGTCCGATGACAGCGTGCCGCCTGTCGTTGAACTCAGGACGTCGAGACCTATCCAACGGTCCTCGGTCTACGTGAAAATCACACATCCTCCAAAAAGTCAACATTTTCCCTATTAGCTCAAAATTACGGTAACGCCCCCAACCTTCCGTACATCATAACTTTTCCTCCGGTTGTCCGAATCGAACCTGCCACCTGTCTACGGACTCGTGACGTCCTAACCTACGTCACGGTCAAAGGCTAACACTCATCCAATCATTCGTACAAAAAGTCAACTTTTCGTTTACTATTCACAGGGGCAAAATCGTCCTTTTTACAAAACTTCACAGAAATTACATTTTTACCCTTCCCGTAGGTACGGGTTGTTACACATCCCATCTCCTATGTGCACTTGTGGGCGTGACCGGGGTAGTGTGACACGACGGGAGGCGGCAGGACGACGGCGGAGACCACGGTGGACCACGGAAGGTGCGTTAACCCGAGGAGAGTTATGCCCAGGTTTTTGGAAATCGACAATCCGTTGTGTTTCTGAGCTCCTTCTTGATTCCTTTGGGACTTGGGGTCAGCAACAGACACAAGGGACTGGTTTTCGAAGCTCGAAGTGAGCTGGGCACGGCGGGGACGGCGGTGCCCGTAACCCGGTTCGAAACCAAAAATGGTGATCGGGTTTTGGATGGGTATTGGTCGTTGGATTTGATCCTACGGTGTTCTATGGACATAAACGAATCTGGTGGACGTGAATTTGGGACTCGAGGCGGCCGGAATCGGGAGGAAGGACGATCGGAAATTCTGAGCTTCGGGTTTGAGTTCAGAGGTATGATTCTTGACGTTACTCTTGGTTTTTGATTCAACAGAACTGTTGGATGAACTCAGACGATCTTATAGGTGAAATCCTGTCGAAAATGATCCAGTATCGATGGAGAACCAGTCGGGTTGGCCCGCGGGTCACGGCGACCCGTTTTACAGTCGTTCGGGTTGAACGACGGTGAACAGTACCCGGCGCGTGGGTTTCACGCGCAGGGAGTTCAACCGGTGCGTGGGGGCGCGTGTGAGGTAATTTTGGGAAACTTCCAACATGACTTTTGTCCTATTCAATGTAACGAACATTTTGGGATTGGTTTCGTGTGGATCGGACACCATCTCGATATTGTTCGGGATGTCCGAAGGTTTTAAATCCAGTTTAAAAATAGTTAAAAATTCGGGAAAATTACGGGACTTAAATAGGATGTTATTGGTGAGGTTAGTAATCCTCTAATGTGATTTGGACAGGATTGGGAGTCCCGGTGATAGTGGTGTGGCCCGGGAAGGCCTACGGCACGCGTATCGAGGCGCTCGGTTAAACGGTCTGTGAGTGGACATTGGTTTCATAAATTCGATGCATGCATAACTGTTTTATGATTGTTATAATTATGATTAAATGATTTACTTTGGATATCGGTGAATTTAAATGGTTTCACGTATTTCGAGGTGATTTACGTATTTTCACGTAAACCGAGGTTTTCTGGATTTGCACCGATTTCCATAAATGTGGTTGGATATGATTTCATGAAACGGTTACGAACTTGAATAAAGTAAAATCGGGCCAGGGGCCCAGTTGAACTATGAAATCGGGCCAGGGGCCCAGTTAACATGTGGATCGGGCCAGGGGCCCAATTAACTTGTGAAATCGGGCTAGGGGCCCAGTTGATTTCTACATGTGATTGCGGGTCGGGGACCCTAAAATGGAATTGAATAAATGTTTTCTGGTTTACATTTTATATATATTCACATGCTGGAATCAATAAATGGTTTTGATGATATTTCGGTTATGGCACGTTTCACGGTATTTGGGCATGAGACCCGTTTGATGAAACGTAACGATCGGTTCGGATTTTACCTATGTATACCTATATGTTTTGCATGTGGATATCAATAAAATGTATTTAGTACTGCACTGTATAAATCCTTCCATATTATATTATCTCCTCCGGATGAGGTACCCCGGAGAGGTCACGGACGTCTAGTACGTCCAGCGTCTATGACGTTAAGCATCGGGGATGCTGTACCCGAACGGGGTTCGGGGATTGAACTCGAAATTGAGACCCGAGTGGCACGCGTAGCCTTGTGATTGTGACCTTATTGACGTTAGGGACGTCAGACATTAGGGATGTCGGATTGGAGTGTATAGTGCAGTGGCTAAAATTATGGTTATGGTTTATATTATATGCCTTATGGTTCATATTACTGGATTTATGAAATAACTTTGGGATTGACTTTTGGAATTTGAAACTATGCTTTGGTTTCCAGGCTAAGGCCCTAATGGTTATTTCTGAATAAATATGTGAAAAGCGGTTTATGGTGCATGCATATGATTTTACTGAGGGGCATAAATGTCTTATAAATGTTTTAAACAGACTTGTTTATTTTCGTCCACTCACATCTTTTGTTTTTAATTCCTTTCAGGTTGATTCCGGATGCGACTGCAGCAGAGACTGGGACATTATACACCTCCTCCATCGATCCTTACGCACTCTGGAAGCCCGGTTGGGCAATGGCAACAGGTTATCCCTTGTCTGACACCTCTTGTCAGACGGGAGCATGACACATTCCATGGTAATCCCGGGGGGGGGATTGGGATGGGTCGTGTCACCAGCAATCCTCCCATGTCCTAACAATTGAAAATCACGGCCTAAAACTTCACAATTTCCCCCTCGAAAATCATGGCCCGTGGCCCCTGTTTTGGCCGCCAGCCACCCAGGTCCTCCCCTGGCATGGCACCACACTCAAACGACTCCTGGGACCTCCAGGAGTCTCACCCTGACCTCCAAATCCCTCGACTCTAGCCCTAAGTCCACGACTTTGGAAAATAAGAAAAACGGGAAAACAGGGGAATCGGGGTATACCTTCGATTCTATCTCCGCCGTGTGCACCGCCGCGGGCCATGGTGCTCGTTGAGTTCCCTGCTGTCACCTGAGCCTCCTATTGTCTTGGTTTGAGCCACCACACGGCACAACCACCGCCACAGTCCACCGTCTCTCTATTTTTCCCAGAAATTCCAGCCGTCCACCGTCGTGTCTCCGTGCACGATTCCATTTCAAAACACGATCAACAGCTCACTCTTGTCTCTCTATCACTCTCTCAATTCACAACCCACTCACCCTCACACTGAATCGATCGAACACGCACAATTGCCCACTCTCTGTTTTCCTGTGTTCAAGTCCAATACACCGTTCAAACTTGAACGATTTATGGCCGTGTGTAGTTTAGGACTTCCTAGAACCATCCAGCCACCCACACGTGTCCAAAATCCTATGGATCAAAATAAAATATCCCAATCCACAGCTGCCACTTGCTCTGATCTGATTGGGCTGAGGGAAAAAAGACCAAATTGCCCCTAGTTATAAAAATTACAGTTTTACCCTCAAACGTTCTAGACCCGTAACTATTTCGTCCGACGTCCGATGACAGCGTGCCGCCTGTCGTTGTACTCAGGACGTCGAGACCTATCTAATCGTCCTCGGTCTAAGTGAAAATCACAAGTCCAAGAAAAAGTCAACATTTTCCTCGATTAATCGAAATTACGGTAATGCCCTCAATCTTCCGAACCTCATAGTTTTTTCTCCGTTTGTCCGAATCAGACATGCCACCTGTCTACGGACTCGTGACGTCCTAAACTACGTCACGGTCAATGGTCAACACTCATCCAACCGGTCAATCAAAAAGTCAACTTTTGACGCACTATTCACAAGGGCAAAATTGTCCTTTTATACAAATCTTTACAAAAATTACATTCATACCCTTCCCGAAGGTATGGGTTGTTACAAGTATTTCCTTGTAGTAGGGTTGATTTGGTGAACCAAGAATGCCCCTTCCTGAATTGAACCTGCCCCCATTGTTGTAGGACTTGTTTCTTCTACCTCTATAACCATTCCCTCTATACTGATTGTGATGAAAGGGAGCATTATAACCACCATTATAGCCAAATTGCTGAAGATTATTACTGACCTGTTGAAAGTTGCATGTCTGATGTGCATTGTTGAGTTGAACTTCTGCAGGTGAGTATTGAACATCAGGAGAGGGATATCTTGTCACAAGTGTCTTACTAACTCCAGGAGCATCAGAAAGTTGATCTTGGACACCAGAACTTGAGGAGCAAACATGTGTAGTAGAGTTGTGAAAGACTGGGCCAGGATTTCTTGTAGCAACCATAGCAGAAAGGAAAGGAAATTGTTCATTTGATCGTTCCAGGACACTCTCTTCAGCCAGAAGTTGAGACCTGAACTCTTGAGCAGAAATCGTGCTCTCTCTTCCCCGTATGACACAACGAAAAGTGTTATATTCAGCAGGTAATCCTCTTAAGGCCAAGATGATCACATCATCATTCTCAAATTGAACACCACCTGACTGAAGCATATCCCTTGAATCCTTGATTCTTTGTAAATACTGAGTAATGTTTTCTGACCCTTTCTTGATGTTCTGAAGATCAGTCTTCATTTGGAAGATTAGTGCTTTGGAGACAGTAGCAAACCTGTCACGTAGGTTTGACCACATTTCTTGAGAGGTTTTACAACCTATAACAGAAGACATGGCAGAGGTAGAAAGAGTGGTTGTGATCAGTTGCATAAGGGCCTGATCATGCATTGTCCAGATTTTAACTGCTTGGGAGCTAATTTCGTCAGGAGGAGCTGTGATTGGCCTGGGACATGAGTTGGATCCATCAACGAACCCCATCAGACCATGTACATTGAACAGAAGCTCCATTTGGAAATTCCAGGTAAGGTAATTGTGATCATCCAATTTGACTTGAACTGAGTTTCCTACCGTAGAGGTGAGACTAGCAATTGGTGACTGAAGAATCTGAAGTTGAGAAGAATTCATCATGAGAATCAAGAAAAGAACAAGAAAGATTTGATTGAGGCTTATTCTCAAACACTTTATAGGCACAACTGTTTTTCTTCAGAAAAGGAAAAGAAAACCGGAAAAGAAAAGAAAAGGAAAAAAGGATGATATAGAAAGATTAAGAAGAAGATATGGAAGAAGAAGGCAGCGGAAGAAGGATCAGTTTGGGGTTAACCATTGTAGCTTTGATACCATGTTGGATCAGAAACCAGAGAAGAAGTGAGAAGATAGAAAAAGAGAGAGATTGAGGAAGAAGAAGTATTTACTGATTGATCAATGTAATTGAATTGCAGTAGTCCTACATTGGATTGTTTTTATATCTAGTAAAGATTTGTAACTAGCATAACAAACTATAACTAACAGACTATAACCGATTCTAACAAACCAACTAATTGTTATGACGTGTCATGCTGAGTCATTACAATCCTAACACTCATCTCATCAGGCTTGCGATTAAAATTTGAAAATCCAGATTAATATAGATCATTACTATTTCAACAATAGATAAAAAAATTTAAAATGAAAACAATATATAGTTGCACTAGTAATCAGAATGCTGCCAGCCGTCCAGGTATGATTCGGAATACCATGAATGACTACTAAAACTATGTCGTCTACTACCATTATCGCCTTCCTGGCTCCGATACGAATTAATATTACCACCGCCTTGCCGGTAGGAACGACTTTTACTGCCTCTGCCTTGCCCTTGCCAGTTGGAGTGACCTCTACTATCCTCACCATAGACTTTGCCTTTACCTTTGTCTCCACTTTTACTGCCTCCGCCTTGCCCTTGCCAGTTGGAGTGACCTCTACTATCCTCACCATAGACTTTGCCTTTACCTTTGTCTTTCGGCTCCGAACTTTCCCTACTGCTTTCTTCTCTCTTATCGGACCTCATAGACTTCAAAATACCGTACCTATATCTATCCAATGCCTCATAGAGGTAGCTTATCTCTATAGAATTAGTATAGGTTATGTCGATGCGAATAGAATGTGGAAACTCATACTCTGGACCAATCTTCGCTCCCATTTGTATATACTGAGAAAAGCGATCCCAACTTGTAAACAGACTATTCCAGTAAATAGGGGCGGCGAAACTTGTATTTCCCGAGTTCAGAAAACCAATGATTTCATCCCCCACTGTTTTAAACCTCGTAGCCTCGCAAAAATAAATGATCATAATGAGCAAAGACTTGTGAATCATCCTGCCGTCGCCTCCTTTATACGAAGACAAAGAATTGACCGCATTTCGGAAGGCCGTGGTTCCCAATGTCAAATTTACTATTGACCCCAGATCATCATAGCTGAAGCCGGCTGGCAACTTTTGAGGCCATCTACCATTTATAATCATTTTTGAAAAATCTAAATCATCAACAGCCTTATCAAAATAATAATATGTATCACTTGTCATAAACCCTATGAGGTATAAATCAACTGGGTCAAATGCTAAGATAATTTCATGGTCACTCACCACCTTTACGAGATTAATCCGTTCGTTCGGATACTTTTTTCCATACCCCATCTCACTCCTTCTTCGTTGGTAGCTCTCTGCCCCGAGTAGAAGAAGGATAATCGGTGCCTCCTGAAATTGGAACTCTACCCTTTCTAGTGCATTAGGACTGCCTGCCAGCTTGCACCTCCATCGTTCGAGAAATTTTCTGTAAGGCTTCCCCCTTTGACGATCACGTTGGACGTAAGTATCACAAATTTGCATAGTGACATGAAAGAAGGAAGATTCTGAAGAATCACTATTGTCGTCGTCGGGAGGAGGAGGATCACCACCCTCAGGATCACGATTGGCCGTCCCCCCATACCCAGTTGCATCCAAAGGTCTGCTTCGGCTGGTATGTGAAGCACTTCGATCGATTGGCCTAGGACCCTTTCGGCTGTGTCCATACTCACTTCCAGAATGAGAACGGTATCGTGAAGTGTGAGTATGAACGTCAGATGAAGAGCCACAAGCCAAAATTTTGGAGATGGTCTTTATAAACCCCATATGATCTGAGATCGTCTGTGGAGGTGGAAATGGTTTGTGGAAGTGAAATGGGGTTTCTGGGTGTGTAGTCTCTTTGAAGTTCAGCTTAATTTATAGTGAAAATGGAGGCTGTTGACAACACCAACAATAACTAGTTCAGTAAATATGAAATTTCCAAATGTGCTATTTGTAAAATGACAACCTCAACGTTATGTTTTCGCAATTTGCATGCATGGTCATTCACAAAGAGTAAAAAGGAGAAAACAATTCTGAAAAAAGCAACAGTATACCCAGCCACACAATTACGTACAGTGCCAATTCTTAAAAATATCTCATACTCTCTGTTTGGCATCATATTATTACCATCTCCTCTTAAGTGACCCATTGCTGATTAGCTTGGATGGTTCCCTCGCAGGTTCTGTGTGCGTAGTCTCCGTACGGTGTGAAGAGGACAACATGACGATTGTAATAAATAGCCCAACCCTTTCACAAAGACCGTTCCTCCCTGGTGGTTTATGTGGCATCTACCCTGATCCTGAAGCCAAGTTCGAATCACAATTCAGGAAAATATATTATTTTTTCTAAATTTTTTAGGAAATCTTTCTTCTTGATTGGCGTGGTCCCGTACCATCAAAATTATTAACTAGCAAAGTTATTTACCGTTTTATCAGTTTCATCTAAGAAAAAAGACCATGTAGAATCAGCATTATTTAGTGTGGTCACTATTTTCATTTGATCAAAAAAATATCGCTTGTACCAGTAAAACTATTTTATTTTCTTCAATTTAATATTTAGGTTAAGAAAAAAAAAAACATAACATGCACTTATAAAAAGAACTTATGCACGTACCCCATTTCAAACTTTTAGATTCGTTCCTCGATTGTTGTCTGGTTTTCAAGGTTGTATGTTGCCCTGTTGGGCTTGCCAACTTTAAATACGTCACTAATTATATATGAATGGTTATGATTCTCGTTAACGATCATTTAGCTAAACAACTAATGGAAATGAATCATTGTAATTATAATTTTAAGCAATGGTTGTAACCAAAATAATCGCAGTTACCTACATCGCGGTTATTAATTATGCCCGTCCTTAAGCAATGGTTGTAGCTCAAAAATATTCATCAGGGATTATTATTAGTCTCTTCTACTCTTTTTTTTATCTTTTTTTTTTTTTATCAAGAGTCTCTTCTACTCTTATGGATGTATGATTGGATAAATTATCAAATTCATTTACCTCCTGCAGTCAAAATGAATGCATTTTTATTGTAAGGGAGTGAATACAGAAGAAATCTCATTCAATTCAACCTCTCAAAATAGTAGAATTATAATAGGTAATAATGTGAATTGAATTAAACACAAGAAATTTTATCGACTTCTAATTGACCTGTTAGTACTTGTGCTCTACTCAATCAAGCAACCTTCACTTGTTCAATTTTATCGACTGCGCGCAGTCTACGATGTGAATTGAAAACACAAGAAATTGGTTACATATGGTCACATGTATATGGCCACAGTGCTGCTGCCAGGTTAGTAAGTTTTCAAAAAATAATTCACTATCTTCATTCTATTTCCGTACATTCAAACAAACAAACTAAGATTGTATCATATGTTAATTGCTACTATCGAATGCAGTCCGCAATTTTTTTGGTGAATTATAAATTTTAGTAAATAATTTCTATCATTTCAAGTTAACTGTTATGCCAAATGATGGCTATATTGTATACTACTAATAAAAACTTAACTCGATTATACCCTAGATTACCCCTTAATTAATTAGTAAATCCGTTTCCGGCCAGTAAAATTGGCAAACTTTAAAACAAAAAATTGCATGGCGTGCTTATGAAGTTTACTAATAATTTTAGGTATTTTGTAGATAAGTATAATGTAATACGGGATTCATAATAGTTTTGGATTAATTTATTTTAAAAAGTATTTCTATATTTCTATAAATTGTTTATCTTTAAAAACAAAACTAGTTCTATATTACCTTCATATTTAACCTAATTTGGATGTAGAGTTAATGTAATGGGTTAAAGTGAAACATCAATCATTATATTGGTCAAAGAGGTTAAGTGAGTTATGTATTTTAACTTTGATGGGATTATCACTTTGCACTATTTTTGGTGGTAATTATCTCTACATGTTGTGTTAGAATTCTCCCATTCAACTTTTATAAAAAAAAACGATATTTATACCTACTTTGGATAATGTGATCTCTCTTTAACTCTTTGTATATAATTTTATTAAAATAAAAAATTCTATGATATTAAATTTAACCCGCCCATATTTGTCTAATTAGAAGTAAAATATAGGTGTAAATAAGCTTTCTTTGAATATTAAAAAAAAAAAACTTTACTTCTTGTTGTGAGTGAAATGTAGGTGTAAATTCAGGGCATTTAAATTTGAATTGACTAAACATCAAAATAGAAATTTAGGAATTTTGTTGAAAATTTGAAATGGGTCCCAAAACATGTATATGATTGGAGTAATTCAGAAATTTTGGTGTGAAAAAAAAAAGCTGGTAAGAAAAATCAAAAGCAAGAACAAGGCAGGTGAGGCTTGTGTTTGTCAACATACCGAAAATATACAACTCTCAAGTAGAAAGCAAAAGAAAAAGGAAGAAAATAATAATAAGAGAAGAAGGGAAGTTAATATTATTTACCACACAAGTTACAGTGCAATTTCTCGAAAATATCATACTCTACGTTTGGCATCATTATTACCATCTCCCTCTTAAATGACCCATTGCTGATTCCCAAATTCTGGGTGTGTATTCTCTGTTTGGTCTCTTTTTCTACCATAAAAAAACCTTGTAAAAAAACATAATCTTTTTCCTAGATTATCAGTAATCTTATTTATTTTTTTTTATCAATAAAATTATTTACTAACTTATCAGTTTTCATCTAAGAAAAAAAAAAACCAAATACCGGCAACATTATTTACGTTTTTGTTATTTATCAATTTTCATATAAGAAAAAAAAACATGTATTAGCAACATTATTCAATGTGGTCATTATTTCTATTTGATGAAAAAAATTCACTCGTACTAGTAAATTTATTTATTTATTTTCTTATTTTCTTCAATTTAATATTTAGGTTAAAATGAAAAACATAATATGTACTTTTTTTTATTAATTGTCATCTTAGAAAAAAAAAACATGTACCAGAGCATTATTCGGTATGATCATTATTTTCCTTTGACGGGAAAAAAAAAGTATCACATGTCCTAGTAAATTTCTTTTGTTTTTCTTCTTATTTTCTTCAATTTAATATTCAGATTTAAGAAAAAATAATAATACACTACTTTTATCAATTTTCAGCTAAGGAAAAAAAAAACCATGTACTGGAAACATTATCTAGTATGGTCATTATTTTCATTTGATGAAGAAAAAAAAATCACATGTACTAGTAAAATTCTTTTGTTTTTTTTTCTTATTTCTTCCGTTCAATATTTAGGTTAACAAAAAAAAAACATAATATGCACTTGTAAAAAGGACTTATAAGGGTAAAAATTTTAGCCCATTCAATTTCAAATTTCTAGATTAAAAAATATTCAATTTTTTAGATCCATTCCTAGATTAATGCCTTGGGTTTCAAGGTTGTTGGTTGGGCTTGTTCCTTTAAATACATTACTAGCCTCACCGCAGGTGGAGTCGTCTACGTGAGGTTTTTCGACGCATTTGCGTTATTTGAGATTATCTTATTTTTTATTTATAATTTTCAAATATAAAAATGACTAAATCATATAATAAAACTGAATGATACACAAATTAAAATTTACATCAAAAGATGCCTAGTTAGAGAGATTTTGAATTTTTATTTTTTATGAAGACATTTTTTTTATGTAAAGTAAAATTCAAAATCTCCCTAGCTAGACATCTTTTTTATGTTCGATTAATAATTTGTATATTATTCGGTTTTATTATATGATTTTGCCATTTTTATACTTGACAATTATATATAAGAAATAATGTAATCTTGAGTAATGTAAGATGGCACATATGTGGTGTGACAATCCGGAAATTCGAAAGTGGGAATTTTGGGAATTGTAGATGGGAAATGACGATTTTACCTTTAGTTTACGTGGTCAAAGTTGACTTTTTGTTTGAGATACTTTTTAAACTTTCCGTAAGGACCGTTGTGTAGGTCTCGAAACACTGAGTCCGTGGACAGGCGGAACGTCAAAATCAAAGATCGTACGAGGACGTTATGAGTCTAAATTGATGAGGGGCATTTTCATAATATTTGACCCTAGGACACTTTGGTCTTTGGTGTTTTGCTGAGTTATTGGGGGGTGACTCACCCCGTTGGTTGTGTGACATTTGTCACTTTCGCCTTTAGATTAGTGGCATTTGTGTTTGAAATTGAAATAAAAAGTACGTGTGTGTATGTTGTTCAAGGAAGGACCAAAAAAACATTAGGTTGATTTTCATAGGTCAATTAATTTATAGATCCTTATTAATATATAAATTTATTTAAAAATATGCATATAGAAAAATTGAACTCATAAATCTTTTGACTAGTTAAAAGACTATACAATTTAAAATAGACCATAATTTTTATATAAATTACAACTAATATCATCCAATTGCAAACTAATCCAACAACACTCTAAAAAGTACTTACCAAAATCTATCATGATTTTAACATTACTTTTTATTTTTTATTTTTTATTATAAGATTATATTGAGGATTATGAAAATATTACTCCTATATATAATTGTTTTTTTTTCACTTGATCATTTTAAAAGTAACATGAGTATTTAATCTAACTTAAAGTATGATAATTAAAAGCAATAATTCTTCAAAAATACTTTTCAATTCTAAGGTTAAAAATTCTTTATCTTCCGGTATTAAATAATTTAGATAATTTTGTATAGTAATTAAACCCTACGTTGTACGATTTTTTCACTAACATCTCACCCCACCCCCCCAAAAAGAAAATTATATACCATACCGTTGAAGCTCAGACAATACGAATTTTATTTTTTATTTTATAGAAAAAATTCAATTGTAACTATGAGTATCTAATCTAGCTTAATGTAGGATAATTAAAAGTAATAATTTTTCAAAAATACTTTTAAATTCTAAATTTAAAAATTCTTTATCTTCCGACATTAAATAATTTGGTTAATTTTGTATAGTTTAGGATTTAGTTCTTGAATTTGGTGCCAAAATTCAAGAATTAAACTATATGTCGTACAATTTCCACCACCATCTCAACACCCACACCCCCCCCCCCCCCCCCCCCCCCAAAAAAAAAAAATTTTATATACCCTACTGTTGAACCCCAGACAATATAGACTTTATTTTTTATTTTATAGAAAAAAATCAATTCTAACTATATACAATATATATATATAATATATTATATGCATAATAAATTAAAGGACCAAAGAAATTAAATACTAAGGGGCACATCGGGCAAAGAGTACAAAAAAGACAATGTTATTTTTAATTGTTTAAAGAAATTGTCAATAGCTCACTCATCTCTTTATTTAGATATAAAAGGGTAAATATATAATTTATTGCTTACAAATTCTGTTTAGAGATTTTTGAATAATTTTTTTTTTGAAATTAGGTCTTATTTTATTTAATATACAAGCATCAAAGGTTTTAAATAAAAATAAAAGTTTTTAAGGGTATAACAATGATTTACTCGACTCGACTTTCATACTATCCACTCGAGAGACACAGAGGAACTGGGAGAGAAGACGGGAGAGAAAATGAAAGAAATTGAGAGATGAAACAGAGAAGAAAATAAAGGAAAGACCAGAAAACCACGACCCGAAACCATAAACCCAAAGCCGAAACCCACCATGGAATTTGAGTTCAAATTCGAGTTCTTGGACCATGATTGTTGAAATTGAACCTTGTTGATGCTTCCTATGGTCCATATGAATTAAACCATTCAGGAATTCAAAAAATTGGACGAAGAAAAATCCCAGAACAGCCTTGCATTCGTTTTGGAATTTCAATTCGAAATTCGATTGCATTGAGGTAAGAAATTGAGTAATTGAGCTTGAAAACATGTTAGGAAGATCCTACGATGGTTTATGGTTGATTAGAATCAAGGAATTGCGTGAAATTGAATGGAATTGAACCGGGTTGGAAATTGGGCCCGTTTGTAGGAAATCGGGCAAAGAAGACTAGTATTGTAGTAGGCATATGAGTCCCACGCGCATTCGCTTACGACGACGCGTGGGGGAGCGTGAGCATGTTTTTCGAGGTACAGGAAACATGAATTTTAATCTATTCGATCTAACAAACATTGTGGCGCAAGTTTCGAGTCGATCAGATATTGTTTCTATATAGTTCTATGTATCCAAAGTGACACAACACATCCCGATCCTCTTGGATTTCCATGGGATGTGTTGTAACGGCCCATTCCAGAAATTGGGATTAGATTAGTGGTTAATGATGGATTAGTGGAAGTAATCGATAATTAGTTGGGTGATTTCGGATGGAAGGTGCGAAATGACAGTTTTGCCCCTAGGTAGGTCAAACCGTTGACTTTTTGTTCGGCGGTCAAACGGACGTTGGGTAATGACTGTGACGTAGTTCGTGACGTCACAAGTTCGTAGACAGGTGGCACGTTCGATTCCGACCATCGAAGAATAAGTTATGATATTCGGAAGTTCGGGAATATTTTGGTAATTTGGTTTAAAAGGGGCAAATGTCGAATTTTCATTCGGAATATGTTTTAGGTTTTCTAAAGAGACCATTGGATAGGTCTCGGGACGCTGAATCCGTAGACACGCGGCATGCGTCAATCGGAGGTCGGATGTGAAAGTTGCGGGTCTGTGATGGCGAGGGGCATTTTGGTAATTTTGAAGGTAAGGGTAAAATGGTAATTTTGGTTGGACTAAGATTTGATGATTCAGCTGCTTTGGTGAGTCATGCAGGTCTGTTAGTGACACATGTCACGATGCAGATGACAATTAGTGGCCTTGATGGTTATCTATTATTTGGATATATATATATATATATGCTTGAATTATCGAAACCGTGTGTGTGTGCTTCCCTCAAACAAAAATAGAGCGTGATCTCAGGTGACAATCAAACCTTAGGCTCGGATTGTGAGAAACTAAATGAATTTCAGAGAGGAAAAACAAGGAATTAGAAGAAGTTGATTACTTAGAACTGTGCAGGAAACCCGAGGTGACACCGGAAATAGTCTATGAGTGGACTTTACTTACTAACTTATAATGCATGCATTCATGTTTTTATATGTTTTCTATACATGATTCTATGTTTATGATTATGATCTTGATGAGTTACGATTTTGTACGTATTTCGGTGAAAGTGCACATTTTACGAGACATGTTTTTCTAATATGATTTGAGAATGACTCTGATGCTTTAGGATTTACCTTATGAATTGATTTTAATGCTTTCTAATGGATTTTGGAAAAGAGATTTCGGGCTTGAAGCCCTATTCACAAAAGTGATTTCGAGAACCATGTTTCGGGTTTTGGAATCTCATTTCGGACATATGGATTCTGGATTCGATTTTGGAACTTGAAAGTGGATTTCTGGATTTGGGTTCGGGATGATGATTCAAGATGCCGGCTACGGAATCATGATTTCGGACTCGAATTTGGAAAGGGTTATAGATTTGATTTCCGGATTGGAATTGAAGTGTCAAATGATGATTTCGTATTTAGTTGGGTTGAAAGACCCGTTGTTATTGGTTTTGGTTGGATTTGGGTTTAAAGACCCGTTGCTACTTGGTTTTGGGTTTAAAGACCCGGATATGGCTGGATCTGGTTTTGAGTTTAAAGACTCGGATTGATGACGGGGGAGGGCCCTTGATTGATATGTTTTGAGTTTAAAGACTCGGTTATTGTGATATCCCTCGAGGCCTATAATTGTATTTTGAGTTTAAAGACTCGTTGATATCCCGGGAAGGCCTGATTATGCGCATGTGTTTTGAGTTTAAAGACTCGGGCGCACTTGAGATCCAGCAACGTGATCGATTGATGTTTTTCACAGGCTTTCGGATGTTTTGGGTTGTGGCCTGGATGGCTTGGGCATTAAGGACTTTTGTGAATTTGGGACTGAATTCCCAGACTTGGTTTTGAGTTATGATTCCGGGCTAAGGCTCGAGGTTTGAGTAATAGAACAGAGTTTGGATTTCCATACATAGTTTGCTTATTTTAGTACTGAAATAGATTTATGAATGATTTTCGAATGCATGCATTGATTTTACATAGAGGGTTTAAATATCTTTTTTGACAAAATGTCTTTTATAAACTTATTTATTTTTGTCCACTCACAGTCTTTTCTGTTTTTCGATACCCTTCAGGTTGATGCGGTGCGGGCTGACGTTAGGGAGACGGAAACATCACACACGCGACCCAGAGCGATTTTGCGCCCTCTGAAAAGTATGAGTTGATTTTGGTGTATTGACCTGGGTATCCCTTGTCTAGCTTACGTGTTTCACGATGGTTGGACATGTGTTTAACCTTCGTGTCGCACGTGGGTTGGGTAGGAGCATGACTTATCCCTTAATCTTGGGGGATTAAGGGTGGGTCGTATCATGTACCATGCTGACAGGACCTATCACGATCCCCCTGGGACCACCCGGGGACGTGGCCTGCTCCCGTCTGATACACAACCTTAGAATACCAATTTTACCCTTAATAGATTTAAATGCATAAATATCCAAAAATAAGTCATACATAAAATCCGAATTCAAAATAGTATCAGATAAGGGATAATTTAAATACTATTATTGTGCACGACTTCTTAGGACTTCCCACGTGCCAACCTGACAGGACCCATCTCAATCCCCCTGGGATTAATGCGGGATGACCCTGCTCCCGTCTGACACGAAGTGTCAGACAAAGAATATTTCCGACCTTTGCCCTCCCGGGCTATCAGAGTACGCCAGGATCCAGAGGAGGTATGTGATATCTTGGTCTCTGCTACAGTCCACATTCGATGTCAACCAGAAGGGCAGTCAAAACATTAAAAGTTATGAGTGGACAAAACAAGAGTTTATAAAAACATTTTAACGAAGACATTTGTACCCTTCACTAAAAAGCATGCATGCAATCGAAAACCATTTATCCGAAAGAACCATATGTGCGAACTAAGCCCAAAACCATAATCAAATCAAGTACCCGCACCAACGCACTAACATCAACACTAGTATCAGCACACAAGCATGAATACTAGCACACACAGTTATCAGCTCACCGTGTGCAAAACTAACAACCCTGGATCTCTGCTCATACCGAACGACAATCCCGTACCTCTACTCGTATTGGAGAAACTCTGTCTTCCTCGTACCCAACAACTCTGGGTACAGTTACCCTGACAACTCATATGAGAAAAGAAAATGTCCCATGAACGTCCCCGATTCCCAATAATCGTAACTACGACCACTCTCGGTAGTAGCTTCCACCTCAGACTCGTGCAGACCTAACTACCAGGCATCACTATCGAGGCTTCGCATCCAACGGAATCAATCACATGTACTACTACTCCGTATCCCCACTCTGGGATTCCATCGACAAGTACCAACCCTGATAACTTGTCCAACCAAACTCTAACCAGTCGTAACTCGACTCAACCAATGTCGTCTACCAGGTCGCCTGTGACCTTAGTTGTACCAACAATCCATCACAACTTATGGTAGTACGACAACCATCTAGGTCTAACCGATCACTATAACCTCGACTTCGGAGTGCAGTCCCATCACTAAGCTGACATGACTCGACCAATCGACGATCTCATCGACGTCGAGACCACTCGTCAACTCACCTTTCTGAACCATACACACTAAGGTATGGTTCCACACTCACACTCTAGGGTCTCCCTGAACCCAACTACGGAAAGTAGTATATTTCACAATCTGACCAACCACATGGTCTTGACATCGTAAAGACGTCAATCCAATTCTATCGTAAGTTCCACTAGGATTCCTCGAATCCGGCTGGTAACTGCCATAAGTTCAACTAGAATTCCACGAACTCGACTGCTAACTGCAGTAAATCCATCTAACTCAACCAAATTCGATCATCGGATGGTCATAATACCTAACTATCGTCAAAATGAACCGACAACATCGTGAAGACGATCCCAATTAACCGTCTCACGATCCAAATGCTAACGTACTATTACGTTCATCATTCCGTAGGGTCCCACACTATCATCCATGACAGAACTATTGTCAGGGCCCACCCCTAATCCCCCGGTATTAAGGGCTAAACCCCGCTCCCGTCTAACTTACGCATGACACAAGGGCCAAACAAACATCTAACCTCCGTGTGATACGTAAGTCGGAAAAGGGAGTTCTGATCCAACCACCTCAACAACTTTCGAACTTCCCATAGTGCGCAGATTCTACTGTGGATTATGCGTGTGATGTCTCCATCTCTCTAGACCGACAGCCCGCACTGCAGCAACCTGGAGGGTATCGAAAACACGAAAAGACTGTGAGTGGACAAAAATAAAGTTTAAGTTCAATAAAATAGTTATCAGAAAACACATACATTTATACCCTCCGTTTTAAAAACCAATGCATGCTTATCAATTTCATATCACAAAACCACGTACGAAAAATCAAACACATTTTTCCTTTTCTCAAATCCCGGGCCTCAGTCCAAAACCATCAAAAACCATTTCATCCGGGCCACTGCCCAAAACCTCAGAAAACCATTTTATAAACCATCATCATCACATCTCAGTGAGATCCAAAATAAATTTGAAACCACATTCTCATCCATGAACCTGCTGGATCTATCCGAGTCTTTAAACTCCCGAGTCTTTAAACTCAATCCAGGCCTCAATAATATCTGAGTCTTTAAACTCCTGAGTCTTTAAACTCAATAGGCCTAAGGAGGAAATATCAATATATCCGAGTCTTTAAACCCAATAACCAGATCCAGAAAATCCAATCCCAATCCGTTTGAAAACCATTTTCCATTTCCTTATCCAAACCCGAATCCGAAACCACTGGTCTGACGCCCTTCCAGCATCCAGAACCGTCATTCCCAATCCAAATCTAGAATCATATCCATTTCCTTTCCAAATCCGAGTCCGCAACCATCATTCCGTAAGCTAGCATCCGGAATAACCATTCCGAACCCAAACCTGAAAATCCATTTCAAGTCCCGAATCGAATCCCGAATCGTCACTCGGAATTCCGATTCTAAAACCCGAAATCCTTTTTTCTCAAAACCACTTTTTGAGCTGAGCTTCAAGTCCGAAATTACTTTCCGAAAACACTATTCCAAAATCCTTTTACTTTCTTTGAAATCAAATCGTATTTCAAATCCCGAAATCAATTCACTAAACCAAGTTCAAATCACGATATTTATCAAAACCTCGTAAAACGTGAAAGCCATCATTCCCTCGAAAAATGTGCAAAACCGTAAACCATCACAATCACCAATCAAATCATAGAATCAAATATAGAAAAAATAGAAAAACATATATGCATGCATCAAGAGTTAGAAAGCAAAGTTCACTCACAAACCATTTCGTCGTCGCCTCGATAGGTGCGCACTTACGCCGTTCCCGGCCATTCCGCTACCCTCGGCTTTCCCGAACCTGTCCAAAGTTCATAACGAGATTACTAACTACTTCACAAAAGTCCCACTCAATTCCCATAACTTTCCCGAACTTCTAAGCGTACTTTGAACGGGACCCTAGACCTTCGACCCCGCAGAACTAACCCGGAACAACGTCCGAATAACCCGAAACCTATTCCATTGGATTCGTTATGAAATTTAGAACAAAAACTCAATTGAACTCTTCACTGGAAACCGCCCCACGCTCCCCCACGGGCCCCCACGCACCTCCCAAAGTGGCTGCGCGTGGGCCTCACGCGCCTGCACACAGTCACTGTTCATCGTAGTCTTTCTCAGCTCGACCGGTCTTAACCGGCGTTCCCGGTTCTCTGCAATTCCTCCATGATTTTCCACCATTTCAATCCCATCAGTTTCGTCCAGTTCCCAACAATCATTTCCCGTCCTAAAATCTAGAAATCAAAGCCCTAAACCCGTCGTCTTCAATCTCGAAATAAAACAGCCCGATATCCCTGTTTCAGTTTCCGGCTAACCCGACACTCCCCCGTCACGGTAACCACACTAGCCGACTCCTAGGAACCTCTGGAGTCTCACAACACTCACCAAAACCCTCGACTCAGTCCCAAAAGCCACGACTTTTAGTTTAAGCAAATCGGGAAAAACTGGGGATTTGAGTCTTACCGTCGAATCGTCCTCCGCCGTTCGCACCGCCGTGGATCACGGTGTCCACTGAGTCCCCTGCAGTCATCCTAGCTCCTTCTCAGCCTGGGTTGGACCAACACATGGCACAACCACCACCAACTTCCCACGGCCCTCTCTGTTTTCCCTGAAAATCGAACCTCACAACCACCGTGTTTCTTGCATGATTTCACTCCCAGTCCCAGTCACCAGTTTCTCTTCTTCTCTGTGTCACTTTCACCACTCACAAAAACCTCACACACTCACTGAATTGATCACAAGCTTCACCGCCTCACCTATCTGTTTTCTTTTTCTCGAACCCAAAATGCACGGTTGAAATCAACCAAGTTATACCCGTGTCCATTGTAACCACCTAGAACCCTCTAGGTCTCTTCCACGTGTCACAATCCCAAAGCCCCTCTCAAAAATATCTCAATCCCATCTGTACACCTTTCCCAATTCAATTGCACAATTCCCAATGTGCAAAGGACAAAAATGCCCCTCTTTTGAACCAAAATTACGATAATGCCACTACCTTCCTAGACCCGTATCTCACACATCCTAGGTCCGATGAACACGTGCCGCCTGTTGTTGAATTCAGGACGACGAGATCTACCTAACGGTTCTAGGTCAACATGTCAAAACCCGATCGTACAAAAAGTCAACTCTTTCCCCCTAATTTAACCAAATTACGATAGTGCCCTCAACCTTCCGAACATCATAACTTCCTCCTCGAATGTCGGAATCGGGCGTGCCACCTGTCTACGGATTCGTGACATCCCGAACTACGTCACGGTCATCGGTCAATACCCAATTGACCGCCCGAACTAGAAGTCAACTATTTACCCAACCTAGGGGCAAAATTGTCATTCTACGCTAAAGTCCAAAAGTATCCAACTAATCATCGATTAAACTCACTAATCCTTCACTAATCACCATCTAAATCCTAATTTCTGGGACGGGTCGTTACAACTATGGCAACCCCGGTATCTAGTGCCAAACCAAGACGTTTCACGATTCAATCCTACTAAATATCATACCGGCATCCCACTATCAGGTTGATAACGAACTGCAGCCCATTGAGATATCACATCCTCGACCTGCGTACGGAGTATCGCTCAAAATACGCTCTGGAATTTAGAGTAATATGAGCAACCCTGCTCTGATACCACGCTGATAGGACCCATCCCAATCCCCCTGGGATTAATGCGGGATGACCATGCTCCCGACTGACATGAAGTGTCAGACAAGGGATATTTTCGACCTTTGCCCTCCCGGACTATCAGAGTACGCCAGGATCCAGAAGAGGTATGTGATATCTCGGTCTCTGTTATAGTCCACATCCGATGTCAACCTGAAGGACAGTCAAAACATTAAACGCTGTGAGTGGACAAAACAAGAGTTTATAAAAACATTTTAACGAAGACATTTGTACCCTTCACTAAAAAGCATGCATGCATTCGAAAACCATTTATCCGAAAGAACCATATGTGGGAATTAAGCCCAAAACCATAATCAAATCAAGTATATAGGCGACTGCCCAAATCCATAAGGGACTCAGCCCAAATCATAAGAAACCAACCATACGGGCCACTGCTCAAAACCTATGTAAACACACACCATATATCATATCATATAATCATATATCATATATACATATAATTCACACAACCAATCCTGTCACGGTTTCCAAAGCTACGCGCGTGCTACCCGGGGTCTCAAACCGAAGTCTCTCAGAATCCAAAGTCAATGTTCGTAGACCAATGACCCATCCTGAGGTTACGATCCAAGCCTTCCTGAGAGTAAAGCACCCAACGGGGGCGACTCCCACTCAGTCAGTGCTCAGTTACTACTCCGGGGTCCACCCAGGCCAACGACCCTCCCCGGAGGAGATAATAGAAGTAAAGGAAGGTATATGAATATATATATATATATATACAAAACATAAATATTTATGCCCGGTTCCCCTGAACAGTCATGATCCATAACATCCATTCCATTCATATATATATATATATACATATATAATCCTTCATGCCCGGTTCCCACAAACCGTCATATACCACAATAACCTTTCCAGGGTTCATGTCGGTTCCCATAAACTGCCATGAACTTGGAAATCCATCTAGGGACCCTTACCCGAAATCATCAATGTAAATAACTAGGTCTCGTGCCTGAACATATGACATCAGCTGGGCACCGTGCCCGATATCTAAGGGTCAATCACGACTTCGATCATAGTGATGCATGCAACCATCCATCTAGGACCACTTTTAATCCTTGTATGTCGCCATGAACGAATCAACCGATGCGACCATCACAAGATCATGGTGCACCCGTCACCGATCGATATCCTGAAACGTCTGCACTCCGAAGTCGAGCCTCCCCAGGCTGCCCAACCACGAATCATGCATTGTGACCTCTCCGGAAGGAATACATCCCAACCCGGAGACGAGCGTCACATCGTCCATCGTCGTGCACCAAGCACCTGCCGCGACCACGACTCGGACCCGTAGGTCATCAATAGGGTCATATGCCCGAGATAAAATCAAATGGGTCTCATACCCGAGTTTATCCATTTGAAATCCAAAACTATTTCATTTAGCACATTAAAGACATACAAACCCGTATAGGCACCGTATAAGGTCGAAACCTCGAAATACATGCCTATATGTAACCACACATCCAAATGCACTCATGGAATCACAAACAAGTATTTAAAACATATAATAAACATTTATGCATGCACCAATTTAGAAAACAAGGTCCACTCACAAACCGTCCGAGCTGCCACCTCGATTTACGTGCCATACGGCTCTCCCGAGCCAATCACTGTCATCGGGACTTCCAAACCTGTCCAAATCGTAATAGAAGGTTACTAACTACCTTATTAACCTCCCACTAAAGCCCTGTAATTTTCCGGTATTTTTAACTATTTTTAATCTCGATCCGAAACCTTCCGATGCCCCGAACATTATCGAAACGGTGTCCGATCGACACGAAACCAGTCCCAAAATGTTCGTTACATCAAATAGAAGATTTCACGTGTTGAACACTTCCCCAAAAGGTGAGGCACGCGTCCCCACGTGCCCTAGGAACCCTCTGAGCGTGAAGCCCACGCGTGGGCACTATTCATCGTCACTAAGCTCAGTCGAATCGAGTTCGACTGGTGTGAACCAGCCGAACCGGCCTAGACCGGTTCAAGGCCCAATCTTGTCCCTTTTCAACCCATTTTGTCCCCTTTTTATCCTAATACAATCCTAATCTCATTTCTAATCATTTTAGATATTAAAGCGGAACCAAAAACCACCAAAACCGTACCTTCAAGCTTGGCTATGGCGGCCGTACATTCCCTCCACCATTCACTGCCCTTCCCAGCCATCCCAAGCTCCAAAACCAAGCCTAAAAGAACCCTAGAGTCCCCAGAAACCTTACCCAATTAATGGAATCGAGTAAAAACCATTAAAACTCAAATTCGAATTTTGAATATTTCCTTACCTCACGGGTTCTCTCCACCGTGGCCACCACCGTGAGCCACCGTCCAGCCTCTCAGTCCTCAGCCTCTCACACTCCTCACACGGTCACTCACGAGCTCACAAGAGGGATGGTGAAGTGTGTTTGTGTGTTAGAGAGAAAATGAAGGAAATGGAGGTATATGGGTTTCGGGTTTGAAGAAGAACAAAGAAGAGATGAAATGTGGTGATGTTTGATGAGAGAGGGAACAATGGATGGTGAGGATTTGAGAGATTAAGTTAGATGAATGGCTAGGATTTAATGATGTTTGGATTATATTATAAAATATTAAATTAATATTATTAAATTAATATTATTTAATTAAGTGAGATCCCCTTTTTAGGGGTTTTAGCCAATGGGATGAGTGAAACTTGTCACTCATCCATGGGACCCACTGAAAATATCTTGGCCAATCAGAAATTGCCAAATCATCAATGCCTCGAAGTACGTGCATAGTGAAATCGAACTTCCGTGACCTATAACTCTTCCGTTTGAAGTCCGATTTCAGCGTGCCGACAGCCTCTGGATTCGTAACATCCCGATCTACGTAACGGTCTTCGGCCCATGACCATCGGACCTCCCGGTCAAAAAGTCAACATTTGACCCCTTTTAACCAAAATTACCAAAATGCCCTTAAACTTCCAAACGTCATAACTTCTTCCTCGAATGTCGGAATTGAACGTGCCACCTGTCTATGAACTCGTGACATCACGAACTACGTCACGGTCATCGGTCAAAGTCCATTTGACCGCCAGAATGAAAAGTCAACATTTTGCCCATGCCCTAGGGCAAAACGGTCATTTTGCATCGTTCGTCCGATTTCGCCCAACTAATCACCGATTAACCTCACTAATCATGATTAGTCACTAATCTAATCCTAGAATTCGGGACCGGTCGCTACACAACCTACCCAAAAATGGTGTTTAGGTGCGTAACGTCAATCTATGCCTCAGCCTCAAGATCCTTGTCCACCTCAGTAGCATGGCCTAGAGGGGTCAGTAAAACAGTAAGGGTGAGTGGGCCAGAAACTTAAAGTTTATAAAACAGTTTAAGCATATAGTAAATATACGATTTTATCCCTCCGTTTTCCAAATCATGTATGCATCAAAGTCGAAATCCATAATAATATATCATATAACCATAAACAGGATGATATAATCATAATCATAAAGTCAGCTGTTGCATTATACATCCCAACCCGGACATCCCAGATGTCTTACGTCCCAGACGCCTAATAAAGTCACAGTCTCAAGGCTACGTGTGCCACCCGGGGTCTCAATCTCGAGTCCAAATCCTGAACCCAGTTCGGGTATGACATCCCAGATGACTGACGTCTCAGACGTCTCAGACGTCCAATCATATCAATCATGCTCTTGAGTCACTCTACAGTCTGGTCCCTCCGTAGAATGACCCCTCGCAGGCAATGCGACGTGACCACTCTGGGGTACCAACATTTGGAGGAGACAGTATCACTAGGGTAGGTCTATACAGTGCAGAACTAAAGAGAATCATCGAAATCCATGTTTATATCTCAAAACAGTGCATAACTAACCAGACGGGTCTCATGCCCAAAACCTCATAATACGTGAAAGAATAATAACTCAAGTTATTAAGGTATTCAAATACTTCGATTCAATCATATAGTTATAGTAATTAAAACAGTTATGCATGCAAGGATTAAATGAAATCAAAGACCCACTCACAGTCCGGTCCCGCCGCTAAACCAAACGTATAAACCTATCTTGGTGCTATCGTATAGTCCTTGTCATGTCCAAAGTACACATAAAGGTCACTATAAGTGTAACGACCCGTCCCAAAAATCAGGATTAGATTCATGATTACTGATGGATTAGTGAGATTAATCAATAATTAGTTGAGTACTTACAGGTCGGAGGGTGCAAAAAGAAAATTTTGCCCCTAGACAGGTGGCACATCTGATTCTGACATTCGAGGAAAAAGTTATGATGTTCGGAAATTTAAGGGTAATTTGATACTTTGGTTTAAAAGGGGCAAACGGTTGACTTTTCATATGACATGGTTTTGTCACGTATTTCTAGGACTATTAGGTAGGTCTCGATCCCCTGAATAAAACGACAGGTGGCATGCATCAATTGGAGTTCGGACGACAGCGTTAATGGTCTGAACGTGCAAGGGGCATTTTGGTCATTTTCGCCTCAAGGGAATTTTAGTCAATTATCTTGCATTGGGATTGGTGCCCAGTGATCAGGGGACACTTGGATGTTCTTGGAACTATTGCCCACATGAAAGTGAACACCTAGCCCAATCCGGAGGTTTGTGGAACCCTCCCTGCCGCCTTACACAAGTTTTTAAAAAGGAACTGGGTTTGTGCACGGGTTGGAGAGACTAAGAACAAAGTGAGTGTTAACCGTGAGGAATCCACTCAGACAATTCCTTCAATCCTTCCTCTATTACTTCAGCTTGATTAATGAAAGTGAGAGATATGAATGAGATGGAATAGGTGGTGCCACCATGAGGAGCTGCCCTGGACGGTGGTCCTAAATTGGGAAAAACAGAGGCCAGGAAATTGTGACATCCCAACTTCCCTCAAATCCCATCCTTTGCACTTGTTGTGGGAATCAAAGATGAACTTGACGTTGTGGAGAGCCTCCTGGTGGCCACGGCGAAGCTCAACGGTGCCAGACGGCGGAAATTCCTACAACAGCTCTATTTTTGTGCCAATGGCAATTGGACTTCTGGGGACGAGATGATCATTTTGATGATAAGGAGGATACTCGAGAGGGTCAAATGAGTCAAGTAGGGCCAAGCTCGAGGCTTGCAGTGGACGGCGGTCGTGGAACTCCAAAAATGGTCCTAGGGAATGTTTGGAATTGGAATCACGACTAGGGATGGCCAAAATGGAACTCTCAGGATTTCTTCTTCGATTTGGAAGGTTTGAGAAAGCCGGTGATAGTGGATTAGTCGAGGAAGCGTAAGTGTACGCGTATCGAGGCAACGACGAAAACAGTCTGTGAGGGGACTTGCTTTTAAACTTGTGATGCATGCATTCATGTTTTTATATGTTTTCTACACGTGATTTCTCTGATTATCATTATGATAATGGTTAATATAATTTTACACGTATTTCGATGAAATTTTACATTTTACGAGAAATGCCTTTCTGTTATGCTTTGAAATTTTGATACGAGGTTTTGAGATTTAAATTTATGAATTGATTTTAATGAGATAAAATGGATTTTGGAAAAGTGACTTCGAGCTTGAGACCCAGTTCATAAAATTGGTTTCGGTAAATGTGATTTTGGGTTTTGGAATTGGATTTCAGGATGACGATTCTGGATTCGATTTTAGGACTTGAAAGCGGATTTCTAGATTGGATTCGAAATGATGGTTCCGGATGCCGGCTTACGGAACGATGAGTTCGAACTCGAATTTGGAAACGGATATGGCTATGATTTTTGGGTTTGGATTAGGGATTTCTTATGAGATTGCGGATTCGAATTCGGAAAGGATTCTAAGATGGTTTTTGATTGGATTTGCTGGATCTGGTATTGGGTTTAAAGACCCGGATATGATATATGATGGAGGCGGGTCTGGATTGGGTTTAAAGACCCAGATTGAGTTTAAAGACTCGAGAGTTTAAAGACTCGGATATATTGAGGCCTGGATTGAGTTTAAAGACTTGGATTATTATTGAGTTTAAAGACTCGGATAGATCCAGCAGGTTCGATGGATGGAAACAATGATTTTACATGTTTTTTGGATTTCGATGATCTTATGATGATTTTCAAATGATTTCCGATGCTTTGGCTTATGATCTGGTTCCTATGGTTTTTATGGTTTTGGGCTGTGGCTCGGGATTTGATTTTACTACCTTGTTTCTGATAATTATGAACTGAACTCGAATGCATGCATTAGTTTTTAAACAGAGGGTATAAATGTAATTGTTTTTATAAACTGATTTCTTGTACTTATACTTTATTTTTGTCCACTCACAGCCTTTTATGTTTTTGATACCCTCCAGGTTGATGATGCAATGCCGGCTTTTGTACGAGAGATAGAGACATCACACACAAGATCCACCGTAAATTGTGAACTCTGACGTATGCAATATGCTATTCGAAAGAAGGAAAACCTGGAATCCCTTGTCTAACTATCGTGTTCCACGAGGATTGACCCTGTGGTTAGCCTTCGTGTCGCACGTGGGTTGGACGGGAGCATGGATGAATCCTTAATCCTGAGGGATTAGGGGTCGGTCGTGTCAATAAGTCTCTACAACTCAATCCTAAAACCCTATAACGAAATCGGCCTGGGAAAGTCGCTCGAACACGCTTCCCGAGGAATTAAACCATATTTTGACCAACCTAGCGATCTCCGATCGGCATGAAACCATCGCCATTGGATCCGTATCATCGAAACCTAAAAGATGGTGGTGGTCTCACCTCGAGTACTGTTCACACGCGCCACACGCGCCTAGTCAACTATCTGGTCAACGCTGCTACAGTAATGATGATGTCATCATGACGTCACTGCTGATGTCATGCTAACATCATCACCGACAAGTGTCAGATGACACGTGTCACTTCTTAGTTAGTTGCTGGTTTGACATGATGACGTTAGCATGATGTCAGCATGATGACGTCGTCATCCCTGACATTCGACCAGGTCTGCCCGAAACCCTGCAACCGGGTCGTCGTGACCCGCGACCTGACCCGATCAGACCTCCCATCTCCGGCCACCATTTTCGATGGGATTTGTCCCTATCTGTTCTTCTAAACTTACTCTACAGGTCTATGAGTTCAAAAACCAGAACCAGAAAAAGGATTAAGATCTATACCTTTACTTTGAAAACCCGCAGCCCAGTTTCCGGTCGTCCTCTTCGTCGTCTCAGACCTTTCCTTGCTTTGAAAATAGCCTCCTCGTGCTCGTCACTTTCCCTAGAACACGATCCAACGCCTAGAAACAACCCATACACATCACCGTTTGAAGTTTTGAAAATGGGAAAAATAGGGTGGTTCTAGGGTTTTCCGACCTATCTCCGCCGTGTCACTATCGTGGGTCCTCCAGTCAACTCCTCAGGCGTCCAGACCTCCTAATGGTTCTAGTCTTTTATTGGTTCAAAGTAGTTTCGTGTGGGTTGGACGGGTTGAGTTTTGGGGTGCGGTTTGTGTTCTTCGCGGGTCTGGGTGGTGCACGGGTTTGAAGCAACCCAGATGAAGATGGTGATGAGCTAATGGTGAAGATGATATCTAATGATGAAGATGAAGCCGATTCGGTGATGAAGGGTGAGTAGAGTAGATGAAGATGATGGGCATTTGGAGTTGGGTTAGGGTTCTTGAGCTCACAGGTTAGAGGGATATGAGAGAGGGAGATGTGATTTTGTGTTTGATAAAGGTGATCAGATAAGGGGAAATGAATGGTGAGGATGAGTGGCTGAGAAAGAGATGAACGGCTGGGGAGGGATGAAGGAAATATAATAGAAAAAAAATCAACCAATGGGGCAAGATCCACAAATTGGGGAAAAACAACTATGGTATGAGTGACACTTGTCACTCATCCAAGGGTCCTAGTTTAATTAAATGATAAATCAGATCTCATTATTTTAATTAAGTTCTGGGGTCGTAAGTTTAATCAATTTCGCTCCCGTGACCATAACTTTTCCTTCGAACGTCCGTTTTCGATGTGCCGTCTTTCTACGAACTCGTGACGTCCCGATCTACATCACAGTCATTAGTCAAAGTCCTAAATGTCTCCAAGGTCAAAAGTTAACCTTTTCCCCCTCTTAGGGGTAAAACAATCATTTTGCATTAAAAAATTATTTATGAAAGTTCGGGTCATTACACATGCTCCCGTCTGGTACCAGGTGCCAGACTAGAGATACAATCGTAACCCGCTTGGGGTTACCCAGAGTACATCAGGATCTGTGGCGGCATGTGATGTTTCGATCTCTGTTATTGCCCGCATCCACTATCAACCTGAAAGGTATTAAAAACACAAAAACTGTGAGTGGACAAAAACAATCAGTTTATAAAAACTTTTATTGAAATATACACATATACCTTTCATGTAAAAGCATGCATGCATCATAAAACAGTATGTCAAATAATTTTTCCAAAAAAAAGTCGTATTGCTTTTCAAATCAATATAATAAAAACATGGCTCAATCTAAGCCATTTCCTCAGTGGGGTCTCAGCCCAAAATATAAAACACGTTGGACCTCAGCCCATCATCATCAATATTTTCAGTCACGATTCTAATCCCAGCAACGCGTGCCCATAAACTCAAGGACTGCTCTGATCCTGAACTTGTCACCATGAATACATCATAGACCGACAATCACCAAGTCTTCGTGAACACGTCAACAATCGATCTCATATATCGCACTCCTGAGTTGAGCCTCCCTCGGCTGTCGCCTCCCTCGGCTGTCGCCTCTCTCGGCTACTCAACATCAGGTGCATCGTGACCTCTCCGTACCTCGGAGGCGAGCATTATCTCCAGAGTGCTCTCTAGGAAAACATGTTCACAACCGGAGGCCCTCTAATAAATTCGAGTCTTTGAACTCAAAATCATATCATCATCAACAGGGACACCGCCCGAATATCATCAATAGGGTCGCAAGCCTGAAATATCATCAAATGGGTCACATCCCGAAAACAGTGTCTATCGACACTTCATAACCTAGGATTCCTCGAATCCTATCAAAACCACAACTAGGTCTTATGCCCAAAATATCGTTTAATATCTCATAACTGGGTCACAGCCCGACATATCTCACGTTTGACTATACTCTAAGTCAAACTATAAATCAACGGGGTCAAATGCCCGAAAGATATTTCTAAGTTCGAAAACCATTTCATTATTCAAAATCACCTTTGATTATCATCCGAGTCAAAGTCCAAATCAACTGGGACTCATGCCCGAATACCGATTTCACACATCTCCGTGAAATCATTAAAGACTGTAAATAAAATTCCCGATTTCACGCCTCTCCGTGAAACCATCAAAATCATATAAAACACATGCACGTAGAACATTCGGCCTAAGCCCAAACATCATGTAAAACATTTATGCATGCATCATATTTATAAAGCAAAAGTTCACTCACAGACCGTACATGCTGAGCGCTCCGAATCCCAAGATGTAAGCCATTTCAGGGCTAATCCAACCTTTCAGGGTCATCTAGACCTGTCCAAAATACACTCAAAGGTCACTACCAACCTAGACAAGTCCTAATAAAAAACCCTCAAAACTCTCAGAAAAATCAACGTGTCTAGACACGCATTATAACGACCCGTCTCTAATTTTTTAAGGATTAATTAAGACTAATTACGGATTAGTGAGGCCAATCGGGGATTATCCGAGGATTAATGGACATTCAGAGCGAAATTATGATTTTGCCCCTAAACGAGAGTAAAAAGTTGACTTTTGACCCGGGAGGTCCAATGCCCGAGGGCCGAGGATTGTTACGTAGATCGGGTCGATACGAGTCTGTAGACAGGTGACATATCGAAATCGGATGTTCAACGAGGAAGATACGGGTCACGGAAACTTTGTGGAACTATTTACAGTGGCACATTTTAATAGGCAATTGGACTTTTTTCTTTTAGTGTTGGGCTCAGATGTTTTGGCAGGTGATAGGTCCTCAAATAAGCATTATTTTATATTATTTTATACCTTGTATACTTGACTTTTAATATTAAAATAATAAATAATTAGATAAAAGAATATATTTTGTGATATTTCTATTTAAATAAATAAAGTTTTTAATTTAGAGCATTTTGGCGAAAGAACCGTCCCAATCAGAATTATAATGAAGAAATTATAGACGAAATTCGGTTGAATTATATTAATTTATCTTCTTCTTTTTTTGCAAGCCCAAAATTCTTACTTAAATCCAGCCCATTTCTTTTCTTTTCTTTTATGCAGCCCAATGAATGTGGCCCACACAAATGCAGCAGCCCAGCCACGAAATACAACAGACCCATGGCGCGATCCATTTTGCGCAACCCGCTCCATACCCAGCCCGTGTCGCCTGCGCTCAGGCCCGCGTCGCGAAACCCAAAATCCACTCCCGCGCCGCGCAGCCCAACTTCACCTGCCCACGTGCTGCACAAACAGCCAACTGCTCGGCCTGCAAGGTTCTGAAGCCCACCAACCCGCCTGCAGGGTTCTGAAGCCCACCAAACCCCCTGCAACTAAACCAGCCCACCTGCATTTCTCTGAAGCCCAAATACCTACCAGCTGCACAACCCACTCCAACCTACTCCTATTTTTCTGCATTTTCTGCCTTTTCCAGCACAAAATCAGCCTGATCCCATCCCTAATTTCATCATTCATCATCATTTTTCATCATTTCTTTTTGTACTATTTTATTACTTTTTTTTTTGTATTTTATTTTGTATTTTATTTTTAGTTCTTTGTGATCTCCCTCTATAAATAGGGAGGTCATTTCACTTGTAAAAGGGATCCTCATTTTTCCCATTTTGTTTCTCTTTTTAATTTAGGTTCTTTTATTTTCTCTCTAGTTCTTCTCTTCTTTTAGCTCATCTTCTTTATTTTTGTTCTTTATTTTTGGGGACCATTTCAACTTCTTGTAGATTTTTATTTAATTAGATTTCTTTTAATTCTTGTTTTTAATTTATGTTATTTCTTAATTTCATTTCTTCTTTACTTTGTTCTTGTGATTTTTCTTTGAGATCTCTTAAACACATTTTTATGCTTTCCTTAAGAAATACCTAGGCCAAGTATTTCCGAAATAATTCTAGAATTTAAGTCCGCATTCTTATGTTTTATCCTCCATCTTCATAAGGTTCTAACCACTGTTCGGTGTTCATTATGAATAACATTCCATTGTTTCCATCCATTTTCGGAATCACAAGCTGTTCTTGGGTTCCGAAAGTGTAACTTTTCTCCATTTACTTAAATTCTTGTTATTGTTTTGGTTCTAGAATTTAAGTCTGCATTCTTATGTTTTATCTTCCATCTTCATAAGGTTCTAGCCGCTGTTCGGTGTTCATTATGAATAAAATTCCATTGTTTCCATCCACTTTCGGAATCACAAGCTGTTCTTGGGTTCCGAAAGTGTAACTTTTCTCCATTTACTTAAATTCTTGTTATTGTTTTGGTTCTAGAATTTAAATCCGTATTCTTATGTTTTATCCTCCATCTTCATAAGGTTCTAGCCGTTGTTCGGTGTTCATTATGAATAACATTCCATTGTTTCCATCCACTTTCGGAATCACAAGCTGTTCTTGGGTTCCGAAAGTGTAACTTTTCTCCATTTACTTAAATTCTTGTTATTGTTTTGGTTTTACTTATAATTCAATATATGTATTGGTATTTTCTTTCTAACATTTGTTAGTAAGAATGCAATCTCCATGTGTTTTACTTTTTGAATTTCTTTTACTTCATATGTTTTAGTGCTTAAACTTCAATTCTATACTAAGTGTTTATGACCGCTGTTCGGTGCACTTAGTAGAAAATTGAAGAGATTTAGATGTTTGACACACATTGAAATCAATAACGTAAGGTGAATCGTATTATAAGTGTTTATGACCGTTGTTCGGTGCATTTATAATAAAAATGTATGCATGTATTTGAGATGATTAAGGTAGGATTTCGTGATTGGTTCAATATGAGCATGATGTTAGAGTGTTGGTAAAAATATGTGTTTGAAGAAATTTCACTTGCACAAAAGTTAAAGTAGAAGTTGAATTAAATTCTTAATTTTTTTTACTTGTTTTCTTTATTTTATGATTACAATCTCTTCAAACCCCCCATTTAATTCTTTATTCTTTAATTCATTTATTCATTTATTTTTAATTATTTAATTATTTAATTATTTAATTCATTATTCTTTGATTATTCATTATTCTTTTTAACTAACATATTATTAATGTCTCATAATTTCTCCGGTTAAGAACGATCCCTATTTACCAATACTACATCTGCACAAAAAGGGTTTAAATTGCATAATACTCGAATTACGTGTTTAATTTAATGCGTAGTTTGGGCGTTATCAGCAGACCCAATGGATGAGTGATAAGTGTCACGCATCCATTGCCCACCATTCCCATACATGCATCCCCCTTGCCTGTGTCGTCCAAACCAAACTCGAAACCCCCCATTTTGTACAACCCATACTCACCACCCCCTAAACCTAATCCGATGCAGGTGGCACATGAATGAAACAGAGAGGGTGAGGTGAGACGATGATGATGGGGCTGAGGGCCTCTGCCGTCATGGACAGTGGCCAGAGACCCGATAAGGTAAGGTTTTGAATTCAAATTCGAATTTTCATGTTTAGACGTTAGGGGTGTTTTCTGGTGATTGGATGATGTTTATTGGGTTTGTACGAAGGTCTAGGAGTGGTTTTGGATGGTGGGAAGTGGCTGAGCCACCCTGGGGATGGACTGGAAAAACAGGGTCGTGAGGGGAGTCGTGAAGCAGGAGGTTTTGAAGTGTTTTTCTTAGTTTTGTTCATATAAATAGGTTCCTAGGATTGAGACTAAGAGATTAGGATTAAACTGGAATGAAATGGACCGAAAATGAGGAAGTTAATGGGCTTGGACCAGTCACGCTGGTCCAGCCAGAACGGAATTGTAGTGGTGGACCGGACCGGCCAGTGTGCGCGAGGTAGGGGACATCTGTTCCCGGCACGTGAAGCCCACGCGCAGGATCCTTTGGGCAACGTGTGGTCCACTTTTTGAGGATGTGTTAAGCATACGAAATCATCCTTTCGATGTAACGAATATTTTGGGACTGGTTTCGAGTCAATCGGACATCGTTTCGATATAGTTCGGGATATCCGAAGGTTTAGGATAGGGTTTAAAAATAGTTAAAAATTTGGAAAAATTACGGGACTTCAAGGAGAGGTTAATAAGGTAGTTAGTAATCCTCTAGTATGATTTGGACAGGTTTGGGAGTCTCGGTAATGGTGATTAGTCTGGGGAGGCTTATGGCACGCAAATCGAGGTGGCATCATAGGACGGTCTATGAGTGGACCTTGATTTCTAAACTGTGATGCATGCATAAATGTTTTATATGGTTTATAGATATGATTTCTATCATGATGATTATGGATTGGTGATTTACATAATTACACGTATTTTGAGGCAATTTACGTATTTGTACGTATATCGAGGTTTTTGATTTTACGTTGTGGTTATACGTGCTCATGGTTTCGATAATGGTTTAATGAAATGGTTTTGGATTTGAAAAGGTGAACCCGGGCACGAGACCCATTTGTTTTGGAAACTTCGGACTTGAAGTTCATTTAGTTACGTTATCGGGTTAGAAGCCCAATTGGTTTGTGAATTGATTTCGGATTTGAAAATATGGAATTAGGTATGAGATCCATTTGATTTATGAACTCTCGGACTATGAGTCCATTTGATTTAATAAGACATCAGGCCGAAGACCCAGTTGGTTTACGAATTGGGCCGGAGGCCCAATTGACTTATGAATCGGGCCGGAGGCCCAGTTGATTTACGAATCGGGCTCGAAGCCCAGTTGGTTTACAAATCTAGCTCGAGGCCTAATTGGTTTACGAAATCAGGCTTGAGGCCCAGTTAATTTACGTGATCGGGCTTGAGGTTCAATTAGTTATGATATCGGGCCTGAGTCCCATTATGGTTTATAAATGTGATTTCAGGTTCGGAGACCCTAAATGGATTTGGATTTGGAAAGGATGAATTTCTGGTTTCATGACGGGTTATGGGGCCGGGCATGAACCTTTGAAAGGTTTGAGAATGATTTCAAAATGGTTTTTCATATACCATCCTTTATTTATGGATTGTCTCCTTCAGGGAGGGTCGTTGGCTTGGGTGGACCCCGAAGTAGTCACGGAGCACTAACTGAGTGGAGTCGCCCCCGTTGGGTACCTTACTCTCAGGAAGGCTTTTATGGATTATAACCCCAGAGAGGGTTATTGATCTGCGGACATTGACCTTGGTGGACTCTGAGGAGACTTGGGATTTGAGATCCCGGTAGCACGCGCGCAGCTTTAGAAACCGTGACAAGATTGATTATATGATATATGGTAAACATGATTATTGGATTTCAGAAATAGTATTTCTGTGTTTTATGGATTTGGGCAGTGATCCACGTAGATCATATTTTACGGATTTTTGTATCCTATGGTTTTGGGCTGAGTTCCCACATATGTTTGATATGATTATGGATTTGTGTAAATGGATTTGGGCGGGGGCCCGTATGATTTGGATTTACAGAATTTGGGGTTGAGACCCTAGTAATGGTTATTTGGATAAATAGTTTTTGTATGCATGCATACTTTTTAGTGAAGGGCATAAATGTCTTTATGAAATATGTTTTTATGAACTCATTTATTTTCGTCCATTCACAGCTTTCGATGGTTTTAATGCCCTTCAGGTTGATCACAGTTGTGGACTGTAGCAGAGACCGAGACATCACACTCCTCCACCGGATCCTAGTACGCTCTGGAAGCCGATCTAGCTTATGGTTTTAATTTATCCCTTGTCTGACACTTCGTGTCAGATGGGAGCATGACACATCCCGTGTTAATCTCTGGGGGATTGGGATGGGTCATGTCACACATCCCTAGGCTAAAAATCTCAATTTGGCCAACCAAACGGTCTCCAATCGACCTAAAATCACCACCATTGGATTCAGATCATTGAAACTTTTTGAATGGGATCGATCTCACCTCGAAATATGTGCCCACGCGGTTCCACGCACGGGTAAAAGGTAAAAGTCAACGCTGGTCAAAATTCAATGCTGATGTCAGCTTGACTGGTCTTACAGTGCCATGTGTCAGCACCTGATTGGTCCATATGTCTAACACCCGTCAGTGTTGATTGAACCTAACAATTGCCACATGGCAGACCCTGATTGGCCACGTGGCCTAACACCCTGACAGATGATGGCATCACCTGCTGACGTCATCATCGTCAACCTCTAGCCAGGTCGACCTAGGTATCTGCAACCGGGTTAACTGGACTCGCTACCTGACCCAACTGGTTTTCACTCCTCCGACCACCAATCCACACCATTTTTGGACCCCTAGCCTCGTATTGAACCAAACAATCGACCTATTACCTTAAAATTAGAAATAAAGGTCCAAAAATTACTTGCCACGATCGAACAGTCACAACCCACCTTCGAACCACCAACCAGGGCTGTCCAGTAGCCCTCAGCCGTCTGTTTTCATTCCTACATGCTTGTACGAGCTCCTAGATCACGTACAAACCATCAGAACTCGAACATCAAATCCAATCCAACCAATTTCACGGGTTATGAGTTTACCTTTTTCGAGTTTCCACAGCCGTCCATGGTGGTCCTACTGCCTCCCATGTCGTCCCCCTTCTCTTACTCACCCATCAGCCTCACCATCAATCTCAATCTCTCTGGTCTCAGTCGAAAGGGTAATGGGGGTTTGGGTTGGTTTGTTTGGATCGAATGAGAAAGGGAAGGGAGAGATATGCACGAATGAAGGGAAGGGGCAATGGATGAGTGACACTTGTCACTCATCCATTGGGCCTGACCAAAATATCTGGGCCCATAATAGACAATGTCCATATGTCTCATAATTCGTGCAATAGTACTTGAAACCTTCTATGACCCGTTAATTTTCCGTACGATGTTTGATTTCGACATGCTACCTGTCTACAGACTCGTATCGACTCGATCTACGTAAAAATTCTCGATCCTCGGGAATTTAACCTCTCGGGTCAAAAGTCAACTTTTTGCTCATTCTATGGGCAAAATCGTCATTCTACACCGACCATTCAAAAAATCTCAATTAGTCGAGGATTTCATTAATTAATTCTTAATTAATCTCCTAAACTCGAGACGGGTCGTTACATGAAGTGTATATATATGTTTTAAATACGTATTTAAATCTCGAAAAATTGGACGATTTTAATTTAAGACTATTTGAGGTATTAATGACCGTTCATAATTATTAGTGACCCTTGATAATGATTTTAGACAGGGTTGGTGGTTCTTGGAATTACTGAATAATGTATGACTAGTGCGTACATGGAAGGAGATCTTGATTCCAGAAAATCTACTTCTGAACACCTTATTACATTTTCAGAGGGAGCAGTTTCTTAACAATCAAAGTTACAGAAGTGTGTTGCTCTATCAACTACATAGACGATGTTTATTGCTATTACAAAAGCATGTAACAAAATGTTCTGGATGAAACGATTCCTATATGAATTAGGACATGAACATCAAAAATACAGCTTGCATTGTGATAGTTAGAATGTGATCCACTTGAGCAAGAATCCAAGTTTCCACTCGAGATCGAAGCATACTGATGTGTGATATCATTGGATACATGATGTGTTAGAGTCCAAGCAATTAACGCTTAAGAAGATCCATACTGACGACAACAACTCAAATATGATGACCAATTCCTTACCCAGTGACGAGTACGAATTTTTCAAATTAGCAGTTGGATTGATGGAACTCTCCACCTAAGTCGAGAGGGGGAGATTGATGAGTGTCCCTCCTTAATTGGAGGAAGAAGACAAATAAAAGGAAATGAAAATAAAGAACGGATGAGAGATGAGAATAGAAAATAGAAAATAAAACAAAATATAAAGTGAAACAGAAAGGTCGGAAAACCTTTGTTTCTTTAACTTCTAACAGCTTATAAAAGCTGGAGTTTTATTCATTCCCAATAAAATAGAGAGAGAAGCCAAATTCATGGAGAATTTGAGTGAAAGTCGGATTTGTATGTGAAAGATAAGTCCTCTTGAGAAACAAAATCCAAGAGAGAGTTAGCCTTCAGTTTTCAGTGAGATTATTTGTACCCATTATTTTAGTGGAAGAAATTAAATTCTTATTTTGTGTACCTATTTTAATTACACAAAAGTGAGAAGAGAAGTCAGATCCTATGACCGATAATAATTACTTATTTTTGGCTTTTAATATTCGTCACTTTCCCAACACAAGATTTAAAATAATATGTCAACAACAAATCACTGAACTTTTGAAAACTGTGAGGGTTTGAAAGCTTGTTTTTTTTTTTATATGCTAAAGTAAGAAAGAACCTTGATTGAAATTACTTTAGCCCCGAGGTTTTTCTGAAGGAGAAAGGACCACCAGAACTATGAGCTAAATAACGGACGGATGGAAGTTCACTCAAGGGAAGAAACCCGTGATGTAGCTATCGGCAACTTCTTCAGGTAGATAGTAGCTGGGATCATCTCAAATCTTGACCTCGCCTCTCTTTCCTCTCCCATGAGTATAGATAATCACGGTCCTTATTATTATAAATTTTCTTTAAATCTTGGAATAGTTTTCCAAGAAGATACAAGCGGGAGTGAGGAAGGAGACCAAATATGTTTCCACATTTAATTTTAGTTTAAACTAGTAGTAATGATTGTACATTAATCTAGTCCATGCGTATGTATTGAGCCATGGGCAATTAAAACTAACAGTAGTAATTGTATACTTATCTAGTTAAAATAGTATCGTTCTCTTACTGTTCACTTTGATAAAGCTAAAATCTTTGTACGGGTTTGAAATGGTTAGATATCCAAATTTCCCAGCATTCTTAAAAGCACCCTTCTTAACTATATCGGCCAAAATTCGTAGTCTCCTGCTATGTTGCTGTAAACTCAAATTTGTTTTTCCTTCTTCAAGCCCAAATAGTCCAAAATGGGTTTCATGGCGGATGTTGATCATTAAGGGTATCTCTTTCGCGTGAATGGGAGGGAGCTTGGAGAGCGGACATTTTGGCTCTCATCCCAAATTTTGATGGAACCTCATCTATATAATCAAACTAGCTAGACTCAGGCTGAACAACTAGACAATATAGTCAGGTTAACGGTTAACGGTTAACTAAGGACTGAAAGTTATTAGTTTCGCACTTGATCCACTAACTTGTCGGCAATACAGTTCACAGATTGATCAGTATCCCAACTTTGACAATTAAGTCAAAAGTTACAGTTTTATATTTTTTGCAGTTTTAGGCCTAAAAGTTATTCCAACTTCAGTAATATATACCATTCAATGGGAGGGCTACATGTTTATAACCTTATTTCTCATAAATTACGAGGCCTAAAAAGCAAAGGTATCATAGGAATACATTTCGCACAGATTTCCAATTCTACCGTTCGAAAAAATTTGAGAATAGTGTTACACCAGTCTGCACAGGCGAGGTCTTGAACAGAATTTCCTTCCATTAGCTTTCACCGTTGCCGCTACTCCAGCAGTCACTCCAGCCCAAAGCACAGTCGACATAAATTGATGGGCATTTCGCCCAGCTGCAAATAGCATTGGAAAATATTATAAAAACCTTCAGGCGTTAGTGAGCATAGAACTCAGACCTGACTGAAAAGTTCCACTAATTAAAGAAGTGTCATACCTTGCTGAAGCGAAAGGGATGTCAGTGTCAAACCTCCAATTAACACCGCTGATGCCACCGGTAGATACTACAATATTTATTATTCAATTAAAAAATTGACCTTAGATTCAGTAAGCCATCTTAAAAATGACACAAGTTACTTGTATTTACCACTGTCTAACAACAACCAAAGGGCAAGCAGGCCAGCCCAGCCCAGCATGGACAAGGCCCATAAAGTTCAAATTTCCTAAAATACACCAATTTCTAATTGAAATTAATTTCGATTTACAACTGAATCAACGGTATATTCCTAGAACCATCATAAGCTAAATGGATGTTCTGACAACTGTCAACTGCCACCCTAATGTGATTTCGTGAAGATGGACCCTAAACTTTTTCTTATTGTACTGACTGTAACAGGAACTGTATAACTGGTTGCAAAGAACTAAAAAAAATCGGGCACTAACATTTCTCATAAAGATAAATTATACTTACAGAAAAAGATTCAGTCTGGAATGGTGAAATATCCCTTCTAACTGTATAGTGGCCACTAATAAGATCCCTAGCATCCTGAACAAATTTGAAACTGCTTTGAGCAACTATGATTAACAAGGAGTCACTCTTTTTCATGCAGATGAGCAATACTCAGTATTTGAGATTACCTGTCGAATGCCATCATGGAAATTATTCAAATAATATCTTGAAAGAGCACTCATTCCATCTTTAATTATTCCTCCCAATGTCTGTTTTCCATATCTGCATAAGAAGATCTAAAATATAATACAAAACGGATATGTAAATATTTAACATGATATAAAAATCATAGAAGAAAGAGATTGAATTTACCTATCCAGGTCCCCTTTCAGGGCATAAGTGCCAGCATACTCAACGCTTATCTCGTCACCTTGTTCAGCCCACACTAAAGCCACAGAACTAAAACAAGTATAACATATCCGTATTGACATCATCTTACTCGATATGGAAGATTAATAGGGAGAATACCATACATGCCCTAAAATTCTGATAATCTTCAGCAAAATTAGAAATGTTTTCAGAAGAATCGAGCACTACAAACCTCTGCAACTGTGTATCCACAGACTTCTGAGCCAAGTAGCTCTACCAAACAGGATTGGAAGAACCAGATTTTTGTTAAACCTCATTTTCCTCATGGCATCACATAATAAATATCATATTTTATATCATCATTAGTCATTAAAATAGATCACACTAGCTAATTAAATTACAAACCTGAGTAACGTTTGTTCTATCAAGGCAATCAATGCAGTTTGATCTCACAATTCCTTTCTGCTCCTCCAGTATGTCTCCCTTCGCATCTAAAAGGAAGTATCTGCTCAGCTGGAATAGAAATGATTAAAAACATTACAGATAGCCAGCATACCTGGATTTAGCATATTTAATTCAATCTGATATTACCCAATCATTACCTTTGCTTTTCAAATGGCTCTGAGATTTGCTCATACAGAATCTTTAGGTTTTCAAAGTTTGAGTTTCCGAATACATGATGAAAGTCGAATGAAACATATCTGCAACATACACGCAGAGCATTAAGTGTATAGCAAGAAAACCAACGATGTGAACAGAACAATACATCAACATTCCAAATGCAAGAGAGTTAATGATCAAGTCAGTGGCCATGGGCAAAGAAAATGACAAAATGAAGGCTATAACTGACTCATTGTACATAAACTGCAAACTTGAACAGAGATAAAATAAAAAATAAAAAATAAAGGAATCTACTTGAAGTGGGAAGTGATCAGTTGGGGATCAGCATTATCATGAACATAAAAGTGCAAATTGTCACCTCACATTTGGCAGATTTTGCGCTTCAGCAGAAAATGCTGTGCTTAGCTGACCTTCCTTCCCATGCTACAAATAAAATAGAAGGAAAGGATAATTAGACTGGAAGAATATGAAACGACACAAGTCTTGCACAACAAGAAAACTAAAAAAAGGTATAATAAAAAATAAAAATAAAAGTATAGCACATGCAATCAGTATTATAGAACCAGCTCTTATTTAAAGAATCCCAGAGCCAGAATGGAAATTATGTCTTACTAACAAAACTTGAAGGGGAAATTTCATCTGCATAATTCGACAGCCCTTTTTTTTTTAATTGAAGATAATTCTACAGCTTGATTAATAGCTTAACACAGAAATAAAAACTTGTGTGCAAGATTTATTATTTCAATGCAAAGCATAAAAGAGAAGAAACCCTTACTTTATCAGTTAGGTCTCCTGCTATTGTCTCTCCATATTAAAAAAAATGACGCTCCACAACATTTGAGTGTAGATAGATGGGAAAGCTCAAAACAAAACTCTAACAAGGGAACTGCATCGTAAGGCCAGAAGAAAAAAGAAACAACAGGTGCATTGCATCCTGGCAAAAAATTACCTTCTGATCACGGTCAATAATTTTAAGTCGTGGTTTATAGCTCAAGCCAACAATTTGCTCCTAAATAAGCGGAATTGAGCCTCGAATCTGAAAACATATGAAATGGTATTATGGAGTTTCCTTTTTAAGAAAGGAAACTAGCCTTCTCATATTAAATTATGACAACGGGAATAACAAAACTTTCAGTCCACTGTCAATCTTAAAGTTATGATTCAAAGTTTAAAAACTTGTGCATAAAACTTTCTCTAGGCGCAAAAAAATTAGCAATATGAATCCATCCTTGCTCGGCCAGGGATGGAGGCTGATCCAACTATTGTTGTTTTGGCTGCGGGTAGAGCGCCAGGAAGAAGGAAGGGGAAGAAGAAAAGAGTTCCTAAACAGATCGAGGGTTCCAAAACTCGTGGGTTTAAGCCTATTATTTCGGATGATGATGATTAGTCTCGCTTGCTGGAATATTCGAGGGGGAAATGTTTTGGCTCGTCAGCTGGAGGTTAGTAAATTTATTTCTGCTAATCAGCTTTCGATTTTGGGACTGGTTGAAACCAGAGTTCGTTCTTGCAATGCTACTAGGGTCAGAAATGTTATTAATAATCAATGGTCTTGAGTTGATAATTATGAGGAGCACTTGAATGGTAGGATTTGGATTGGCTGGGATTGTTCGTGTGTTCACTTGCAGGTTTTGAAGGTCCACGAGCAGTTTATCCACACTTCGGTGGAGGTTATTGAGTCTGGGGCTAAGTTCCTTGCTACATTTACTTATGGGTCAAATGTTGAAAGAAAACGGTCTGAATTATGGGCTGAGTTGGCTGTTTTGGAGTCCTCTTGTAATTCGAGCCAGTGGACCATTTTAGGGGACTTGAATGAGGTGGCTGGGCTGTCTGAGCAGAGGGGTGGTTGTGATCTTTGGGACAGTGGCATGAGGGCGCTTGCTTCTTGCATGCAGAGGTGTAAGTTGGTTGATTTGCGGTTCACAGGCGAGTTATTCACTTGGTCTAATCGGCAGTTTTCTGGTCGTTTAATTCTGACAGGACCCGTCCCAACTGGACGTCAAAAACCGTACCCGGTCCTGCTCCCGTCTGACAAGTCAACTGAAAGTCCAAAACAACCCTTCAGCACCTGCCAGACAAGGGAATTTTGCGCCTGTGCCCACACATACCTCCACCTCTGGAATAGCCTCGATCAGCGCGCCACGACCTGAAGGGTTAATAAAACAGAAAAGGTGTGAGTAGACAAAAATGACCTCTTATAAAAACATTTATCAAAATACAATCTTACCCTCCAGTTTTCACAAACTTGCATGCATATCGTAAAACTTGAGTGACCGATAAAATCAAAACATATTTTCCCATGGTCCATAAAACTCATGTTCACCAAATCAGTTCATGTTATAAAACATCAAATCCCGGCTCTCAGGCCAAAACATGTGAAAACATAATCACCTGGCCACAAGGACCAAAAACCCGTACTCAATACCAGTACATCATCACAATCAATACCAATCAGCATTACTTACCAGTGCACAATAAATATATCAATCCAATCAATCCGCACTACTCACGAGTGCATAAAATATCACCAATCACATCTGCACTACTCACAAGTGCACAATCAATCAAACTGCACTACTCACAAGTGCTGCACTACGCGTAGGCCAATATCCAGTCACTCTCTCGGGAATAAACACCTCTGGGCTCAACCTCCTCGGGCTCAGTCACCTCTGGGCGAACACATCCCCAGGATCAGACACCTCCGAGTGGTACATCCAGGCTCAGTATCATCCGAGAAGCTGACTACCATAGGATCAACTCCCGATCCTACAATCACATCCCCCAAGCTCCGGTCGTCTGGGTAATCCCCCCCAAGCACCGACCATCTGGGAATATCACAATCACAATGAAAACCATCCCGGGAATTACATCCCAAAACATTTCAATCAAATCTTGACTTCCTACCAAGTCAAGATCATTCTCAACTGGGTCTCAAGCCCAAAATACCTTTTACACATATTTCATTAAAATCACCTTTTAATTCAATAAAATATTCCGGAAATCATCATTGACTCACCAACCAAGTCAAAATATCATTTTAGAAATCCTTTAGACTCCGGGCCTAGCCCAAAACATCATTTGCACGTTCCTCGTAAAACGTGCCCGAAAGACTGATTAAAATAATCATAAAATCCCAATAAATCATTAATTTCACAATTTCACAAATGACTCCAATTCCGAGTCAAAATCACTATTCACTTGGGTTCTCATGCCCAAAATAACATTATCACGCAAATCCATGCGTTGCAACCTCCGTTGCCATTTTCACGTAAATCCACGAAATTGACCCTCGACTCATTCCCGAGTCACCACATCATCTTTCAATCCATGACTCAATAATCCGAGTCCAAATATTATTTTCAATCAATTTCAATCCCGGACTCATAAACCAAGTCCAAACATCATTTTTACCAAATTTCGTAATTTCTCGAAAATCGCCCAAAAATAATAATATAATATTCATAAAACCGAGAAATTACCGGATTGAAACACAAATCATGCCTAAGCATATAAAATCATATAATAAGGCATTTAAATCATATATGCATGCATCACGGTTAGAAAACAAAGTCCACTCACACACACCGTTCAAAACGGTTCGTTTCCGAGCTGCACGTTTTTCCGTAAAATCTGGAAATCACAACTCCTGCCCAAAATCAATATAGAGGGTCACTAACATCCCAAAATACAACATATAATTTTCCCCAATTTTTCCGGGATTTAAATACGTATTTTAAACGTAAAACAAAACTTCGGATACGCGGAACATTATCGAAACAATATCCGATTTCACCGAAATCAACGTCAAAATGTTCGTTACACTGAGAGGATCAAAAGTCATGTTGACCTCACCTTGAGACTAGGCCGGACGCGCCCCCACGCGCCGCCGTGAGTGGCTGCGCGTGAAATCCACGCGCCAGCTACAGTGCTGCTACAGTGCTCCTCCTTCACCCGTTTGTCTGGTAAACGGGTTGAAAAACCCGCGAACAGACCGGTTCAAACTCACCCAATTCGACACCAATTTAGTCCGTTCTTTCCACTGATCCCTTCTAATCCAACTCTAATTGAGTTCTGCAAGTTCAATTACTTGAATCATGGTCTAAATCCTCACGACTCTCGATCGATCCTCGACGGGTTTCCAATTCGGGTTTCACGATTTCATCCCTGGTTTTCAAATTAATTCATTCAGTTAGCATCGTGAGAGTGTAAGGAATGTTTCTACAAGATCAAATCGAAGAATTCTTACCTCTAACCCGTCGAACCCAAGCTCAAATTGAAGCTGCCATGGAAGCTCAATTCATCCTCAATTCGACACCGTTTCACTTCGTTTTTGTTGCAGAAAGGTTCGTATGGATCCCAGAAGTCGAATTGAATCATCAATTTCGACCCTCACGGCTCACAATCTCGAATTCGAAAGTCCCCCCAATTTTCAAGATTTTTCGATTCGAAATTAACCCAGGGGCCTCACTGTCACTCGAGTCTCTCTCTCAATTCGACTTCCTCAGTCTCCCAATTGCACAATGAGACCGAAACAATGGGTTATCAGCTGTTAATGGACAATCATTAAGACAACCCACAATTTAGGGAATTTGTGTCTAAAGTGGTATAATTGTGTTTCCCATGATTCCCGTTTCAATGTTAGCAGCTGGGGTATGGAAGATGACAAAGTGACAAATGTCACAATCTGGTAGCAAGAATCAATGTTAAAAGACCATTTTGCCCTCCGTTCGACAAATTACCATTTTACCCCTAAACATCCGTGACCCGTAACTTGGTCACCCGAACTCCGTTTTCGACGTGCCGCCTGTCGTTGGATTCGTATCGACGAGACCTACGTAACGGTCCTTGGCCCTCGACATTGGACCTCCCGATCAAAAAGTCAACATTTGACCCCTAATATGCCAAATTACCAAAATACCCCTCAACTTCCGAACATCATAACTTTCTCTACAAATGTCGGAATCAAACGTGCCACCTGTCTATGAACTCGTGACGTCCCGAACTACGTCACAGTCATCGGTCGAAGTCCATTTGACCGCCCGAACTAAAAGTCAACATTTTGCCCACGCTAGGGGTAAAATGGTCATTTTGCACGTTTCGTCCAATTTCACTCAACTAATCCCCGATTAGTCATTCTAAATCATAATTAATTAATATTCAATCCCGATATTCGGGACGGGTCATTACAACCTTCCCTCCTTAAAGAATTTCGTCCCCGAAATTCCAACTATCTGTATTCCACAACTACCTCGTGGAAAACAAATGGGCCTCACAACACGTGTACACCTGTACACCCACTAGCCAACACAGAACTCGTCTGTACACAAACGTCACATCACAGATGCACGTCGTACTGACTACACTCGACCACCCCGAGTGAAAATTAATCACCAGAAATTGGCAATGTCATTATTAAGCTGACTCCTTTAGCTTGACGGCCCCACGTAATCACTACTGTGCCCTGACATCCGCTCTCATAGAGAGTCACCAAAACTCACTTGTCAGTCCATGCCGACACTACAAGTCAAACTGTCACCACCAAGCTTTACCACTCTAGTAAAGCGCCAATCAGTAACAAATGAGTGACAACACATCATACTACAACGTCCGTCAATGTAGCACAAGATCAACAACATGATCTCCCCTCGCAGGGCAAACTCAATCCTGCGACAAATACCAACTGCAGTAACCACAACTGTCACCCCTCAGCGATCCCGGATGCCGGTAAGGTTACGACAAGGTAACATCTCGCCGCAAAGCAACTTGCGGTCACACTAACCACCAATTCACTCATCCTGAGTATATGCATACCGTCATCACCCTCAAACAGACGGTGTAATTGGAACACATTGAACACCAGCCTAGCAGTGATCACACAACTCAACACTAGAGTTATACTAGCCAACCATGGCTAAGAGCACCTGCTCAAACAATCACTGAAATCATCAGAATCACTCTGCCCAGTGCATCGTGTTCAATGTCCAGTTCACGTTCACCACCCATCCAATGGTATCAGGATTAAGCCGACTATTAACACGTTCACCAACGTACTACTGGTATAACCCGTATACCGTCACCCGACACCACGAGTCTGCAAAGTATCGTACCCCAAACCATGTACAAGGTACATACATCTATCCATTGACAAGATCACAACCTACCTAGGTCATAGCCAAACACGTTGCAATAATGGAGTCCATTTTTCCCAAACCAGCAAGAGACAAATCGATACTCCACAAATCAGCTAGTTCCAATTCCGAATCCGAATCCGCAATTTCGTAAGAAATCCCGAATCCAAACCCATACATCACATTTTTAATTCATTTGCAAATCCGAATCCGAAATCATTATTCCGTAAGCTAGCATTTGGAATAATCATTCCGCACCCAAATCCAGTATTCCACTTTCAAGTTCCAAAATCGAATCCTGAATCGTCACCCAGAAATTCGATTCCAAAACCCGAAATCTCGTTCACGTCCACTCGGACTCACCAAAACCGGACCTATCGGTTACCCATTCATTATACTCGGTTGACTTCATAAGGAAGCCAATCCAACAACCACACGGTTAAGGTTGACAAAATCCGACCACTTCGGAAACCTACTCACTCGTGTAATATACCATAAAGGGCTCCACTTCGAAAAAAAGTTCGGTCCCGTCATTTACGACTCACATACCGGAGTGAGAGTGACAAACTCTCTACCCAACTGGATCATCAGGATCACGGTCCAGATCCATCACTACGTCAGCTGGCCATGAACATCACGATCCTAGATCGTCACAATGCCCAATGTCCATGACATCACAAACCCGATCCACCTAGGATCCACACGGTTAACTACTAGGAACCATAGGGTCTTACACCCTCATCTAATTCGCGTACTGTCACAACGTTTGACAACTAACGCCCATAATAAAACAATTCAGTCAACTACGAGACACGCCGCGACTGTGGGTTCTCACTGATTACCTCGTATCTATCCTTGCCATCCCACCTAGGGAAAACCAAGGATGATCCAAAACAATGACACCAATACTCATCCTACGTGGATGCAAACAAAACCCACTGCACTCCCCATACCATGTAACCCAACATCGTCTGCCACCAAGCAGAAAATAAGAAGTCACCCCTGATGACTTCAGAATTACCTAGTCCCAATGCGGAAAACCCGCAATCCTCCTCAAACACAACCTCTTACGATTCCGTAGGTCCAACCATGTTGGAACCATCAGACTCGGACACCAACCACGTGTCCCCTTTGGACTGGTTACTGACACATACCCAACTCGACGAAGTCACAACCCGACTCGTGACTCATCGTCAGCACAACACCGGCACCAACACCAGCATACAAACAACAGTATCAGTATGAGCACCCCGTGTGCAAAACTGACAACTCTGGATCTCCGCTCATAACAAGCGACGACCCCTTACCTCTGATCGAATAGGAGAAACTCTGCCTCCCTCGTACCCAACAACTCTGGGTACAATCACCCTGACAACTCATGTGAGAAAAGGAAACGTCCCCTGAACGTCCCCCAATTCTCAGTAACCACTCCCGGTAGTAGTGCCTGCCACAAACTTGTGCAGATCTAACCACCAGACATCACTATCGAGACTCCACATCCAATGGAATCAAGTACCCGTACAACTACTCTGTATCCCCACTCTGGGATTCCATCGACATGTACCAACCCCGACTGTGGATCGAAGTTCCACCACTAAAGCTGACATGACTAGACCTGACACAATCGTCACTCGGTCTCGACTTAAAAAGTCATTAAGAGTCAAACCACTCGCCAGCACACATTTCCACACAAGGAATTTACTGAGAATATTCTCATCCTGGGTCCAACCTACCCAATTGTGCTACCTTACAAGCCTCTGGATCCAACAAATCCTAGGACCCACAAGAGTACTGATTCAACAATTTGTAAGGCGTAGTTACACAAATTAATATCTGACCCACAAACCAAGGTCAATTACATTCCGAGATTAATTACAAGGTCTCAAATACCCTAATATACCCATCTCACCACCAGGTCGCGCACGAGGCTCACATTCCGGAGGTATGGCATGGCAACAGCATCAGCAACCTAGTGCTCTGATACCAATTTGACAGGACCCGTCCCAACTGGACGTCAAAAACCGTACCCGGTCCTGCTCCCGTCTGACAAGTCAACTGAAAGTCCAAAACAACCCTTCAGCACCTGCCAGACAAGGGAATTTTGCGCATGTGCCCACACATACCTCCACCTCTGGAATAGCCTCGATCAGCACGCCACGACCTGAAGGGTTAATAAAACAGAAAAGGTGTGAGTGGACAAAAATGACCTCTTATAAAAACATTTATCAAAATACAATCTTACCCTCCAGTTTTCACAAACTTGCATGCATATCGTAAAACTTGAGTGACCGATAAAATCAAAACATATTTTCCCATGGTCCATAAAACGCATGTTCACCAAATCAGTTCATGTTATAAAACATCAAATCCCAGGTCTCAGGCCAAAACATGTGAAAACATAATCACCTGGCCACAAGGACCAAAAACCCGTACTCAATACCAGTACATCATCACAATCAATACCAATCAGCATTACTTACCAGTGCACAATAAATATATCAATCCAATCAATCCGCACTACTCACGAGTGCATAAAATATCACCAATCACATCTGCACTACTCACAAGTGCACAATCAATCAAACTGCACTACTCACAAGTGCTGCACTACGCGTAGGCCAATATCCAGTCACTCTCTCGGGAATAAACACCTCTGGGCTCAACCTCCTCGGGCTCAGTCACCTCTGGGCGAACACATCCCCAGGATCAGACACCTTCGAGTGGTACATCCAGGCTCAGTATCATCCGAGAAGCTGACTACCATAGGATCAACTCCCGATCCTACAATCACATCCCCCAAGCTCCGGTCGTCTGGGTAATCCCCCCCAAGCACCGACCATCTGGGAATATCACAATCACAATGAAAACCATCCCGGGAATTACATCCCAAAACATTTCAATCAAATCTTGACTTCCTACCAAGTCAAGATCATTCTCAACTGGGTCTCAAGCCCAAAATACCTTTTACACATATTTCATTAAAATCACCTTTTAATTCAATAAAATATTCCGGAAATCATCATTGACTCACCAACCAAGTCAAAATATCATTTTAGAAATCCTTTAGACTCCGGGCCTAGCCCAAAACATCATTTGCACGTTCCTCGTAAAACGTGCCCGAAAGACTGATTAAAATAATCATAAAATCCCAATAAATCATTAATTTCACAATTTCACAAATGACTCCAATTCCGAGTCAAAATCACTATTCACTTGGGTTCTCATGCCCAAAATAACATTATCACGCAAATCCATGCGTTGCAACCTCCGTTGCCATTTTCACGTAAATCCACAAAATTGACCCTCGACTCATTCCCGAGTCACCACATCATCTTTCAATCCATGACTCAATAATCCGAGTCCAAACATTATTTTCAATCAATTTCAATCCCGGACTCATAAACCAAGTCCAAACATCATTTTTACCAAATTTCGTAATTTCTCGAAAATCGCCCAAAAATAATAATATAATATTCATAAAACCGAGAAATTACCGGATTGAAACACAAATCATGCCTAAGCATATAAAATCATATAATAAGGCATTTAAATCATATATGCATGCATCACGGTTAGAAAACAAAGTCCACTCACACACACCGTTCAAAACGGTTCGTTTCCGAGCTGCACGTTTTTCCGTAAAATCTGAAAATCACAACTCCTGCCCAAAATCAATATAGAGGGTCACTAACATCCCAAAATACAACATATAATTTTCCCCAATTTTTCCGGGATTTAAATACGTATTTTAAACGTAAAACAAAACTTCGGATACGCGGAACATTATCGAAACAATATCCGATTTCACCGAAATCAACGTCAAAATGTTCGTTACACTGAGAGGATCAAAAGTCATGTTGACCTCACCTTGAGACTAGGCCGGACGCGCCCCCACGCGCCGCCGTGAGTGGCTGCGCGTGAAATCCACGCGCCAGCTACAGTGCTGCTACAGTGCTCCTCCTTCACCCGTTTGTCTGGTAAACGGGTTGAAAAACCCGCGAACAGACCGGTTCAAACTCACCCAATTCGACACCAATTTAGTCCGTTCTTTCCACTGATCCCTTCTAATCCAACTCTAATTGAGTTCTGCAAGTTCAATTACTTGAATCATGGTCTAAATCCTCACGACTCTCGATCGATCCTCGACGGGTTTCCAATTCGGGTTTCACGATTTCATCCCTGGTTTTCAAATTAATTCATTCAGTTAGCATCGTGAGAGTGTAAGGAATGTTTCTACAAGATCAAATCGAAGAATTCTTACCTCTAACCCGTCGAACCCAAGCTCGATTTGAAGTTGCCATGGAAGCTCAATTCATCCTCAATCCGACACCGTTTCACTTCGTTTTTGTTGCAGAAAGGTTCGTATGGATCCCAGAAGTCGAATTGAATCATCAATTTCGACCCTCACGGCTCACAATCTCGAATTCGAAAGTCCCCCCAATTTTCAAGATTTTTCGATTCGAAATTAACCCAGGGGCCTCACTGTCACTCGAGTCTCTCTCTCAATTCGACTTCCTCAGTCTCCCAATTGCACAATGAGACCGAAACAATGGGTTATCAGCTGTTAATGGACAATCATTAAGACAACCCACAATTTAGGGAATTTGTGTCTAAAGTGGTATAATTGTGTTTCCCATGATTCCCGTTTCAATGTTAGCAGCTGGGGTATGGAAGATGACAAAGTGACAAATGTCACAATCTGGTAGCAAGAATCAATGTTAAAAGACCATTTTGCCCTCCGTTCGACAAATTACCATTTTACCCCTAGACATCCGTGACCCGTAACTTGGTCACCCGAACTCCGTTTTCGACGTGCCGCCTGTCGTTGGATTCGTATCGACGAGACCTACGTAACGGTCCTTGGCCCTCGTCCATCGGACCTCCCGATCAAAAAGTCAACATTTGGCCCCTAATATGCCAAATTACCAAAATACCCCTCAACTTCTGAACATCATAACTTTCTCTACAAATGTCGGAATCGAACGTGCCACCTGTCTATGAACTCGTGACGTCCCGAACTACGTCACAGTCCTCGGTTGAAGTCCATTTGACCGCCCGAACTAAAAGTCAACATTTTGCCCACGCTAGGGGCAAAACGGTCATTTTGCACGTTTCGTCCAATTTCACTCAACTAATCCCCGATTAGTCATTCTAAATCATAATTAATTAATATTCAATCCCGATATTCGGGACGGGTCATTACAAATTCAGCTTAAGCTGGACCGTATCTTGGTCAATGAAGAGTGGTTGTCCAGGTTCCCGAATTCGGCTGCTATGTTTTTGAAACTTGGCTCCTCTGACCATTCTCCTTGTCTTTTATCCCTGGGTAACCCTTGTCGTATGCGGAGGACTCCGTTCAAGTTCTTTAATTTGATGGCTGAGCGTGAGGAATTCCTGCCTATTATTGAGCAAGCTTTTAATTCTCCTTGTGATGGCTCTGCTCAATTTCGGTTTGCTTATCGGCTTAAGCGTGTTAAGGCTGCTCTTAAAAGGTTGAACAAGGCCCCTCTGGCTGATGTGTCTGAAGCAGTTGTTGCTGCTAAAGCTGATATGGATTTGTGTCAAGGTGCGTTGGGGGGGAACCCTTCTGATGTGCACTTGGTGGAGCGTGAAAAATGTTTGTTAAGGAAGTATGCGGGCTGTCTGTTGGCTGAAGCTAGTCTGTTTAGGCAAAAAGCCCGTATTCATTGGTTGGACGAGGGGGATAAGAATACTGCTTTCTTTCATAAAGTTATCAAAAAACATGCCAACCGTAATCGCCTTAGCTCTATTGTTCGGGTTGATGGGTCTATTGCTTCTGAGGAGGCGGATATAAAGGATGAGGCCGTTTCATTTTTTTAACAGGTTATTGGGTACTACTTGTCCGGTTGTGGGGATGAACTTTCCAGAGCTAATGTCTACCACTGTATCTACAGAGCAGGCTATGGTTATGGGTGCTCCTGTTAGTGATGGCGAAATCAGGGAGACATGTTTCAAGCTTAAGCCAAATAAGGCCCCTGGTCCGGATGGGTTCAGTGTTCACTTTTACCATCGTGCCTAACCTGTTATTGGCCCTCATGTGATTAGTGCTGTCAAGGAGGTTTTCTCCAACTCCCGTCTTCTGGGTGAAACAAATTCCACCATTGTTACTTTGGTGCCCAAGATTGCCAATCCTTCCTCTTTGGGAGACTTTCGCCCTATCTCTTGCTGCAATACGATTTATAAGATTGTGGCTAAGATTATTGCTAATAGAATTAAGCCGATGCTCGGGTCTATCATCTCCCCTAATCAGTCAGCTTTTGTTTCGGGTAGAAGAATTGGGGACAAAATTCTCCTGGTTCAAGAATTGTTTAAGGGTTACCACCTCAACTCTGGTTCTCCTCGATGTGCTGTGAAGGTGGATATTCTCAAGGCCTATGACTCCCTGTCTTGGGATTTTATGATTGATGCTCTCAAGGCTTTTCAGTTTCCCCCTATTATTGTGGGTTGGATAAGAATGTGTATTTCGAGCCCTCGTTACTCTATTGCTATTAATGGGGAGTTGGCGGGGTTCTTTCCTGGGAAGCGGGGCCTTAGGCAAGGTGATCCCTTATCTCCTTATCTTTTCGTGATTGCTATGGAGATCTTTTCGTTGATTTTGGCTAGGAGCATTGGTAGTAATCCGGAGTTCAGATTTCACTGGAGATGTGACAAGGTAACCCTCTCCCACCTTGCCTTTGCTGATGATCTCTTCGTATTCTCCTATGGTAATACTAGATCTTTGTCTGTCGTTAAAGATGCCTTAGAGTGCTTCTCTAGTGTTTCTGGGTTATTGCCAAATCTAGGTAAAAGTCATTTGTATGCTGCTGGGGTTACTCCGGGAGTGAAAAGACAACTTCTGCAGTGTTTTGGTGTCCAGGAAGGTTCTTTGCCCGTTCGTTATCTTGGGATCCCAATTATCACCACAAAATTAAGTTACACAAATTGTACCCCCGTTTTGGAGCGAATTCAGAATCGAGTCAGAGCCTGGGAGCATCGCTCTCTCTCTCTTTCGCTGGAAGGCTTTTGCTTATTCAAGCGGTGCTAAGTAGCATTATGGTGTTCTGGGGTTCTCACCTGTTTCTACCGAAGTGGATCACGTCAGACATTGAGCAGATCCTCCGGTGTTTTCTGTGGTCGGGTCATAGTTCTGGGTTGTACTATGCTAAGGTTGCTTGGACGTCAGTGTGTAAACCTAAAAAGGAAGGTGGCCTTGGTTTACGAAAGTTACATCCTTGGAATATCTCAATGATGGGGAGGTATATTTGGTACCTTTTCGAGGGAGGTTCCTCTAATTTGTGGGCTAATTGGGCCAAGGTGTATTACGTCCGGGATCGCTGCCTCTGGAATTTGAGGATTATTACCAATTGCTCCTGGAATTGGAGGAAGCTTATGAAGTCGCGTGATCGCATTCGACCTTTTATCCTAGCCACTGTGGGTAATGGGGAGCGCATCTTTCTTTGGCATGATCTTTGGAATCCCCTGGGGCAGTTGGGGGACTTGGCGAGTCCTGAAGAGAGGGCTAGGTTGGGGAGCCACTCTGATGCTTTGGTTTCTTCTATCTTGGTTAATGGTAGCTGGCATTGGCCGTGGTCTTCTTGCCCTACTGCTTCTTTAATACATAACGCTTACTATTCCATGGTTACGAACCCTGCTCGGGAAGATAGGTTTACTTGGGCTCTTACTTCTAATGGGAGGTTTTCTTCCAATTCGTTGTGGAAGGAGTTCACTGCTGGTAGGAGTGAGGTTCCCTGGGCTCATCTGGTTTGGTCTCGGGCAGCGATTCCTAAGACTTCCTTTATTCTTTGGTTAGCAATCATGGGGCGTCTTACAACTATGGATTGGATTTCCAGGTACTCTACTCGCCCTACGGGCCTATGTTGTTTATGTGATAGGGCCCCTGAGTCCCATGAGCATTTATTCTTCGACTGCCGAGTTAGTGGTTCTATCTGGAGGCATGTCCTTAGCCTTTGTGGAGAACCTTGGTTGAGTCCTCCGTGGCCGAATTTTGTGGACTCCATTGCCTCTCGGTGGCGGGGTAATTCTTTGAATGTTTCTATCAAGAAATTGGCTTTAGCTGTCACGGTCCATATGCTATGGAAAGAGCGGAACGATCGGATTTTCTCCAACACTCGTTGTCTTCCCAATGTTATCCTTATTCGTATTATTGAGCTGATTAGGCTAAGATTGTGTAATTTTAATTTTAAAAGGAATGTAGGTAATATCCGTTTGGCTAATGTGTGGGGTATCCTTATTGATTAGTTTGTAACTCTGTTTGTTTGTGGCATGTTGCCTAGGTTTGTTGTTGCCTAGAGTGGGTGGTGCCGGTTAGCTTGTTTTCTCTTTGTAGGTGGTGTTGTTCCCTTTTTGGGCTCTTTTGAGCTTACCTTTTATTCATTTTGACTTATCAAAAAAAAAAACTAAACATTAGTTTCACTAGTGTGAGGGCCAGCTCATAAACATACGAAAAAGAGAGAAAAAGCTCGAGCATTATGATATTGTTCATACCAACAAGGAGAGCAGATTATACTTTTCCCAATAGTTTTTTTTATTTTCTAGGCCAACTTAATTGAGCAGGTGTATAATGACCCCAAGACATGATCTAGCGCCCTATTTAAGCAAAGGAACATAATAGCAACAAAACATATTCACATTCGGAACTGTTAATACATTAATCCCAGGCACACAATCCTTGTTGGAATCTCCATATGAGGCTTTCCTGCAGTAATGAGGACCTGAAACCTTCAAAATCTAACAATTCTTCAGTTTCAATAAAATTAGCTACATCTCCTTCAAGGTTAGCTCCTCTTCTCCACATCCTTGTCCCTAAGTGGCCATATTGTAGAATCACGTGCTTAGGACTTTCATATCTAGTTGATATAGAATATAGATACAGAAATGACTGCAAAAATCAATCATCTCTATAAGATTGTGACTACGCCCAAACTACGCATTAAATTAAACATGTAATTCGAGTGTTATGCAATTTAAACTCTTTTTGTGTAGATGTAGTATTGATAAATAGGGATCGTTCTTAACCGGGGAAATTAGGGATATTAATAATATGTTAGTGGGAGATGAATAAAAGAATAATGAATTAGAGAATTAAATAATAAAAGAATTAAATAATCAAAAAATTAATAAATTAAAGAATAGATGAATAAGAAATAATAAATTAATGAATTACAAAGAATTAATAAATTAACGAATTAAAGAATGAAATAATAAAAGAATAAAGGAATTAATTAATCAAAGAATAAATGAATTAATTAATCAAAGAATCAATAAATTAAAGAATAAAGGAATGAAAGAATAAAGACATCAAAGAATAAAAAAATAAAAGAATAAAAGAATAAAGAATAAACAAGGAGGGTTTTGAAGAGGTTTGTAATTATGTAAATAAGTAAAAGCATAGATGAACTCATTCTATTTCTACTCTAACTTATGCACAAAGTAGACTTCCCGTAAACACAAACTTCACCAACATACTACAATTGCATAAATTTGAATTAATCACGAAATTATATCTTCATAAACTCATATTTCTTCATACATTTTTCATATTATAAATGCACCGAACAACGGATTTTTACTTATAATATAATTACCTTAAGTTTGTGATTTAATGCACCGAACAGCGGTCATACATTAAATCTCTCCAAATCTACTCTAAATGCCCCGAACAGCGGATCAACATTTAGTTTCGAAATGAAATTTAAGCTCTAGAATGTAAGAAGTAAATGATTTTTAGAAAGTAAAACACATGAAGATTATACTCAATTTTCACAAAAGATAGGAAGGAGAAAGCAACACATATATTGCATTATAATTAGAACCAATAACAAATAAAAGAGTTTAAGAGAATGGAGAGCAAATGTTACACTTTTCAGATTGGGTGAGAACAATGAATTGTTTTTCACAAGGAACACCGAACAGCGACTGGAACCCTATGAAGATGGAAGAAGATTAAACAAGGAAATTCGGACTTGAACTCTCAAAATTTGTATTGGAACTATTTGCCAAAATTTCTCCTAAGAGAGGCTCAATTTTGTGTTTCTTGGAAGTGATTTCAACAAGTGAAATCAACTCCTATTTATAGGGGAAAAACTCAATTTAAACCCTAGAAAATAAATAAAAATAACTCAAAAATTACAATAAAATACTCAAAAGTGAAATGATGAGTTATGGTGGTTTTTGGGGAAAAGAAGTTAAAAAAAAACAAAGAAAAAGCTTGAAAAACAGCAAGAAAATCCATTTAATTGCTGCTGGTGGATTTTTGGCAGAGAATAACTGGAAAAAAGGGGCAAAATTCGGTCAGAGGGAGCTGGAAAGTGGCGCAGTGGCCGACATGTGTGCGCTGAGCTGGAGCAGGGCTGTCGGTGGCGTGCGCTGGAAAGGAGGAGAAAAGCATCGGCGGCCAGGCACTGCACTGAGCTTCCCACGTCAGGACGCGCGCGCCGAACTGGACCCTTGGCGTTCGGTGCCAGGCTGAAATGCTGCCGCTGGTTGGGCTGAAGCTGTTGTGGACTGGGCCTGGAGCTTGCGGACTGGGCTGCTTGGACGCGGGCTGCTTGGACGCGGGCTGCTTGGATGCGGGCTTCTTGGACTGACGGGCTGGGCTGCTTTTATCCATTGGGTTTGGGCTGCACAAATGAATTAATTTAATTAATTATTAACTAAATTAATTATTCCACCGATTTTCGTCCATAATTTATTCGTTATAATTCCGATCGAGACGATTCTTTCGCCAAAATGCTCCAAATTACAAACTTTATTTATCTAAACATAGAAATCACAAAATAATTTATTTTATCAATTTTTTTAATATTTTAATATTAAAAATCAAGTATAAAGGGTATAAAATAATATAAAATAATACTTATTTAACGTCCTATCAGATTGTACCTAGATGTCTAGTACACCTCCTTGAGACTATTGTGAGCGTGGCAGGGGAGCCTTTCAGCTTTAGCTGTCCAGCCTGGAAGCTTAAACATAAGTAAAAGAAACACCATACCATTTGCAAGAAGAATATTTTACAGACCTAATTTCAGAATCTCCATTCACCTTAGATGGGCGTGCATATAATGTAAACACATGAGAGAGAGAGAGAGAGAGAGAGAGAGAGAGAGAGAGAGAGAGAGATAACGTAACAGACATAAGGAAACAGTAACTTCAGGATATTTCCTTGCAGTAGAGGAATAATGAACCCATCAAGCTGCCAAAGGAAAACTAATGTGCATCAGCCAAAAAAATTAATCGCAAGTTCGAAGAGCTGACAACTTCTGGAAATGCTTTTCTTCCTTCTTAAAGATATAAATAATGGCATGAGAGAAAACACTCCAATTGTTTACTAATTACAAAGAAAGTCTAACCTTATACTCAATAAGTTCGTCCAATAGATTTTTGGTCCAAACAAAGCGAGGATCAGCATGGAAACATGTACAAATTCATAATCCTGACCAAGAAGTTACTAGTTATAGATGATACTGTAAAGGAGGAAAGTACATCTGACAGAAGCTAAATAGAATAAGAAACAATATGAAAAAATCCATGATCTGGTGCATCAGTTCACTCAATACTGATTCTTATTAGCTTGGACATCAATCCTCCAGGAAAAGTCATTTGAACCAAGAAAATTGCAACAAGGATGGCATGCCTTTAATGTCATGAACCATGAAAGCATCTAAGAGGGCAAGGATAATGCAAAAACCATCAAAAATAGAAGTAAGGCAGTTCCTTAGGGTGCTATCAGAGCTACTACTGTATCCTAGAGATAGGGAACAGGATGAGGAGATTTGGAGAAAAGGACAGAAATTAGAATGTGTTTAGTTTTACTATAATAGCCACAGATTTCATTTCTTCTTCAATCTCCCATCTATCTCCATCTCTCTTATTCTAATTATCTTCTACCATCTCTGAAAATTTTCTTCTTGGTTCTAAATCACCAAGATATTCCTCCTCATCTTTCTATTTTCCTTCTCTCAAAGTGCTCCTCTTGGTTCATCCCCATTTAGCCTTTTTCTTCTGTCTTTCCCTCTTACTTCGGCGGAGTTACGGATACCTAGTAAATTAAACCTGAGGACTAACATCTATCATGTGTGCGACAGCTTATGTCACCTAATTTGTCTGACATGGATGACTTTCAGGAAATAATCAGTTTATGATAAACCAATTTTACAAGTTTCAAACTAACCTGCTTCCATATCGGTTTGGCCATCCATCCTTTCATTAACTTAGATCTTCTTTGAAAACTAGTAGAAATGATCAAATACAATATAATTAGCCTAAATTGACATGAAACTTAACCGAAAAGAGGCATAATTTGACCTCAGTCACCTGACACACGTTTAAATATAACCACATAGCAATGGCGAAAATAGTGGTAATCTACTAAAACTGCCACCTAACATGTTCAAAACCTTTTAAATTTCAGCTCAGGTCTAGGTATTAGAATTTACTTGAATATAACGTCTGTTTCGTAGGAAAAGTACAGCCCTGGAGTTGATTGGACTGTTTTCAGCAGAGCCATGAAGTAAGCTTCATCCTTTTTCTGCGCAAAGACATCATAAGCATTCAGGAAAAACTTCAAAGTCGTAAAAAACCCAAGATAGACTCACATTACTTTCATATACGACTCACATTACTTTCATATACGGATCAAAAGAATTAAAAACCTTACCTCTTGAGCAGTTGAATGCTTCAGAACCTCATTGCAGGACCGAAAACTCATAAAGGTTACTCTATAAATAGGTAAGCCAAGATAATTCCCAACTTCGGTCCACGAAGTTATTACTAAGAACTAATTTCCTGCAACAAATATATGAATTCAGCAAAGAAACGTAATTTCCTGGAAATTAGCTCAAACCAAATTTCAGGATGCAATTTTGGAAACAAAATTCAAAACACAAACTATAGAAGGTAAGCAACAAAGAGCAAGTAATTAATCACCTGCAAGCAATCTGATCGTTCCTGCCACTCCATATATCGTTGACGTTTTCGATGGACGTGTAGACGAAGAAAAATCACCTGATAAAAATCCACACTGAGCAAAAAAAAAATGAAATTCGATTAACGAAGCTAAAATTTTATACCGGTAAGCGGCTCAACGATCCCGTCACGGCGGTTAATCGAAAATCCTTTATCTGGAGCCTCCACGGTCACCTGCAAGCAATCTGATCATTCCTGCCACTCCATATATCGTTGACGTTTTCGATGGACGTGTAGACGAAGAAAAATCACCTGATAAAAATCGACACTGAGCCAAAAAAAATGAAATTCGATTAACGAAGCTAAAATTTTATACCGGTAAGCGGCTCAACGATCCCGTCACGGCGGTTAATCGAAAATCCTTTATCTGGAGCCTCCACGGATTTGATTACGAACTTCTCCTGAAACTCCTGCAACTCGAGCTTCTCATATAGCTTGAATTTACCGGCCGAACAAGATCCGCTGTCCATTTGCGCAAATCGAAGAGCCCTAGAAATCTCAATCCAAGGATTGATCGAATAAGAAAATGGCTGTTGCAAATATGGAAATGTTCTAACCTCTCTCCTCTTTTTCAGGATTCAGCTGATCATCCATGTCCAAGAAAACGAGACTCCGAAATGACATTATCACCCCCAAGGATTTCGTGATTATTCGGTGACTTGGAGGGCAATTGGTGGAAACAAAATTTGAATTATTGTCTGTAAGCACCTATTTTGCGTGTGCAACTGTAGCGTAATAAGTTGCTGTAGGAAGTAAATAATAGAGGAACAAGATTACCAGGAAAATTAATGCGGTGAATGATTCTTGGGATGAGTCGCGGACAATGTCGCTTTCTTTAAGACGTTTCGCTGCTCTGCCCAAGATGTGCCAGCAGTTCAAAGTTGGCCACGCCGTCCCCAGGATAAAACAGCCCCAGAATCACCTGTCTAGTTCTTCCTTGCACAGAGAAAGAACCAAAAACAATCACTCTTCTAACCTGCTCAGAACTCCCAATTCTTTTAGGAAAAAAAAACAAAGTGATTTTTGCTTCAGGTGGTTTTTAATTGAACTAAAACAGTATATTTATGCACACCCAAAAAATGAACGTTGAGAGATAGTGGCCAAGAAATCAGGAGATGTATTTCAGTAGATGAGAAAGACCAGGTCTTACTCTTATCCAAATAAAAGATAAACCAAACAAATTAATTTAATCCTGATTTTTTTTGTAAAAACAAAACTGACCCAACAATCCTCCACTTGTTTTTTCAAAATCTTGAACATTGAGCAAGTTAACATAGAGATGTGCATCAGCAAAGGTGTTATTAAACTTGAACCTCTACATAGTGATAATGCTTCAGAATAAACAAGAGTAACCTGTAGTTTTGAACTCTATCTCTGACAAACACTACACACACAACTCTCATAGAGTGAAGTTCCAAAAAGCCAGCACATTACGGCCATGTGCTTCTATCCCAGTTTAATGAATGATTTAGAATTTACCCAAGAATTCATAGAAAGCGGCCTCACTTTCGCATTCACATAGGTGAGACTATCAAGGATATTCCTGTAGCTAGATATCCCACTCAATATAGAGTATAGAACTCATTAAGAGTTATCAATAACTCAACCTCACATTGCTTCAGGATTTCATGCTTCTAATAAATGACCATGGAGTAATTATAGATTGCATGACAACAACATCACTTTATGAATTGTTATTACCCATTGAACCTATTTCTTGGGATCTCCAGTTTATAGGTTGGGTTTCTATCACAAGTGACTCAGCTAACTAAGGGTTTCAGTCCCATTTCCTCTGAGAATTTCCAAACTTTTTCTCGTGCTAATCCTTTCGTCAAAGGATCTGCCAAATTCTCATTAGAGCGTACATAATCCACTCTTATAGTACCGGTAAAGATAAACTCTCTAATAGTGCTATGTTTGCGACGAATCTGCCGTTTCTTGCCGTTATAATAACGGTTCTCTACTTTTGCAATAGTGGTTGTACTATCACAATGAATAAGAACAGACGGTATTGGCTTCTCCCATAAGGGAATATCTGATAACAAGTTTCTCAACCAACTTGCTTCCTCACTAGCCATAGCTAATGCTATCATTTCTGCCTCCATAGTGGATTGAGCCAATATAGTCTGTTTCTTAGACCTCCATGACACTGCACCATTAGCAATAATAAATATATATCCACTAGTGGCTTTAGAGTCATCTGAAAGGGCATTCCAATCAGCATCGCTGTATCCTTCAAGGACAGCGGGAAACTTCTGGTATTGTAATCCTAGCTTCATTGTCCTTTTTAGGTACTGCATGACCCTCCCAATAGCATTCCAATGCTCCATACTAGGACTACTTGTAAATCTGCATAGTATTCCTATAGCATAAGCTATATCAGGTCTAGTGCAATCAGTAGCATACCTAAGGCTACCAATGATGCTCGCATACTCAGTTTGTCTAACACTATCACCAGTGTTCTTGAACAACTTTACACTAGGATCATAAGGAGTACTTGCAGGTTTACAATTAAAATAGTTATATTTCTTTAGAACTTTCTCAATATAATGAGATTGGTCTAAAGAAAACCCAGTTTCTAACCTTGTAATCTTAATCCCAAAGATTACACTAGCTTCACCTAAGTCCTTCATGTTAAAGTTAGCACACAACAAGATTTTAACATTATTAACAACATGAATATTAGACCCAAAAATAAGCAGATCATCCACATAAAGGCAGATAATAGAGCAGAGATTATTTTCATATTTAAAGTAGATGCATTTGTCACTTTCATTAATCTTAAACCCATTTGAAGTGACTAAACTATCAAACTTTTCATGCCATTGCTTAGGTGCCTGTTTTAGTCCATAAAGAGATTTATCTAATTTACAGACTTTATTTTCTTTTCCAGGAATTATAAAACCCTCAGGCTGATCCATATAAATTTCTTCCTCTAAATCACCATTCAAAAAAGCAGTTTTAACATCCATTTGGTGCACTACAAGGTCATGAACAGCAGCTAATGCAAATAAAACACGAATAGAAGTTATTCTTGTGACAGGAGAATAAGTATCAAAGAAATCCACATTATGTCTTTGTCTATAACCTTTGGCCACAAGGCGTGCCTTGTATTTGTCAACTGAGCCATCTGGTTTCATTTTCTTTTTAAGAATCCATTTACAACCTATTGTTTTGCAACCAGGTGGAAGATCAACCAAATGCCAAGTTTGATTGGATTCCAGCGAATCCATTTCATCATTTGGCATCTTGCCATAAATCTGCATCCAAAGAAGTTAAAGCTTCTTGAATAGTATTAGGATCTTCCTCTAAAGTATAAGCATGGAAGTCAGAGCCAAAATTCTTGGCAATCTTAGCTCTTTTACTTTTTCTTGGTTCTAAGACAGATTCAATAGGTTGTTTAATTCTAGTACTATTTGTATTAGTTGAAGAAGATCCCTCAATTGTTGAACCCCCACTAGTTCTCAATTTAAAAGGTAACTTATCTTCAAAAAAATCTGCATCAACAGATTCAATAATAACCTGGTTTTTTAAGTCATAAAATCTATAAGCCTTACTGTTAACAGCATAACCAATAAAAACACATTCATATGCTCTGCTAGCCAATTTTGTTCTTTTTGGATCAGGAATTCTAACATAAGCCAAGCATCCCCAAGTTCTAAAATATAACACATTTGGCTTTCTATTTTTCCAGATTTCATAAGGTGAGGTTCTAGTCTTAGAGTTAGGCACTCTATTCAAAACATAGCATACAGTCAATAAAATTTCACCCCACCAAAATGAAGCAGCACCAGAACTAAGCATGACAGCTACAGTAAGTTCTGATAAAGTCCTATTTTTTCTTTCAGCTTTACCATTCATTTCAGGAGAATAAGGAGCAGTAGTTTCATGAATAATTCCAAGAGACATAAGCAAATTATTGAAATCACTAGATTCATATTCTAGTCCTCGGTCACTACGTAATCTCTTAATTTTTCTAGTAAACTGATTTTCAACTTCAGTTATGAAAACTTTAAACTTATCAATAGCTTCACTCTTATTTCTCATGAGATAAGCAGAACAATAATTTGAACAATCATCAATAAAAGTGATAAAATAGCGTTTTCCATTCCGAGTCAATGTTCCATCAAATTCATATATGTCAGAATGAATTAGATCAAGAAGTTTTGTTTCTTTAGTTACTGAATGATGTGAACTTTTTGTGATTTTTGCTTGACTACAGAATTCACATTTCTTAAAGTCATTCAAGGTCATGTGAGGTATAAATCCTAAGCTACTCATGTTTTTAACAAGTCTTTTGTTAACATGACAAAGCCTAGCATGCCAAGTATTAAAAGAACACACCATGTAAGCAGAAGCAGATATTTTATTAGCATCAACATTCAATTTGAACATCCCATCAGTAGCATATCCCTTACCCACAAAGATACTATTTTTAGTAAGAGAATACATATCTACTCCAATGGTTTGAGTGAATCCAGCCTTGTTGAGAAGATAGCCAGAAACCAGGTTCTTCCTTATTTCTGGAGTATGCAGAACATCCTTGAGAGTGACAGTCTTTCCAGATGAAAATTTCAGCTCCACTTCTCCAGTGCCAGCAACATTTGTTGAGTGAGAATCACCCAACAGAACTTTCTTGTCCTCAATCTCATAATAGGTCTTGAATAAGGAACGATCATAGCAGACATGGCGAGATGCGCCGGTGTCCACCCACCACCCCTCAGATACATCAACCATGTTGATTTCAGAAATCATAGCAATTAATTGCTCTTCAGTAAGGTTCGCCACTGGAGGACGACGCTTACTACGACAATTCCGGGCAAGATGCCCTGGCCTGCGACAGTTATAACAAATAAACTGTCCCGAATCATCTTCTCGTGAGGGGGGCTGATTCCTATTCTGATTAGATTGAGCACCACGGTTCTGATTTTTGTGATTGAAGCCTTTCTTATTCTGATACTTCATATTCTTGACGTTTGTCTTCAGGACAGCAGAGGCCTTGTTTCTATCGGCAGCTTTCTTGCTGTTAGACACAATCATAACTTCTTCCTTCAACTCTTGCTTCCTAGCTTCCTCTTCAATGCGAAGCCGAGTGATCAAACTCTCAAGGGAGAATTCTTTGGTTTTGTGGCGGAGAGCATTCTTGAAGTCCTTCCAGGTTGGTGGCAGCTTGTCAATGATCACAGCAACTTGAAATTGTTCATCTAAATTCATACCTTCAGAGATGATCTCATGAGCAATCCTCTGCAGCTCATGAGATTGAGCTTCAACTGATTTGTCATCGACCATTTGATATTTCAAATAGCGACAGCAAATTTCTTCGCACCTGCTTCTTCAGTATCATACTTTTTCTGAAGTGAGTCCCATAATTCCTTAGCAGTGTGATAATCAGAGTAGTAATCATAAAGTTCATCACTCAATCCATTCAGAATATAATTCTTACAAAGAAAATCCTTTTCAGTCCAATTCTCTAAGGCTCGGGTTTCTTCTTCACTAGGTTTATTAGGCATGGGGGGCATGATGGTTGTGCAGTTAGAGGCTACCTTTTTTGTGGTAAGAAAAAAGAGCATTTTTTGCCTCCAACGTTTGAAGTGAAGACCCTCAAACTTGGAGGGTTTGTTGAAGTCAGGAGTTGAAGAGTTTTCGTGATCCATGGCAGATGAAAAAGAAACGTCTTACAATTGTAGGAAGTAAATAATAGAGGAACAAGATTACCAGGAAAATTAATGCGGTGAATGATTCTTGGGATGAGTCGCGGACAATGGCGCTCTCTTTAAGACGTTTCGCGGCTCTGCCCAAGATGTGCCAGCAGTTCAAAGTTGGCCACGCCGTCCCCAGGATAAAACAGCCCCAGAATCACCTGTCTAGTTCTTCCCTGCACAGAGAAAGAACCAAAAACAATCACTCTTCTAACCTGCTCAGAACTCCCAATTCTTTTAGAAAAAAAAAAAAACAAAGTGATTTTTGCTTCAGGTGGTTTTTAATGAACTAAAACAGTATATTTATGCACACCCAAAAAATGAACGTTGAGAGATAGTGGCCAAGAAATCAGGAGATGTATTTCAGTAGATGAGAAAGACCAGGTCTTACTCTTATCCAAATAAAAGATAAACCAAACAAATTAATTTAATCCTGATTTTTTTTGTAAAAACAAAACTGACCCAACAGTTGCAAGTGACAAGACTGGATGGCGTGGTGATATCTGGATGGCGCGAAGAGTCAATGTGATGATAATGAAAGGATGTCTACGAATACGAAGTACGAACATTTTTGTATTTCCGTACACGGACGGATTCAGTAACTAACAAGTCTAACATTTAAACGGTTCGGCTATTCAGCACTTCAGCCCATTTGGCTTTGTATCTTCAGTCAATTTTTTAAAAACTTATTTGGACGGATTAGGATTCGTAGATAAAACAAGATATGCATTGCTAAATTTAAGTTAAATTGTAATTAAAATAATTTTCTAAATTTAAGTTAAATTGTAATTAAAATAATTAGAAAATTATTTTAACAAACTCCTTTAAAAAAAAATCACCTTATTAGTATTTAAAAATCTCAATATTTTACTATTTACTTCAAGTTAACAAATTGAAATTTAAATAAAATTCATCTCAAATTTTTTTATTATTTGTTTTAACTTGAATATCTGTTTTTTTTTCGTCGAAATAGATGAAGCTTTAAGAATTACAAACCTAATCCAAGTGCACAGCTGAAGTTGTCAAACTAATAAACTTTATTTGCTTAATCAGAGTAATATCAAATTTATATTGCCGTACGCATGTTTCTTGGTTGCATACCGATTTGGTGATGCATTCGGATTTCTGAGGGATGGGTGGAATTTTATATATACTTCATTCCCCTCCTCAACCTCAAATTAATTCATTAACTCTTGTTATTTCTTGTATTGCAAGTTCGAGCAACAAAATACATCAGAGATTGAGAATCGAACTAAACACCTAAAGGAAGATGGATGGAAATAATGCCATCAATGTCAGCTGAGGACAAGCACATTCCTGAAGAAATCATTCACGAAATTATGGTGAGGTTGCCGGCCAGACCCCTACTCAGATGTACCTTAGTGTGCAAGTCATGGAGGTCTCTTAACCAAACCTGTCTTTATCCACACCGATCTCCAATTCAAGAGCCAAAACGACAATGCTCCACTGCTTCTATGGTGGCGACCCAATGCAAATGCATTCTCGTTGCATTTGGATAATAGCCCATCTTCAAAAATCCACAATTATAATCCCTTCATAGTTCACATCACAGTTAAAGGGCATGTGAATTTTGTGATCAGAGCTTGTAACGGGGTTATATGCCTCCATTTCCAAGATTGTACCACCATAAATTGGAATTCCTGTCTATACCATATCGGCCCAGACCGAGCAATACACCTAGACCAACTGCAGGCCTAGCCCATTGCCGAATGATGATCAATCCAGATCAATCTTGGAGGCCCAGCCCTCTGCTGGTTTGGCATGTCGGCCCCGACCGACCCAGCCCTCTTCCAACATCATACCAACTCTGGAGGCCCAGCCTCTATCGGTTGGTACGTCGGCCCAGGCGACACAATACTTCCGCCTAGCACAAGCCCAAGGGGTCCAGGCCCACTCATGCGAGCAAACCCTAGTTGGGCTTAGACAACCCCTCGATGCGTCAGTCACACAGCAGTTGACATTTGTTCCACATCGGGAGAATACGATTATTATCCTCACCACACTCATACAAGAGGGGTTCATTTGTCGTAAAAGGTAACTAAGCATTTACTATTCACAACTACTTTTACCGTACACATTTTACCACTCACCCTATACCTTAGACCGACCACTGACTTGGGAATTGAAATACCTTTGGACTGATACCACACCTGACGCGGCCCATCCCAATCCCCCCGGGATTACCATGGAATGTGTCATGCTCCCGTCTGACAAGAGGTGTCAGACAAGGGATAACCTGTTGCCACTGCCAAACCGGGCTTCCAGAGTGCGTAAGGATCGATGGAGAAGGTGTATGATGTCCCAGTCTCTGCTACAGTCGCATCAATTATCAACCTGAAGGGCATTAAAACAAAAGCTGTGAGTAGACAAAAATAAACAAGTCTGTTTAAAACATTTATAAGACATTTATGCCCCTTAGTAAAAACATATGCATGCACCATCATTTGAAATCATAAATCATATAGTATGAACCCTAAGGCATGTAATAAAACCATAAACATAATTTTAGCCACTGCACTATACACTCCAATCCGACATCCCCGATGTCTGACGTCCCTGACGTCCAATAAGGTCACAATCACAAGGCTACGCGTGCCACTCGGGTCTCAATTCCGAATTCAATCCCCGAACCCCGTTCGGGTACAGCATCCCCGATGCTTAGCATCATAGACGCTGGACGTTCTAGACGTCCGTGACCACTCCGGGGTACCTCATCCGGAGGAGACAGTATCATATGGATGGATCTATACAGTGCAGTACCAAATACATTTTATTGATATCCAAATGCAAAGCATATATATATATACATAGATAAAATTCAAACAATTCTTTAAGTTCCATCAGACGGGTCTCAAGCCCAAATACCGTGAAACGTGCCATAGCCATAATTTTCATATCATCAAAACCGTTATAAGTCCAAATAGTTGATTTAAATCCAAAATCATTTGTTCAAATCCATTTTAGGGTCCCCGACCCGAAATCACGTGTATAAATCAACTGGGCCCTTGACCCGATTTCATAAGTTAACTGGCCCCTGGCCTGAATTCATAAGTTAACTGGGCCCCCGGCCCGATTTTTCTTTATCAAGTCCGTAACCGTTTCATGAAATCATATCCAACCACATTTATGGAAATCGGCGCAATTCCAAAAAAACCTCGATTTACGTGCAAACACGTAAATCACCTCGAAATGCGTGAAATCATATAAATTCACCGATATCCAAAATAAATCATTTAATCACAATTATAAAAATCATGAAACAGTTATGCATGCATCGAATTTATAAAACCAATGTCCACTCACAGACCGTTTAACCGAGCGCCTCGATACGCGTGCCATAGGCCTTCCCGGGCCACACCACTATCACCGGGACTCCCAATCCTGTCCAAATCACATTAGAGGATCACTAACCTCATCATTAACATCCTATTCAAGTCCCGTATTTTTCCCGAATTTTTAAGTATTTTAAAACTGGATTTAAAACCTTCGGACATCCCGAACAATATCGAAACGGGATCCGATCGACACGAAACCAACGCTAACATGTTCGTTACATTGTATAGGACAAAAGTCATGTTGACCTCACCTCGAGATTCGTGCCCACGCGCCACCGTGAGTGGCTGCGCGTGAAAGCCACGCGCCTGCTACAATGACTGCTATAGTCACCATCTTCACCCGTATGACTGGTAAACGGGTCTGATTACCCGCGACCTGACCCGGCCAGAAACCAGTCAATTCAAGCTCGATTCCTTCCGTTCTTGATCTTAAAACAATCATTAATTATCCAATTAGAGTTTTAGGTCCTTAATTAACTCTGAGCAACCTTAAATCAAGCTATTGACCCGTGATCACCCAAACGGGTCGATCACCCAAACTCAGTCATTTCCCAACCATTATCAAATTAACTTCACCGGAAGTGTACAAGGACCCAAACGAACCCAAAAGCACAACCAATTGAACAAGAGCTCACCTGGAAGTCGTCGTCCACAGCACTGCGTTTTCCCTGAAAACAGTGGCCACCGTCCCAGCTCAATCGTGGCTGGTTCCCTTCGAAAATGATACGGCTGAGCTCCAGACACTCCCAGAAATCTAAACCCGTCCTTGGTTTGGTCCAACAAGGCTCAGAAATTAAATTCTGAATTTTCCCTCCAAGAACCAGAAAATGGTTTCTCACGGGTTCCTCTCCAATTCGACAGCCACACAAGCTCAGAATGATCCTCACAATTCACTCACAATGTCATTAATCCAATTCAGTCGTTAAAAGTGCCTCAAAGCACCACGCAGGTCCATTGTGTAAAGCTCTTGCACAGACCCGAAACCATTATTAAATGGTGCCCATGATCTTCCAATCAGTTGCCAACTCAATCCCATGCGCAACCGCACTTCAAAGCTGCCCAAAATCAGTCCCTTAATGTTAAACAATCTGTGGGATCGATCGCACAAACATCCCATTTTCACGGCTGTTGATCAACAGTGCACAGTGAAATTACCATTCTGCCCCTGTGCAGAAAATTACCAAAATGCCCCTCACGCATCCAGACCCGTAACTCGGTAATTCGGACCCCGATTGATGCGTGCCGCCTGTCTACGGACTCAGGGCGTCGAGACCTTCCTAACGGTCCTTGGCCCTTGACCATCGGCCCTCCCGATCGAAAGTCAACATTTTCCCCTATTTCGTCCAAATTATGAAAATGCCCTTGAACTTCCGTACGTCATAACTTTCACCACGAATGTTGGAATCGAACGTGCCACCTGTCTATGAACTCGTGACGTCCTAAACTACGTCACAGTCATTGGTCAAAGTCCATTTGACCGTCCGAATAAAAAGTCAACGTTTTGCCCACGCCTAGGGGCAAAACGGTCATTTTGCACAATTCGTCCGAAATCACTCAACTAATCCCAGATTAGTAAATCATAATTAAATATTATTAAATCCCGATATTCGGGACGGGTCGTTACAACCTTCCCTCCTTAAAGAATTTCGTCCTCGAAATTACCAAATATCCTTACTCCACATCCCACTCGTGGAAAATAATTTGGTCACACATCTGTGTACACTTGTACACCCACTAACCAACACAAAGCTCGTCTGAACTCAGTCGTGCCATCACGGTCTCTCACCGTACCGACCATACTCGACACCGCGAGTGAAATTGATCACCAGATCCTTGCCAATTTACCCTTTAGCTGAACTACTTCAGCTTGTCGGTTTCATTCAATCATCAATCTAAAAGACGTCTGCTCCCCCTGGGAGTCACCAAAACAAACCTGTCAGTCCACGCTGACACCAACAGTCAAACAGTCACCACTTAGCTTTACCACCCTGGTAAGGCTCCAACCATCGACTAATCAGTGACAACACCTCGTACTACATCACCCTCAATGTAGCGTAAGATCAACCACATGATCTCAATTCGCAGGGCAAGCCTAACCTGCGACACATATCAATCTTAATGTCCATAACCGCTGACTCCGTCAGCGAACCATGATGCTGGAAAATCACGGCGTAATAACCTCACACAAGGCTACTCGTGGTTTCACAGACCACCAACTCACTCATCCTGAGTGTACGTATACTGTCAACTTACTCAATCAAGTGGTGTAACTGGAACATATTGAATGTCAGCCCAGCAGCGATCACATATCTCCACACTAGGGTTCACTAGCCATCCGTGGCTAAGAGCGCCTGCTCGTACAATCACTGAACCCGACAAAAATAACTCTACCCAGTGCATAGTACTCAATGTCCAGTTCACACCCACCACCAAATCCAATGGTGTCGGAACCAAGTCGATTACCAACACGTTTAATCACACACCACGGGTACATCCCATGTACCGTCACCAGGCACCACTCAACCTATCCAGTAACCATACTAGTACAACGTACCTTGTACGTACATCTATCCACTAATCCGCCTACAACCACCTAGGTTGTGGCCAAACACGTTTTAATTACTCTAGAGTCCATCTGTCAGATACTATACCAGACAGATCAAAACTCCGACCCAAATCCATTTCCAAATCTGAATCCGAAATCATTATTCCGTAAGCTAGCATTGGAACAATCATTCCGCACCCAAATCTGGTTATCCACTTTCGAGCTTCGAAATCGAATCCTGAATCGTCACCCAGAGATTCGATTCCAAAACCCAAAATCTCGTTTACGTCTACCGAGACTTACCAAAATCGAACCTATCGGTTACTTGCTCAAGACACACGATTAACTTCATAGGGAAGCCAATCCCAATATCCACACGTCAAAGGTTGACGAAATCCGACTACATCGGAAACCTACTCACTTGAGTAACAAACCATATGGATTCCACTCCGAAAAGAAGTTCAGTCCCGTCATTCACGACTCACATACCAAGGTAAGAGTGATAAACTCACACCCAATCTGGATCATCACGATCACGACCCAGATCCATCACTACGTCATCCGACAAGTAACATCACGATCCTAGATCGTCACTATGCCCAAAGTCGACCACATCACAAATCAGATCCACCTGGGATCCACACATGCTCATAGCTAACAATCCATCTGAAAGCTGATCGTAGGGTCTTACACCCTCATTGAATCATTCGTCAAATTTCCCTTGGTGGAAAGATGACCTCGCATTTCACCACCAAATCCAAAATCATACACAATTGCTTGTGTTCAATGACCCAAGGCCAATCATGGGTCCGTTCACCAATACACGCTCAACGTACTGGTAACCACAATCATCATCTGCCACGGCAGGAAATAAGAAGTCAACCCCAATGACTTCGGAATACCAATCACCGATGCGGAAACGAGCACTCCCCTCGTCTCCCAATCACAACTCTCCCCGAATCGGGAGTTCCAACCATGTTGGAAACAGACATGCCCCCAATGAGATGTCAAGTCCAAACACTGGACTTCCCACGTCCTTACCTCACTTGGACCACCACGTGTCCAAAGTCAATTCATTATTCGGACCTCACGTCCGCCAATAATCATTTATGCACACACCCCGATTCCGAACGAGATTTCCTCAACTCCGCCTGGATGTGCATACCTTACAGCCTTCGTCTCACATCCCAACCTTTATAGGTTCAATCCTCAGGTTTCCACGTGATTCACAATCACAAAATCCCACACTTTTACCACAAATGGTTTTCCCCGTATTTCAATTTTAATAATTTCCTTGCACTTCCTGGGGATATTAGAGGTAAACAATCTTACCAATCTCGGAGTTGACAACAACTCCCCAAATCCACTGATTCTCATGACGTAGGGAACATCATCCCTAGATTCCTCAAGTCTTAATCATACCTTTTTATCCATTCGTCACTTGTTATCTCATAACTGTTGGGACCTATCCCAACACATCACAACCTCCACTGGATCCTATCCAGTCCATGACTCAACCATCACTGAGTCGCAGATACCAATCATATGTCCCTCAGGACAGAGTCACATCCCAAGTCGTGGCTCATCGTCATCACAATCACTGACACCAGCACCAGCGCTAGTATCACCGACACTTGCCTCAACACACAGGCATCCATACATCCATACTGGCACACAAACATCCACACTAGCACACGAACATCCACGCTAGCACACTGTGTGCAAGGTTGATACCCTGGATCTCCGTTCATACCGAACGACGATCCCGTATCACCACTCGTACCACGCGACTATGGGTACCTCCAATTTTGACCATCCGCACATTAGGATAATGAACGTTCCCTGAATGTCCCCTGATCCTCAAGTGTTAAAACCACACTAAATATCCTCGAAAACCAGTCATCTCGACACAAATGTCGACCAACAGTCATCGCTGTCAAGATCCGTATCCACACCTCACACTATTATTCGATCCAACACGGGATTCCACATCTTATCCCATAACCGTACCCGTGGATCGAACCCCATAATCCTGACTAGCCTCACTAGAGTCATCCACATTGTCATCCACGACCTCAGCCGCTCGTCGCAGCACAAGTTCTCATTTAAAGTTCACTTTTCCAGCCCATCAATTATAAATTAGGGTTCCAAAATCACACCCTAGGGTTCCGCTGAACCCAACTGCCTTCTGCAGTAAGATCCACAACCTGACCGACTCCGCGGTCCTGACATCGTATAGACGTCCAATCCAATCCAATCGTCAACTCAACGTGGGTACCATCGTGGGTTCCACCACGAAGGTTATCGGCTAACTTCGATGCACCAACATCTCTTACCCTAGCCATCACCACCAGGGTCCATAATTTAGACCATTACTCAACTGAGTTTCGTATTTCCATATCATTATTCAAATTGGGTTCCCTGAACCCAGCTGTGCCCAGTAGCACAACAATCCATCATCATATGACCGAACCGACGGTCCCACATTACCAGTTAATCACAAACAACCCCACTTGGGTCGAATCACGTTAACGCACGGCGTATCGGGCCAAACACACATTATCCACTACTCAACCCAAAACTATCTATCAGGTTGACAACGGAACTGCAGCCCAAAGAGACATCACACCCTCGACCTTTGCGCAAAAAAGAGCAAAACCTGCTCTGATACCACTTGACGCGACCCATCCCAATCCCCCCGGGATTACCATGGAATGTGTCATGCTCCCGTCTGACAAGAGGTGTCAGACAAGGGATAACCTGTTGCCACTGCCAAACCGGGCTTCCAGAGTGCGTAAGGATCGATGGAGGAGGTGTATGATGTCCCAGTCTCTGCTGCAGTCGCATCAATTATCAACCTGAAGGGCATTAAAACAAAAGCTGTGACTGGACGAAAATAAACAAGTCTGTTTAAAACATTTATAAGACATTTATGCCCGTCAGTAAAAACATATGCATGCACCATCATTTGAAATCATAAATCATATAGTATGAACCTTAAGGCATGTAATAAAACCATAAACATAATTTTAGCCACTGCACTATACACTCCAATCCGACATCCCCGATGTCTGATATCCCTGACGTCCAATAAGGTCACAATCACAAGGCTACGCGTGCCACTCGGGTCTCAATTCCGAGTTCAATCCCCGAACCCCGTTCGGGTACAGCATCCCCGATGCTTAGCATCATAGACGCTGGACGTTCTAGACGTCCGTGACCACTCAGGGGTACCTCATCCGGAGGAGACAGTATCATATGGATGGATCTATACAGTGCAGTACCAAATACATTTTATTGATATCCAAATGCAAAGCATATATATATATACATAGATAAAATTCAAACTAATCTTTAAGTTCCATCAGACGGGTCTCAAGCCCAAATACCGTGAAACATGCCATAGCCATAATTTCCATATCATCAAAACCGTTATAAGTCCAAATAGTTGATTTAAATCCAAAATCATTTGTTCAATTCCATTTTAGGGTCCCCGACCCGAAATCACGTGTATAAATCAACTGGGCCCCTGGCCCGATTTCATAAGTTAACTGGCCCCTGGCCCGAATTCATAAGTCCACTGAGCCCCCGGCCCGAATTCATAACTTAACTGGGCCCCTTGCCCGATTTTTCTTTGTCAAGTCCGTAACCGTTTCATGAAATCATATCCAACAACATTTATGGAAATCGGTGCAATTAGAAAAAAAACCTCGATTTACGTGCAAACACGTAAATCACCTCGAAATGGGTAAAATCATATAAATTCACCGATATCCAAAATAAATCATTTAATCAAAATTATAAAAATCATGAAACAGTTATGCATGCATCGAATTTATAAAACCAATGTCCACTCACAGACCGTTTAACCGAGCGCCTCGATACGCGTGCCATAGGCCTTCCCGGGCCACACCACTATCACCGGGACTCCCAATCCTGTCCAAATCACATTAGAGGATCACTAACCTCATCATTAACATCCTATTCAAGTCCCGTATTTTTCCCGAATTTTTAGGTATTTTAAAACTGGATTTAAAATCTTCGGACATCCCGAACAATATCGAAACGGGATCCGATTGACACGAAACCAACGCTAACATGTTCGTTACATTGTATAGGACAAAAGTCATGTTGACCTCACCTCGAGATTCGTGCCCACGCGCCGTCACGCGCCTGCAATAGTGACTACTACAGTCACCATCTTCACCCGTATGACTGGTAAACGGGTCTGATTACCCGCGACCTGACCCGGCCAGAAACCAGTCAATTCAAGCTCGATTCCTTCCGTTCTTGATCCTAAAACAATCATTAATTATCCAATTAGAGTTGTAGGTCCTTAATTAACTCTGAGCAACCTTAAATTAAGCTATTGACTCGTGATCACCCAAACGGGTCGATCACCCAAACTCAGTAATTTCCCAACCATTATCAAATTAACTTCACAGGAAGTGTACAAGGACCCAAACGAACCCAAAAGCACAACCAATTGAACAAGAGCTCACCTAGAAGTCGTCGTCCACAGCACTGCATTTTCCCTGAAAACAGTGGCCACCGTCCCAGCTCAACCGTGGCTGGTTCCCTTCGAAAATGATACGGCTGAGCTCCAGACACTCCCAGAAAGCTAAACCCGTCCTTGGTTTGGCCCAACAAGGCTCAGAAATTAAATTCTGAATTTTCCCTCCAAGAACCCGAAAATGGTTTCTCACGGGTTCCTCTCCAATTCGACAGCCACACAAGCTCAGAATGATCCTCACAACTCACTCACAATGTCATTAATCCAATTCAGTCGTTAAAAAGGCCTCAAAGCACCACGCAGGTCCACTGTGTAAAGCTCCTGCACAGACCCGAAACCATTATTAAATGGTGCCCATGATCTTCCAATCAGTTGCCAACTCAATCCCATGTGCAACCGCACTTCAAAGCTGCCCAAAATCAGTCCCTTAATGTTAAAAAATCTGTGGGATCGATCGCACAAACATCCCATTTTCACGGCTGTTGATCAACAGTGCACAGTGAAATTACTATTCTGCCCCTGTGCAGAAAATTACCAAAATGCCCCTCACGCATCCAAACCCGCAACTCGGTCATTCGGACCCCGATTGATGCGTGACGCCTGTCTACGAACTCAGGGCGTCGAGACCTTCCTAACTGTCCTTGGCCCCTGACCATCGGACCTCCCGATCGAAAAGTCAACATTTCCCCTTTTTCGTCCAAATTACGAAAATGCCCTTGAACTTCCGTACGTCATAACTTTCACCACGAATGTCGGAATCGAACGTGCCACCTGTCTATGAACTCGTGACGTCCCAAACTACGTCACGGTCATTGGTCAATGTCCATTTGACCGTCCGAATAAAAAGTCAACGTTTTACCCACGTCTAGGGGCAAAACGGTCATTTTGTATAATTCGTCCGAAATCACTCAACTAATCCCAGATTAGTAAATCATAATTAAATATTATTAAATCCCGATATTCGGGACGGGTCGTTACACACCGGTGCCTATATTCTGACCGACATACCAGTTTCATTCCTTTCAGGTCTACATAGGACACGTGGCAGAGCAGCATTCGTGTTGATGTGTAAACTGCCACATGGACAGATTGACAGCTGGATAAGTGAATCTAGTAGATTTAGGCATGACAAGTGTGAGTGTGTGAGTTGTGATGTAACCGTGAGGAGTGTAGTGAGGTTTACTTGATTACCAAGATTTGTGTAACTAACTAGCTAGGTGGCATTTCACTATTGGTTGCTGTGTGAGAGTATCCAGAGTGTGTGTAAGATTGCTATGTACGTGTTAGGTGCATTAATGTAAAACAGAATGAATGAAATGAAAAAACACAGAGAAGATTCAGAGTGATTTCTGGTGAGAATTCGAGTGAGGAATTTAACCAAACACTTGGTGTGCACCACTGAGGGTGATACCAAAAATCGATTCATTCATCATCATCTTCTTTCCATTTGATCAATAGAACAGTAATAAGAAGCAAAACATTCATTCTATCCTAAACCACGAGCTAGTCTCGATTCAATCAGCTAGTGTGTGCTGAAGTGTGAAGTTGAGTGAAGAACTTCACCTGTATTACAATCCTGTGCTCCAGCATCGAACCTTAATATGGTATCAGAGCAGGCTTGATCTGCATCTGGGGCGTGAGTGGAGAAGAAGAAGCAATTGCATTTGACATCTGAAGCTGCATCTGCAATGACAGGTCATGGTGGTGACTTGAAGATCCCACTCTTCAACGGGAGTAACTACGATTTCTGGAGAGTGAAGATGAGGACTGTTTTGCTTGCTTGAGATCTCTGGGAATTCATTGAAAACAAAATTCCAGAATCACCAAGGACAGCTGAAGTCACTGGTGAGAATCCTGCTACACAACCTGCTGCACAAACCGAAATCAGACCAACTCACATAGACCGTGTCAAATATGCTAAGGCATTAAGCATGATTCAGAATGCAGTCACTGATGAAATTTTTCCCAGAATTCCGAATGAGGTCAAAGCTAAAGAAGCTTGGGATGTTTTGCAGAGAGAGTACAGAGGAGATTCTAAGGTACGATCAGTTAAACTACAATCCCTTAGAAGAGATTTTGAGTATGCAAGAATGAAGGAAGATGAAACATTATCTCTGTATCTGTCAAGATTGTATGCAATAGTGAATAACATGAGAACTTATGGAGAGGATATCACTGAAAAACTTCTAGCTCAAAAGATTCTGATCAGTCTTACCAAACCATTATTGAAGAAACCAGGGACATTGACACTGTAAATGTTGAGAGTGTTGTGGCCTCAATAAGGGCATTTGATCAAAGGTTGGAGATGCACACAGATGGAGGTTTAGATAAAGCCCTAGCTAGTCTATCTGTGACAAATAGGCCAAGCCATGGCACTGATCGTTGGAAAACTAAGAAACCTTTCAAGCCTACTAAGAACTGGAACCAGAAGAACAGTTCAGTAAGGTTCAATTCAAACCAGGGATCAGGTGCTGGTCCTAACTCAGGAGCTGGTACTAGTAAGGGTGAATATCTAGGGACAAAACCTCTCTGCAAGAAGTGTGACAGGCATCACTACGGAAATTGTTGGTTCAAGGGTGGAGTCAAGTGCTACAACTATCAAAAGTTTGGTCATATGGCTAAGGATTGTACACAGAAGCCAGCAGGAAATTTGGCACAAGAAATCACAGATCCATCACCTAATCTGTTCTATGCTTGAAATGCTGCAGCAGTCAAGGATTGCAGTAAATGGTACCTTGACAGTGCTTGCAGTAATCACATGACAGGGCAGGAATCTATGTTGATTGATATAGATAGAACTGTTAAAGCAAGAGTGAAGATGGGAGATGGAAATCTTGTGCAGGCAGTAGGGAAAGGCACACTGGTGGTACAGACTAAACAGGGAGAGAGGCATATCAAAGAAGTGATGCTCTTACCAGGACTGGATGAAAATCTGTTGAGTATTGGACAGATGATAGAGCATGGGTACTTTCTGATGTTTGGGGATCAAACTGTGGACATCTATGAGGACAGTTCTATGTCTCAGAAAGTTGCTAAGGTTCAAATGACCAGGAATAGATGTTTTCCTTTGTCATTTGAATCTGTTAACCCAGTAGCAATGAGAGCCACAGTGAGTGAAGCCTCTGAGCTTTGGCACAGGAGGTTTGGCCATCTAAATTTTAAGAGTTTGAAGCTGCTACAACAAAAGGATATGGTGGTAGGACTACCTTTGCTGCAAGCTAAAGGAGAAGTCTGTGAAGGGTGTGTGGCCGGGAAGATGCATGTTGAGCAGTTTGACAAAGATCTCTCTTGGAAAGCATCTGATCCACTGGAATTGATTCACACAGATGTGTGTGGACCAATGCAGGAGACAACAAATGGTGGAAACAAATACTTTCTTACCTTCATAGACGACCATACCAGGATGTGCTGGTTATACTTCCTGTACTTGGTGTTTTCAAGAAGTTCAAGAAGATGGTAGAGCTGCAGAGTGGATATAAGATCAAAAGGATCAGGAGTGACAGAGGAGGGGAGTACATGTCACAGGAATTTCAGACTTTCTGTGAAGAAACAGGAATCTGCAGACAGTTAACTGTTGCATACTTACCACAGCAGAATGGTGTGGCAGAAAGGAAGAATAAGATCAAAAGGATCAGGAGTGACAGAGGAGGGGAGTACATGTCACAGGAATTTCAGACTTTCTGTGAAGAAACAGGAATCTGCAGACAGTTAACTGTTGCATACTCACCACAGCAGAATGGTGTGGCAGAAAGAAAGAATAGGACTCTGGTGGAAATGGCCAGGTCAATGATGCAAGAGAAGGATGTTCCTAACAAGTTCTGAGGTGAAGCTATAAACACTGCATGCTACCTTCTGAACAGATGTCCAACAAGCTCACTAAATGGCATGACACCATTTGAAAAGTTCACAGGGAGAAAACCAGGTGTCAAACATCTTAGAGTTTTTGGATGTGTTTGCTATACACATGTTCCAGATCAACTAAGACAGAAGTTAGACAAGAAATGGATTAAATGTGTGTTCATGGGTTATGGGAGCTGTGAAAAGGGATATAGGCTCTATAACCTGGAAACCAACAAGATAGTGATATCCAGAACTGTAGAGTTTGATGAAGGAACAAAGTGGAGATGGAATGAAACAAGAGAAGGAAATGAGGGGTTATCTGTGAGGAAACTAGGAATTGATCATGATCAAGGACAGGTTCAAGCATTGAATGAGGATTCTGTTGAACAAGCACAAGATCATGAGGAATCAGTTGATCAGAACCTGTCTGATCCTGATTCTCCAGAGATGCCTCAACCTAAGTACAGAGACTTAAGTGATGTGTATGCAAGGTGTCATATGAGTATCATTGAGCCTGAAAACTATCAAGATGCAGAAAGGGACAGAGGATGGCAGAAAGCCATGGAAAATGAGCTTGACATGATTGAGAAGAATGATACATGGGAGTTGGTTAAGAAACCACTTAATAAACCAGTCATTGGTGTTAAGTGGGTTTATAAAACCAAACTGAATCTTGATGGTTCAGTACAGAAGCAGAAAGCAAGATAGGTTGCTAAGGGATACTCTCAAAAGCCAGGGATTGACTTTAATGAGACCTTTGCCCCTATGGCCAGATTAGATACAATCAGAACACTGATTGCATTGGCTGCACAGAAGCAATGGAGGCTGTATCAACTGGATGTCAAATCAGCCTTCCTGAATGGCGTTTTACAGGAAGAAGTGTATGTGCATCAGCCTGAAGGTTATGAAGTTAAGGGATAGGAGGAGAAAGTCTACAGGCTACAGAAGGCTTTGTATGGGCTGAAGCAAGCCCCTAGGGCCTGGTATGGGGAAATCGACTCCTATCTACTTAGGTGTGGTTTTTAGAGGAGCACAAGTGAAGCAACACTATATCTCAGGGTAAATCAAGATGTGGGAACCTTGATTGTATCAATATATGTTGATGATATTATCTATACTGGTGACAGTGAGGGAATGATGCAGGAATTTAAATCAGAAATGATGAGGAGATATGAGATGACTGATTTAGGATTACTTCACCATTTCCTTGTAATGGGAATCTTACAGTCTCAGTCTAGCATCTATATTCATCAAAGAACATATGCTCAGACACTACTCAACAAGTTTGGACTGAAAAACTGCAAACCAGCAGGAACTCCCCTTACAGCAAATGACAAACTGCAGAAGGAAGATGGAAGTGGGGTTGCAGATGAACAAGAATACAGACAGATTGTGGGCAGTCTGTTGTATCTTACTGCCACCAGACCAGATATTATGTATGCCTCAAGTCTTCTAGCCAGGTTCATGCACAACCCTACTAAGAAGCATTTTGGAACAGCAAAGAGAGTTCTTAGGTATGTGCAAGGGTCTTTGAACTATAGCCTAGAGTACAAGAAAGGAAAAGCTGCTGTTCTACTTGGTTTCTGTGATAGTGACTGGGGAGGATCGATTGATGATAACAAAAGCACTTCAGGGTATGCTTTCAGTTTTGGGAGTGGAGTTTTCTCATAGGCCTCAGCCAAGCAATCAAGTATTGCCCTATCTACAGCAGAGGCTAAATATGTTAGTGCTTGTGAAGCAACAACACAGGCCATTTGGTTAAGGTTTGTCCTAAAGGATTTTGGAGAGGAACATGTGGGAGCTACAAGTTTGATGTGTGACAATCAATCTGCCATTTCTATGGCAAGAAATCCATCAGAAAACAAAGCATATAAACAGGAAAGTGCATTACATAAGGGAGGCTATACAGAATGGAGATGTTACACTCCTCTACTGTAGGACTGAAGATCAAATTGCAGAGATCTTCACCAAGCCACTGCCTAAAGCTAGATTCAACTACCTACGGGGTTTGCTAGGAGTATGTCCAGTGAACAGTTTAGGAGGGGTTGTTGATGTGTAAACTGCCACATGGACAGATTGACAGCTGGATAAGTGAATCTAGTAGATTTAGGCATGACAAGTGTGAGTGTGTGAGCTGTGATGTAACCGTGAGGAGTGTGGTGAGGTTTACTTGATTACCAAGATTTGTGTAACGTAACTAACTAGCTAGGTGGCATTTCACTATTGGTTGCTGTGTGAGAGTATCCAGAGTGTGTGTAAGATTGCTATGTACGTGTGAGGTGCATTAATGTAAAACAGAATGAATGAAATGAAAAAAAACAGAGAAGATTCAGAGTGATTTCTGGTGAGAATTCGAGTGAGGAATTTAACCAAACACTTGGTGTGCACCACTGAGGGTGATACCACAAATCGATTCATTCATCATCATCTTCTTTCCATTTGATCAATAGAACAGTAATAACAAGCAAAACATTCATTCTATCCTAAACCACGAGCTAGTCTCGATTCAATCAGCTAGTGTGTGCTGAAGTGTGAAGTTGAGTGAAGAACTTCACCTGTATTACAATCCTGTGCTCCAGGATCGAACCTTAATAATTTGTTCCCTAAGTTGGTACATTTCGTGCATCAACACCTTGTAATAGAAAGTTTGTGATTTTGCCACGATTCTGCACGAATGACTGAAGTTTTTAAGGACCACCTTTACTAAAAGATATGAGAGATTGCTGGAGCCTACGTTTAAGATTTGGTCCCTAGTGAGAGGCACCTGGAAGACTTAATGCTGTTGGCATTCCTGCAGGCATCCGCCGGCCTCGATATTGGACTGCTATTGACAATGTCTGTGTCAACCGAGAACTTGTTAAGACCCACTCCGGCAGCGACGCACATTTTGTTTCGTTTGACGTTTCAACTGAATTACTTGGCAAGATAATGATCCCTAAAATCAAACCAGATAATCTTACTGTTTGTCACTTTTGAGATACGGAAAGACCAATGCCCTCTTTTTTGAACGGGAAACACTGGTAATATTCTTTTTAACATGTGGGGCGATGAAAGAATTTGGTGTCCCAGAAACATGGACTAAATTATTCACTGAAACATTGTCATTAGGTTATCCGAAAACACTTCGTTTTAGAAAGAGTGGTAAAGTAGTGATCCTATTGCAGTTATTTCGTTCACAAAAAACTTGAACTTCACTATGTGAATCCCAGAACTGGATAGATATGCTCCAATGTCGAGACATATTACTAATTACAGCTTGTTGATGTTCATGGATAATTTTGTAGAAGGTCTTGTCTTAATTGACCAGCCGACTGCTATTTCATGCTAAAGTTAATGAACTGGCATTATCATCAGTTGTATTTGTTTTTCTTTATTGTGGATGAATAACATATTACATGGAAATTTTGCACGTAATTTTTGTGCTAGATGTTTAATTTCAGGATGATCAACCTTACTCAATAAACTTGAACCATTTTTTTTTCCCTTCAAGAGAGATAAAGCTTGAAGAATTACAAAGCCTAAATCTAAATACACTGCCTAATTAAGCATAATCAATCACTGACCTGACCAGCCCAGCTCTAAGCCATCGTCATCTACAATTTCACCAAAAATTGAACAATCACTTCTGCAACAAACTGGTAAGCTCGCCCTTTTCGTGCATCAAGGTTAGAATATCGCAACCTCCAACCAGTTCGCCATTCACGAATATCTGCGGGAATGTAGGCCAGTTACTATACTTCTTCAGAGTCTCCCTCAACCCACCATTATACTCTTCATCAAGCACATCAACACTCTCATAATCCACCCCCTGATTTTCAAGAATGCCAACAACCTTTTGCGAGAAACCACATAGAGGGGCACTTCTTGAACCCTTGATAAAGGCCACAACTTTGTTCTCCTTCACCAACCGGTCAATAAGCTCCTCCAATGGCACTGTCAGCTGCACGTGACGACCAGGTGTTAGCCGGAGATCAGGCTTCTTCCTTGGTTGCTGCCGAACCCATGTGGTATTGCCTGATTCATTACCCGGAGGGACCTTGCCACTAGCTTTTATGTGCTCCTCCATCCATGATTTCCAAGCTTGGGTTAGAATCGCCCTATCCGGTTCATCTACTACCCCAACCTACATTACGACACAGTCAATATCAGAAGCCTAACATCTTAGAGTTGAGAGTTCATTGTACAGATACTAGCTTCCAATTTGCAGTAAATGGCACTGCTTTCACCACAGTATATATGTCTTCCACGGTACACACAAATAAATAATAATAAGGTTTATGGATTAATCACTTAATCCCATTGTACTTTAATTCTAAAGGTGCATCTTTTATGCTGAGAGGAAATTCCCCAGTAAACTCGAGTTGGAATCTAATATCAACAATCAAAGGCGCTTCTTTGTTATCAATAAAGTCAATGAGTAAAGTCACTATAGGCTAGGCAACAGCTAATAGTAAGCCTAATACCTCTTTTTCATAATTTTATATTGATATTTTTTTTTTGGGATTAAGTGATTAACTAGGTTGAATTATTCAGTTCACTATAAATCCAATTCAACCATTGCATCAAATTATGGATGTCTGATGTCGCATCATCATTTTCATTTAATGTTTTCTCAATTAAAAACAAAACCAAACACACGAAAAACGAACTTCTGTAACAAAGGAGGCCGAATAATCTACAGAGCAAAAAAAAAAAGTCCATACCTTGACGGAGTAGCATAGCTCCGGCAACGCTTTACGGTGAGTGAGAACACTCGCCGCTATGTTCCTCGATAAGCCAACGAATTGAAGTTCGCCGTTCTGGTCGAAAACGGCGTAGACTCCTGTCTCCGCCGGAAATTTCCCAGCGATTTCTCCAGCCTCCGCCGGGACGGCCACTAGCTCGGTCTCCGAGAGGCTCTTAACAGCTGAAGTGATAACCAAAGCCCGAGGCTTGGATTTGGTACAGGGTTTGAGAGAAATAGAGAGAAAGGCGAGGCCTTTGGCGGGTAAATAGAATGGGAGGTTAGGAGTATTTTGGGAAGATCGTGAAGAGAACAAACGAGGGGAGGGAGATGAAGTGTGAATAGGAGCGAGGTGCATGATTGTGGCCATTTGAGATGCAGTGAGGGGTAGAGGTCGGGTACGAAGCTTCTGGCTAGTAGAGGCACATATATTGTTGCGGAAACGGATGCTGTATCTGACCCGACCCGACCCGACTATTTTCCCGTATCTAGATGGTTGGGGGTGAACGTTTGATCCAATTAAATTGGGCCATGGACCAAGGGAAAATATTGCTATAAGCAATAGGACCATGAACAATGGAATGAATAGATGCTACGAGAAAAGCGAGTGTGTAGTATGTATGCATGAGATTGAATGTCGGTTGTCAAAACTTCTGGAGTCGAATTCAACGCTATATAATAAGGGTAGTAATTTTTTATACAATTTAGTACGTGACGCAGCACGAAGTAAAATAGGGTAAACAAGCGTAAAACTCTGAAGAACAAACATTGGAATCCACCAGAAGATAACCGAGAAAACTCTCGAATTTGGTTGAATAAAAATATATGATAAAAACAAATACAACATTTAAAGGTTGTTTAAATACCTAGGAAACCCTAAAGTGAAACCTAAATCAAAAAGGAAAAGAAAACTCTAATTAATTAAAATTCCGAAAATACTAGGAAAACTTTAAAACTACTTTTTGAGGCCCTAAACGACGATATTCGGCTAAAAAGACCCATATGTCACAGCATAAGCTGTGAGTTTGATTTGTCTCGTCGTTCCCTTTCCGGAAAGGCATCATAAGCCCCATTCTGAGCTCGGACGCCAAATCTGTAAATTCCGCTTACGTCCTTTTTGCAGTTTTCGCTCCATCTCTTCCTCAATCCATTCCGCCATTTGTTCTACATCAATACGCGATTTAAAATTTGCATGAGATTTATTAGATTCAATCTGCATGATTAAGATTTCAAGTCAATTTGTTATGATACGATTAATAAATAAGTGAGTTTCGAGTCAACATATTAACTCGTATAATGATCTATTAATACGTTTAATAAATTGTTAGATTTTGATTATTCTGTTAACTTGTATATTGACTTATATTGACCCATTTAATAAACTTATCATCATTAACCAATATATTTACTCATTTACCTACATGATTAAGATTTCAAGTCAATTTGTTATGATACGTTTAATAAATAAGTGAGTTTCGAGTCAACATATTAACTCGTATAATGATCTATTAATACGTTTAATAAATTGTTAGATTTTGATTATTCTGTTAACTTGTATATTGACTTATATTGACCCATTTAATAAACTTATCATCACTAACCAATATATCTACTCATTTACCTACCTAATATCTATTAAATTTTATAGGTTAAATAGATTAAATATATTAAATAGGTTAAACGGGTCAAACAGGTCATAGGTTAATTGAGTTTAGAGTATGACCTGTTTATTAAACGGATTAAACGGGTCAGACGGGTCATAGGTTAATTGAGTTTAGAGTATGACCTGTTTATTAAACGTGTTATACGGGTTATATGGGTTATTAACAAGTTGGGTTTGGATTAGACATTCTTAACACGATTATTAAACGGGTCGGATTCGAGTTAGGCATATTTGAGTAAAATAAAGTTCATAACACGATACGAACCGGACACGATACGATCCATTACCAATCCTATTATATAATAAATATAATATATATATATATATATATATATAAATGTTGCACTAGAAAGTATATGTGGAAAGAATATGATTCTAGAAAATAAGAATGATAACAATTGAAGTTTTTTTTTTTAAATGCATTTATAGGGAAAGAATGATTCTACCACACAATATGCTTTCCAGGTTTGAACTTAAGATTATTTGCATGCATGTTAACGCTCTTATAATCAGAGTTAGATACACTAGGTGAAGTCTGTTAAAATAAAATAAAATATTATGAATAATGTTTTTATTTCACAATTTTATATCAATCAAATTGCCCAAATTATATATTATCATGTGTTTATTTGTGTTGTGCACTAATGTAGTAAAGGTAATGATCGTGTGAGCTCCCACTAGAGGTTGTAATTTGCTATGATGGACTTTTCAAGTTGATTCTAATGCTATGACATAAGTCGCTCAATTATACAAGAAAGGATTTGGAGTGAAATTGCAGGCAACTTCAAAGTTCAAATCCTAAAATGCTACGCAATATATTATGATACGTGAAGGACTATTGTCGCCTATAAACGTGATGTAATGTTAGGTTGAATCAATTTTTCCACGCCAACAGCATCATTCATACCATTCACAAGTTCCCATCACCCCAATTTTCTTTATTCCCAATTTGCTTTATTTGCTCTACTCTTTTTTTATGGGTCAAACACTTAAAAGAAGCGAAAAATTAATTTACTTTGAAATCAATATCGGGAACCTTTTTTTTTTCTTCCTGAAAAAATAGAAGTCGGTAATTATTGATAATGTTTTATTTAAATGATAGGAGACAAATTTGTATGTAAATACTAGTTCTGAATATATCGTTCTGAAATACTGAAACCGTCGTATCATATATCATACTAAATTGGAAAAAAAAAATTAAATAGTAACATTAAATAGATGATCGATACGGTACCAATACTGAACCAGTTCAAATCAACACGAGGTCGATTTCAACGTTAAAGAATATCATCTCGTACTGAAATCAAACCGATTTTGATTTTTTTGAATTAATTGTTATTGTGTTGTCATTTCGACTCCACTCCCTACATTGTGTTGTACTTGTACGCGTGAATTCTCCTCTCTGAGAGCATAAGCTAGAAATCCCTTTGTTATTGGACTTATTTAATTCTTTCTATCTGCCTTTTCAAACCTTTATCCCAAAATGATCATACTGGAAATAAAATAGAAATATTTGTGCTGAGCATATGTATCGTAGCACATGCAGAGTAACTGCATCAAACCATTCAATCATACAAGAGCAGAGAACTTGACATATGCTCGTTAAAGGGATAAATAAATTTAGCTAGTCTAATCTAATTATGTATACAAGAAAATAATTTTTCAACTGATGTTTAAAAGGGATGAATAAATTTTAGTCTTATTTAAAAGGATGAATAAATTATTTTGTATATATTTGGGGTCAATTTTTTATTAAGTAATTTTAGTTCAAAACCAAAATCGTACCGAAATTGTATCGAACACAATTGATACGGTACGATCCGATATCAATTTCATATTGTAAAATATCAAACCATATTAAACTAATTAAAATTAATTGATACAATTTTAATATCATCTCCGTATTAAATTGTACCAAATCATGTCCATAACTAGTAAATACATGAGAAGAAATGCATAGCATTAACAAATATGATTTCGCAAACTCCATAGTCAATGACCAAAAGTTCTGGGTAGTTTTAAAATTTCAAGCAGTGATGATACAGAAGGCTACTATAATCTACTGCGACCTCACCATGCTCTCATGACTCAGTGTATACCTTAACAACCTGAAAATGAAATATTTGTGTTTTAAAAGAGAATTAAAAAGGTTCTTGTTGCTTTCGTTGCTGATTATTTATACAATTCAAGCTACTGTATGTAGTTTTGGTCTAGCTACTCACTGAATGTTTTTTTTTTGGTTGTTTTCATGCAATATTTTAAAACTGACAACTAATGACTAATTTGTATTGAGAGCCGAAAAAACTCACATACGCATTACAGTGCACCTCTATTCACAATCAGAATATAATTCAGGGAGAATCAAACTCAAAACTAACTATGAGAATACCAGACTTGAGAACGACATAACCATCGGACCAACCTATTGTGGTTACTGAATGTTTCATCTTGAGTCTGCATAAAATGTGGACAGTCAATATTAATTAAACGGCTAGTGATTTTTGAATGAAGTGGATAAAAAATTGAAATGCTAACTTGCTACATAAACGATATTGTACGAGTATTTAATGGAGAGTATATACTATATACTAAGAAAACGAACCTTGCATGTGGATAAATAAATTCCACTAATTGAAGACATCTATTTTGCAATAATATATGTCTAAGAAATAAGTCAAAAGAGAGAGTCATTTATGACCCTTTCTTTTTAATAAAAATAGAAGCATTTCTCACCAAATGGAGATTCTTATGTTTGTATGCATATGAAGTGAAATATTATCATAAATTTATTATAAATGTACTTTACAATTGTAAAATTTTAATTTATTATTAAATTAAATTAAATTAATTTTATTTAAAAATTATAAAATAACAACACATTCATATAAATATATATATATATTTTAAATCTCATTATCATTCTTCACATAAAGAAAATAATAGCACAATTTTTATTAGGACAGACAGAAGGGGCCGAAGATGTTGGCCTTGCAACTCACACCCCCTAATCCTAACCTCCATTAAATACTCTAAAAAGCTAATTTTCCACCCAATACATAGCTTTAGCTTTACTCCTACTCAAAAACCCCATGAACAACAAAAGAAAACCTCAAAAAAACATCTCATTAATTAGTCCTCATCATTCTGTTGCACACCAATTCATATAATCCTCCATTTATTTCTTATCACACAAAATTTTCAAGCTCCTACGCTTCCTACATCCATGAGCTTAGCAGCGCCGTCGTCGGCTCCTGCAGGAGCCACCATGAAAGCCTTCAGAGGCATGGTACATGTTCCCATTATCATTTTCTGCGCCATTGCCTTCATCACTCTGCTCTACACAGAAAGAATTAGTTCACTTGTTTCTTCGACCCCTCTTTTAAAAATTAAATCCTGTCCTAATAGAGATTCCATCATAAAACATAGTAAGTACATTTGGCATTTTTTTTTTCTTTTCCTTTTTATGTTCATGTGGTTACACAAATGATTTTAATTTGGGTCCCTGTCTAACAGATGATTATAGAAACGACACGAATTTTAAGGTAGAGGGCTCTGTAGTTGATGATAGATTTGTGTTAGACCCTGAGGAGTGCAGTGTTGAGAGTGGAAAGTGGGTTTTCAACCGTTCGATTAAGCCTCTTTATTCAGACACAAGCTGCCCGTATCTTGATAGGCAAGTTTCTTGTGTCAAGAATGGACGGCCGGATTCTGACTATCTTCACTGGCAATGGGAGCTCCAAGATTGCACCTTGCCAAGGTTGACAGCTTTATGCACAAGTATATAGAGTAGAGATTAACAATTGCATAAATTTCTGTTCAATCTAACTGATAATGGGTTCATATATGTAGATTTGACCCACAAGTTGCTCTCAACAAACTGAGAGGCAAGAGGCTATTGTTTGTTGGGGATTCTTTGCAAAGAGGTCAATGGCAATCTTTGGTGTGTATGGTTGAATCTATCATACCTCATGATCAAAAATCCATTCGTCGCGGCCGCACCCATACAGTCTTCAAAGCCAAGGTTTGCGAAATTTTAACCACCACCTTTAAGGCTTCAACCGATCTCAAAAATAATACTATTCGGTTTGATGTTTAGAGAAAATTAAATTCAAATTCTCTTCTATCATGTGATCAGGAGTATAATGCTACGATTGAATTCTACTGGGCCCCATTTCTGGTTGAGTCGAATTCTGATGAACACATAATAGGAAATCCAAAGGAAAGAATACTAAAAGTGGATTCAGTTGCTAAGCATGCCAAGCACTGGACAGGGGTCGACATTCTCGTCTTCAATACTTTCGTGTGGTGGATGAGTGGCTACACCATCAAGGCCTAGTAAGTTTCTTTCAAGCAATCAACGTTTTTGAAAAAAACGACTGTCTCACATCGAATTGTTAATACTAATCATATGCAATTCATGAACACAGTTGGGGCTCATTTCCAAACGGGCAACAAGGGTATGAAGAATTGGAAGCAACATTTGCCTACAGAATTGCATTGAAGACATGGGCCAACTGGGTGGACTCAAATCTCGATCCCAACAAGACTCGAGTCTTTTTCACCACCATGTCCCCTACGCACATAAGGTCTTTTATTCATTAGTGCGACGAAGTATATACAAATGTTGTGCTTTATGTTGTGACTTATTGATATCAAATTGTCATTTTTTTAATCTGCAGGAGTGCAGACTGGGAAAACCCAGATGGGATGAGATGCTTCAACGAAACGAAGCCATACTTGAAGAAGGGGTTCTGGGGGACGGGTTCGGACAAGAAGGTGATGCGCGTGGTGGCTGAGGTGACCAAGAGGATGAAATTTCCGGTGTCAATCCTTAATGTGACACAGATGTCTAATCATAGAGTGGATGCTCACACGAAAGTTTACACCGAGACTGGCGGCAAGCTTCTAACTGATGAGCAGAAGGCTGATGTTCTGCACAATTCAGATTGCATACATTGGTGTCTTCCTGGACTTCCAGATATTTGGAATCAAATATTTATGGCACATTTATAACAGTTCGTGTTATCGAACAACAAACAACACGACAAAGGTGTCATTCAAAAGTACAATGTGCCTTTTCTGGTTCTGTTCAAGATTCTCGCTTTGTGAATCATATGCATTGTTTGAGTTGATTTGTGCTGTAGAAGATGCTGAAGCAATTTGATTGTGTAATTGGTTATGTTGTCAGCTCTGCTTCGGTGACTTAAGGCATCTGAGGTAGATGAAGTGATGTTCACGTGCAACATTTTAACAAGTTTTCAGTGGAAAATCGAAAATTTTGAATGATTTTATTCCGAAGTATGGACCGTACGACTGTACGAGTCCGAATGACAATTAAGGCTGCCCCTCACATGGATAATCCCAATTTTTTTTTTTTACATGGTAGTTCACATTCATCTTAATAATGAATGGAAGGTTTCACTTTTGATTTATAGAATTATTTTTATACATATATTATAATTGAAATTTTTTATTCACATTTTTGTAGTATCTCCTTACCGTGCTTTCAATTTTGATTTATCGAATTGTTTTTATATATATATTATAATCGAAACTTTTTATTTTCTAAATCATCTTCATGCAAAAATTAAAAATCATTTAGTAATTCGTATATATAAAATAAATCAATGGTCTTGAGAAGAACTAAGATCCGCATGGTGAGTCATCCTTTTAGTTGATATATATATATATATGATTAAATTACCTCTAATATTGTTGATTTTTTTATAGAGATGATATTGATATAACAATTTATATAATGAACTGTTTTGATTATCACATATATACAAAGATAATTCGATAAATTGAAATAGTAATATAAAGATGTACTGCCAATGATGCAAGTATTGTCCTTTTTATAATTGACCACTTCAATATCCAAATTATATAATGGTTGTATTAAAAAAAGGGTTATTCATTGAATAGTCTTTGACAACTTTATTATTTATTAAAAACTCCTCTAATCATATTTTTGAAGCTTTTTAATCCTTAACTTGTAACCAAGGATGAAAATATCGATATCGACAGATATATCGCTAGTTAAATTTATGGATATCTCGTTCCAAATATCGGTATCGTTTACGGTCAACAAAAATAACGGAAATTCGGTCTAAAAGTTGAAAATTTGGAATGAAATTTTGGGAAAAACTTAAGTATCCAATAATGGTTATATATGACTAATAAAAACTATAAAATAACTTTTATATAATAAATATATGATGAATAATATGATGTAATATGATTCTGCCGATGACTAATAATATAAAATCTTAAATATAAATATAAATTGAAGTGAGTTACTATAATTGAATGTTAAAATGGTTAAAAATATAACAATAAACATACAAAAATTCAATGTAAGAAAAATGATAAAATATATTTAAATATATTTAAAATTGGGAAAAAAGAATGAAAAAATAGGGTCAAATTTTGTTAAAAAATTGGAAGTATGGATATATATAAAATTGAACAAAAATTGAAAAAAAAAAAGACCAACCTTTGAAAAATTAGAATAAATGAATAAAAAAGGAAAAAAAAAACACAATAATTATTGGCAGCCAGGGGGGTCGAACCCAAGACCCCCCTAAAAGAATTCAAAAGCCTACACCAACTCTGACAGGACCCATCCCTAATCCCCCTGGATTAAGGGCTAATCCCTGCTCCCGTCTAACTTACGAATGACACGAAGGCTAAATTGACGTCCAACCTCCATGTGACATGTAAGTCGGACAAGGGATTCTCGATCCAACCATCCTGAACGTATCCGAACTTCCCAGAGTGCGCCGAACTACTGTGGTTCGCTGTTGTGATGTCTCCGTCTCTCTCGACCAACAGCCCGCACTGCAACAACCTGGAAGGTATCAAAAACACGAAAAAGATTGTGAGTGGACAAAAATAAAGTATAAGTTTGAAAACAGTTCATAAAACAAGTACATTTCTACCCTCCAATTAAAAACCAATGCATGCATATCAAATTCATGTCATAAAACCATTCACTATTCCGTTTAAGCAAACCATGTAAGAAAAACCGAACACAATTTCCTTTTCACAAATCCCGGGCCTCAGCCCAAAACTATCGAAAACCATTTCATCCAGGCAGAGCCCAAAACATCGGAAAACCATGATCGAAAACTGTCATCATCAAATCTCATTGAAAACCAAAACATATTTGAAACCACATTTCCATCCATCGAACCTGCTGGATTTATCCGAGTCTTTAAACTCCCGAGTCTTTAAACTCAATCCAGGCCTCAATATAATCCGAGTCTTTAAACTCAATAGGCCTACGGGGGAAATATCAATATCCGAGTCTTTAAACTCAATCTGGGTCTTTAAACCCAATAACCAGATCCAACAAATCCAATCCAAAACCATTTGAAAACCATTTTCCATTTCCGAATCCGAATCCGCAATCTCATCAGGATCCCGGATCCAAACCCAGAACTCATATCCATCTCCATTTCCAAATCCGAGTCCAAAACCATCATCCTGTAAGCTAGCATCCGGAATAACCATTTAGAACAAAACCCGAAAATCCACTTTCAAGTTTCAGAACATAATCCCGAATCGTCATCCGGAAATCCGATTCTAAAACCCGAAATCACGTTTCTTAAAACAATTTTCTAATATGGGCTTCAAGCCCGAAAACACCTTTCCGAAATCCATTTTAAATCATTGATATTAAATCATATTTCAAATCCCGAAATCAAATCCTCAAAACCAGATTCAAATCACAAACTTGATCGAAATATCGTAAAACGCACATTTTCGTAAATACCTCGAAATTCGTGCAAAACCATAAACTATCAGGATCATAAATCAAATCATAGAATCACGTATTGAAAACATATAAAAACATATATGCATGCATCAAGAGTTAGAAAGCAAAGTCCACTCACAGACCATTACGTTGTCGCCTCGATACGCGCGCACTTATGCCATTCCTGTCCATTCCGCTATCCTCGGCTTTCCCGAACCTGTCCAAATCCCATAATAAGGTCACTAACTACTTCACAATGGTCATACTAAAGCCCCATAATTTTTCCGTATTTTTGACTATTTTAACCGAGACCTAAAACCTTCGGACATCCCTAAACATATCGAGATGATGTCCGATTGACTGAAAACGAGCGCCAAAATGTTCGTTACATCAAATACTTTAAAAATCGTTTCAAAACCTTCCCCAAAAAGAGCCCCACACACCTTCACGTGCCGCCCAAAGGGGCTGCGCGTGGAAGCCACGCGCTAGCACTATTCATTGTCTTCAACTCGTGAGCAGTCGGTTTAGACCGATCCAACAGTCCGGCCGATTCAGCTGAACCAGCGTGGCCGGTTCAAGTCAATTTCTCCATTATTTTCAACACGTTTTTAGTCCAATTAATTTCTAACTCAACGTTAAACCATGCCCTAAGGATCAAAGACCTTAAAACATTCCAAATCAAACGAAAGGCTTACCTTAATGGATAATGAAAATGATGAGTAAACCGGCCTCAACACTTTCTTAGCTTCCGACCACCTTAGCCCGCCATTGGTCTCAAAATCGTACTCAAATCCTTAAATCAACCTTCAGAGATCCAATCCAAACATTCAAACCAATTCATAATCCCTAAAAGCCAAAATCCAAGTTTGGACTCGAGTACGTACCTGTTCATGGTGGTGTCGACCACCATCCATGGTGGCCTCCCTTTCTGTCCCTACCGACCTATCAAAACGTCCAAAACCTCCTCTTAGTGATCAATACAATCAGTACTCATTACAACCAAACTTTCTAATCTTGAAGAAAAACAGGACAAACTTGCTGCGTGCTGCTTACCTTACTCTCACCGTCGCACACGACGACCCTTCACAGTAGCACCACCATTCTCCTCACTGTCTCCTCTTTTTTTCCCAAGTCCTTCACACTACAATCAAACCATAGGTCACTCACCCTCTCAGTTTAAACCAGAGCACGACCTATGCCCTGTTTTATTTAGTTAATCGATTAAAATGTGGGAAATGGCTAGAACCAACCAAAGAAAGCCCACGTGTCCTCATCTCCCACATGCCTGGTGAAAAATCCACTACAATAGGTACAGGTGTCCTAATCCAATTACTCACTCATCTCAATATTACCAAAAGACCATTTTGCCCTTTGTTGATGCACAAAATGTGCCAACAAAGGGAGCAAGTACTGCTCTGCCACGTGCCCTGTGTGAACCTGAAAGGGGAAGGAAACGGGTCGGTCGGTGAGAGTATAGGCACCGGTGTGGTACCGGCCCAAAGGTACTCCGACGCCCAAGTCAGTGGTCGGTATAAGGTTTAAGGGGAGAGCAGAGAGTATACTGTAAGAGTAGTAGTAGAACAGTAATTGCTTCGTTACCTTTGTACGACAAGCGGACCCCTTTTGTATGGGTGCGGCGAATATAATATTTGTATTTTCCCGATGTGGGACAAATATCAATTCGCTGTGGGATGGACACGTGGAGGTGCCATCCAAACCGAGCGGGACTTGTTTGTGTTTGTGGGTCTGGGCCCCTTGGGCGTGTGGTAGGTGGTGGCACTGGGCCGACCGGTCGGTCTGGGCCGACGCACCGACCGACAGAAGTTGGTCCTCTGGGGTCGGCCGGTGGCATGGTGTCTGGAAGAGGGCTGGGCCTCTGCGTCGGTCCGGGTCAACCCGCGGAGCCAGGTAGAGGGCTGGGCCTCCAAGATTTGGGCCGAAATGGTGTTATCTCAGCGATGGGCTTTAAGCCCGGTCTGGGCCGATATGGTATGAACACCCTTTAACATCCAAATTACCATTTTGCCCTTACCACATCTTGACCCAAATCCGAACCTATCAACGTCCGATGATAGTGTGCCGCCTATCGTTGTACTCAAGGGATCGAGCCCTACCTAACGGTCCTCAAAATGCGTGAAATTAGCTTGTCGTTTAAAAAGTCAACAATTGGCCCCTTTTTAACCAAATTACCCTCAACCTTCCGAACGTCATAACTTTTTCCTCGAATGTCGGAATCGGACGTGCCACCTGTCTATGGACTCGTGACATCCCGAACTACGTCACGGTCATTGGTCAAAGTCCATTTGACCTTCCAAACTAAAAGTCAACATTTTTGCCCATTCCAAGGGTAAAATCGTCATTTTGCACCGTCCGTCCTAACGCATCCAACTAATCCCTGATTAATGTCACTAATCCGTCATTAACAACTAATTTAATCCCGATTTCCAGGACGGATGGTTACAATCTACCCCGCTTAAAGAATTTCATCCCCGAAATTCCGAATCTCGTACTTCCGTAAGTAACTAGGGAATCCAACTAATCTCATACCGGGGTCTCTTACCCAGTGTCCAGCACCTGCCACATCAACTTATCCTTTCAGTTCCCAACTGTCACTACATCTTTGTCAATGAAACCCACTCAACTAACTTCCTATCCATCTCGAACTCTATTGATTTTCTTCGAGGTCAACACTGTTCAACTCATAACTACGGTACCTCAAACAGTGCACCAGCTGACACTCACGGGTCAACTAACATCCGGTCGTGACGCATGACTGCCAGTCACAACAACCTCGACTCAGTCTTGAGTCGTGTGTACCTCCTACCAACTTCCTAGTACATCATATGAGTCCGCCGTCACAAACACAAATCTCAAGTACACCCACCAAAACCACAGTGCATACCACCAAACCTACGCAAGGACAACCCTACGAACTTTGAATAAAACAAAGATATTTTAGAATACCTCAAACACAGCTCATAGAGCATATCCTCACGTACTTCCAACATCACCTTCACAGTGTAACTCTAGGGCACACACATCCTCGTAGCCAGACCGATTAACACCTGCCTACCAGCTGGTCACGCTTGCTAGTGTAGTCCGTCAATCCAATCCTACCACTAGGCTGAACTACATGTCATCCGGGGAAGTTCAACTCAAGTTCCTTTCCAGCCTCTCGGTCTTCTAGATCTCCTGACCAATACGAAATCCTAACTCATCTCAACCACGGACACAGGGCAGACCCAACACTAGATCTAAATCCAAAACCCAAACGTATGTGAGACGAAACACACACGTCCTGCACAAATCCAAGGTGATCAAGATATCCAACCTATGTCTCACGTACGACCCTATTGATCCTTAACAACTCAATCCTAAGCCAAAAACAATCCAATCCCGGTCCACTCACTCATTTTAAAGTGGAGTCCACTTCATTGAGACAACTCTTATCCTCAACCATCACATCGATCCAACAATAACATACGTCTAGATTGTGGGTTCTCTTCAATAGCCTTATATCGATCAGGTCCTCAACCCCTCAACCAGGTCATTGCCACGACCATAACCCATCTAGCACCAGTTCCTAACACTCGCCACACACAGCGTCATCCAGTACTCTTTCTACTCCACAACAAGTGTCCTTGGCTAAGGGGGGTCACAAATCCTGACATCCCTACAGTGAGTCTCCCAACTCAACTCCAGAGTACCTACCACACAACCTAATCGCCTCCTCGGAACCAGACACAGTATCCCATCGTCTCAAGCTCAACATCTCCTGATTCAGAAATTCCAACTACGAATCTATATCCTCAAATATACCACCTCCGGACTACCTGTCCAAACGTATGTTTACTTACTATACTGAAGCAGTCCACAACTCCTACGGAGCCTACCCTCGTATCCAAGATCAAGTCAACTCATCGACCACTCGCATGTTGGTTATCTCCGTTTATACACATCTAAACGGGTATTAATCATCACTCCTTCTAATGATTGCTTCAAAACCTTTCCAAGGTTCAACCCCGAACACCATTATCACACTCGTATCCAACTCTCGGGATCATAATCGACGATCTCTAATCTCAGCTTCCCGAGTCATGAGCCCTAAGTTTGTCAACCACAAATCTTAGACAATTCTAAGCACAGGCTTCGACATTACCCAAATGCCAACCTCGACATTTGCCGACATATGCCAACATACTTGACATTTCCAACATGACATGATGAGTCCACGAAAACCAATCTCACTCATAGTCAACCCCACCATACCAACCCAGCCTGCTCCAACTCGAAGCCTAGCTCCACCACGCTTCCGCTGCGCTACTCTGATCAACTAACGACATCCTGACCGTTCGTCCCGAAACATGACCTACCAATGGTCACCACATACCCCCGCTCGGTTAGTGGTTCCTACCAGACACCGTCACCTCACAACTGGCCACAACCGCGACTTAATGTGCCCATCCGACTATTACAAATATCCCAACTCATGGCACATTAGTCTGATCTAGTGGTCACAACACACCAATCCCGAGCCTCTGCTCCTACCGAGCCAAAACCCTCAGTCTACGTTCAGGTTGGGGGAACTGACCTCCCTCGTACTCCACATCTCTGAGTACCAAAATGCTCAACCAAACGTCATCATCTCACTGGACTCGTCCAGAGTCATCTACCAGCCACCCACTTCCTCGGCTGCACCTAGCAGCACCTATTCCAATCCAGCCGTAATTCGGTCCACGTCACAAGGACTACTATACCACAAGCCCCAACTCACGGTTTCCAACTAAAAACTTACTCTGGGGTTCCTCACTCAGGTACTCACAATCCAAACTAGTCGTCCTACGGGGTTCCCCAAATCATCCTCGTCTTACGGGTTATCCAAACCCGCAACAGCCACTGGTTCACTATAACCTTAACACTCGGGTCGTCACACCCGACTAAGACCATACTTCGACCAGTATCCATCGTTAGGGGGAAATCCCTCGAATCTCAAGGTAGTTCCTAAACCCTGCCACTCAAGGCTTCCGGCTACTCGTAGCTGTACAAATCCAGTCTCAACCAAATTGACCCGAAGGTCACCAATCCACTCTATCCTCCTCCGGCCTAACCCGGCCCACGTATACCACCATCTCACAATCAACTACTATCAGCCCCACAGACCGACCAGCCTACTCAATCGTAGCTTACCGGCTACCATCCAACTTAGTCCTGCTGGCATGTCTTCGACCCTATGATCCAATCAGCGAGCACATCCAGTGCCAACACCCTAACTGTTCCGGCCCTAAGCCGACATACGTCATACCTCGCACCGCGTATCGAGCGACTATCACCCTGGCATTAACAATCGCCACTAACAACCACAATCGAACATACTATCACTCTCGCGTCCAAGCTGCTGACGGGCTGTTTCGCGTCGAGACATCACATCCACAATAGCATCACACCACCCAAGTCGACAAACCAATGACTTTGGGAACCAACTCGCGCGCAGAACACACGAAACCTGCTCTGATACCAATTGACAGGACCCACCCCTAATCCCCCAGGATTAAGGGCTAATCCCTACACCCGTCTAACTTACGCATGACACGAAGGTTAAACTGACGTCCAACCTCCATGTGACACGTAAGTCGGACAAGGGATTCTCGGTCCAACCATCCTAAACGTATCCGAACTTCCTAGAGTGCGCCGAACTACTGTGGTTCGCGGTTGTGATTTCTCCGTCTCTCTCGACCAACAGCCCGCACCGCAACAACCTGGAGGGTATCGTAAACACGAAAAGACTGTGAGTGAACAAAAATAAAGTATAAGTTTGAAAATAGTTCATAAAACAAGTACATTTCTACCCTCCAATTAAAAACCAATGCATGCATATCAAATTCATGTCATAAAACCATTCAGTATTCCGGTTAAGCAAACCATGTAAGAAAAACCGAACACAGTTTCCTTTTCACAAATCCCGGGCCTCATCCCAAAACCATCGAAAACCATTTCATCCGGGCAAAGCCCAAAATATCGGAAAACCATGATTGAAAACCGTCATCATCAAATCTCCTTGAAAACCAAAACATATTTGAAATCACATTTCCATCCATCGAACCTGTTGGATCTATCCGAGTCTTTAAACTCTCGAGTCTTTAAACTCAATCCAGGCCTCAATATAATCCGAGTCTTTAAACCGAATCTGGGTCTTTAAACCCAATCCGGGCCCGCCCCGTCATATCATATCTAGGTCTTTAAACCCAATAACCAGATCCAGCAAATCCAATCCAAAACATTTTGAAAACCATTTTCCATTTCTGAATCTGAATCCGTAATCTCATCAGGATCCCAGATCCAAACCCAGAACTCATATCCATCTCCATTTCAAAATCCGAGTCTGAAATCATCATCCCGTAAGCTAGCATCCGGAATAACCATTCCAAACCCAACCCAAAAATCCACTTTCAGAACTGAATACCGAATAGTCATCCGAAAATCTGATTCTAAAACCCGAAATCACGTTTCTTAAAACCACTTTCTGATATGGGCTTCAAGCCCGCAAACACCTTTCCGAAATCCATTTTAAATCATTGATATTAAATCATATTTCAAATCCCGAAATAAAATCCTCAAAACCAGATTCAAATCACAAACTTGATCGAAATCTCGTAAAACGCGCATTTTCGTAAATACCTAGAAATTCGTGCAAAACCATAAACCATCAGGATCATAAATCAAATCATAGAATCACGTATAGAAAACATATAAAAACATATATGCATGCATCAAGAGTTAAAAAGTAAAGTCCACTCACCGACCATTATGTTGTTGCCTCGATACGCGCGCACTTACGCCGTTTCTGGTCTTTCCGCTATCCTCGGCTTTTCCGAACCTGTCCAAATCTCATACTAAGGTCACTAACTACTTCACAAAGGACATACTAAAGCCCCATAATTTTCTCGTATTTTTGACTATTTTTAATCGAGGCCTAAAACCTTCGAACATCCCGAAACATGTCGAGACGATGTCCGATTGACTCGAAACCAGCGCCAAAATGTTTGTTAGATCAAATACTTTAAAATCCGTGTTGAAACCTTCCCCAAAAAGTGCCCCATGCGCCCTCACATGCAGCCCAAAGGGGCTGCGCGTGGGAACCACGCGCTGGCACTATTCATTATCTTCAACTCGTGAGTAGCTTGTTCAGCTGAACCGGCATGGCTGGTTCAAGTCAATTTCTCCATTATTTTCAACCCGTTTTTAGTCCAATTAATTTCTAACTCAACGTTAAACCATGCCCTAATGATGTAAGACCTTAAAACATTCCAAATCAAACGAAAGGCTTACCTTAATGGATAATGAAAATGATGAGTAAACCGGCCTCAACACTTTCTTAGCTTCCGGCCACCTTAGCCCGCCGTTGGTTTGAAAACCGTACTCAAATCCTTAAATCAACCTTCAGAGATCTAATCCAAACATTCAAACCAATTCATAATCCCTAAAAGCCAAAATCCAAGTTTGGACTCGACTACGTACCTGTTCATGGTGGTGTCGACCACCGTCCATGGTGGCCTCCCTTTCTGTCCCTACCGACCTATCAAAATGTCCAAAATCTCCTCTTAGTGATCAATACTGACAGGACCCATCCCATTCCCCCCGGGATTAGTGCGGGATGACCCTACTCCCGTCTGACACAAAGTGTCAGACAAGGGATATTTTCGACCTTTGCCCTCCCGGGCCATCAGAGTACGCTAGGATCCGGAGGAGGCATGTGATATCTCGATCTCTGCTACAGTCTACATCCGATGTCAACTTGAAGGGCAGTCAAAACATTAAAAGCTGTGAGTGGACAAAATAAGAGTTTATAAAAACATTTCCATAAGAAGACATTTGTACCCTTCACTAAAAAGCATGCATGCATTCGAAAACCGTTTAACCAAAGAAACCATATGTGGGAACTAAGCCCAAATCAGAAATAAACCAAGGTTGAAAGAACCATTATGAAAACGAGCATACGGGACTCAGCCCAAACCATAGTAAAACCACGTACACGGGCCACTGCCTAAAACCTATGCATATCACATATCATATATCTCATATAGCATACATTATATATACATATAATTCACACAACCAATCCTGTCACGGTTTCCAAAGCTACGCGCATGCTACCCGTGGTCTCAAATCCAAGTCTTCTCAAAGTCAGGTCAATGTCCGTAGACCACTGACCCTACCCGAGGTTATAGTAACCAGCCTTCCTGAGAGTAAGGAACCCAACTGGGGCGACTCCCACTCAGTTAATGCTCCGTGACTACTCCGAGGTCCACCCAGGCCAACGACCCTCCCCGAAGGAGATAATAGAACAAGTAAAGGAAAGTATATGAACATATATATACATAACATAAACATTCATGCCCGGTTCCCTTGAACCGTCATGATCCATAACATCCATTAACCAGGGTTCATGTCGGTTCGCATAAACCGTCATGTACCACGATGACCTGACAAGGGTTCGTGCCAGTTCCCATAAACCGTCATGAACCAGAATGACCTGACAAAGGTTCATGCCGGTTCCCATAAACTATCATGAACCACAATGACCTTTCCAGAGTTTATGCCGATTCCCGTAAACCGTCATGAACTTGGAAATCCATCTAGGGTCCCTGACCCGAAATCAAACCGTAAAGTAACCTGGGTCTCGTGCCCGAACATAGGACATCAGCTGGGCACCGTGCCCAAAATCTGAGGTCATATGCCCGAGACAAAACCAAAGGGGTCTCATACCCGAGTTTATCCTTTTGGAAATCCAAATCCAAATCATTTAAACCATTAAAGAAATACAGACCCGTATAACCACCGTATAAGGCTAAAACCTCGAAATACGTGCACGTAATCACATATCCAAATGCACTCATGGCATCACAAAAAAGTATTTAAAACATATAATAAACATTTATGCATGCACAAATTTAGAAAACAAGGTCCACTCACAGACCGTCCGAGCTACCGCCTCGATTTGCGTGCCATACGGCTCTTCTGAGCCAATCCGACCTCTGCGGGTCATCCTGACCTGTCCAAATCATATCCAAAGGTTACTACTAACCTATACAAGTCCATATTAAGAACCCTAAACTTTCCCAAAAAAGTCAACGTGTCCCGAGGTGAAAAACCTCGATTTGACTAACTTAACGATCTCCGATCGACCCGAAACCACCGCCATTGGATCCGGATCGTCGAAACCTTTAAAATGACACTGGGCCCACTCAAAACACTGTTCACACGCGCCCCCATGCACTGGTCAATGCGTTGAAAAAGTCAACGCTGACGTCAACATGACGTCATCACTAACAACCCCTGACAGTGACACGTGTCACGCTCCTATTGGCCCTCTGTCTGACATGTCAGCTGACATTGTCAGACCTGACAATGCTGACGTCAGTAGGATGACGTCATCAGTAATCCCTAACCTTGGTCGAGTCCTGCGATCCGGGTCGCCGTGACCCGCGGCTTGACCCGGCCGGTTCTCCCAGCTCCGGCCACAAAAACATCCCCCGTTTGTCCCATTCTCCTCTTCTCAACCTATCCTAGGGTTCTGTGGGTTTAAAAACTAGAAAAGAGTCGAGAGGGTTACCTGTGACGCCAAAACCCGAAGCCCAGTTTCCGGCCGTCCTCCTTGTCGTCTCAGGCCATCCCCCGCCTTGAACCCACGTCCATTGAGCTCGTCCTGGTCCAGAGACTCAAACCCAATCGACCAAAACGATCGTTAGACGTTAGATGTTGAAGGTCTAGAAAATGGGTTCTCAGGTTGGTTTTTCTCGCCTCCGCCGTGCCCTCCGTCATGGCTGGTCGTCGTGTCCCTCAGTCCTTCATCATCACAGCCTCCCACTATCCCTCTGGTCTCAGTCGCAGGTGATGAGGGAGTGTGTGTGTGTTGTTTGTGTTTTGAAGAAAATGGAGTTATGGGGTTTTCGGGTTATGAGGAAATGAAGAAGAATGAAGTGATGAAGTTTGATGGCTGATGAGAGAAGTGAGGATTAGATGAGATGAGTGGTGAGGATTGAGAGATTAATTAAAATGAATGGTTAGGATTGAGTGAAGAAAAGATTATTTATTAATATTAGAAATAATAATATTTAATTAGTTTAGATCCACAATTTAGGGGTTTGTCCAATGGGATGAGTGACACTTGTCACTCATCCATGGGACCCACTCAAAATATCTGGCCAATCAGATTTTGCCAAATCATCACCGTCCCGAAGTACGTGCATAGTGAAATCGAACTTCCGTGACCCATAACTCTCCCGTTCGAAGTCCGATTTCAGCGTGCCGCCTGTCTATGGATTCGTATCGTCCCGATCTACGTAAAGGTCCTCGGCCCTCAGCCATTGGACCCCCTCGGTCAAAGAGTCACATTACCCCTTTTTAACCATAATTACCAAAATCCCCATAAACTTCCGAATGTCATAACTTCTCCCCGAATGTCGGAATTGAACGTGCCACCTGTCTATGAACTCGTGACGTCACGAACTAAGTCACGATCATCGGTCAAAGTCCATTTGACCATCCGAATGAAAAGTCAACGTTTTACCACGACTAGGGGCAAAATAGTCATTTTGCATCGTTCGTCCGATTTCGCCTAACTAATCACTGATTAGCCTCAATAATCATGATTAGTCACTATTCTAATCATGAATTTCGGGACGGGTGATTACAAATACGATCAGCACTCATTACAACCAAACTTTCCAATCGTTGAAGCAAAACAGGACAAACGGGCTACGTGCTGCTAACCTTACTCTCACCGTCGCACACGGCGACCCTTCGCAGCAGCTCACTCATCTCAACATTTCCAAAGACCATTTTGCCCTTTAACATCCAAATTACCATTTTGCCCTTACCATATCTTGACCCAAATCCGAACCTGTCAACTTCTGATGATATCGTGCCGCCTGTCGTTGTACTCAAGGGATCGAGACCTACCTAACGGTCCTCAAAATGCGTGAAATTTGCTTGTCGTTTAAAAAGTCAACAATTGGCCCTTTTTTTCACCAAATTACCAAATTACCTCTCAACCTTCCAAACGTCATAACTTTTTCTTCGAATGTCAGAATCGGACGTGCCACCCGTCTACGGACTCGTGATGTCCCCGAACTACGTCACGGTCATGGTCAAAGTCCATTTGACCATTCCAAACTAAAAGTCAACATTTTTGCCCATTCTAGGGGCAAAATCGTCATTTTGCACCGTCCGTCCGAACTCATCCAACTAATCCCCGATTAATGTTCACTAATCCATCATTAACAGCTATCTAATCCCGATTTCTGGGACAAGGTCGTTACAAACTCTACTGGGCTGCATTTTGTTATTTTATATAACGTCAATTATATAACTATACATATTACTCTGCTAGCAACAGTCTCCCCTATCTCCCGCCGGGTCGGCAACTCAGGTTTTCCAACCCGGTGGCATGACCCGACAAAATATCCTTCGATTTACGTCCGATTTTCATGAATTAATAGTGCATCTTCACCCTTTTGATCCCAGGAAAGGATCAGTGGACTCAAAACATGACAATTATTCGATATTTTGGCGAATTTCTTTCCCCTTCTTATATGCCGCCGGTCTAAAATACCAAAATTTCGATGAAATTCACCGATATTTTCATCCCTGCCTGTAACGACTCGTCCCCTAATTTTGTGATTAATAAGAATTAATTAAGGATTAATCAGGATGAATTGAAAATTATCGAACGATCGGGGTAAAATTTCAATTTTACCCCTAGAAAGGGTGAAAAAGTTGACTTTTGACCAGGGAGGTCAAATGTACGTGGACCAAAGTCCATTACGTAGATCGAAATGATACGAGTCTATAGATAGGCAGCACATCGAAATCGGACATCTTACGGGATAGTTACGGGTCATGGAAGATTCGATTAAGTTTTACGGTTGCACGATTTTTGAAATAAATGGATCTAGGTTTGTCTTTAGTGAGACCCAAAATATCTCACATGGACTAATGGATTAGTGATGAGTGTCACCCATCCCATTATCCCATTTCCCTAATTCATGCATCTGCTCCCATTCCCTTCTCATTTTGACAAACCCGAAACCCCTTCCCCATTCCTTGTTCTTCTGTGGTTTCCTGTTAGAGAGAGATAGAGAGAGAGAGAGAGATAGAGATAGAGACAGATAGAGAGAGATGGCTGGAGAGACTGAGCACGAAAGTGGTCTGAGGAAAAAGTAAAACCCGAAACCCTTTTTATGTTTGAAATTTGGGTTTTGGACTTTGGGATGTGTTCTAATGCCCTGGTAGTGTTTTCTGAGGTTTGACGAGTTCATAGGCTCAAAAACGGATGGGAAAGGACGGCTGAACGACCCTAGGTAGTGGTTTAAAGAATAGTCGTGGAAGATCGATCTTGAACAGATATTTTCAAGCCATTTTTTATGGTCTTGAAGTCGTAGATCCCTTTCTGGGAAGTAGGTGAGTCGATTGGGTGAAGAATGGAGGAAAACGGTGGATAGACGGTTGAGTTCTGGCTGGGTCAAGATCGCAGATGGAATCGACCCGTTACAGTCAAACAGGTCGACCTATCTGAAGGAAGACGATGATGACATAGCAATCCACGTCAACTTGTCAGGTCACATGGACAACCAGGTGGTGCCAAGTGGAGATCTATCAGAGGTTGTTAGGTCCAGTCAGCAACTGACATGACAGATGACACGCCCCACCCCCTAATCCCCTGGGATTAGTAGGGAGAGTCGTGCTCCCTTCTGACACGTCCTCCTAAAAGGACCAATTTACCTTTGCAATCACTATAAATATCCTATCTACGTGTCAGACTAGGGATACTATCACAACCTGATTAGATAAATTAGAGTACGCACTCACCGTGATGCCTCAACCTCCCTACAGCCCGCGCCAGCAACCAACCTGGAGGGTGCCAAAAGTAAAAACAAAGTGTGAGTTGACAGAAAATATAATATTGGAAAACCTCCGAAACACATCTTTTAATCCTCCGTTTCAGAAAACATCCATGTATAGCCAATAAAACATTTCTTTGAAATAAAACCCCAGTTTCTAAATAACACCCTAGTTCCAACCCAAAACCACATAAAGATAAAAGGCCCACATGATCACATGCTACTGAAATCGTCGGCTCTAAGCCGCTTTGAAAACCTTAACACATAATCAACATAAAAAATTTAATCCAAAGTACATACCCAACTTGCTCTTGTTGGCCCATCCAGCTCAATGTCAAACTTCATCATGCTGGTCCAACCAGCGGCTAGTTCAACTAGCATCTCATGTGCACTACCGGTAGGCGAGTACGATCTACAGGGTCCAACCCCGTTGGTACGTGTGGGGTTCACCCCGTTTAAGTCTGAGCCTGTCTCTGGGAATTTACGAAGTCCAACTCCGAAAATTGAGAGGTTAACTAATCCAGCATACAGAACCCAAAGTTGAACATAATGTAATACACGATAGTTACTCAAAAAAAATATCGTACGGGCACCAGCCCAAAACAGTTATCATATGGGCACCAGCCCAAAACAGTTATCACACAGGCACTAGCCCAAAACAGTTGACTCTAGGGCACCATGCCCAAATCCCGGTTTTCCAAAACCATTATAAAATCAAGAACCAAAAACCATAGTGAAAATATACACAAACCAATCATTATCCGAATCCAGGGATATACGCATAACACATTTAAGTCCAAAATTTATCCAGAAATCGAAATCATAATAGTAATCATGACAAATCAGATCACAAAGCCGGGGAAAACATATACATATGCATGCATCAGAGTTATAAAAGAAACTGTTTACTCACAATACTACTGCACGCTCGAACCATGAGCTGTAAGCTAATCCCAAGCCTCTGGAGAGTCCGAGCCTGTCCAAATCACACCCAAGAGTCACTATCAACCTATATAAGTAGAAATATAAAACCCCAAAAAGTTCTGAAACCTAGAATGTGTCCCGAACACGCTTCCCAAGGAGAAAAACCTCTATTTGACCTATCAAACAATCTTCAATCATCCTGAAACCACCACCATTGGATTCAGAATGTCGAAACCTTTCGAACAAGACCAATTTGATCTCAAAATTTATGTTCACGTGCCCCCACATGCCGATTAAAGTCCGATCAATGAAAAAGTCAATGGTCAACGTTGACGTTAGCAAAAGTTAACACTCACATCAGTAAAAAGTCAACACTGACGTACGCAAAGTTAACGTCAATGTTAGCAAAGTCAACAGTCCAGTCAACACTGCCATTAGCCAGGTCAATGCTAACGTCATTGGCCTCGCCAGAGACGACGACCAGAGCCGCCGTCGATGGCGGCTGGAAAACCCCATTTTTGTTCCATTTTTCATACCTACATAACTCTCTCATTTCTCAACCAAATTTGACGTTCTTTATATGGAAATCATGGTACACGAGCCAAGGAATCCAAATCTGAACCCAGAATTGTGAGAGAGTACCTAGTTTTGAAGATATAGCTTCCTAAAGTTTCAACCAAACTTTGAACTCTTGTTCTAGCCACTCTCGTTGTCTGAAATCTTAGGGCCCACGGGTGACCTCAGTTTTTCGCGATTTCGGTCACCTCCACGGTGGCGCTGCAGTCCACCGTCACTCTCACGGACCCTCTCTCACTATGTATATCTCCTTGGTCTATATGGTGAAGCATGAAGATGGAGAGAGTTTTAGGTGGGCACGGGTTTGAAAGGAAAACAGAGAAGATGAAGTGAGGATGATGATACATGATTCATTCAAATGGGCCATAAGGTGGGTGACAAGTGTCACTCATCCTATGGTCCTAAAACTGATATTTTGGGGTCTACTAAAAGACAAATAACTTGAAAACCGTGCAATCGTAAACAAAAATGAACTTTTCGTGACCTATAACTTTCCTGTACGATGTTCGATTTCGACGTGTGATAGGTCCTCAAATAAGCATTATTTTATATTATTTTATACCCTTTATACTTGATTTTTAATATTAAAATAATAAATAATTCGATAAAATAATTTATTTTGTGTTATTATTGTTTAAATAAATAAAGTTTGTAATTTGAAGTATTTTGGCGAAAGAATCGTCTCGATCGGAATTATAACGAAGAAACTATGGACGAATTTCGGTGAAATATTACTAAATTAATTAAATTAAAACTGTGCAGCCCAATTGAACCCAAGCTGCAGCCCAACAGAAAAAAGAAAAAGAAATAAAGCCCAGGCCCGCGTCTCGCAAGCCCAGGCCCGCGGCCCGTCAGCCCTGCGGCCCTGCTTCTGCCTAGCCCAGTGCTCCCTTCGGAAGACGCCTGCCGAAGCCTCTCCCTCCCGCTCGACCAGCGCCCGCCGAGCTCCAGTTCGCTGCTTCAGCGCCGCCCCGCCGAGTCCCTTCTCCTCCATTCAGCCAGCTCCTGCCGATTTTCCTTCTCTTTTTTCATCAGCTCTCTGCTGAATTCTTTTCCAGCAGCTCTCTACTGAATTCTTTTCCAGCAGCTCTCTGCTGAATTCTTTTCCAGCAGCTTCCACCCAATTTCCACCCAAATTCCTTCCACTTTCCAACCCAATTTTGCAACTTTACAACTCAAACCACTTCTAAACATCATCACAAATCTTTATTACTCATCATTCCATTATTCCACGTTTTTTATGGTATTTTTATATTATTTTTGATAGCTTTTTCCACCTATAAATAGGGATTCAATTCTTGTAATTAAGGGAGTCCCCCATTAGTTTCATTCTTCCATTTCTTTCATTTTTCTTAGTTCTTAGTTTCTTGATTTAGTTCTTTTGTTTCTCTCTTTTGAGAGACATTTTTGGGGACCATTTTAACTTATTGTAGATTTTCTTATTAAGTAGTTTTCCTTTTAATTCTTATTCTTAATTTATGTTATTGTTATGTTATTTTCATTTCTTCTTTACTTTGTTCTTGGTATTTTCTTTCTAACATTTGTAAGTAAGATTGCAATCTCCATGTGTTTTACTTTTTGAATTTCTTTACTTCATATGTTTTAGTGCTTAAACTTCAATTCGATGTTAAGTGTTTTATCCGCTGTCGGTGCACTTAGAGTAGAATTGAAGAGATTAAATGTTGATCGCTTTCGGCGCATTTAATTATAAACTTAAGGTAAATCATGTTATAAATGTTTGAAGCATATTGAGTGTTTGACGCACATTCATGGTTGATGCATTTATAATATTGAAAGATGTATGTAAGTATTTGAGATGATGAAGGTAGGATTTCGTGATTGGTTTATTATGAGCAAAATGTTAGAATGTTGGTAAAATTTGTACTTGAGGAAATCCATTATTAGGAGTAGTTTAATTAATGTGATTGTTAATTCGAAATTACTTACGTAAAAGTGTAGGTTTTGTCTATGAAACTACTCTATGGTTTGTAGTTTCTAATTAGCATGAACATTTGCATTTTAATTTTTAGTTAGTGTTGTCTTTAGCTTAGATTACAAATCTTTTCAAAACCCGTCTTTATTCTTTATTCTTTTATTCTTTATTCTTTAATTCTTTTATTCTTTTATTCTTTTATTCTTCTTTCATACTTTTAGTTTATTATTCTTAGATTCTTTCATCTCTTTATTCTTTTATTCTTTCATACTTTTAGTTTATTATTCTTTGATTAATTAATTCTTTAATTCTTTAATTCTTTAATTTTTTAAATTCTTTTATTATTTAATTCTTTAATTCTTTAATTCTTTAATTCATTATTCTTTTATTCATCTCTCACTAACACATTATTAATATTCCCTAATTTCCCCCGTTAAGAACGATCCCTATTTACCAATACTACATCTACACAAAAAGGGTTTAAATTGCATAACACTCAAATTACGTGTTTAATTAATGCGTAGTTTGGGCCTATTCAACGTGCCTACTGTTTACAGACTCGTATCGTCTCGTTCTATGTAATAGTCCTCAGTCCACGTGCATTGGACCTACCGAGTCAAATGTCAACTATTTCACCTTTTTCAGGGGTAAAATCGTTATTTTTCCCCGATCGTTTGATAATCCTCGATTAATTCTTACTTAAGCCTTAGTTAATCCTGTAGATTCGAGATGGGTCGTTACAGCAAGTCCACGTCTGTTATGGCTGACCATGTGGACCAGTAATAGGGTGCCACGTGGCAGGGTGTCAGGATCTGTTAGGTGACATGGCAATTAACGTGTTAAACCACGTGGACCAATGAGGTGGTGCCATGTGGCAGGTTGTTAAAGTTATCAGGCTGACATAAGAGTTGACTGCTGTGAATCGAACTTTGATCGGCACGTGAGCACGAATTTTGAGGTCAAACCAGTCTTGTTCAAAAGGTTTCGACATTCTTGAATTCAATGGTGGTGGTTTCAGGTCGATCAGAGGTCGTTTTGTAGTCATTTGGAGGTCTTTATCCTCGGGAAGCGTGTTCAGGACACGATGACTGTTCCAAGAGTTTTGAGTGTTTAAGGTATGGACTTGAATAGGTTGATAGTGACCTTTGATATGATTTCGACAGGTCCGGACGTTCCGGAGACGTTGGATTAGCCTCGAAGTAACTTACGAAGTGGATTGTGATCGTGCAGCATGGATTGTCTGTGAGTGGACACTTGCTTTATAAAATGATGCTTGCATAACTATTTTATATATTTTATGAACAAGATTTTAGATGCACTGGTTGCATATGATTTAAATAAAATTTGTGTTAATGATTTGGCATTTTCGTAGAAAATGTGGTGTTGCACGTATTTCGAGATTTTTGTGTTTTATATGATACTTGAGCTTCGACCTAGTTTCCTACATGCATGTGATTGATATGATTTGACTAATTTCACGGAGATGCGTGAAATCGAGGATTTGACTATCAGTTTTGAATGATTTAACAGAGACGCGTGAAATCGAGAATTTGACTAGCGATTTTGAATGATTTCACGGGGTTTGCATGAAATAGACATTTCGGGCTTGAGTCCTAGTTGGAAATCACCTTTGATTGTTTGTTATCTGGAAAAGTGATTTTGAAAAATGAAATGGTTTTTGAATTTGAAACATGATATCGGGCTTGTGACTCAGTTCTGGTTTATGATATGATATTGGGCTTGTATCCCAGTTGATTTATGGTTTGACTTAAAGTATAGTCAAACGTGAGGAAATGGTATATCTAGTTGTGACCCTGTTTCGGATTTATGAAAGATATATTGAGCTTGTGACCCAGTTATTATATATGATATGATATATCAGGCTTGTGTCCCTGTTGTGGATTTACGAGTTCAGATATGAGAGGATTTGAGGAATCTTGAATTTATGAAGTGTTTCTAGACACTGTTTTTATGATGGTTTTGTGGAAACTGATTTGACGAATTAGGCATAGACTTTATTGAGATGTTGTGAAATGTTTTCCACACGACCATCCTCTATGATGTGATGATAGCTTGCAGACGAAGACCTGGAGAGGTCACGGGGACACTGCCTGCAGAAGTGTCAAAGATGGACATTTTGCAGACGTCAAACCACAGGCTCTAAATCCAGGTGTATATTCAGATGTGTAATCTCGAGTCGCACGTGTAGCGCTGATATCGTGACTAGTGAGATGATTTGTTGGATATTGGATAAAGAGGATTGGTGATCATGTTTTCATGAGACTCCGGATGTGAGTCTATGTTTCGGGGAGAGACCCTATTGAGAGGTTTTATGTGATTTGGTTTTTGGGTTGAGACCATACTGAGGAAATGGCTTTGATTGAGAAGCATTTTTCACTGTGTTTTGGTTTAAAAAGCAATATTAGTTGCTTTTTTAGAAAGAATTTTTTATGTTGTTTTCTGATGCATGCATGCTTTTTAAGTGAAGGGTATAAATGAAATTTTTGATAAATGATTTTATAAACTTATTATTTTTGTCTACTCACAGCTTTTAATGTTTTTGATAACCTTCAGGTTGATGGCGGATACTGGTTGTAGTAGATACCGAGACATCACATGCCACTATGGACTCCACAAGTCACTGCGTACTCTGGTAACCCCGAGCGGGTTACAGTTTTATCCCTAGTCTAGTACGTGGTGTCAGACGGGAGCAGGGCACAATCCACGATAATCAAAGAGGATTGAGATGGGTCCTGTCAGTTTGGTATCAAAGCACTAGGTTGTTATTGTGGTGTTGCGCATGTGTCAAATGTTATGTCTCTGGCTATCGTCATCCCGTCATCAACCTAATAGTGAAGGTATGAATAGGAAAGTTAAGTGGTAATGAACCCCGTATAGATTCTGTTTGGTATCTTATGCCGTGGTTAGTAGTATTGGACCCGAGGAGGGCCGAGTTTCTTGTGTGCCCAGCGGCTGGAGGCTATAGAGTTACTGGTGGGTTGAACAAGTTACCAGAAGAGTGGTACTTATGGATCGGATCCCGTGGTGGATCTATCAGTGGGTTACACACTTTTAAACGGATTGTACAAGTGCTGAGTTTTCGTTATGAGCATTTGACACCGATATCGGAGTTTTCTTGGATTGTTCTGTACGAGGTTTGTGATAGACATGGCTATCAACGGAAGTGGATGAGACAATCAAGAGTAGGGCGATGTTCGAGGAACATTTTTACATTATTTTCGACCTAGTCTTATCAAGATAAGAGAGAGGAGAAGGTAATCTCGGGAAGTGGAGTTTACCTCTGGAGGCGGAGTTCCTCCGACATGAGCAGGAGATTCGCCGATTACTCGGTACGAGCAGAGGTTTGGGATTTTATCATGATGTGCTCATGATTCAGTGACAAATGAGACTATGATGTTTCATCGGTGACGGTTGTGTCGAGTCTTGGGAGTAAGAATCGGGTGATGTTGTGACATCTTAGTTGGAGATGAGTTTGCCAGGACTCAGTAGCGACCAAATGATTCCGAATAACGTCGAGTGTGTCTAGATGATGTGATGTCAAAAAGCTAGAAGCAATCCAAGTTCGTCAAGTGGCAGACGTGCGATTTCGGTTATCGTTGAACGAATAGAGAGAATTCCAAGAGGCCTAGTGAGATCATGGTATCCTCCTTGTTCGGTTGGATTACTGGAGGCACGGGGTATGCCTGGATTGGTGACAGGTACCTTAGTTATATTTGGAAGGATTCCACGAGTGCTGTGTGCAGGAGTTAATTCCATAGAGTTAGGGCATGCGAGCTAGCACTCCGACCAGTACTACGTTGGGTGTAGTTTGGTAAATCGAGATTGCTTTATCTGAATAAGGCAATAAGACAGATTGGTTCCCAGGACATGTGGTTGATCTCCAAATGAGTTACAGCTTGGAGGCTGGGAGGATACGACAGTTTGGTCATTAGGGACGTGGGACACGTGTTGTGATGTCCTCAGTTAGTTCAGTGAGCTTGAAGTAAGGTTTAGGCTGTGCCGAGTTTCCCCGATGAGCCATTGGAGGATTTGTATGGTTACCACCTAGAGGAGTTTTTTGACTAAGTCCTGTGACTGAACTTAGTTGATTTGGGGTTAAGTTGACTTCGAATGTCACTATTGGGAAACCCAATGTTCCTTGTCAAAATTTGATGGAAGTTGTCACGACTCGACCTTCTCCAACATGATATTGTTTGCTTTGGCCACGACCCTCATGGTTTTGGTCTCGGGAGCTCACATGCAACTTCCTAGTGGGTCACCCATCTTGGGATTGTACCAACCCTTACTCCCTTAACTTGGGAGCTCCCTAGGAATCCAAAGCTAGTGAGCTCCCAAAAGGTCTCATGTTGGATATATGCGCACTCACACATATAAGGCGCATCCCCCAGATCCCCTGGGCGATGTGGGATTGTTAACCATGCCTCCAAAGCACGAGTCCTCACAGAACTTCAAAAGTTAGATTAGATGAGACAGTTGGACAGGGAGCTGGTATAGGACTTTCTTCACCACTTCTAGGTTTTATTAAGATGTCACCCAGGTAGAAGGCAAATTTGGCCAATAACCAAAGTTGAATGAGTTGAAGAGCGGAATGTGCTTAGTGTCACCTAACATGATGATCGAGTATCAGACTTGGTGGACCCGTGTTGGTATTATGGATCACGTTACGTTGGCTGAGAGAGTTAGTGTGGATTGTTATGGATTAAGATGATCAAGAGGATCAAAATGTTGGTGGGTCGAGACTGTTGATGACCGAGTTGGTTTTGGATTGAGATAATTTGGATCAGCATCAACCAATGATGACGATTGTGATCGGATTCACTCAGACTGGATGAGTGTCATAGATCGTCGGGTGGAGGTTACCTTCCGTGAGTGCAGCCAGTTGACGTGATTGACTAGGGAGGGAGTCAAGTTGTTTTTGGTTTGAGAGTGTCACTGGATTGGTGGTTACGACACAATGCATGATCCGACCTTTTGCATTGTCAGGATGAGAATCGTGGTTTAGATTGGTATTGACAAGACCCGTCCCAACTGGACTTTGATAACTATGCCCAGTCCTGCTCCCGTCTGACAAGTCAAATGGAGTCCCGAAACTACCCCTCAGTACCTGTCAGACAAGGGATAACTGCACTGATTTCCGCTCATGCCTCCACCTCTCGATCAGCCCCGAACGTCGTGTCACGGCCTGTAGGGTCGTCAAAACAGGAAAGGTGTGAATGGACAAAAATAATATCATTTAAAAATACATTTCAAAATACATCATTTACCCTCCAGTTTCACAAACCATGCATGCATAGGGTAAAACATATAAATAACAATCACCGGCTTTCTAGCCAAATCACATGAAACGTATCAAATCTCGGCTCTCAAGCCAAACATGTGAAAACATAATCACCTAGCCACAAAGACCAAAACCCGTACTCAATGCTAGTACGCAAAGAAATCACAATCGAAGCAACATCAATCAGCACTATCCACAAGTGTACAACCAATCAATCATTCAATCAATCCGCACTAATCACAAGTGCACAAACAATCACACAGTCACATCCGCACTACGTGTAGGCCAACCTCGGGAACTGCACTTAGGCACCATCCGAGTCATGTCAGTCATGTCTGGGAATTGAACACGCACCATCTAAATGTACCACATACTCGGGGACTACACTCACGCAACATCCGAGTCACATCTAGGAACTACACTCGCATCATCCAGACATGTACCAGTATCCACAATCATAAACACAATCCATACCACAAACACATATCAATCATATCCTTGACTTCAAACCAAGTCAAAACCATTCCTGACAGGGTCTCTAGCCCAAAAGTCATTTACACGTAATTCCGTAAAATCTCATTTTAAAATAATAAAATAATCTAGAAATCATCCTTGACTCACCAACTAAGTCAAAATACCCTTTGTGAAACCTTTTTTACTCCGGGCCTAGCCCAAAATATTTGCACATTCCTCGTAAAACGTGCCCGAAAGACCAATTAAAATAATCATTAAATCACAAATAATCATGCCAAATCATCATGACATCATTGCAAAGCAAATCATGCAATCAATTATGTAAAACATTTAACTATGCATGCATAACAGTTTATAAAACAAACGTCCACTCACACACCGTCCAAACTGCTCGCTTTCCGAGCTGCAAGCATTTCCGTAATTTCCGACATTTTCCAGGAATCGTGAATCCTGTCCAAAATCATCATTAAAGGTCACTAATGACTCAATGAATATCATATTAATTTCTCATAATATTTTGGGAATTAATTACGAATTAAAAAAGTAACATAAACCTTTGGACCCTCGAAACAATAAAGAAACGGTGACCGATCGACTCGAAACCAACGCTAAAATGTTCGTTACATTGCATAGAATAAAAGTCATGTTAAACTCGCCTTGGGAATCGTGCCCATGTGCCCTCACGCACCACCACAAGTGTCTGCGCGTGGGTGCCACGCACCTGCACAGTAAAGTGCTATAGTGTAGCCTTCCTCGCCCGTTTCCTACAAACGGATCCCTGCAACCCGCGACACAACTCGGTTCAATCCTATCCAATTTCACATTAATTTCTTCAATTGACTCGGCTAATCTCATCTTTGTGACCTTAATTTTAGTTCTGTCAAGTTAATTGATCGAATTAACGACTAAAACCAATCAATCCCCATTTTAGTGTTCGACGGTTTACAAATCCAATTCTCATAATTTTCGATTTAGTTTTATATTCTGATTGACCAGGAAGCTACAGAGGGGTCCTATATACAAATTTTTGAACTCAATTACATCTATTCTTACCTCGAATTAATCCAACCAAACCTCAAATTTTCGAGGAGTTGAGGACCTCCATTCGCGGTCGATACGACCCCGTTTTCCTTCATTTTTGATTGGGTTCAACTCGCCTCAATCCCAAAAAGCTGAATTCAAGGTCAATTACAGCAATTGTGGTCCCTGGTTTCAAATTCAAAACTTAATCAATTCGAATTACATGGGTTTTGGGTTTCGATTTTTCTTCCTCTCGCTCCCTCGTCTTTTCCTTTCTGTTTTATTGCTCTAATCCTCTCAATTGCACCAGTTTTTCTCACGGTTTGTCGAATGGTGACTGGTTGGATCGAAGGAGATTAATGGAAGTCCTCTGTTTCTGTTTTCCTTTCATTCCTTTGAACTGATAATTATGTATTAATTTGAATTTGGTTAGACAACCCATGGCAACCTCAACCACTAAGCCTCAAATTGAGGTGACATGTGTCACTGGCGGGTGGCATGAGTCATTGGTGGGTGATTCATCAAATATCCCAGCCAAATTACCATTTTACCCTTACTAACAAAATGACCAAAATGCCCCTCGCCGTTCGAGACCCACAACTTTCACATCCGACTTCTGATTGACGCATGCCGCTTGTCTACGGATTCAGCGTCCCGAGACCTATCCAACAGTCCTTCATCATAATGTCCTTAGCCACAAGCCATGATTAAAAACGTTAATATTTTCTTTGCTCCATGCTCTTAGCCACAAGCCATGATTATCATACATATATTCACCATATCACCATGTATTCAACATATGAACATGTGTCATCATCATATATCATGTATACCATCATCATAATGTCATCATTATCATAGTATATCATCATCATGATCAACATCATATATCACCATATATATACATCATATCATCATGGAATCATCATTCATATAGGATGTATATCATCATGTCATGGCATCATGCCATACCATCATATTACATCATATTGCATCATATTACATCATATCATAAATACGATTATAATGTCATCATCATGCCATATCATATTATCATATCCATATATACCAAATCATATAGCATCATCATATTATCACGATTACACACTACAAGAAAATATGCCCTGCCCGTCAAAATTTTGCCTGGCGCACCCATATTCGCCGGTAAAGGAGTCTTAGCCCGGCGGAATGAGTGAGGCTTGCCGGGAAAACAATGTGAGGGAGGCCTAGTTTATTTGGGCGCAAAAGGGAAGTAGTTTGCCCGGTGGGTGCTCAACCTCCGCCGGGCAAGGGTTAACGACGAATATGGTGTGCCGGGTCAAGTATTTTCGTTGACTCGCGGTGGGAAAAAGTTTGGCGTGAAGGTGCGCCTATTATTTGCCCGGTGGGTCATTAAACCTTACCCGGCTCACCCTTCGCAGGGCAAAATTCCAATATGCATTTATTCCAGAGCATATTCATTTCTTAATCTTCTTCCTCATTTACTCTCTCATTATTCTCTCTCTGACTTACTCTCGTAATCCTTACATAATATCATCATCAATTCATCATCACTTCATCATCACTACTTCACCTAAGGTTTAATGATTTTGTTTTACGTTTTATTTTTATTTTTATTTTTTATTATAAGCTAAAATTATTTTTTGTTTTAGGTAATTTGTGGTTGATTTGAAGGATTACTTATAAAAGGTATGTGTATTTGATTCTCAATTTAATTTTGCTCAAAAATTTGTATTTAATTATGTTTGAAAATTGTGATGTATTGTGGATAATGTTTAGAAATCTGGATATTATTATGTTAAGGAATTTTGGTTCATCCGTTAATGCGAAGTTAATTGGGTTGATTAACTTTGTATAAAAAAATTCGATAGAAAATTTTAGACCCGTTTGAGAGTAAATGAATATGATTGATTGACTGACTCTTGAATTGTCCATTTATCGGGACAGTTTGGGAGTACACAACTATGTGTTGTATAGTTTGCTGTCTATGTGGTTAGGTTTGGATCGGGGGAAATTCAGCTTATATGTCCTTACTGTTCTCTGAATGCATAGTAGATATTCATTTAAAATATCTAAGTCGTGTATTTGGAGAACTGTAAGGTGATGCTGCCGAAATTTCCCTCAGTCGAAACTTCGCCTCATAGGTCACAAATTATACAGCATAGAACGTGCACTCTAGAATGAGATAGAGCCAAATCACCGGAGGCATAAGGAGACGAGCGGGTTTTAGATGAGATAAAGTTACAAACTATATAATTATCTACTTACATTGTTTCTATTTTGTGGAAGCATGTACAATGGACAGAAGTTGGATGCAAATGTTAGATAGATCATCTGATCAGTATTTGGATGGGATTGACAGTTTCATCGCTCTTGCACGTACTCACTATTGTGATCCAAGGCGCATATTATGCCTGTACCGTAAATGTAACAACTGTTGTTGGATGTTGCTGAGTGATGTCCATTTGCATCTAGCACGGAATGAGATCGTACATAACTCCACTAATTGGATTTATCACAGTGGACAAAATTTTGCTGCATCAACATCTTCAGTTCACAGGAACCGTCAAAATGATAGTGATTTGGATAATCGGTGAGATAATGATCGATTTTTTGAGATATTAACTGATATTTTCCCCCTGCATCTGATGATAAGCATGAGGATGGCCTTAGGTCTCAACCTGAAGAGTCAGATTTCCATTACAAAAGGTTTTTAAAAGAAGCTCAGCGCGAATTATACCCTAGTTGTAAATCCTTTTCGGTTCTAGGGGAAGTTGTGGAATTGATGCACATGAAAGTTGAGTATAATCAAACCAACAAGCATTTTGATCACATGATAGACATCATCATCCGAATGCTCTCTGAAGATAATAGTCTCCTTAAACATTATTATAACTCGAAAAAGCTTTTGAAGGATCTTGGTTTAGGGTATGTGAAGATTCACGCATGTATGAACAACTGTGCATTATTTTACGGTGAATTCGAGCATCTCGACAAATGTCATGTATGCAATGAGCCTAGATTTCGAAAGAATAAGATTCCAAATAAGGTGTTGCTGACAGGACCCATCCCAATCCCCCCGGGATTAGTACGGGATGACCCTGCTCCCGTCTGACACAAAGTGTCAGACAAGGGATATTTCCAACCTTTGCCCTCCCGGGCTATCAGAGTACGGCAGGATCCGGAGGAGGCATGTGATATCTCGGTCTCTCCTACAGTCCACATCGTATCCAACCTGAAGGGTATTAAAAACAGAAAGACAGTGAGTGGACAAAAAGGAATAAGTTTTGTAAAACACATTTATAAAAGACCTTTATACCCTTCACTAAAAATCATACATGCATAGTAAAACCATTTATCCAAACACATATGTTTAAACAACCATAATTAGGGTCACAGCCCCAAGTTCCGTAAATACAAGTCACACGGGCTCCTGCCCAAAACCATTTACAGAAAACCATAAGATAATAACCATATGTGGGATCTCAGCCTAAATCCATTTATCATTATAAAACACAATTTCCCAATCCACTTGAAATCATGTTTATCCATTATATTCATATCCAGAACCTGTCACGGTAAAATAGAGCTACACGTGTGCTAACCGGGGTCTCAAACCCAAGTCTCTCCAGGGTCCACGCAGGTCAATGTCCGTAGATCAATGACCCTCCCTGGAGGTAACGAACCATGCCCATCCTGAGAGTAAGGAACCCAACTGGGGGGCGACTCCACTCAGTCAGTGCTCCGTAACTACTCCGGGGTCCACCCAGGCCAACGACCCTCCCCGGAGGAGACACTCATATATAAAGGATGGAATATGAAAAACCTTTTGAAATCATTCTTTAAACCTTTCCAGGATTCATGCCCGACCCCTCATAAGTCGTCATGAACCATAAAACCTTTCATGGGTTCATGCCGGTTCCCATAAACCATCATGACCCGTAAAACCATTTCAAGGGTTCATGCCGGTTCCCATAAACCTTCATGACCCGTAAAAACCATTTGTAACACATAGCTGGGCTCTAGGCCCGAATCCACATAGAAACTGGACCTCAAGTCCGAATCGTAAACCAACTGGGCCTCCGGCCCAATTCCGTAAATCAAATGGGTTTCGAACCCGAGTTTGCCTTTTAGAATCCAAAATCATTTCATTAAACTAGTTCCAAAATTATAAGAATGGAAAATCAGAGTAAAACCGGAAAACCTCGATTTACGTGCAAGCACGTAAATTGCCTCGAAATACGAGAAACCATATAATTCACAAACATCCAAATGCACTCATGGCATCCCAAACAAGTATTTAAAATACATAATAAAAATTTATGCATGCACCAATTTAGAAAACACGGTCCACTCACAGACCGTCCGAAGCCGCGCCTCGATACACGTGCCATAATCGTCTCCCGGGTCAATCATCGTCACCGGGACTCCCAAACCTGTAAATTCATTTAGAGGGTTACTAATAGCCTCATTACCTCTCACTAAAGTCCCGTAATTTTCCGGAATTTCTAACTATTTTTAAACTCAATCCTAAACCTTCGGACAGCCTGAACTATATCGAAACGATGTCCGATTGACACGAAACCAGTCCCAAAATGTTCGTTACATCGAATAGAAGGTTTCGTGTGTTGAACTCATCCCCCAATTCCTTTCCACGCGTCGTCATGCGCCTAGGGAATGAACTGCGCGTGGGCTTCACGCGCCACCGCACAGTGCCTTCTTCAACCTGCCGCGAACCGACCGGTCCGATTTTTCCTACAAATCCGGTCTACCTAGACCGGCGTGACCGGCCCAAGGCCCTCCCATCTTCATTTCTCGTCCGTTTGGTCCCATTTTAATCCCTAAATTCCTTTTTTATTGTTTTCTATCATTCCCAATTAATTAAACCATCTAAAACCAACTAAAACCCGTGAACCCATTTTGAACCATACGGTTCAAACTTCCCCGATTAACCTCCACGGCGTCCCAGCCATCAACCACTACCAAAAACCTCTTAAAACCTTCCTAGCATCCTAATAATCATCCCCTAATCATTCAAAACCAAACATAATGCTCAAATCGAAAAATAGGAGAAAAATGGGTTTATCGGGCTTACCGTGCCTTGCCCATCCGCCGTCCACGGCGGCACCGTTCCTGGCCGGCCACCAACCACCTCAGTCCTCCTCTCACTCCCTGGTCCTCACATGCTTGATAAAATGGGGTTTGGATTGGATTGGTTTGAATGGTGGCATTGAGATCGGGTGATGTAAATGCATGAATGTAGGCTAGTGGCCAGTGGATGAGTGACACTTTTCACTCATCCATTGGTTTCTGAAAAGTAACTGGGCCCACTAATGACAAACGGTCCTCGTAAAACGTGTCGTCATGAATAGTATCACGAAACTTCCGTGAACCGTAACTTCACCGTCGAACGTCCGAATTCGACGTGCCGCCTGTCTACGGATTCGTATCGTCGTGATCTACATGACTGTCTTTGGCCCTCGGCCATTGGACCTCCCGGTCAAAAAGTCAACTTTTGACCCCTTTTATCCAAAATTACCAAAATGCCCCTAAACTTCCGAACGTCATTACTTCCTCCTCAGACGTCGAAATTGAATTTGCCACCTGTATATGAACTCGTGACGTCACGAACTACGTCACGGTCATCTGTCAAAGTCCATTTGACCGTCCGAATGAAAAGTCAACGTTTTGCCATGATCAGGGGCAAAACGATCATTTTGCATCGTTCGTCCGATTTCGCTCTACTAATCACGGATTAGCCTCACTAATTGTGATTAGTCACTAATCTAATCATGGATTTCGGGACGGGTCGTTACAGTTGTGCTATTTTCAACTGAAGCCAATATTATAAAGATTATTCATGTCTTCTCACACAGCTCGTGATATGAGGTGGCACAAAGATGAACGCATTGATGAGGATTCACTAAAGCATCCGGCCGATGGAGATGCTTGGAAGGAATTTGATAAGATGTATCCCGATTTTGCATCGGAGCTAAGAAATCTTAGATTAGGACTTGCTATTGATGGTTTTAATCCTTTTGAAAGTTTTGCAAGGCCCTATAGAATTTAGCCGGTAGTTTTAGTTCCGAATAACTTGCCACCTTGGAGATGTATGAAAAAATAATTCATAATCCTTAATACTTTAATACTGGGGCCTAAATCACCGAGTAATTCCATCAATGTTTATTTGCGGCTGTTGATTGATGAGCTTGTGGATTTATGGAAAAATGGTATCTGAACCTATGACAAGTGCATGGGAGAAATGTTCACTCTATGAGTGGTCGTAATGTGGACAATTGATGATTTTCTTGCTTATGGGATGCTCACAGGATATAACACCAGGGGCTATCTTGCTTGTCCGACTTGTGGACCAGACACAACATCCTTTTGGCACGCATCAAAGGTTTTTTTATCTGAGCGCAAGAAGATTTCTACCTTGGGATCATCGATGAAGTATGCAGTCCGACTCATTCAATGGTAAAATAGAGTTACGGGCATGACCAAGAGAGAGGTCCGATGAAGTGATATTGGACACTTAAACAGTATTCCCACATTCATCCTAAGTGTCATTGGTTCGATACGGACCCAAGTATCCCGAAAAGGATCATCAAAGATCATTTATGTAGCTTTATTAACACGGATATTCGGTGGTTTAAGAGTCATTCATACATCCTAACTAATACATCGAAACAAGTCTTCTACGTTGATGATCCAAAAGCTGGTGCTGGTTGGAAAGTAGTTGAGATGGTGAAGAATAGAAACATTTGGGACTTGGAGGACCGGCACTATGAAGATGGTGGAGAAACGAAAAATGACGAATTTGTTTACCAACAGGATTCCTCAGCACTCGCCATAAACGTGGAAGTAGTACGCACCGACGACCTCACTCTACAAGTTGCGATTGATGATATTTTTATTGATCTCGGTACCTTAGAACCAATTGAAAGTGACGCTGAGGAAACAAGTAGTCCGCATAGCTCATATAATGAGGGTGATTGGGAGGGGGATAGTTAAACCGACCTTGATTAATCTTTGTATTTTTAGATGTTATTTTTAATCTACATGCTATTTTTATTTTGTATATATTTTTATTATAGATTAAATAATATATAATCATAAATATTAATCATATGTAAAATTGTTGTTAATATAAGATACATAAAGATATATTAAATACTCTAGCCCGGAGCACATCCGTCGGGCAAGCCCCACATCGCCCAACAGAGAAGCATGATTCGGCGAGCCAAATAAAATAAAATATATAAAAATATAATTATATTTATAATAATATATAATAATATATATGTAATGTATATAAATTATAATCATATATATGTAATATATAATAATTATAATTATATAAATTAATTATAATATAATTATATAATTATATTTTTTATTTAAAAAGGGCTTGCCCAGCGCACATGCGCTGGACAAGGGGATTCTTGCCCCGCGCATCTGCTATCATTCGCCGAGTAAGGCTAGTTTTATATATAAAAAATTGTTAAATATTACTTATTTATTAATTATATAGGTTCATATTTATACTAATATATCTTAATGTGTGATATATGTTAATTATAATCATATATATGACAGGACCCGTCCCGAAGGGACTTTGATAACCGTGTCTGGTCCTACTTCCGTCTGACAAGTCAACTGAAATTCCGAAAATACCGTCAGCACCTGTCAGACAAGGGATGGCTGTACTAATTTCCGCTCATGCCTCCACCTCTCGATCAACCCCGATTTGCGTTCCACGGTCTGGAGGGTCATCAAAACATAAAAAGGGTGAATGGACAAAAATAACATCATTTGTAAATACATTTCAAAACAAACTTTTTTCCCCTCCAGTTATAAAACATGCATGCATAGAGTAAAGTATATGAACAACCGACTCTCAAGCCAAATCACATAGAAAATAGAGGGACCCATAATTTATTAAACCCGTGGCCCACATTTCTCGAAATCCATTCCATCAAATCATGTAAAACATCTGAACACAACCATCAACATCAAACCAGTCACAATCAAACTAGTCACAATGACTGTCAACAATAGTACTAGTCACCATTACTCAAATATCAATCACAATACTCAACAGCATTACTCACAAGTGCATAGACATCAGTCACAAAATCACAATACCAGCACTACTCCCAAGTGCACAATCAATCACATAATCACATCGGCACTATGCATAGGCCACAACAATAATAACCTTGAATATTAGCCGTCTGGGAACACCGCGAGTTTCGACTACTTGGGAACACATATATACACCGAGCATCAGCCATCTCGGAAATACCCCAAGCTTTGACTGCTTAGGAAACAATCAGAATCACCCCAAGCTTCTGTCATCTGGTAAATACCCCTAACTTCGACCATCCGGGAACACACATACCCCGAGCATCAGCTGTCTGGAAACACCTTAAGATTCGGCTACCGGGAAAACACATATATAATCACTTCAAGCTTCGGTTGTCTGGGAAACACCTCTAGCTTCGACCATCTGGGAACTCGTCACAGTCACAATGAAAACTGTCCAGGGATTACATCCCAAAACCTTTCAAAACCAACCTTGGCTTACATTCCAAGTCAAATACCATCATCAAACCGGGTCTACGCCCAAAACATTAGTTTCAACCAATCTTTGACTGTAAACCAAGTCAAAATCATTTCCAACAGGGTCTCAAGCCCAAAATATCATTTGCACGTAAATTCGTAAAATCGTTCAGAAACCGACAATTAAGTCTTCTAAATCATCAAGTAATGACCTCAAATCATTATTCAAATCATTGCGATCAAATAATGCAACAAATCATAAAAAAACATTTAATGTAACGACCCGTCCCGAGAGTCGAGATTAGCGAAGTGATTAGTGATGGATTAGCTACGTTAATCGGTGGTTAGTGGTTACTTTTGGACTTTGGGCGTAGAATGACGATTTTGCCCCTAGTTTGGGCAAACAGTTGACTTTTAGTTCGGGCGGTCAATTGGGCATTGACCGATGACCGTGACGTAGTTCGAGACGTCACGAGTCCGTAGACAGGTGGCACGCCCGATTCCGACATCCGATGAGGAAGTTATGATATTCGGAAGGTTGAGGGCACTTTTGTAATTTGGTTAAAAGAAGGGAAAAAGTTGACTTTTCACACGACACGGTTTTTACACGTAGATCGAGGACCGTTAGGTAGATCTCGTCGTCTTGAGTACAACGACAGGTGGTATGCTTTCATCGTACGTAGGACGAGTGAGTTTCAGGTCTAGAACGGCGAAGGGCATAATCATAATTTGTGTAACTAGGGATATTTTGGTCTTTTTGCACATTGGGAATTGTGCAATTCAGATTGGGACAAGTGTACAGGGCCTATTGGATATTTTTGGAGTTGAGACCATAGGATTTTGACACGTAGGGGTTTTCTAGTGGGTTATACACAATTGCACGGTGCAATTAAATGGTTGGGTCGTGCTAGAGCGAACATAGACTGAGTTTTGAGAGGGAATTGATTGGGTTGCAGAGACTGTGCGAGTTCTTGAGTGTGTGAGTGTGATCAGAGGGAGGCTGAGAGTGCAGGGACTGGGTTGAGAGGAATTGAGAGTCGAGTGGTGTGTGTGAAGGGAGGAAAAAACCAGAGGACACAAAAGCGAGAACCACCGTGCACGGATGTGCACCTCCATCGATTAACCATCGAATTGAAGCCGTGGTGGTGTCGAGAGACCTAAGGGGAGTCGAGTAGGCACGGTGGAGCTCATGGTGGCGGTCTGGGAGTAGGTAATTTCTCTTCTTTCTTCTGTTTGCTCTGTTTTTCCGTTTTGGTTCAAACGTAAAGTTGTGGAGTTTGAGGTCGAGTCGAAGTGTTTTGTAGGTTCTATTAGACTCAGTAGGTCCCTAGGAACCTATAGGACTCGAAGCCGTGACGGGGGAATGCACGGTTGGCCGGGAACCGAAACAGGGTTTTGGACGGGTTCTGTTCGAGCTTGAGGGAGGTGAGTTAGAGGCTGTGTTGTTGTATTTTAGTGAGTTGAATGAGTTGCTTAGAGTAGGAAGAAGCTAGGGGAGTTGAAAGGAACAAAAATGGGCGGTGGATGGCGGAGAACTGGTCACGTCGGTTCAGACCCGGCGACCATCGAAGAAGAAGGTGAACAGTGTTACTGTTGCAGGCGCGTGAGGCCCATGCGTAGCCACTTTGGGCGGCGCGTGAGGGCGAATGGTGGCTGTTCTGGGGAAACTTCCAACTAGGTTTTTGGTCTAATCGTTGTAACGAATCTTTTGGGACAAATTTTGGGACAATTGGACGATGTCTCGGGTTAGTTCTAAGTGGTCGAAGGTTTAGTGTTTTGTTTCGTTACGTTTAGGATCCGGGAAAATTGGCGAAAATTAGGAGAAGCTTAGTTGACGTGTTAGTGACTCGTTTTGGTGACTTGTGACAGGATCGGGAATCCCTGAGGAGGCCGAGGAACGTACGGGACGCGAGTGACATGCCCGGGAACTGTGAGTGGACTTCTTCTTTCTAATCGAGCATGCATATGGTTTTAATTATGATTTCATGTTTATTGAATTTGCTTTAACTGTTTTACATAATTACACGCTTTCCGAGGAAGTTACGTATTTGGCACGTTTTACGAGAAAGACTTGATTTCTGATTCCGATGCCATGCTTTTGGGTTTTCAATCTATAATTGGTTTTAATGATTATAATGGATTTTGAGACATGATGTGATGATCAAGGTTTTTAGTTTTAGAATCAGATTTCGGAAAGCGAAATTTGGTTTTAAAGTTGAAAAGTGGATTTCCGGATTTGAGTTCGGAATGACAGTTCTGGATGCTGGAATGGCGTCAGACCAGTGATTTCGGATTCGGGTTTAAATATGGATTTAGAAATGGTTTTCAAATGTTTTTGGATTGGATTTTCTAGATCTGATTATTGGGTTTAAAGACCCGGATTGTGATTGACGGGGGACGGGCCCGAATTGGGTTTAAAGACTCGGATTGAGTTTAAAGACTCGGATATACTGATATTTTCCCCCGTAGGCCTGTTGAGTTTAAAGACTCGGATTATATTGAGGCCTGGATTGAGTTTAAAGACTCGGATAGGTCCAGCAGGTTTGATCGGATGATGACTTTGGTATTTATGTTTCATAATAATGTTTTCCATGATGATTACTATGTGATTTATAACTGTTTTCAGATATCGGGTTATGCATGCATGTTTTCAAAACGGAGGGCCAAACCCTGGTTCGTTTATGAAATGGTTTTTGAAACTTTTATTCTTTTGGTCTACTCACACTTTTCTGGTTTTTAAATGCCCTCCAGGTCGTGGAGCTAGCGCGGGGGTTGACGTTGAGGCAGAGTCGGAGGCATAGCATACTCTAGAGTCATCCCGGAGTGTTTTCAGCTTTTCCGTTGTGCGTATAGGATTTCTGTCTTTTCGTTTGTACTATGCTCTGTATAACGGTTGACTCTTGGATGTTTTAAATTCTCCCTTGTCTGGCAATGTAAATTTGCGGGTTTGTGGGGTCGTTTTGGTCTTTCGTGTTGGGTTGTTAGACGGGAGCAGGGTTCACCTCGGTTATCGGGGTGATAATCGGGGTGGGTCCTGTCATTTAACTATGCATGCATCACAGTTTATAAAACAAACGTCCACTCACACACCGTCCAAGCTGCTCAATCTCGAGTTCTACGTTCTCAAGGGTCTCAGGAATCACCTAATCTGTCAAACACAACAATTAAGGGTCACTAATTTGTTACATAACCTCTTATTACAATCCCCTAAACCCCGAGATTTCACAATAATAGTTAAACACGAACTACGCACTTCGAACACCCAAAAGTACCCCGAAACGGTGCCTGATCGACTAGAATCCAGTGTCATTAGGTCCGAAATGTCGAAAACCTTAAAAAGTATATTGAACAGTTCCTCAAGAAACCTTCCACGTGCCCCCAAGTGCGACCTAAAAAGGCTACGTGTGAAACCACGCGCCGATGAACAGTGATCACTGTTCATCATCGTCCCGACCCGAAAACCTGCGGTCGCCCGACCCGATTTCAACCCGTCCAATTTTGTCCAATTTTTTTTTATTATAATCCATCAAAAGCATCTTAAGATTCTTATAAACATTATTCTAGGCCCAATTGGATGATTTCTTACCTCCAATTAGTCAAATTCCACTTCGAAAATCCGAAAGGGTCGCGGGTCCGTTCTAGGTGAAATTCTTGTCAATTCTCTTTATTTTTATGCTGGTTTGATTCTTTGGGAGTTTACGAAGCCTAAATGAAACTCAATTTCAACAATAAACATCCAATTTCGAAGTTCAAATATGAAAATCCCAAGTTCTGGATTTCAGGTTTCTGGGTTTTCGGGTCTGAGTTTCCTTCTCCCTTCACTTATTCTCTCTCTTCATTTTCTCGATGAAGATCGATATTGACAATTGTTGTTCTCAGGTGAACGCCTAAGCTCATAGGTTGTGGGTTTTCGATTTCCTTCAAACAAACACACACCAACACCAATTTGATTAACTCACACGCAACACACACAAACTAATGCCACGTTTTGCCAGCAATCCATCTTTTATGTTGACAGGTGTCACTAATTTTCCAAAAGGATGTTGACTCAATAAACTCACCAAAAGGACTATTTTGCCCTTCCTCATTATATAAAATATAACTATGTTATCTCATATCATGCCATTATGTCATACATCAATATATGCTCAACATTATCAATCATATATCACATTGTCTTCAGGGCATCATCATATATCATACTATCATCATAGTATGAACATGTCACCATATCATATCAGCATAAATGGGAAAAAGTTGACTTATCTTTGGAGACTCTTCAGACTCCTTCCAGAGAGAATCGAAGATGGAGTGTGGCAGAGAAACCTCTTGGGTCAGAATCTGGATTTGGGAGGGCCATAACTGAAGCAATCTCTGCAAGGAACAAATGTCCAAAATAGCTTGTTGTTTTTCCTCTTAAAATGACACGTCATTTTTTTCTCCATCAACAGTAGCATGCACCCTTCGTCGTCACTCTACTCAAGGCCAGGCATGGCCTAGGGCGGCAAGGCCGGTCGCCCTGGGCCCACGAACAAGGAGGGTCTAGAATTTTTAAATTTGTCTTATTTTTATGGAAAAAAAATAAAAAAAATATTTAAAATTTTGAAAACTATTTAAATTGAATTTGAAGAAACATTTTATTAAAAATTGGTCTTGTATTAGCCCTCATCATTGGATCGGGTCGTGCAAACTCGGCCCAAAATGTTTGGGCTTAGGCTGGGCCGGACCGGACCTTTTTCATAATTTAAAAATTACCGGGCCAAGTCAGGCGAGCTTGGTCATAAATATGAAAACCCATGCCCTTTGTTGGGATGGATTTGGGCCAGGCTTTTATCTGACTTTATGTGTCGGGTCTACTAAGCCCACTTAGGCTGGGCCTACTAAGCCCACTTCTATCTACCTAATTATAAAAGTGTGAGTTGAGCTTAAATACCATTATTGAATATTGAGACAAGATAAGGAGGGGACCTATTGGGTTTGGAGAATTGACTTAACATTTCGACCACAAAGTCGAGACATTGTAAGGTGGTCACTAATCATAAATCTACTTGAATTGTAGTAAGTTTTATAAAGAATTACCCGAAGAGCTACCTCCTGAAAGATTTTTTGTGGAGCTATACTACTCCTAACTGTCACTCAGTGTAGTAAAGGTATCAAAATCAAAGTGGGTCAAAAAGAGTGAATTTGGTGAATTCCCTATATCAAATTGCAATGACCCAAGTAACCTTTTCGGTAAAGATGGAACAATGGGATGTGGAGTTATATATAAAAACATGTACTTCTATAAAAACTAGGTTGAACTTGAGTTGGAGTTTTGGGTTTGGGCTGAAATAGTAGTAATAATATTTGACTAGGTATTATGTAACGCCCGGGAAATTCGAGGATTTCAATATTGTAAATTAATGTATGAATTGACATTTTTACCCCTGTGAATTGTATTGCCCAATTTGTTAACTTTTTGATTGGTGGGTCAAACGGACTTTGACCGATGACCGTGACGTAGTTCGGGACGTCACGAGTCCATAGACAGGTGGCACGTCCAATTCGGACGATCAGGGAAAAAGTTATGACTATCGGAAGTTCAGGGGTATTACCGTAATTTGGACGATGGGGGCGAAAATGTTGACTTTTTGTTTGGAAACTAATTTTCACATGACTTGAGGACCGCTAGGTAGGTCTCGATTCCCTGATTCCGTTGACAGGCAGCACGTTGAAATCGGACTTCGGATGGCTGAGTTACGGGTCTGGAAAGTGAAGGGCATTATGGTAATTTTTGAACTAGGGGCATTTTGGTCATTTTACCCTTGGTTACTGTAGCAATCGCGGAGGAACATGGGCGGCATCACCATGTACGGTGGTTCTAAGTGCCCAATTGTTTATGCAAGTGTGTGTTGGAAAGAAAGGAATGTTTAAGCTTTAAGAGCATCAGAACGTGGTCTGATTCATCCACCCAGCACGGCCACATTGTTTAATTTCGATTCGAAGCTTTTCGGGGAACAAATCTCAGTGGATAGATTGGACTTCCACGAGCTTCTGGGACGGCTTAGGTTGTTTAAACTGAGTAGAATGTGAGTGAGCTTCACTATGCCGTTGAAAGAACTGAGAATTGGTGAGGAACCAGAGAGAAACCATTTCGGGAAAATTTGGAGAGAAATCGGGTTTTTAATTTCTGGTGCTTGTTGGACTAAACCAAGGCTTGGTTTAGTCTTCTGGGAGTGTTTAGAACACATCCATATCGAAATCGAAGGCAACCAACCACGGGTGAGCTGGGACGGTGACTGCCGTGTTCAGAGAAATTTCATTGGTTTGGACGACTACTTCCAGGTGAGTGTTGGTTCAATTGATTGTGTTTTTTAGTTCGTTTTGATCCTATGATGCTTCCTGTAAGGTTAATTTGATTATGGTTTGGAAACCAGTGAGTTGGGGTGATCAACCCGTTTGGATGATCACGGGTCGAAGGGCCATTTAAGGATTTGATTTGGCTAATTAATGTCTCAGAACTTAAATTGGATGATTGATTAACATGTTAGGATCAAATTGGATTGAAATCGAGTAGGAATTGATGGGTAATCAACCGGGTCAAGCCGCGGGTGGCAGACCCGTATTACAGGCATTCAGGTAAGGAATGTGACACTGTAGCAGCTACAGTGTCAGGCGCGTGACTTCCACGCACAGCCACTTTGGGCGGTGCGTGAGGTCGCGTTGGAGCTTATCTCTGATCATGATCAACATGAATTTTATTCCTCTCATCATTCTGAACACTTTTGGTGATTTAACCATGTTGATCTGAGATAGTTAGGTGGGTTAGTTTGGGGCCGGTTGTCTCGGGAAGCAGTTTGGACGGTTTCCCCGAGCTGATTTCTGTTTCGGACTTTTTGGATAAATGTTTAAGACTTGTAGTGACCCTTACGTGTGATTTGGACTGACAGGAATTGTACGATAATCCCGGTACAGGTCCGTACGCGCAGATTCACCGCGGGATCGTACTGTGAGTGGGCCCGATTTCATTAAACCCTTGAATGCTTGAATGTTTTCTGATTTACTTATATATTCACATGCTGGAATCAAGAAACGGTTTTGATAGTATTGAAATTAAGATTTTGGCACGTTTCACGGTATTTGGGTTTGAGACCCGTTTGATGAAACTTAAAGATCGGTTTGGATTTTATCTATGTATATTGTTTTGCATGTGGATATCAATAAAATGTATTTGGTACTGTACTGTATAGATCCACTCTTATGATACTGTCTCCTTCGGATGTGGTACCCTGGAGCGGTCACGGCACATTGCCTGCGAGGGGTCATTCTACGGAGGAACCAGACCGTAAAATGACTCAGGAGCAGGATTGCTATAATTTGACGTCTGGGACGTCGAGCGTCTTGGACGCTAGGCATCTGGGATGCCGTACCCGGACAAGGTTCGGGGATTGGATTCGGGATTGAGACCCCGAGTGGCACGCGTAACCTTGAGACTGTGACCTTATTGGACGTCAGGGACGTCAGACATCGGGGATGTCAAGATTGGAGTGTATAGTGCAGTGGCTATAATTATGTCTATGGTTTTATTACATACCTTATGGTTCATATTATATGATTTATGGTTTTAAATTCTGATGCATGCATGTTTGGAAAACGAAGGGGTAAATTATATGTTTTACTTATTAAACGGTTTTATAAACTTGAGTTTCGGCCCACTCACCCTTAATGTTTTGGTAACCCCTCCAGGCTGTGCTACTGAGGTAGAGGAGGATCCTGAGGCTGAGGCATAGATCTACTTCTGTGTATCTAATCCCCTGTCGGGTGGTTTGACCCGCAGGATTATTTTAGAGTCATGCTCGGAAATTGTAATTTTGATTTTCATCCCTTGTCTAACGTCTGTTAAATTTGGATTTGTTGTATAATTTTAATTTGGTTATTTATGCATTTGAACGTTTGAGGTTAAAATTGGTATGTTATTTTGGGTGTCAGCTGGGAGCAGGGCACGTCCCCCTGTGGTCCCCGTGGGATCGGGGCGGGTCCTGTCATATTAATTCTTAATTTATAATTATTTTATAAATTTGTACTTATGGGTCGGGTTTACATGAGCGGGTCGGGTTGGGCTTACCGAGCCTTATCGGGCTCGGGCCTATCAAATTTGAATACCCTAAGCCCAAGTCCAGCCCGTCAAAATGCGAGCTGGGCCAACTCACGACCCATAGCGGGCCGAGTCGGGCTTTTTGTCAGTGGGCCTACCGGGTACCCACAAGGCTGTGGGCTTTTGGGCCAAATGGTGAAGACTATCTCGTATTCTTGAAATATTATAAGACTTATTCTGATTAATATATAGTTATCAAGTTTTTCTTATAAAGTCATTAAGACTTTAACTCTAAATTTTTTTTTTATAAAATTTTGTTGTTTCTTAAAAATATAATATTGCAAAAATAACTATATTTTCTATGTATAAATGATGTACTTTAATTCTTGAATATTTTTGGTATATTGCTAGGAGAATGAAAAAAAGATTAAAATTTTAAAAAATTATTAATTTTGTATATATAAATATATATTATATGGACACTTTTATAATTTGTGCTTATAAAATTCAATTTTGGTTCATATATTTATTTGTTTGCAGCGTATTCCATAGTAATATACCTAAATCCTTGCTACTTTGAAGTTTCTCTTTCCAACAAACCAAAGAAAACGAATTTTCAACTTTGTAGTAGGAAGATATTCAGGAGAGGGAAATTCACGTAACTAACATATGTTAGTCCCGCCTTCTTTGGGCCTTGAAATTCATGATTGCATCTTGGTCAATAACAATGTGATAAAAAATGTGATAGTTAAGGCAGTGCTGAACTAGTCTAGACCCTTAAAGGACGATCTTGTGCCGTAGGTTATATGGAAGAATTAGTTTTCAATGGGGTTGGACCATCAATCGCTGTATGTATGACTTAAACCCGTTACCAAGGGTGGAAGGAACTAGAATTGTATTCTTTGGATTGCCCAGTATTTTACACAAAGACGTAATATACAATTAGAACGACGACAGACCTTTTTATTCAAATGTCATCTCAGCTGCATTGATTTTTTCTTCCGTTATGTGGACGTAGTTGATGACTTGATGCATACATATCTATGGCGGTAAGACTTTAAATATATGCATATCAAATGTTCAAAGAGGCTTTGTATGAGAATAAAGAATGGGACCTATGTTCAAAGAGGCTTAGTTTTATCTATAATGATTTCAAGTTTACAAATCATAGCTTAGATGGTACATCCCAATTCACACCCAATGGTCTTTTGATGGTTACAAATAGCACCACACAAAGCATAGGTCATGCCTTCACTAACATCTACTGGTACCGCTTTCTCCTTCTCTACCACTTTTGTCTTTGCTATCAGATCCGAGCTTGCACCATATGTGGGTGGTCATGGAATTGCCTTTGTCCTTGCACCAACAAGCGGGCTTCCTAGAGCTTTTCCTAGCCAGTACCTAGGGGTTTTCAATGAGACCAACGACGACAATGGAACCAATCATGTTTTTGCTGTAGAACTTGATTATGTAAAGAACGAAGAGGTCGGAGACATCAACAACCATGTTGGGATTGATATCAATGGCTTGCACTTGGTGAAATTAGCTCCTGCAGGATATTATGTTCCAATTAGTGGTGAATTCCAAAACTTGACACTCATAAATGGTCAACCAATGCAAGTCTGGGTGGAATATGATGGGATCCAGAAGCAAATCTATGTCACTTCGGGTAGGAATATGATGAGATTCAGAAGCAAATCTATGTCACTTTGGGTCGAGTCAATGTTGGAAAACCCCATATTCCACTCTTGTCTTTGAAGCGAGACCTTTCCTTTGTCCTTAACAATACCTCGTATGTTGGCTTCTCCTCTTCTCCCGGCTCACTCCCAATGTCTCATTATACTTTGGAGTGGAACTTTGATATGAATGGCCAGGCTCAAGAACTTGTTATTTCACAACTTCCCAAGCTGCCCCGGATAGGAGTTAAAAAAAAAATCTATTCTCTTAACCATTGGTGTGCTTGTGATCTCTGTGAGTTTGGTTTTTCTAGTGATTTATGGTATAGTTTATGCCATAAGAAGGAAGAGGAAGTTTGTAGAGCTGCTTGAAGATCGGGAGCTTGAGTATGGGCCTCAAAGGTTTAAATACAAAGAGTTATATATCGCCACAAAAAGGTTCAAGGAAAAGGAACCCTTGGGAAGTGAGGGATTTGGTAAGGTCTATAAAGGAATATTACCCACCTCCAAAATTGAGATTGCTGTGAAGAGGGTTTCTCATGAATCAAGACAGGGGATGAAGGAATTTGTGGCGGAAATTATCAACATTTTCAGGCTTCGTCACCGAAATTTAGTGCCACTTTTGGGCTATTGTAGAAGAAAATGGGAGCTACTTTTGGTCTACGACTACATGCCTAATGGAAAATTGGACAAGTACCTCTTTGACCAACCTGTGGTCACTCTCAATTGGAGCCAGAGGTTTAAAGTCATTAGAGGTGTAGCTTCAAGGTTGTTGTATCTTCATGAAGAATGGGAACAAGTTGTGGTTCACAGAGACGTGAAGGACAACAATGTATTACTGGATGGCGAGTTGAATGCAAGACTATGAGATTTTGGCCTGACAAGATTATATGACCATGGGAAAGACCCTCAAACTACACGGATTGTTGGAACGCTTGGGTATCTAGCTCCGAAACATACAAGGTTAGCCAAGGCCGCAACCAACAGTGACGTGTTTTCTTTTGGGGCGTTTTTACTTGAAGTTTCCTATGGAAAAAGCCCAATAATGACACATGGTTCAGAGGCTATGATTTTGGTTGATTGGGTGTTTTCTTGTTGGAAGGGAGGTAACATTCTTGAGGCAATAGACCCAAACATTGGTTCAGAAATTGTGCCTGAGGAATTGGAAGTGGTCATGAAGCTTGGGTTCTTGTGCTTTCATTCGAATCCTTCGGCTAGGCCAAGAATAAGACAAGTTGTGCAGTATTTGAAGGGTGACATTCCTTTTCCTGACTTGGCACTGCTCGGTCTTTCTTCCAGTGGCATATCGTTTGCTCAACATGAAGTTTTTGATGATTTTGTAATGCCACATTCAGCTTCTTTGGGTAGAGGATCTTCATCACAATCATCATATATCGTACCTTCAGTCCTCTCAGGTGGTCGTTGAATGCTGATTAAAGCATAATTACGATTCTCTCACAGTCATCATATGTTGCAGCTTCAGTCCTCTATCTGTTGCACTTTAGAATTTTGCTTCTAATTTTTCACTTTCGTTACTTATCAGTACTGTAAAAAATGTCGTGTGAGCGTCAGATGTAATTTATCCAATTATGTTTTTGTATTGATTCAAAATTATCCTCTAAGCTAGCTATCATGTTCTTCATGTCTCCCTCATTTGTAACTTTATTATATCCGACATGCATTCATGCTCTACCATTAAACCTACGATTCCGTTAGTATTTTGGATGCTCTTCTACCACTATGAGGTTTTTGGTTGATAGGTTTGGGTGAGAGTTTTAGATGAAGGGGTTAAGGACTTATATTTGATGGATTAAATGAAGAAAAGTAAAAGAAACTAGGCAGAGGAGTTAGAAAGTTGAAAACAGAGGAGGAAGTGGTTTTTGTTTTTTTATTGATTGTGTTTCACAATTAGAATGGCATGTATGCACGCACACATTACATTGTAAAGCACAACTCTATTTATAACGTCACTATGTCGGCATGACACAAGTTCACCGACTTGTGATTTGCTCTTAGCCACTAATTGTAATTTGTTTTCTAGATTTTTCTAGTTTAATCAAGAAATTAGATCTTTCTACTTGAGTCTTGATTTTTATTGTTTTCTCTAGAGTTGTCTAGGAATATTTACACAAATTTGCATTACATTCTAACACTCCTCCTTAATGAGTATTTGTGATTCTTGGAACTTGCTTCTCAAATCTAAGCCTCAAAAGTGTCTTTGTGTTGTTATCTTCGATGCATCTCCCTTCATCTTGGGACATTATGTCCTCCTCCTTTATGTATGAGCCTTCTTGCGGGCTTCTTTTCTTCTTTTATCAATCTTCTCCATTTGTTTTGTCTTTTTGCAATTTCAAGACTTTCTGGTTCTATTATTGTGAAGGTACATGTTTCAAACTTTTCTTCGGGAGGTTTGGCTCTCCTTGACTTCAATTCTAGAGAAGTTGCTTGTTGCTTTGACAGAGGAATTAATCTTGATGCTTGACTTCAATTCTAGAGAAGTTTCTTGTTACTTTGACAGAGGAACTAATCTTGATGTTGATGGAGTTGTAAATGTACCTGGAGTTACTGAAGTCTTATCTGCCTCAGATTTATCTTCCTCTCTACTTTGCCATCTAAACTTGTATGCCTTCTTTGTCTGGGCATCAGTTTTCCTTTTTGCCTTTGTAGAAATATCGCCAAGAAAGTTCCATTTTTCGATTGAGGGAAAATTCCTATCTTTCATTTTCACTTTCATAATTATCTTTTTTCGTGCATCATATATTGTGCAAAAATTCCTTGAAAAATACAGACCGTATCCATTTTTGAGCATTTGACCATTACTCAATAGAATATGCTCCAGGTTAGGAACTAATCAAATATCTTTTATATATTTAGTTCCTTCATTAATTTGGATAGAGACGTACCTTTTCCTTGCGTCTCCACTACAACGCCATTTCCCATATTGACTTTGTCTTTGACGGACTTGTCTATGATGATGAAGATGCTTTCATCTTCTGCCATGTGAATATTGTATGAACCACTTCCTTTTGTTTTTATCTGAAACTTGACGAGCATAAATGCTCGTTCTTTTCATTTTCTTTTATAAAGTTGACTTGGTGATTTTTTTTATGCCATTCTCTTTCTAGGTGCCCAAATTTTTTACAGTTACGGAATTTAGGCTTTCTTCGGAACCAACATTCTTTTTCTGGGTGATTGGTGCTATTACACACCCAACATGGAGGATATATTTTCCTCTCATTCCTTCTCTTATTTTCCCACTTATTATTGGGATTTTCTCCTCTAAATTTTTCTTTCATTCTCCTTTCCCCTTTTCGGGATTTCTGAGACTTTAGTTTTGACTGGAAGGATCTCTCAACTGGACTTTTATCTCGCCTACTCAGTCGTTTCTTATAGGCTTCTAATGAGCCCATTAGTTGTGTCATTGAAAAATTCGATATGTCTTTCAACTATTCAATGACAGTAACTATTGCATCATACTTATCATTTAAGCTGATAAGTATTTTTCTACAACTTTAGCATCGGTTATTTTTTCACTGTATGCTCTCAGTTGATTTAATATTTCTTTTACAGTTTTACTCTTACATAATAATTTTGTGTTGTCTCATAATCCTTGATTTTCATATTTTCTAAGTCTCTTCTTAAAGTTTGTAATTTTACGGAACGTACCTTTTCGTTCCCATGGAACTCCTCCTTTAGCATTTCCCATGCTTTCTTTGCCGTCCTTGCTCCCATGATACTCGGAAATATTGTCATCCAAAGCTATTTGAAGAGCATAAAGGGCCTTCGTATCTCGTTGTTGATCTTTCTTCGATTGCCTCAATTGCTCCATGGTAGGATTTTTTGGAATAGAGAAACTATTTTCTACTATGTCCTATAAATCTTGAGACATAAAATAGGTTTTCATTTTGATACTCCAGAAATTATAATTTTCTCCCGCAAAGATAAGAAGAGGGATTGAGTATTAGCTACAGGTGGACATTATGGAGGATTTGATTTAAAACACTCTCGAACTTGATTCGAGGTAACTCTAATACCACTGTTAGTATTTTGGATGCTCTTATATCACTATTAGGTTTGGGTGAGAGTTTTAGATGAAGGGGTTAAGGACTTATATTTTATGGATTAAATGAAGAAAAGTAAAAGAAATTAGGCTGAGGAGTTAGAAAATTGAAAACAGAGGAGGAAGTGGTTTTTGTTTTTTTTATTGATTGTGTTTTACAATTAAGTTGGCATGTATGCATGCACACATTACATTGTAAAGCACAACTCTATTTATAGTCACTATGTCGGCATAACACAAGTTCACCGACTTGTGCTTTGCTCCTACCCACTAATTGTAATTTGTTTTCTAAATTTTTCTAGTTTAATCAAGAACTTAGATCTTTCTATTTGAGTTTTGATTTTTCTTGTTTTCTCTAGAGTTATCTAGGAATATTTACACAAATGTGCATTACATCCCAGCAGGTTCTTGCACAAAAATTAACCCAGCCTGGCTAGAACAATCAAAACTCTAGAGAAAACAAGAGATCAGCCATGAGCACGAGACCAGCCATGAGCACAAGAGAATCTGCTTTGTACCTGTTGCATGTATGGCTTTATGTGTCCGTACTTTTCATCTTAAACATGATAGACGGATGGACACAACAAGATATTCAAGTGGAGAAATCTAAGATTGTCTCCATGGCCGACCGTATACAAGCTCTTAGATTACATTAACATCTGGGAAAATGAAATCGGAATTTTTTAAAACCAAAATATAATTGGTTAAATAAATTATTATGTTTCTGACAAACGCTAATAACCAGTGGTCTACTCGTATAATATTATCTTGCCATGGTTAAGACCCGGTTTCGATTCCGGGCTGGTGTATTTTGCAATTTGTTTTTCCTCATGGATATGATATCTTTTGGCAACAGTCACTCGAGTCTGGCGGAGCACCGCACTCTCCCAAGTTCTCAACGGCTTTACCGTCACATAATGTCACCGTAACAGCTATTGATCCATTTCCTTAAGTTAGGTTTTTGCCCGAAACCTCCGTTAGCGGGTACATCTTCTTGTACTTGTACCAGCAGAATTAATTTTTTCATGGCGCTGGCTTTCCTGTGCTTTTGCCTTCAACTATGTTGGCTTCATCGACCCTACGAAGGTTCAAAATATGAAGGTATAAATGGCATAGCTCTTCCCCACTTGCACCCTTACATGCATCGGCTTAGTGACAGGTTTATCTTTGGCTGCCCTTTTATCTGTTTTATTTTTGTAAATTCTTATTCTCTTTGTTAAATTGCAACTTGCAAGCATAAATGTTTAAATGGCATACCAATGTATTATACCATTAATCTTGATTTGTACAATCTGCTTGGAAAATTCAAACTTGTTTGCTTATGTCTGGTAGTCCCTCCTGAACTGACTTGGAATTGATTTTGGACCACCTGGGTACTGCCATATTGAGCATAATAGTGATAGCAATTAAGTTGGGGTTGGAGTCATGTACTTCTGTACATAGAACTTATCACTCACTGACGTACCTCGTAGGAAAATAAATAAAATGACGGAGTGACTATAAGATTAGGGTCTCTTCCTGTGCATACATTGTATCTAAGCATTAATCTTCTCAAGGCCTGGACGTTGAACGAGCCAAATTATTATTATTATATGAGCTGAATTAATATGAGTTATAAAGTTCCGTATGGTGGTCGGCGATGGACAGTCTGGATTATGGTTTTTTTCTGGAATACAATGGCAACAATTCATTAGTGGGACAATGAAGGGTCAACTTAGATGCATTAGTTTTTGTTGGTTATAGTCGATCACCTGATGGACATGGTATTGGTTACAAGAATTGAACTTAAGTATGTGAAAGGAGAGTTCCTAGAGGTGTTGGAGAGAATTAAGAATGACAGCCATGCCTTTCAATCTTGTTATGCTCATGCTACTGAGCCTTGCAACAGCTCAAGATGTCAGTTTCACCTGCAGTGGTTTCCGACCTGCTGATCTTAGCCTTGACGGCTTAGCCCAATTCACACCCAGTGGTCTTTCTATGCTTGCGAATGACATTCAAGAGCGAAAAGGCCATGCCCTTCACCCCAAACGGGTAACCTTCAAGAACTCGGATTTCAATTCCAATGTATTCTCCTTTTCTACCAGGTTTATCTTTGCTATCAGATCAATATATCCACCTCTAGGCAGCCATGGAATGGCCTTCGTCATTGCTCCAACAAGAGGGCTCCCCGGAGCTCTAAACAGCAATTTCCTAGACCTTTCCAACATTGTGGTTCATAGAGATGTCAAGTTCGGTTGATATATTTTTCTATTTGTAGCTTATTCCATAGTAATATACCTAAATCTTTGCTACTTTGAAGTTTCTCTTTCCAACAAGCCAAAGAAAATGAATTTTCAACTTGGCAGTGGGAAGATATTCAGAGGAGGGAGTTTCACGTTTCTAACATGTGGTAGTCCTACCTTCTTTGGGCCTTGAAATTTATGATTGCATCTTGGTCAATAACAATGCGATCAAAACAGTGATAGTTAAGGTAGTGCTGAACTAGTCTTGACCCTTAAAATGACGGTCTTGTGCCTTAGGTTGTATGGAAGGATTAGTTTTCATTGGGGTTGGACCATCAATCGTTGTACGTATGACTTAAACCTGTTACCTAGGGTGGAAGGCACTAGAACTGTACACTTGGATGGCCCAGTATTTTACACAAAGATGCTACATATAATTAAAGCGACGGCAAAGAGCTTTTTGTCTAAATTTCATCTCAGCTGCATTGATTTTTGCTTCCGTTACGTGGACATATTTGATGACTTGTTGCATACATATCTATGGCGTATTTTACACAAAGTTGCACCATATGTGGGTGGACATGGAATTGCCTTTGTCCTTGCACCAACAAGAGAGCTTTCCGGAGCTTTTCCAAACCAGTACCTAGGTGTTTTCAATGTGACCAACAACGGCAAAGGAGTCAATCATGTTTTTTCGGTAGAACTTGATCCTGTAAAGAACGCCGAATTTGGAGCCATCAACAACAACCATGTTGGAATTGATATCAATGGCTTGCACTCTGTGAAATCAGCTCCAGCAGGATATTATGTTTGCAGCGTATTCCATAGTAATATACCTAAATCCTTGCTACTTTGAAGTTTCTGTTTCTAAAAGGAAACGAATTTTCAACTTTGCAGTAGGAAGATATTCAGGGGAGGGAAATTCACGTAACTAACATATGTTAGTCCCACCTTCTTTGGGCCTTGAAATTTATGATTGCATCTTGGTCAATAACAATGTGATAAAAAATGCAATAGTTAAGGTAGTGCTGAACTAGTCTTGACCCTTAAAGGACGGTCTTGTGAAGTAGGTTATATGGAAGAATTATTTTTCAATGGGGTGGGACCATCAATCGCTGTATGTATGATTTAAACCCGTTACCAAGGGTGGAAGGCACTAGAATTGTATTCTCTGGATTGCCCAGTATTTTACACAAAGACGTCATATACAATTAGAGTGACGACAGAGCTTTTTGTCCAAATGTCATCTTAGCTGCATTGATTTTTTCTTCCGTTATGTGGACGTAGTTGATGACTTAATGCATCCATATCTATGGCAGTTAAGACTTTAAATATATGCATATCAAATGTTCAAAGAGGCTTTGTATGAGAATAAAGAATGAGACTATTGATTTTCAAGCTTGTAATACTCTTGCTAGCAGGGGTAGCAGTAGCTGAAGATGTTAGTTTTACCTATAATGATTTCAAGTTTACAAATCTTAGCTTAGATGGTACAGCCCAATTCACACCCAATGGTCTTTTGATGGTTACAAATAGCACCACACAAAGCATAGGTCATGCCTTCTACCCCAATCCACTAACATCTACTGGAACCACTTTCTCCTTCTCTACCACTTTTGTCTTTGCTATCAGATCCGAGCTTGCACCATATGTGGGTGGTCATGGAATTGCCTTTGTCCTTGCACCAACAAGCGGGCTTCCCGGAGCTTTTCCAAGTCAGTACCTAGGTGTTTTCAATGAGAACAACGACGGCAATGTAACCAATCATGTTTTTGCTGTAGAACTTGATTCTGTAAAGAACGAAGAGGTTGGAGACATCAACAACAACCATGTTGGGATTGATATCAATGGCTTGCACTCGGTGAAATCAGCTCCAGCAGGATATTATGTTCCAATTAGTGGTGAATTCGAAAACTTGACACTCATAAGTGGTCAACCAATGCAAGTTTGGGTGGAATATGATGGGATCCAGAAGCAAATCTATGTCACTTTGGGTCCAGTCAATGTTGGAAAACCTCATATTCCACTCTTGTCTTTGAAGCGTGACCTTTCCTTGGTCCTTAACAATACCTCGTATGTTGGCTTCTCCTCTTCTCCCGGCTCACTCCCGACGTCTCATTATATTTTAGGGTGGAGCTTTGCTATGAATGGCCAGGCTCAAGAACTTGTTATTTCACAACTTCCCAAGCTACCCCGGATAGGAGTTAAAAAAAGATCTATTCTCTTAACCATTGGTGTGCCTGTGATCTCTGTGAGTTTGGTTTTTCTGGTTATTTATGGTATAGTTTATGCCATAAGAAGGAAGAGAAAGTTTGCAGAGCTGCTTGAAGATTGGGAACTTGAGTATGGGCCTCAAAGGTTTAAATACAAAGAGTTATATATCGCCACAAAAGGGTTCAGAGAAAAAGAACTCTTGGGAAGTGGGGGATTTGGTAAGGTCTATAAAGGAATGTTGCCCACCTCCAAAACTGAGATTGCTGTGAAGAGGGTTTCTCATGAATCAAGACAGGGGATGAAGGAATTTGTGGCGGAAATTATCAGCATTGGTAGGCTTCGTCACCGAAATTTAGTGCCACTTTTGGGCTATTGTAGAAGAAAAGGGGAGCTACTTTTGGTCTACGACTACATGCCTAATGGAAGCTTGGACAAGTACCTCTTTGACCAACCTGTGGTCACTCTCAATTGGAGCCAGAGGTTTAAAGTCATTAGAGGTGTAGCTTCAGGGTTGTTTTATCTTCATGAAGAATGGGAACAAGTTGTGGTTCACAGAGACGTGAAGGCCAGCAATGTATTACTGGATGGCGAATTGAATGCAAGACTAGGAGATTTTGGCCTGGCAAGATTATATGACCATGGGAAGGACCCTCAAACTACACGGATTGTTGGAACGCTTGGATATCTAGCTCCGGAACATACAAGGTTAGGCAAGGCCACAACCAGCAGTGACGTGTTTTCTTTCGGGGCATTTTTGCTTGAAGTTTCCTGTGGAAGAAGGCCAATAGTGACACATGGATCAGAGGTTGTGATTTTGGTTGATTGGGTGTTTTCTTGTTGGAAGGGAAGTGACATTCTTGAGGCAATAGATCCAAACCTGGGTTCAGAAATTGTGCACGAGGAACTTGAATTGGTCATGAAGCTTGGGCTGTTGTGTTCTCATTCGGAGCCTTCGGCTAGGCCAAGCATGCGACAAGTTGTGCAGTATTTGGAGGGTGACATCCCTTTGCCTGACTTGGCACTGCTCGGTCTTTCTTACAGTGGCTTATCATTTGCTCATCATCGAAGTTTTGATGATTTTGTAATGTCACATCCAGCTTCTTTGGGTAGGGGATCTTCATCACAATCATCATATATTACACCGTCAGTCCTCTCCGGTGGTCGCTGAATGTTGATTGAAGCATAATTACTATTTTCTCAGAGACTGGAACTCAATTTGTAGCTCATGTATGCACTATAGATATTTTCTTCTACTTTTTCGCTTTCATTCCTTGTATGCAAAATTAGTACTGCAAAATATTATGGGAGTATCAGATGTAATTTATCCAGTTATGTTTGTGTACTCATTCGAATTATTCGCTGAGCTTGCTATCATTTTCTTTATGTCTCCCTCTTCTACAACTTTACTATATCCGACATGCATTCATGCTATACCACTGAAGTTGTGGTTCTTGCACAAAAATTAACCCAAGTCATGAGCAAGAGAGAATCTGCTTTATACCTGTTGCACGTATGGCTGTGTGTGTCCATGCTTTTCATCTTAAACATGATAGATGGATGAACGCAATAAGATATTCAACTGGGGAACTCTAAGATTATCTTCATGGCCGACCGTATGGAAGCTCTTAGATTATGTTAACATCTGGAAAAATGAAATCTGAATTGTAAAAACCAAAATATGTATCGCGTTTAAATTAGTGATTACATTCCCATTAATCGGTAAGCACCAGTGGTCTAGTGTTAGAATGGTACCCCGCTTGTTCGATTCCCGTCTGGTGCAATTGATTTTTTCTAATGGATATGATAACTTTTGGAAATAGTCACTCTCAACTAGTGGAGAGCCCCGTAGTCTACCAAGTTTTGGGCTGGGACTTTAGATGAATGGAATAGCTCAAGAAATTGTTCTCTCACAACTTCCCACTGCCCCGGAGAAGAAGTAAAAACAGATCTATTCTTTTAACCATTGGTGTGTCTGATCTCTGTGAGTTTGGTTTTTCTAGTGTATTCTGATGTGGTTTATGCTGTAAGATGGAAGAGGAAGTTTGCAGAGCTCCTTGAAGGCTGGGAGCTTGAGTATGGGCCTCAAAGGTTTAAATATGAAGTCATATATAGGCACAAAAGGGTTCAAGGAAAAGGAATTTTTGGGAAGTGCGGGATTTGGTAAGGTCTATAAAGGCATATTACCCGCCTCAAAAACTAAGGTTGCTGTGAAAAGGATCTCACATGAATCAAGACAAGGTATGAAGGAATTTGTAGCAGAAATTATCGGGAATGGCAGGCTTCATCACCAAAATTTAGTACCAATCTTGGGTTATTGTAGAAGAAAATGAGAGCTACTTTTATTTTATGACTTCGTGCCTAATGAATGCTTGGAGGGATACCTCTTTGACCAATCTCCAGTCATTCCCAACTGAAGCCAGAGGTTTAAAGTCACTAGAGGTGTAGCTCTGGGTTGTTTTATCTTCATGAAGAATGGGAACGAGTTGTGTTTCATAAAGATGTAAAGGCAAGTAATGTATTACTAGATGGGGAATTGAATGGAAGGCTTGGAGATTTTGGCCTTTGAAGATTATACAACCATGGTACAGACCCTCAAACTTCTCATATTGTTGGAACACTCGGGTACCATGCTCCAGAGCATGCGAGATTAGGCCAGGCCACAACAAGCACCGATGTGTTTGCTTTTAGGCCATTTTTGCTTGAAGTTGAATATGGAAGAAGGCCAATATAGACAAAATGTCCTGTTCATGATGAGGAAGTGGATTTGGTAATGAAGCTTGGGCTGTTGTGTTCTCATTCATAGCTTTCTACTAGGCCAACCATGTGCCAAAATGTGCAATATTTTGAGGGTGACATTCCTTTTCCGGAGTTGTCACTTCTGGACGATTCTTCTAGTGGCTTAACCTTTACGGCTCATGAAGGTTCTGATGATTTTTCAAAAATCATATCCATCTTCGAGCAAGGGATTTTCCTATGTTGAGTCGACACCTCTCTTAGGTGGTCGCTGATTACATGCAAGCAGGGTTCTCTTTTTAACTGGAATTGTTCCCTGTCATTGGCTATTATGGTACTTAATGAATTGTGAATTTCGACATAAAACCAAAGATGCAAAACAAGTTTTATGTAAGTGCTTGTTACCTTGTCAATGTAATTTATGTTGATCTACTAATTTTCCATATAGGCCTAGCTATGAGGTTCTTCTGTTTACCACATGCATGTTCAAATAATCTCAAATGAGAAACAAATGCATGAAGTACTACTAATCAAGTAGCCATTGTAATATCCTTTTTACCCAAGTTGATAACTCTATGTTGTAGTTCTGGGTATGGTTCAGTACGTTTTAATATGGAGGTGATATTGGAATCGTAGAAATTAATTTTAATCGGTTTAGTATGGTACATTATTCTAAAATGTGAAATTGATATTGGATCGTACCGTACCGATTGTGTTCGGTACAATTTTGGTACAGTTTTGGTTTTGGGCCAAAATTACTAAAAAAAAAGTTGAGCCAAACAACGGACTCAGAATCGTTTCACAAACAAGGTCATCATTAGAGTATATATCATCATCTGCCTAAGAAGTAGCAAGCCACCTAAGAAGACCCAATGCTTCATTATCAACAGCCTGACTGAAAACATATGACCCTCGTTAATGTAAGATGTTATCTGCTTCACAGTTCTTACATTTTTCCTTACTTGAGTTTGACAAAAAGAAATTTCTACTTCATTATGCAATTTGATAAGTTTGTTATCAAATTGTAGACAAATAGGGAGAGTTTTCAAAGCATCTTTTGGAAGTGGCTTGGGAGGATCAAGAAGGATTGCAGCCTCATGTATCCCAGTGCTTTTAAATTCCTAATAACCGGAAACAAAAACAACAACTATAAGAGACACCTAATTGCATAGAAAATAGTAAATGAATGGGATGAAATCACACCTCTCAAATTGGTATAAGTGATTGTTTCCCTCAATTTGACGGAAAATGTCGATATAAGTGATTTTGGTCATTTTTTCAATGAATGCGCAGGTGTGCCAACACTTGGTCATCAAATGGCCTGAATGGAATAATAAGTATTGGTAGCCCTCAGCATTGGGCCGGGCCGGGCTTATTAAATAATTTTTAAAGTTTTGGGCCGGATCGATCTGACTTACTTACATATATAAGAGCCCAAGTTCTTTATTGGGTCGGGATTTTATTGGACTATTCAGGTCGAGCCTAATAAGCCAACTCATGTCGAGCTCGAGTGAGTTTTTAGAAATAAACTATTTTTCAAATTTTAAAGTTGCAAAAAAAATATATGAATATGAAAGAAAAATATTAGGTTACGGAAGGAAATGTTTGCAGAGGGTGAAATATTGTTAAGAGGGAGGGAAACTCCACTTCTTGAGCTGTTCAGCATGCAACTTTTGCTTGTAAATTTATAAGTTTACAAAATCTCATCCTTGTCAACACTGAAGTCTTTCAAAGTTATTCAGGTTACTATTGCATTAATTCACTTAGGTTCACTTAGAGTATATGTTAGTAATACAAAATTCGGGAGGGTGGTGTTGTCTTTATGGTGCATCCATACCCTTGAATTATTTTTTGTACACAACTTGTCAAGTCACTATGATGTTACGCCAATCTTTTTCTCTAGTTACATGCAACATTCTTTTACTTGATTTAGATTATAGAGTCCTTTTTTTTTCTAAAATAGAATGATTTAGAATCCTTGTTTTGCATTCTTCGTTTGTACTTTTGTTTTTCTTTCAATTGTTAACGAGATCATGACGCCTGAGCATGGTGTCTGATCATGTATCTTGTTGTAGGCTACTTCTCACAATCAAACAAGACTTCATGCATTTGAGTTTCATTCAACTCGAGCTAGTCCCACTTCATGGTAGAATCTTGTTTGGCAAATGGTAAAATGAGCTTTGCCATCTTAGTGCCTTTAGGTTATTTGGGCTATATATTCGGGCTTAAAGATCGGGCTTATATGGGTGGGTCAGTTTGGGCTTAATGGGCTCGGGTCTATCGGGCCTATCAAGTTTGAACATTCTAACCCTAAGTCCAACCCATTAACTCTCGGGCCAGGCCGGGCTTTTGTCCACCGGGCCTATTAGGCCCTCATAAGCCCATGGGTTTTTGGGCCAAATGGTGAGGGCTAAGTATTGGATGCATTCCTAAGGCTAACTTCTAACCACACAATTGTACGACCAAATATGGAACCTCTTCTTGGTCTGAATTCTTTCACTCCCTCAATGTCAAGGGTGTCTAAGCTTTGAACTTATACTTTTTTTATATTTAGATTTTGGGCATGGGATGAATGTGAGTGCAATAATGAAATTGAACTAGAAAAATAAACATGATTAAGGAAATTAAATGGAATGTAAAGACAATAAATTAAAACTTAAAATAAAAGTAATAATGAAATTTAAAGACAGAGATAATAAGCTAAGACTAGCAAAGCGATTAAATAAAACGACTGAATAAGCACTAGTAAAATAAACTTGAATCGAAATAACGAGTGAATAAAACAAACACACATTCTTATGGCTCCTTCATTATGTTTGATTGGGTAAAGACAATCAATTCTTTGTCATGGCTGAAATCCATGAAAGGATTTGTAGAGCTCATCAAACCGGAATCAAAATGAGGTGGCTTTTAAGAAGACATGGCTATTATTGGTCAACAATCTTAAAAGATTGCATAGACTATGCCAGAGGGTGCCAAGCATGCCAAAGGCATGTCCCAATTCAACATGTCTCGGCTGGGCCAATGAACTCGATAGTGAAAGCATGGCCATTTAAGGGTTACGCGATGAATATAATTGGCCAAATCCACCCAAAGTCATCCAAGGGCCATGAGTATATCTTAGTGGCCACTGAATTTTTTACCGAGTGGGTGGAGGCATTCCATTGAGAAAGGTCGCTCATACTGAAGTGGTAGAGTTATAGAAAAATATATCATCCATCGATTTGGGTTGCCAAAGTCCATCATGACGAATCAAGGCAAGACTTTTGTAGGAACAATGATTGAAGCAGATGTGACCAACTGGGGGTTGAAGTTAGTACATTCTACACCTTATAATTCATAGTCAAATAGTCAGGCAGAGGCTAGCAACAAGGTCATTAATGGAATTATAGAAAAAGTGGTCAAAGAAAATCCTAGAGAGTGGCATTCACTCTTGTCCAACACCTTGTCCAATTTCATTTCTGTCGACTTACGACCATGATTCCGTCTTAACACTCGAGATGAATGTAAAAAATTTAAGAGTAGCTTGCCATGCCAAATAGAGTGAGAATGAGTACAACTAGGATATGTTTCAAGACTTGGATGAATAGGATGAAGTAGGGTGAATTCTTTGGATAGGTTGAAAGCTCAAAAAGAAATGGTGACAAGGACCAAAAGGTTTGGTGTAGGAGACTTGATTTGGAAAACAATACTACTAGTGGAACAAAAGATCGTAGGCTTGGTAAGTGGTCTCCAAATTGGGAGGGACCATTTCTAGTTCACCACGTGTTAGGAAAAAGAGCCTATAGGTTGATTTATTTAAGTGGCCGAATTCATGATCTCCTAATAAATGTTCGGTATCCTAAAAAATACTATTCCCCGTCTTGGGAGATGGCGGTGACTAACTAATTATGGGTTTGTAGCCAATGTAAATATGTATTGGTCATGGTATGCAAAGAAACAAAAAATATATGTAGTGGATGTAATTGCAAGTGGGAGCCAATTCAATGGCCAAAGATTTTTTTCATTACAAGGTAGGCCAAAAAATAGCCAAAATTAACAAGTCTACCAAAGATAGTGGTTAGAAATATTAGACAACAAAATACAGAGGTTTGGTCAGTTGCTACAAAGAGTGGTCAATTCAAAGATAAAAGAGTGGTATATGGCTATATTACCATTAAGTCGTCAATTCTCTACCATCTTGCTAATTAACCTACAAGCTAGAGAATCGAGGGGGTAATGTTTTTTGGCGATGTGAAAATACCCTCAAGACTTTGGAAAACAATACTACTAGTGGAACAAAAGATCGTAGGCTTGGTAAGTGGTCTCCAAATTGGGAGGGACCATTTCTAGTTCACCAAGTGTTAGGAAAAAGAGCCTATAGGTTGATTTATTTAAGTGGCCGAATTCATGATCTCCTAATAAATGTTCGGTATCCTAAAAAATACTATTCCCTGTCTTGGGAGATGGCGGTGACTAACTAATTATGGGTTTGTAGCCAATGTAAATATGTATTGGTCATGGCATGCAAAGAAACAAAAATTATATGTAGTGGATGTAATTTCAAGTGGGAGCCAATTCAATGGCCAAAGATTTTTTCCATTACAAGGTAGGCCAAAAAATAGCCAAAATTAACAAGTCTACCAAAGATAGTGGTTAGAAATATCAGACAACAAAATACAGAGGTTTGGTCAGTTGCTACAAAGAGTGGTCAATTCAAAGATAAAAGAGTGGTATATGGCTATATTACCATTAAGTCGTCAATTCTCTACCATCTTGCTAATTAACCTACAAGCTAAAGAATCGAGGGGGCAATGTTTTTTGGTGATGTGAAAATACCCTCAATCACCCAATATATATAAGAAAAGGTTGTGTGTGGATTGGGTTAGTAGAAGGTTAAAACTTTTACCTCCATGAAGGTGGCCGAAAATTGGAGGTCAATGAGGGTGTTTTTTTGGATTTAACTTAAGGTCAAGGGTGGCCAAAGGTGGTTGAAAATTAGAGGCCAATGTGACTATTTTTTGGATTAAAATTAAGGTCAAGGGTGGCCAAGGAGACCTAACTAAAAGACCTGTCCAAGGTGAGAAAGGTAGCTAAGGTGACCCAACCAAGGTGAGAAAGGTGGCCAAGGTGGCCCGACCAAGATGAGGAAGGTGGCCAAGCAGACCCGACCAAGGTGAGAATAGTGGCCAAGGTGACCCAACCAAGGTGAGAAATGTGGCTAAGTTGAGAATGATGGCTAAGGTGAGAAATGTGGTCAATGTGACCCGGCCAAGTTGAGAAAGGTGGCCAAGTGGCCAAGGTGAGCAAGGTGACTAAGGTGACCTGGCCAAGGTGAGAAAGGTGGTCAAGGTGACTCAGCCAAGGTGCAAAAGGTGGCCAAGGTGAGAAAGGTGACCAAGGTGAGAAATGTGGCGAAGGTGACCCAACCAAGGTGAGAAAGATGGCCAGATGGTCAAGGTGAGAAAGGTGGACAAAGTGAGAGAGGTGGTCAAGGTGACCCGGCCAAGGTGAGAAAGGTAGCCTAAGGTGACCCAGTCAAGGTGAGAAAAGTGGCTAAGGAGACCCGACCAAGATGAGAAAGGTGGCCAAGGAGATCCGGCCAAGGTGACAAAGGTGGCCAAGAAGACCTAGCCAAGATGAGGAAGGTGGACAAGGAAACCCAGCCAAGAAGTGAGGGTGAGGTTGGAATTGTGGAGTAAGACGGGTGATTACATGCAAGCAAGATTCTCTTTTCAACTGGAATTGTTCCTTGACATTGGCTATTATGGTACTTAATGTAATTGTGAATTTCTACATAAAACCAAAGATGCAAAACAAGTTGTATGTAAGTGCTTTAAGGGAAATTGATGTTAGTTGCCGAAATTGGTTGGGAACCTCCTAGTAAAACTGAGGTAGTAACCAATTGGTAAAGAAGGTAATACAGAGGTTAAGGAATTTATGGATGGCATTCTACTTTACAATTAATTATACTGTTACATCCATGTGTTTTAGGAAATGTGTGGAAGCTATTCTGTTTGACTATCGGTTAGCACTTACAATCCTTGATACTAAAGGATTATAGGCTGTTATGGAAAGCGAAAGTTTGAGTGAATTAGATACCATTTGACTATGATTCTTTGAGTTTATGTAGTTATCTGCTTATGCTTAATATTTGTGTTAACACGGGAAAAAAATTGGGATAAATGGGAGGATGGTACTATTCTGTTAAATGGAATATAAAGATAAATCTTCACGATTTGACATATGTATAAAGGATAATCCTATAAGGTTTCATATGTAAGATCTTGTTGCTATGCTTATTTTTGTTATTAAAGAGTCCAAGTGAAGTTTTGATAAATTGAATTACAATAAAACGAACTCTATAGGAATTGTGTCGAAGGCTTGGATATTAGTAAACCATTTTTGAACCTAATGGAGATAAGGTTTTGGTAACTTGAATACGTAAGGGGTTGGTGGTAAATTGCTTTTGTTGGTTTAATATTGATCATGCATAATGATTTTATAAATTTGGGATGTGGGAACTTATTCTTAGTGTTCTAATTACACGGGTGTGTGCATATAATGTTGGTTATAGACAAGCTTAATTTATCTTTTATCTGACTTGATAAATTATGAATTTATATACTTTGTTTAATGAATTGTGAACTCATAGAAAATTTAACAAATCAAATTATTCTGACACACATATAGCTTGGTTTAAAATTTTGAGGTTGAAATTTTTTAAGGGAGGTAGATTGTAACGCCCCAGAAGTTCGAAGAAACAAAAAATGACTATTTTGCCCCTAATGGTCAAAGAGTTAACTTTTTGACCTGAGGATTTGTTGGACATTTTGTGAGTACCATTACGAAAGTCTCGGAGTCCTGAGTTCATAGACAGTTAGTATGTTGGAATTGGAGATTGTAAAGCCTTGGTATTGGCCAAATTGGAGTAGAGGTATTTTGGTCATTTTGACCAAAAAAAGGTTTAGTAATTTTGTACAAAGGAACTCAAGAGTTATTAAAAAAAACCTTCATTTCCCTTCTTATTTCCTTCCCACTGACCTACTTGGCTATATATGTGTGTACGTTGTTGGTCTATGAGTAGTTCGGAGCTTGGCAACCGAAAATGAGGAACAAGGGAGAAAATAGTGAAAAACCGAGAGAGAAGAAACCAGCCATGGAGGAAAGGAAAAGGAAAAAGGAAGAAGGAAAGTGAGGGTGAATAGAAGATAAAACTGGGAGAAATGAAGGGGGAAACATTAAAAATAGTGTGGATAAGGTGGAATCCGTGGAGCTCCTATTTCGGTTTTCTGGTTCTAAGTAGGAAATTCGAAGACAAGGGTGCTAATATCCTCCTGAAGGCCCGATGATCATTCTAAGACAAAATGGGGAGAGTGTGAACATTAGAAAAGTCGAGGATACGGCTGGGAAGCCATGGTCAAAAGGTGGTGAAGGTCGAACGACAAGATTCTATAAGTATTTCTCCTCCTTAACCTCATTGATCTTCTCTTTACTTTAGATGAAGTTTGATGTTTGGAACAATGAAAACGGACGTGAAATGATGGAGAAACGGCTGGGTCACCATCGTGGGTTGGGCTACTCAGAAACCAGACATACAGGTTTGGAAGACAACCCTGTGTTCAACGCATGACCACCACGCGCAGAGGCATGTAGTGGCGCGTGGGGACATGTCCGACGTCATTTTGAGATGGGGTTAACATGGTAGCCATGTAATAGATGAATTAGATCCAAGATCATTGTCGGTGTGGATTCAATTGTGGAAATTGGTACGTGGTTGGATGTTGCGTGAGTGCAGTCCCTACGCAGGCCTGAGAGTGCCTATGTGATTGCTGTGATATGAGTGCACCTGTGAGTAGTGCACGTTTGACAGTGGGATTGTAGAGTGTTGAGCAGTCTAATTGATGTGGTACGATCACCAGATTGAGTCCGAGATGGACATGGTATGGTAATCGGATTGGATTCAATGTTGATTGTACATTGAGAATGAGGATCGAACATTGAATACTGTGCGTTAGTGCATAATGGCTTTAGAGGGTTTAGTGTTGTGGGAGCATGGAGCACAGAGTCATGATGGGCCAGAGGAACCCTAGTGGTTATGTTTGTGACTATCCCTTGCTAGAGCAAGTATTCGATGGGATCCAGATACACTTAGGATGAGTGAGATGTCAATTTATGTATCAAGAGGATGAGTGAGATGATAGTTGAGGCTCGTGATGAGTCAGGATCACAGGCTTGGTCGCTGAGTGACACGAGGTATTGTACGAGGTGCAGTGTTGGGACTCGAGAGTGAGTTGAGTGTGTCGATAGTGACTTGAGTGGTCACAGTGGAGCCATGAGTTACTGGCTGATCACGACGGTGCGTAGTGAGTGTGATTTACGATTAGAGACCGTCGAGTGAGATAGAGGACTTGTGATGCTCAGCAAGAGCAGGAATGTCAGCTTGGTGAATACAAAGCAGAATGTCAGCTTGGATTGTCAACCGAGCAGGATTATCAGATTAAGAACTGAGTAGAATATCAGCTTGTCAGCTTGGATTTTCAACTGAATAAAGTCATCAAACTGAATGCTGAGTAGGATGTTGGCTTGGTGGAGCAAGATTGCCATCTTGGATTCTGAGTACTCCTGCGTGAGTGACAGGAGAGATCGACGAGTGTCGATGTCTCGAGCGAGACTTGAGGGTTGACTTTTGGATGCTCTAGAGTTGAAATATGAGATTTGAGTTTGAGTGTTGGGATTTCTAGTGACGACATGTCACTCTCGGATACGGTCACAGAGGATTGAGCTGAGTTGCGGCATTGACCGTCAGATTTTAGTTCACTTCGAGTGACATTGATGTTGGTGCATATTGTGGATACAAGCTCTCACGTGTACCTCAGGCGGGAGGTAGGATTGGATTTTTTCGCAGTTTTGGTATGGATTGGAGTCGATTGGAATTTCGAGGACGAAATTATTTTAATGAGGGTGAATTGTAACGAGTCGTCCCAAATTTCGTGATTAACAAGAATTAAGTAAGGATTAATCGGGATTAATTGAGGATTATCGGACGATTGGGATAAAATTTCGATTTTGCCCCTTGAAAGGGTGAAAAAGTTGACTTTTAACCGAGGGGGTTGAAAAGCCTTGAATTAAGCATCATTTTATACCCTTTATGCTTATCTTTTAATGTTTAAATATCAAAAAATTGTAAAAAATAATAAATTTGTGATAAATGTGCAAAATTGGATAGAGCATGGAATTACAAGAATTTAGGTGAAAGAATCACCTCAATCGGAGTTATATTGAAGAAGTTATGATTGGCGTGCGTGTATCGAAGGCGGTAGCACCAAGCTTGGCACGCGTCCACCGAAATCATTTCCCAGCCTTCAGCGCGCGTCCATTGAACCAATCTCCAACCTCTTTGCGTGTTGACCTTACGGTTGACCACCGATTTCCAGCCCAAATTTCGGTGACCTACCACCGAATCGACTTCTGTTCAATTTCCAACAACATTTTCCTTCTTTCTAATGGGATAATTGTCCAATTCAAGCTTGGATTTGTTTCCTTTTTATCTGGGAAACTTTTTTAATTAGGATTTTTATTACCTTTTACCTTTAAGACTTTAATTTAATTAGTTTAATCATTTTCCTTTTAGAATTTAAATTGTTAACTCCTATTTATTTGAGGATTAATTTTCTCCTATAAATAGAGAGACTTATGTTATTTGTAAAAGGTCGCCCATTTTTGTACCAAAACTCTGCTTAACCAATTTTCCCTTTTCAAAAAATTCAAGATTTTTCGTGCAAGGTTAATTATACCATACTTCATCCTCTACGTCTTCATCGGTGGCATAGTCAGGATGTCCCTGAGTGTCTCACCAAAGATTGCCTAATCACTTCGTATCCATAGGGTGTCCCGCAGAGAAAAAATGTAACACGACCTCTTTACCTTATAATTATTTTTTGTGCTTGAATATCTTGGTTTATGAACTGATTTCTAATATGATTCTTGATTTTATGATTTGTATTGCTTCAATATTCTATGTGTTTTATGATTCTAGTTTTTGTTATGATTGTATGTTTGTGCTTAATACTTGATTAGATATGTCGGGCTGTCCCAATTCTAATTCATTGAAAGTGTTTGTCGGGCTGTCCTCGAGCCCGTACCTAAGATAATATGCAATTAACTCGTCAGGCTAGAATTAGAGGATTTTATAGGTTGAAGTTAATAGAATTCATCAAAATGAGTTAGGTTTAAAGATGAGTTGACCATGTAAATAATATATTAGATTAGTTTAGATTAGTTAATCACGTAGGATAATAGAAACAATCAACTACCCCCCTAATTAATCAATCAAACGATAATCATGCTTAGGTACCCTCAATTCCCAGTTAAGAACGATCCCTACTTATCAATGCTACAATCTACCAAAAAGGGTTTTAATTTGTATATATTTTTATTAAGTGTTGAGTGTGACTTTTTGTTTACTTTAAGGCTTAGTTTTTGCATATTAGAGGTCAAATGTACGTGGACATAAGTCCATTATGTAGATCGAGACGATACGAGTGGCACGTCAAAATCGGACATCGTACGAGATAGTTATGAGTCACGAAACGTTCAATTAAGTTTTACGATTGCACAGTTTTCGAAATAAATGGATCTGGGTTTGTCTTTAGTGGGACCCAAAATATCTCACATGGACCAATGGATGAGTGACAAGTGCCACCTATCCCATTGGCCCATTTCCCTTAATTCATGCATCTACTCCCATTTCCTTCTCATTTTGCACAAACTCGAAACCCCCTCCCCCTTCCTTGTTCTTCTACGATTGCCTGAGAGAGAGAGATAGCGAGTGAGAGAGAGGGTAGGAGAAACTGAGATGGACTGCGGTGAGAGGCTGAGCATGGCTCTGGTCATTTGGGATGTGTTCTAATGCCCTGGTCATGTTTGAAATTTGAAATTTGGATTTTGGACGTTTAGGATGCGTTCTAATGCCCTGGTCGTGTTTTCTGAGGTTGGACGAGTTCTAAGGATAAAAAAGGATGGGAAAGGACGGCAAAATGGCCCTGGGTGGTTGTAACGACCCATCCCAAATATTGGGATTAAATATTAATTAATTATGGTTTAGAATGACTAATCGGGGATTAGTGGAGAGAAATCGGACGGACGGTGCGAAATGACCATTTTGCCCCTAAAATTGAGCAAATGTTGACTTTTGACTCGGGGAGTCAAACGTACGAGGACTGATGAACGTGACGTAGATCGGGACGTCACGAATCCGTAGACAAGCAACACGTCGAAATCGGAGGTTCGACGAAGAAGTTATGGGTCTAAAACGAAAGACTGTACTATTGCACGTAAACTGAGAAACGGGGACAAGTGGCAAGTTTTGATTGGGGAAGGTTCTGGAAGGAACCACCAGATGAGTGACAGGTGTCACCCATTTGATTAGCCTATCCCTCCCACACGAGTGGATATTTCCTCTCACCATCATCGATCATTTTCATTTTTTGCTCCCAAACCCGTGACCATGCAAAACCCAATCCCATGACCCTTCAATCTTCCTTTTCTAGCTATGATGTGTGAATGAAAGTGAGAGAGAGAGGTGAGACGTTGATGATGGTGGCCACGGCTTGCGCCGAGATGGACGGTGGCCGGCGAAGCCATGAAAGGTACGTTTGAGTTTCAAACTTCGAAGTTGAATTTTTAGTAGTTGTTGGATGGTTTTATTGATGGAAATGGTTGTATAGAGGTTTTACAAACCCTTTAGGACGAAGAGGATGGACGGAGGTGGCCGAAATAATGAAAACCGAAATAGGAGGTTAGCTGGTTCAAGAATCAAATTCGAAAGGTATGGTTTTGGACTTGTTTTCTTATTTTTGAAGCCATAGGATGATAAAACAGGATTAGATGAAGCTATAGGAACAAAATGGAAGAAAATGGACCAAAAACACGAGAGATATTGGCCCAAACCGGTCACGCTAGTCCAGTTGGACCAGCCGGACCAGTCGAACCGGACAGGACTGGTCTGCCCAAGGTAGAAGACAATGAACAGTAGGCATATGAGGCCCATGCGCAGCCCCTTTGGGCTCCGCGTGGGGGCGCGTGGAGGGTATTTTGGGAATGTGTTCAACATATGAAATCATCTATTCGATGTCACAAACATTTTGGGACTGGCTTCGTGTCGATCGGACATCATTTCGATATAGTTCTGGGTGTCCGAAGGTTTAAGATCTAGTTTAAATATGATTAAAGTTTGAGAAAATTATGGGGCTTTAATGGGAGGTTATTGAAGAGGTTAGTAACCCTCTAGTACGGTTTGGACAAGTTTGGAAGTCCCGGTGATAGTGATGTGACTCGGGAAGGCTTATGACATGTGTATGGAGGCGACAACGTAGGACGGTCTGTGAGTGGACAATGTTTTCTAAACTGTGATGCATGCATAACTGTTTTATATGTTTTATATATGTGATTTCTATAGTGAAGATTGTGGCATTGGTGATTTACATGGTTGCACGTATTTCGAGGTTTATGGTTGTACTGTAGTTTTACGTGCTTTTGGTTTCATTGATAGTTTGATGAACTGGTTTTGGTTTTAGAAAGATGAACTCGGTCATGAGACCCATTTGCATTATGTGTTTTGGCCGGGGGCCCAATTGGTTTACGAATTCGGCCTGAGACCCTTTTGAGTTATGTGATCGAGCCGGTGACCTAGTTGGTTTACGAAATTGGGCATGAGGTCCAAATGTGTTTTATAAATGCGATTTCGGGTCTAGGACACTATGTTTCGTAAACATGATTTCGGGTCGAGGACCCTAAATGGATTTGGGATGTTTTATGGAAATTTCGGGCAGGGCCCTTTGAGATGTTTTGAAATGACTTTATAAAACTGTTGTCCATATACCATCTTGATAAGAGGATATGTGGATGGTCTCCTCCAAGTGTCTGGGACACTGGGGAAGTCACAGTGCATTGCTTGCGAGGGGTCATTATACAGAGCGATCAGACCGTATAGTGACTCATGAGCAAGATTGCTATGATTAGACGTCTGGGACGTCAGACATCTGAGATGTCGGAGATATGGACCCGGAGAGACCCCGGGCAGCACGTGTTGCTTATACCGTGAGATATGACGTATGGGACATCAAGCGTTTGGGACGCTAGGCATCTGGGATGCCGAGGATGGTTTTGTGGTAAATATGAATTATTTGATTTACGAAATGGTATTTCGGTGTTTATGGAATTGTGTTATGGATTTGGGCAGTGGCCTACTTGGTTCTAGATTTATGGATTTTTGTATTATATGGTTTTGGGCTCAGTTCCCACACATATTTGGTTTTTTAGTTTTTGGGCTAAGGCCCTAATGGTTCATTTAAGTAAATGTTTTGATTACTAGTTTTCAATGCATGCATACTTTTTAGTCAAGAGCATAAATGTCTTTTTATGAAACGTGTTTTTGAACCTATTGATTTTTGTCCACTCACAGTTTTTAATGGTTTTAATGCCCTTCGGGTTGATTACGGATGCGGGCTGTAGTAGAGACCGAGACATCGCACTCCTCCACCGATCCTGGCGAGTTCTTGGAGCCCCGTATGGGCTAAGGTATTAATTATCCCTTGTCTAACACTTCGTGTCAGACGGGAGAATGGCACATCCCGCGTTAATCCCTGGGGGATTGGGATGGGTCGTGTCTAGTGGTATCAGAGTGAGGTTGTCGCTATTCGAGCAAACGGTGTAGTTCTTGTGGTATGCGCAAGTCAAGGATGTGATGTCTCTACGTGGTCAGCCCATTATCAACCTAATAGTAGGATGCCGGTTTGATAGTTTTTTTTGGGATTTAATAGTGGATAGAGTGTAATTGACCCGATACACCGTGCTTTAGTGTGATTCGACCCAAATGGGGTTGTATGTGACGAATCGGTAATGTGGGACCGTTGGTTCGGTCATGTGATGTTAGATTGTTTTGCTGTTGGGTGGAGCTGGGTTTGGGGAACCCCAGTTGAGTTAATGGTGGATTGGATTGACGTCCATACGATGTCAAGATTGCGGGGTCGGTCAGATTGTGGATTATATTTCAGAGGGCAGTTGGGTTCAGAGGAACCAGAGGGTGTGATTGTGGAACCCTAAATTATGATGGATAGACTGGAATGGTGAACCTTAGTTGTAATTGATGAATTGGAATTGTGAGTCTGTAGTTATTGTGGATTGGACAAATTTTCGAAGTCGAGGTAGTTTGTCGGGTCGAACCCCCGATTGTGACTGGTGGATTGGAATTTGTGTCGTAGGGGACGGCTGAGGTCGTGGGTGACCAGGTGGACGACTCTAGTGAGTCTAGTCGGAACTATGGAGATTGGTTGGCCCGACACGAAGTGAACTGATGGGATTCGATCCACGAGTACAGTTGTGGGATGATATATGGAATCCCGAGTTGGACCGAATAATAGTGTGATGTGTGGATGTGGATCTCAATGACGAGGACTATTGGTCAACAGTCGTGTGGAGGTGGCTGGCTATCAAGGGAAATTGATGTAGTTGTGGTAGTTGAGAATCGAGGCACGTTCAGGGAACGTTCATTATCTATTTGAGGATTGTTAGAGTGGTGGTACTCATAGTTGTGGGTTACGAGAGAGGCAGAGTTTCTTTAACCTGAACGGAGGTATTGGGTTGTTGCTCGGTATGAGTAACGAGTCAGGGTTGTCTGATTCACACGCTGCGTGCCGGTGATTGAGATGACGATGAGCCACAAGTTGGGATGTGACTCCGTCGTGATGGGCATATGTTCGGTATCTGAGATTCGGTAGTGGATGAGTTGGACTGGACGGGATCCAGCAGGGGTTGAGATGTGTTGGGTTAAGTCCCAACAAGTATGAGATGACTAAGTGATGAATGGATGAAGAGATACGATTGAGACACGAGGAGTTTTGGAGGACGCAGGGGACGCCATGGAAATTAATGGATTCGGGGAGTTGTCGTCAACTCTGAAACATGATTGGGTGGGTGTTTCTAGTCTCACGAGGAAGTGCTAAGAATTTATTGAAATTGGAAGAAGCCGAGTGTTGATGTGAGATTGTGTGTTTGTGAATAACATGGGGACCCGAGAGTGGAGCCTGTAAAGGTTGAGACGAGAGAACAAGATGGTAATGAATTACATCCTATTGGATATGCATAAACGATTATAAACGGACAGAAGGTCTGGGTGATAAATTGATAGCGGAAACGTGGTTTTCCGAGTGAGTTGAAGATTTGGGAAGTTCAGTGGTTGGACTTGACATCTCGTTGGAAGCATATCTATTTCCTAACACGACTCACCCCCAATCCCCCCAGGATTAAAGGATAAGTCATGCTCCCATCTAACCTACGTGCGACACGAAGGCTAAACACTCATTCAACCCCCATGGAACACGCAAGCCAGACAAGGGATCCTAGGTCAACGTCGTCCGAAAATCAAGATGAGTTCGTAGCATTACTGTGGATCACGTGTGTGATGTCTCCATCTCTCTCTCCTAACCGCCCGCACCGCGACACAACCTGGAGGGAATCGAAAAAACACAAAAGACTGTGAGTGGGCACAAAAATCAATAATAAGTTCAGAAACAATTTACAAGAAAAGACAGTTATACTTTCCACGTAAAACCAAAGCATGCATTCGAAAACCAGTTCATTGGCAGCATAAGAAAACCATTGTATTTCCAAGGTAAGAAAAACCATTTCATGTCCAAAGTCCTAAACCGTTTAGGAAAACCAGAAATCAATTCTTTACTCAAGTCCGTTTCTCAAATCCAGGGCCTCAGCCCAAAATCATAAATCAACATCAAAGTACAGGAGCTCAGTCCCAAAAATCCACAAATCCAAACCATCCAGGCCATCGCCCAAAACATCTGAAAACCATGGGAAAATCAATAGAAAATCAAGTCAATCAATTTGCTGGATCTCAAGCACCGAGTCTTTAAACTCAAAACACATGTGCATCAAGCCTTCCCAAGATATCAATGAGTCTTTAAACTCAAAACCACATATCAGGCCTTCCAACAAGTCTTTAAACTCAAAACAACATATCAGGCCTTCCCAGGATATCAACGATTCTTTAAACTCAAAACACAATCAACACGCCTCGGGGGATATTACATTCAAGGGCCCTCCCCCATCATCAATCAACCGGGTCTTTAAACCCAAAACCAGTTCCAGCAATAACAACGGGTCTTTAAACCCAAAACCAATAGCAACGGGTCTTTAAACCCAAAACCAATAGCAACGGGTCTTTAAACCCAAAACCAATAAGAACGGGTCTTTAAACCCAAAACCAATAGCAACGGGTCTTTAAACCCAAAACCAAGTGAAAATCATAGGAACTCAAGTCGAAAACCAAATACGAAATCATCATTGGAAATCTCGATTCAAATCCCGAAATCACATGAAAACTGAAAGCCGAAGTCATTAGAAATGGGGCCTCATGCCCGAAAGCACTGTCCGAAATCCATTTATAAATCCTTGAATTCAAATCATAATTCAAATCCCAAATTGAAATCATCGAAATTACGTAAAATTCCTCGAAATACGTGCAAAACATATAAAATCATATAAAATCATCAAATTCAAATCACAGATATCATTATCATAGTCATAGAATCTCGTATAGAAAACATATAAAAACATTTATGCATGCATCATAAGTTAGAAAGCAAAGTCCACTCACAGACCATTCCCGATGCTGCCTCGACACGCGTGCAATACGCCGTTCTCGGCTAATCCACTATTACCAGACTTTCTGAACCTATCCAAATCACATTCTCAGGTCACTAACTACTTCATAAAGCTTCTACTAAATCCCCGTAATTTTCCCGAATTTTTAACTATTTTTAAACGCGATCCTAAACCTTCGGACATCCCGAATCCTATCGAAACGATGTCTAATCGACTTGAAACTAGTCCCAAAATGTTCGTTACATCGATTAGATTAAAAGTCGCGTTGAAAACTTCCTCAAAAACCGTGCCACGTACCCTCACGAAGCCGTCCAAAGAGGTTGCGCATGGGCTTCACGGGTTTCCTCCTCATCACCCACGAAAACAAGACTTGCCATTTTCGAACTCAAACAGGGGCCTCACGGGTTTCGTCCTTACCTCACCGTCACGAACCCCACCGTGGCTACCATCCTGGTCAGCTCATCGTCCTTGTTCATTTCCCTTTAGTCCCTAGCACCACCAAGTAAAGTTTGAGGGTGATCGTACAAACTTGGATTTCACGGGTTTGCAGAGGTTCCCCGGGTCAGGACTATTTTCTGGTTTCCCCTACTCAGCTCAACCTCTTCCTTTCTCTTCTCTTCACGGCTTAACCTCCTCAGGTGCAGGTTATGGTGTTGTGTATGGGTTGGAATCACGATTTCACTCCCACACACACAACTACTCTGTTTTTCTATTTTTCCCAAAATCGTGCACTATATTTTAAAACCTGATGAGAGACGGTGAAGAGGCTTCCACGGCCTTCCAACAAGGGACAAGTGTCCCACATCCATTGGGCCACCATCCCAAGGTAGCCAAGTGCCATATGATCACTGGGCACAAATCCCAATGCAACAAAAGGACCAAAATGCCCTTGAGGCTAAATTACCAAAATGCCCCTCAACTTCCGGATGTCATAAGTACCTCCTTGTATGTCGGTATCGGACGTGCTGCCTATTTACGGACTCGTGACATCCCGAACTACGTCACAGTCATCGTCCAAAGTCCATTTGACCGCCCAAAACAAAAATCAACATTTCGCCCATTCTAGGGGCAAAATCGTCATTTCGCATCGTTCGTTTGAAATCACCAACTAATCACCGTAACTCGCTAATCCGTCATTAATCACTAATCTAATCCCGAAATCCAGGACGGGTCATTACAATCTCCTCCCTTAAAAGAATTTCGTCCTTGAAATTTCGAATAACGTACGTCGACAACGAACGGGGGGAATCCTACTGAACTCACACTTGGGTCTCCTACCCGGTGTCCATCACCTGCCAATCCAGCCTTATCCTGACATTTTCCAAACCGTTATCCACACTGTTAACGTATCATTACCAAGCGAACCAACTCAACCAACTTTCGATCTATTTGGCGATCATCACATTCCTACCGAGGTCAACACATTTCCAACTCGTACCCACGGTACCTCGAACATCGCACCAACTAACTTTCACAACTCAGTCATTACCAATCGAATCACTATAGCTGCCAGTCCTATCAATCTTGACTCCTTCTCGATTCAAGCGTAGCTCATACTAACGCCTTAGTACATCATGCGAGTCTGCCGTAAACAGGCAAAAATATCACCTCGCAAAAAATGGCTTCTACCGGCCTCGGTACTCCTATGCATCAATATCCATTCAACGTTCCATACTACTTCCGTCAGCGATCCGTTCCAACCTCACTAGAGTCACAACGTACTCACTCATATCACTAACTCAACCACTCATCTCACCGGTGGTTCCACTAACCACCAACACTGTCATCATGTGGGAACACCATCCACGTCCCACACTACCTGTCTGTCACCGGACCCTATCATATACTTGTCAACCCGTGATCACACATCTCAACGTCAGGGTCCCACAAACATTCATGGCTCTAAGCATCCAACTGACATCAGTATTGACTCCTGCCATAACCAATCGGATCACTCGGGATCACCCTGATCCAGTCCACGTGCTTAGTCAATCAAGCATATCGTAACCACTCCGATCATCTAAGCAACCAACAACATACCTCGGCACTAAGCCGATCACCAACACTTCTACCAGAACATCACGATGCACATCCACTTGCATCAATCATGATGCAGACCACCAAAAAGTCACAATACATTCCTCAAGTACTTCCAATGACGTACTACGGTAAGTCCACCAATAAACCCTATCGACATCAACCAAGCTCTAATACACCCATAAGTCTATCCAAAAACACCATAGTGTACCCGCCACCCTCACAGTGTATCTCCAGGGCACACAAAAGATCCTCATCTCCACCCTGACTACCACCTGGCTAGAGCCAATCACACTTCAATTCTAGAGTCCAACATCAGGCCGATCGCCATTCTAGGCCCAACACATCTTCTGAAGAATACCAACTTAAGTCCATTCCGAGTCTCCTGGTCTCCTAGGTCTCCCGACCAACATCAAATCCAATCACATCTCATTTACGTGCACAGGGCAGACCCAGCATTAGATCCAAGTCCAATACTCATACGTATGCAAAAACAGACTACACTCCTCATTCACATATCCAACTTCTGTCTTGTTATCCCACTAACATGTCCAAGCTCTGTCTTGCATACGATTCTCCTGATCCACAATAACTCAATCCTGAGCTAGAAACGATCCAATCTCGATCCACTCACTCCTAAGTGGATCCCAATTACTGTCTCACTATTTCTCCTTCACTTCCCACAAATGATCAGACCACCGCAATGGATCAAATAGATCAAGACTACCACACGTCTCGAGATATGTCTAGATTGCGGGTTCTCTTCAATTACCTCATACAGATCAGTTATAGTCACTCCTTATCATGCGTCCTTATCATCTTTCTTTCATCATCATACCACAAAACTCACAATGGTCCACAACCATGACATCACAATTCATCCTACCTTAATCCAACTTAACACAATCCCATGACACTCGCCACACATGTCAAACATGGCGTCACCAAGTACTCTCGCTACTCCTGAACACATCCACACGTGTCCACGATTAAGGGGGATTCACAACTCCTGAAGTTCTTTCAATGAGTTTCCCAAATCAACTCCAGGGTATCCATCATGCCAAACTTAACATCTAACACCAACTCGGAACCAAACACAACTTCTCATTGTCTCAATCTCGTCACCTCCTTATTCCACTATTCCAACCTGTTGGAAACGTATCCATCTTTTCCAACTATAGGACTTCATCCCCAACAAGTATACTATCACTGAACACCAACGCCTTTCCTGAACTTAGGAAGTCCACAACTCATCCGGACAACCCAACTTGTTTCTGTACCCAATCCAACTCACCAACCAACTCGAATGTCGGTTATCACTGTTTATGTACAGCCAAAGGATCTCAATCATGACTTATTCGAATTATCGCGTCTCAACCTTTCCAAGGTTCAACTCTGAGCATTACTAAAGTACGCGTCACCAACTCTCGGGATCACAATCAACGATCACTAACCTCGGACTTGCCAGTCACCATCCTCGAAGTCGTCAATCATCAATCTCCGGAAATTACCAAGTATTGGTGTCGGCATCACCAAATGCCAACCTTGGCATATGACGACACACTCCGACACAGTCAACATCTGCTAACACATTCATGCCATCTTGCGGTATCCACGAAAACCAAACTTGCTCATGGTCAACCCGACCATACCAACCTAGCCCGCTCCAAACCGAAGCATAGGTCCACCGTGCTTCTGCTGCGCTACTCTGATCCACCTAACGGCACCCTGACCGTTCATACCGAAACATAACCTGTCAATTGTCATCGAATATCCCATCTCGGTTAGTGGTTCCTACCAGACACCGGTACTTCTCGACTGGTCACAACCTCAACTCACGATGTGCCCATCCTATCATTCAAAAGCATCCCAGCTCGTGGCACATCATCTCCGATTTAGGGCTCACAGCACACTACTCCTGAATTTCTGCTCATACCGAGCCAAAACCCTCAATCTCACTAGACTCGATCAGAGTCATCCACCAAGCCATCCAATACCTCGGCTGCGCCCAGCAGCATCATCTGCAATCCGACCGTAAGTCGGCCCCAAGTCACAACAACTAATTAAAAACCCTCATGTTTTCCAGACTAAGCACCTATACTAGGGTTTCTCACTAAGATACTCTCATTTACCAAACCAGTTCTGCAACTCGAGGCATCCGGCTACTCGTAGCCGCACAAGTCCAATCTCAAACAATTTGACCAAGTGGTCAGAATTCCATACTATTGTCGTCCAAACGCCACCTGGCCCAATAGGTCGTTGTCATCTGGCCTCCTCGGCCCACGTGTACCACCCAGCTTAACAGGCTGTTATCGGGACCTACAGGCCGACCAGCCTACCATTAATCGTATCTCACTCATCAAGTCACCATTCGAGTTAACCACCCTAGCACATAGCCGACCATCTATCGGAGTTACCCCATCTGACCCTAAGGGCCAACTACCGAGCATATCGAGCGCCAAGCACGCTATCCTCTCTGGCCCAAAGCTGGCATACATCTGACCACACACCGCTTATCGGTCAACGCATAACCCAGTCACTCGTGCTCTCGCCAAGAACTAAGCCACTAACTAACGTACTATCTCTCTAGCGTCTAGGTTGATGACGGGCTGTTCCACATCGAGACATCACATCCACAGCAACATCACAACAAACAAGTCGGCGAACCAACTACTCTGAATGCCATAACCTCAAGTAGAGCATACAAACCTCGCTCTGATACCAATTGACACAACCCACCCCCAATCCCCCCAGGATTAAGGGATTAGTCATGCTCCTGTTTAACCCACGTGTGACACGAAGGCTAAACACCTGTTCAACCCCCGTGGAACACGCAAGTCAGACAAAGGATCCAAGGTCAACGTCGTCTGAAAACCAAGATGAGTTTGCAACATTACTATGGATCGCGTGTGTGATGTCTCCGTCTCTCTCTCCCAACAGCCCGCACCGCGACATAACTTGGATGGTATCGAAAAAATACAAAAGACTGTGAGTGGACACAAAAATCAATAATAAGTTCAGAAAGCATTTACAAGCAAAGACAGTTATACCCTCCACGTAAAACCAATGCATGCATTCGAAAACCAGTTCATTGTCAGCATAAGAAAACCATTGTATTTCCAAGGTAAGAAAAACCATTTCATGTCCAAAGTTCTAAACCATTTATTAAAACCAAAAATCAATTCTTTACTTTAGTCCGTTTCTCAAATCCATTGCCTCAACCCAAAATCAAAAATCAACATCAAAGTACGGGAGCTCAGTCCTAAAAATCCACAAATCCAAACGATCTGGGCCACCACCCAAAACATCTAAAAACCATGGGAAAATCAAGTCAATCAATCTGTTGGATCTCAAGCACCGAGTCTTTAAACTCAAAACACATGTGCATCACGCCTTCCCGGATATCAACGAGTCTTTAAACTCAAAACCACATATCAAGCCTTCCAACGAGACTTTAAACTCAAAATAACATATCAGACCTTCCCGGGATATCAACGAGTCTTTAAACTCAAAACACAATCAACATGCCTCGAGGGATATTACATTCAAGGGCCCTCCCCCATCATCAATCAACCGGGTCTTTAAACCCAAAACCAGATCCAACAATAACAACGGATCTTTAAACCCAAAACCAATAGCAACGGGCCTTTAAACCCAAAACCCATAGCAACGGGTCTTTAAACCCAAAATCAAATGAAAATCATAGGAACTCAAATCCAAAACCAAATACGAAATCATCATTGGAAATCTCGATTCAAATCCCGAAATCACATGAAAACTAAAAGTCGAAGTCATTAGAAATGGGGCCTCATGCCCGAAAGCACTGTCTGAAATCCATTTATAAATCCTTGAATTCAAATCGTAATTCAAATCCCAAAATGAAATCATCGAAATTACGTAAAATTCCTCGAAAATACGTGCGAAACCGTAAGTCAAAGATATCATTATCATAGTCATAAAATCTCATATACAAAACCTATAAAAACATTTATGCATGAACCATTAGTTTGAAAGCAAAGTGCACTCACAGACCATTCTTGATGTTGCCTCGATACGCGTGCAATACGTCGTTCCTGGCTACTCCGTTATCACCAGACATCCCGAACTTGTCCAAATCACATTCTCAGGTCACTAACTACTTCATAAAGCTACTACTAAATCCTCGTAATTTTCCCGAATTTTTAAACGCGATCCTAAACCTTCGGACATCCCAAAATCCTATTGAAACGATGTCTGATCGACTCGAAACCAGTCCCAAAATATTCGTTACATCGATTAGATTAAAAGTGGTGTTAAAAGTCGTCCAAATGGGTTGCGCGTGGTCTTCACGCGCCTGCACTGTGCTCACCTTCAACCTCCCGCTGAACCGAGTTTGATTCGGCTCTGCAGGCCTGGTCCGACTGGACCGGCGTAAGCGGTTTCTAGCTATTTTCGGTCCGTTTTTAATCCTTTTAATCCCTACAGTTTCTTCCTTTAATTTCTAATCGCTTGGCATGATCAAAGCATGATGTTTAAGTCTCAAATTTACCTTCCAAACAATTTATCAAACCTTCAAACTCCTTCCTCTGCGTTCTCGAGACTCCGACCACCGTTGGCTGTGGTTCCAATCCCAGTCGACGCACCTGAACACTCAGAACATTCTGCCAGCAACCAATTTGATCATCACCCACGAAAACAAGACTTGCCATTTTCGAACTCAAACAGGGGCCTCACGGGTTTCGTCCTTACCTCGCCATCACGAACCTCGTCGTGGCTACCGTCTTGGTCAGCTCATCGTCCTTGTTCACTTCCCTTTAGTCCCTAGCACCACCAAGTAAAGTTTGAGGGTGATCGTACAAACTTGGATTTCACGGGTTTACAGAGGTTCCCCGGGTCAGGACTGTTTTCTGGTTTCCCCTACTCAGCTCAACCTCTTCCTTTCTCTTCTCTTCATGGCTTAACCTCCTCAAGTGCAGGTTATGGTGTTGTGTATAGGTTGGATTCACGATTTCACTCCCACACACACAACTACTCTGTTTCTCTATTTTTCCCAAAATCGTGCACTATATTTTTAAAACCTGATGAGAGATGGTGAAGAGGCTTCCACGGCCTTCCAACAAGGGACAAGTGTCCCACATCCATTGGGAAACCATCCCAAGGTAGCCAAGTGTCATATGATCACTGGGCACAAATCCCAATGCAACAAAAGGATCAAAATGCCCTTGAGGTTAAATTACCAAAATGCCTCTCAAGTTCCGAATGTCATAAGTACCTCATCGAATGTCAGAATCAGACGTACTGCTTCTCTACTTACTCGTGACGTCCCAAACTACGTCACAATCATCTGCCAAATACCATTTGACCGACTGAAACAAAAGTCAACATTTCGCCCATTCTAAGGGTAAAATCGTCATTTCGCACCGTCCGGCCGAAATCACCAAATTAATCACCAATTAACTCGCTAATTTGTCATTAATCACTAATCTAATTCTGAAATCCTTGACGGGTCGTTACATTTCCAACATGGTTAGAACTTCGGAATCAAGAGAAGTTGTGATTGAGACGATGAGAAGGAAGTTTGATTCCGAATTGGGGATGGATATCGAGAAGTTGTCAACATATATTATTGGTTGGTGAAGGTGAACTTGAAATTTTGCTGCCCTATAACCGATGATGTTGGGTGTCATCAGTACGGTGATCGTATATTGGTTGGTGGACTCGTGATTTGTTTTGGGTCATCGGGAAGAGTTGGGTATTTCGAAGTTAGGTGAATGAGATTTTTCATTTTGTGTTTGGTGGCAAATGATGTTGGGTTATATGGTGTGGTGAGTGCAGTGAGTTTGTGTTTACACTCACATAGGATGAATTTTGATGTCATCGTCTTGGATCATCTTTAATTTTCCCTTGGTGGGATGACAAGGATCAATATGAGGTAAGTGGAAAGAACCCATAGTCTAGACGTGTTCCATCGTTGACTGACCGATTTAGATGTGAAAATGGTTGAGAAGCGATTCGGTGGGATGCGGATTCAATGAGGGTGTAAGACCCTATGACTTGAGATCTGGTTGTTAGCGGAGTGAGCATGTGTGGATCGTAGGTGGATCTGGATTGCGATATGGATCGAGATCATGATGTTGAGGAGGTAGGGCGTTGTGACAATCGAGGATCGTGATGTTAATGATCAGATGATGTTGTCATGGATCAGGATGGCGTGGATCGTGATGTCATGCGGTGCTGGCAGACTTCGCCTTGCTGATTATGCTAGCTAGGAGCAGAGGGAATCATATTTTGAGACAGTTGAGGAATCTCTTGGAATAGAACGAAATGATTATCCAACCTCTGTCTTGTATATTTGAATATTGGGAATGTTAGATCGACTTCTTTTCGAAGTTAATACGGTATAAGACGGTACTGGAGTGAGTTGTGGTGCATACGAATTGTCTTGGGCATTTGAATATGTGAACGATGGGATAGGATTCCTTTCGAAGTCAATCAAATGTGTTACGGTAATGGTTTGAACAGGTAACCACTAGGTTCGGTGTTAGTGCGTCTCGGTAGACGTGGGTGAGATTGGATGCTCTTTTGGCATGAACGGGTACGCCTTGGTGGGCATGATTCGGATTAGTAAGTATTGGATGACGTGATTGGGAGTAGACGTGGTGATGCTGATCGGGTGACCATGGGACTCGGAATGGATGATGATTAGGAGTATTTGATCTGTCTAGTACAGGACTGGACAGATGGACTCCAGAATTGAAACGTGATTAGTTACGAGCTATGTAGTAGGCGGGTTGGTGGATGGATGTACATATAGGGTATGTTGTGCGAGGATCGATACTGGACAGGCCGAGTGGTGCCTAGTGACGGTACATAAGATGTACCAGTGGTGTGTGGTTGAGCATGTTGGTAGTCGGCTTAGTTCAGATATCATTGGATTGGTTAAGGACGTGAACTAGACATTGAATACTATGCGCTGGGCAGAGTGATTTTAACGGTTTCAGTGATTGTATGCGCAGGTGCTCAGAGCCGTGGATGGCTAGTGGAACCCTAGAGTTGTAATGTGTATTACTATTGGGCAGGTATTCAATGGGGTCCAGTTACACACAGGTCGAGTGAGATGTTGGTATGCATATACCCAGATTGAGTAAGTTGGTGGTTAGTGTAACCACGGGTTGCTTTGTGTGAAGTTACTGCTCTGTGACTCGCACCAGCGTCATGGATCACTGAGGGAGTTGACTAATGTGAACATTGAGATCGATGAATGTCGCAGATTTGAGCTTGCCCTGCAAGGTGAGGTCCGACCGTTGATCTTACGCTACATTGAGGGAGTTGTGGTATGTGGTGAGGTCATTGACTGGATGATGGTTGGAGCTCTAATATCAGAGTGGTAGAACTAAGTGGTGATAGTTTGGCGGGAGGAGTTAGTGTGGAATGACGAGTGAGATCTGGTGACTCCCAGTGGGAGCAGATGTCAGGGTGTTTTGGTGCTTGAGAAGAACCGGCAAGCTGAATGTTTCAACTAAATGTGTCAGCGAAATGGTAGAATTATCGGGTGGTGTCAACTCGGAACGTGTAATCAATTTCACTCGAAGTGGTCGAGTGTGGACGATGTGATGTGAGTATTAGTGGAACGTCTGGGTGCAAATAAGTATTGTTCTAGTTAGTAGGTGTACAAGTGTACACATGTTGCGAGATACGAATTGTTTTCCACGAGGTAGATGTGGAATCGGGATAGTTGGAATTTTGAGGACGAAATTATTTAAGGGGGGGAGGTTATGACCACCCGTCCTGAATACCAGGATGAAATATTAATTAATTATGGTTTAGAATGACTAATCGGGGATTATCTGAGAGAAATCGGATGAACAATGCGAACTGACCATTTTGCCCCTAGAATTAGGCAAATGTTGACTTTTGACTTGGGGAGTCAAACGTAAGAGGACCCATGACCGTGACGTAGATGGGACGTCACGAGTCCGTAGTCAGGCGGCACGTCGAAATCGAAGGTTCGACGAAAAAGTTACGAGTCTAAAATGGAAGACGGTACTATTGCACGTAAACCGAGAAACGGGGACAAGTGGCAGGTTTTTTTTGGGGAAGGTTCTTGAAGGAAACACCAGAAGAGTGACAAGTGTCACCCATCTGATTAGCCCATCCCCCCTACACGGTGGGATATTTTCTCTCACCATCATCGATCATCGATCATTTTCATTTTTTGCTCCTAAACCCGTGACCACGCAAAACCCATTCCCATGACCCTTCAATCTTCATTTTCTAGCTTTGGGAAGGCTTATGGCACGCGTATCGAGGCGACAGCATAGGACGGTCTGTGAGTGGACAATGTTTTCTAAACTGTGATGCATGCATACCTGTTTTATATGTTTTATATATGTGATTTCTATAGTGATGATTGTGGCATTGGTGATTTGCATGGTTGCACGTATTTTGAGGTAATTTCATATTTGCTTGTATTTCGAGGTTTATGATTGTACTATAGTTTTATGTTCTTGTGGTTTCATTGATAGTTTGATGAACTAGTTTTGGTTTTGGAAAGATGAACTCGGGGAGACCCATTTGCATTATGTGATCGGGCCGGGGGCCGAATTGGTTTACGAAATAAAGCTGAGGCCCCTTTGAGTTATGTGATCGGGCCGGGGGCCCAGTTGGTTTACAAAATCGGGCATGAGGCCCAAATGTGTTTTATAAACGTGATTTCGAGTCTAGGACACTATGTTTCATAAACGTGATTTCTGGTCGGGTACACTAAATGGATTTGGGATGTTTTATGGAAATTTCGGGCACGGCCCTTTGAGATGTTTTGAAATGGATTTATAAAACTATTTTCCATATACCATCTTAATACGAGGATCTATGGATGGTCTCCTCCAAGTGTCTGGGACACTAGGGCAGTCACGGTGCATTTCTTGCGAGGGGTCATTATACGGAGCAACGGGACCGTATAGTGGCTCAGGAGCAAGATTGCTATGATTAGACGTCTGGGACGTCAAACATCTGGGATGTCAGAGATATGACTGAGTGCGATCGCAGGATGAAGTGTTGGACTTTGGGGTGTTGGCACACTTGCCACGCTACCTTTGTGAGGTGACTGTGACGAGTATAATGTACCTGGGTGAGTGACAGATGCCTCAGATATCCTTGGACGGATCACACGAGTGTGAGTGCTAGAGTTAATCCCCACAGAGTTGGGACGTGCGAACCAGTATGCCGACGGGATAGTAGATGTGCCCAGAGTTGCGAGCATGTGAGTTCGGAGGGCACTGAGCGGGATAGACAGAATCCTGAGTGGCTCAGTGCGAGGCAAGGGGAGCACTTGGTTTGGTAACCAGTTCCCTGATGATACGAGACTCGAGGCATGAGTGTGTGCCCAGGAGTGGTAACGTTAAAAAATGAAATGCCTAAGTGGAGTTTAGATGAAAAGGTATAAATGGATGACGTAAGTGACGTCTTATGACGTGAAGGTCGGTTGGTCAGATATGATGTTATGTAGAGATTTGACTGCAGATCACAGCAGGAGCTTGTTGTGACTCTTCAGTCGAGCGGTACATTAGGTTAAGATGAATTGACATCCTTTTTGGATGTGTATAAACGGTATTCAAGGACGCGTGGATGGTGTCCGGTTGAGCTGAGGACTTGAGAGTCCATGGTGGATTGGTTTTGGTTGACTACGGTTGACCATACCTCCTGAGTTGGGGACTTGGAAATCGTTTGCCTATAGGACGTGAATGCTCGTGTAATGAGTGAGCTCAGTAATTGGAAAAGAAGTATGTTTCCAATGTGATTGGAACTTCGGAATCAAGAAAAGTTGTGATTGAGACGATGAGAAGAGTACTTGATTCTGCATCGGTGATGGATATTCCGAGGTCACTGAGTGTGACCCTTTAGTAGATACTGTTGGATGCCGGAGGATGACTTAGGGTGAACTTTGATGTCATCATCTTGGATTCTCCTGAATACGTCCCTAGGTGGGACGACGAGGAGTGATATGACAGCTGGAGGGTTCAAATAGGGTGTAAGGACCAAACACCTAGGCTGTAGGACAAATTTGAATGATTTGACGAGTAGATGGTGTTCAGTGTCACCTAATGTGACGAAAGTGTCCACTACCTTGTACCCATAGTGGACCCGTGTTGGTATTATAGATAGAGTCGTGTGGTGACCATCAGGATGATCGATACGATAGAGATGATTGTGACGATCATGAACCGAGTAGACTGAGGTCTGGTCGTCATCAGGGAGAATCGTATTGTAAGACAGTGGAAGAATCTCTTGGCGTGGTTGGAGAGATGGTAAGATAGAGGTTGGATTAGTGAGGGAGTATTGCTCTGTCTTGGAATTAGTTACGTGAGTATGTACGAGATAAGGACGATACGTAGGTATTGATCAGGAAAAGATGAATAGCTTATACCTCGAGTTGGATATGAGGATCGAGGTTGTGATGGATTAATGTTCGCCTGGTGACGGACGGTTGGGGTCTGGACCATGGTTGGAACGCGGACAGTAGTATGTGGTTAGACGTTGCTAGAGTGCAGTCCTTGAGTAGGTCGGGCGGCGCCCCGATGTTGATGTGATGTGGGTGCACTGGTGTGTTGTGAATGTTGGACGATGGGATTGACCACGGTCAATCGGTAGGTTTGGTTGAGAGTTCCCAAGAGTATACATGTGTTTTCCAATGGATAGAGTCCTAGATGGACATGAGTGGCGATCGGATTAGCTCCGATAATGACAGTTTGGGGACTCGAGTGAGTTAAGATTTCAACATCGGTTGATGAGTGACAAGAGGTATGATGTGAGGGCTCGAGAGCGAGTAGAGATTATAGTAGCACAGCGAAAGCGCAGTGGAGCCGGGAGTTACCAACTGGTCACGATGGTTGTGGCCTATGGTGGTAAGGGATTTAATCGGTATCCGATGCGTTTGGATTGGTATGGATTGATGGGACTCTAAGGAGAGTCAGCCTGGAATATGGGAAAATAAGAGAGTTGATTCGTGTGAGTATCGAGGTCGATTAAACATGCAGCATAGGTTTGAAGATGACCTGCAAGATGAGATTCGTGCCATGGGAATGGCAGGACTTGGAAGATGTGTCTGATTGGATGATGCGCTGGATGTGTCAGCCCTTAAAGGGAATGCGTTTTTCAACCTAATGATTATAGGATGGAACGTGTTAGAATGGCATACTGAAAAGCCTATTGGACGATAACTTGGTATAAATGACCTGTCGGAGTGAGTGACCGGCGAGACGTCGACATTTTGTCTCGAGTGAGACTTAAGAGCCAAGCGTGGCTGTGTCGGACGTGTACTGTTACACGGGTACTCTCGTGTGTGTGTGCTATGACCCGAGTAGAGGGGACATGATTGCATTCCACAATTGGTTGTGGAATTGGGTCAGTTTGAATTTCGAGGAAAAAATTCTTGAAGGGGGGAAGATTGTAACGACCCGTCCCAAATTACCGAGATTAATTGAGAATTAATGACAGATTAGCCTCTCTAATCAGATACTAATCGGGGATTAGAAGAGGATTAAAGGACGTTCAGGGAGAAATTACTATTTTCCCCAGAACGGGGGTAAAAAGTTAACTTTTGACCTGAGAGGTCTGATGGCCGAGGGCGGAGGACCGTTACGTAGATTGGGACGATACGAATCTATAGACATGCAGCACGTCAAAATCGGACGTTCGACGGAAAAGTTACGGTTCACAGAAGTTCCAAGGAACTATTGCACGTTTTTCAAGATGGCTTGAGTTTTGTCTCAAGTGGGCCCCAGATATTTTCTCAGGCCCAATGGATGAGTGACAAGTGTCACTCATCCATTGCCCACATTCCCGCATACATGCATCGTTCATCCCTTTCTCTTTCATTCCCCCTAACCCGAGAAACCCACAAGCCCAATCCCATTTCTCCCCTCCCTTGAGATGCTTGAGTGGACTTGGGAGGCTGTGTGAGAACCAGAGAGATGCTGATAAGCCAGGAGACGGTAAGAGATCAGCAGGACCGCCGTCCATGGCGGAGGAAAGGTAAGCCGATTACCCGGTTTTGTCCAAATGTCCATTGTTTTTTATTAGGATGGTAGGGAAGCTTTTGGGGGATTGGAGGAGGTTCAATGGGTTTTTAAGAGGGTTTAAAGGAGTTTTTGGACAGCAGTGAAGGGCTGAGACGTCCTGGGGATGGCCTGGAAAAACAGAGGTTATGGGGTCTTTTATGCACGGGTAGGTTTTGAGCTTTTTTCTTGAGGTTTAATGATAGGAATAGATAGGAATTGATGAGATAGGAAGTTTAGGATTGGATTGGATCAAATTGGATGAAAAATGAAGGAAGGAGGACCTTGGACCGGTCACATCGGTCCAGGCAGACCGACTGCACAAGACCAAACCAGCCAGACTAGGTTCATGCTGGGTTGAAGATGCTTGAACAATGGCGTGTGGCTCCACGTGCAACCCCTTTGGGTGGCGCTTGTGGGCGGGTGGGCCACCTTTTGGGGGTGGTCCCAACATGTAATTTTATCTATTCGATGTAACGAACATTTTGGGACTGGTCTCGTGTCAATCAGACATCGTTTCGATATAGTTCGGGACGTCCAAAGGTTTAGGATCGGGTTTAAAAATAGTTAAAAATTCCAAAAAATTATGGGGCTTTAGTGAGGGGTTATTTAAGTAGTTAGTAACCCTATAAATTAATTTGGACAGGTTCGGGAACCTTGGAGACGACGATTGGCCCGGGAAGGGCATATGACGCGCGTATCGAGGCGCGTCTTCGGATGGTTTGTGAGTGGACCTTTCTTTCTAATCTGATGCATGAATAAATGTTTATAAATGTTTTAAATACATGTTTTTTGATGCCATGAGTGCATTTGTTTATGGTAGCCTAGGATTTACGTATTTGTACGTATTTCGAGATTTCCAGTTTTATACAATGCTTGTACGTGCTAGGTTTTCAATGAGGGTTTAATTAATGGGTTTTGGATTTGGAAATATGAAATCGGGCATGAGACCCATTTGATTGGAAACCCTCGGACTTAGAGTCCATTTGATTTGTCGAGAAATCGGGCTAGAGGCCCATTTGTGTTATACGATCGGGCCGAGGGCCACGTTGGTTTACGAATTCGGGCATGAGGCCCATTTGGTTGTAATATTGGGCTTGAGGCCCCTTTGATTTTGAAATCGGGCTTAAGGCCCCGTTGATTTTGAAATCGGGCTTAAGGCCCCGTTGATTGTGAAATGGGGTTATAGGCCCCGTTGATTGTGAAATCGGGTTTGAGGCCCCGTTCGTTGTGATTTCGGGCTAGAGGCCCAGTTGATTGTGAAATCGGGCTCGAGGCCCCATTACTGTGGTATCGGGCTTGAGGCCCTGTTGATTGTGAAATTGGGCTTGAGTCCCAGTTCACTTTATGAAATGAGAATTCGAGCATGAGACCCTGTTGAATTAAGGATTTAGGCTGAGGTCTGTGAAAATGGATTTGAATCGGATTCGAGGAATCCTGTTGAGATGAATCGGGTATGAGACCCCGTTGAACTATGTTTTGAGAAAGAAAGTATTTGGAAAATGTATAAACCCTCTGACATGATTTGATCGGTCTCCTCCAGTCGTCGACCTGAAGAGTCACGATCCACTGACTATAATGAGTATCCTCATAGGGAGCCCATTCCAGGAGTGGAAGTTATGATGTGGTCCCGAACCAGATTCAGGAGAGATGCTCGGACTAGATTCGGAGATAGAGCTCGGACTAGATCCGGAGATAGAGCCTTCCCGATGAAGAATTCCTGAGGGTAGACACAGAGTGAGACCCCGAGTAGTGTGCACACTAGTACAGAGATGAATCGTGATATATATCGGGGATGTGTTCCCTAGTGGCTGTGTACCCCGAGCTTGCATCTCACCTAGGTGAGACGCCAAGGATGGGTTGTATTTTACGGAAAGTGGTTTTGGGGCGGAGACCCCGTGTTCCAGGTTTTAGAAAGGGATTTAGGGCGGAGACCCCGTGTTCCAGGTTTTATGGAAAGTGATTTGGGGCGGAGACCCCGTATTCGATGTTTTGGACGTGGTTTGGGGCGGAGACCCCGTATTCTATGTTTTGGATATGGTTTTGGGCTGAGACCCACATTTCGTGTTTTGGGCAGAGTCCCATGTGTATTTGGTTAGGGCTGAGTTCCCAGATGGTTTGATTTACGTTTTGGGCCAAGGCCCTATTGGCTTTTGTGAATGTTTTGATAAACGGTTTTCGAATGCATGCATACTTTTAGTGAAGGGCATAAATATCTTTCATGAAATGTTTTTATTAAAATATTTGTTTTGTCCACTCACAATTTTTGATGTTTTGAATGCCCTTCACGTTAATCGCGGGTGCGGGCTGTAGTAGAGACGAGACATCACACTCCTCCTCCTACGATCCTAGCGTACTCTGGATGCCCAAGTGAGGGCTAGAGCCGGGATTATCCCTGGTCTGGCACTTCGTGTCAAACGGGAGAAGGTACGTCCCACGTTAATCCCGCGGGATTTGGGACGGGTCCTGTCACAATATGAGTTGCTTTTAAGAAAGTATTTATGATACTGTTTTCTTATGCATGCATGCTTTTTAGGTGAAGGATATAAATGAAATTTTCGATAAATGAAATTTTCGAAAAATGATTTTATAAACTGATTATTTTTGTCCACCCATAGCTTTTAATGTTTTTTATACCCTTCCAGTTGATCGCGGATGCGGTGTAACGACCCGTCCCGAATTCCGGAATTAGACTAGTGACTAATGAAGGATTCGTGAGAATAATCGGTAATTAGTCGAGCGAAATCGAACGGACTACGTAAAATGACCGTTTTGCTCCTGGTCGTGGATAAAATGTTAAATTTTAACCCAGGAGGTCTGATGGCCGAGGAGCGTTATGTATATCGGGTCGATACGAATCCGTAGACAGACGGCACACAAAAAATCGGACGTCGGACAAGAAAGTTATGGTTAACGGAAGCTCGATTGAATGATGCACGTATTACAAGGCAAGGATTAGGTGACAATATCTGATTGGGCAGATATTTAAGTGGAACCCATGGATGAGTGACAAGTGTCACTCATCCCATTGGTGACTTCCCCAAAAAGTGGATCTATCTTTAATTAAATAATAATATCCTAAATTATTTTATAATTAATCCCACCCACCTCTCATCCTAACCATTCATCTCATCTAATCTCTCATCCTAACCGTACATATCTCCCCCCTCTCATCTGATCATCATCAGATATTATCTTCATTTTCATCTCCTAAACCGAGCACTCTTCGTCATTCTCTCTAAACAAACCCAAACACAAACCGACCACCCCACCACCATATTCATCTGTGTTTGTGTGTGTGCAACCGTGAGAGTGACTGAGATAGTGAGAAACTGAGATTGACCTGAGGCTCAGGGGGCAGCAGTGACCTCCGGCCGCCATGGACGACGGCGACAGCCCAGGTAACTGAGAACCATGAGTTTTCAAAAATTGGAAATCGAGTTTTGGTTGTTGTTTGAGCCCCTTTTTTATTCTAATGTGACCTAGGGACAAGGACGACTCGATGAGGATTAATTTCGAAGGAAATGGAAGGCTGAGGGACGAGAAAACTGAGCTTGAAAAACAAGCTCACTGTTTGATCATCGAAGGTGAGTTCTTGCTGGTTTTTCACGTGTTTTGGAGTCTTAAATGGATAGGAAATGAGTAGAGGAAGGTTTAGGAATCGAAAGGTACAAGATTGGATCAAAAATGAGTGAAATGGAACCCTGGAACGGTCAAACCGGCCAGGTCCGGTCGAGAACCAGTGAACCAGTTCAGACCCGGCTCGCTGGAGGTAGAGGGTGACACTGTTTAGCGCGTGGGTTTCACGCGCTGGGGGATTCAGACCCCACGTGGGGGCCCGTGAGGGGCATTTTGGGGAAACTTCCAACATGTGAATTAATCTATTCGATGTAACGAACATTTAGGGACTGGTTTCGTGTCGATCGAACACTGTCTCGATATTGTTCGGGTCGTCCGAAGGTTTAAAATCGAGTTTAAAAATACTTAAAAGTTTGGGAAACTTACGGGGCTTTAGTGAGGGATTATTTAAGTAGTTAGTAACCCTCTATTACAATTTGGACAGGTTTGGAGGTCCCGGTGACGGTCATTGGGCCAGGAAAGCCGTATGGCACGCGTATCGAGGCGGCAACTCGGATGGTCTGTGAGTGGACTTTGGTTTTCTCAATTGATGTATGCATAACTGTTTTATATACTTTTATGAACATGTTTTGTGATGCAATGAGTGCATTTGTGTGAGTTTACGTATTTGCACGTATTTCGATGTTTCGGCCTTATACGGTGCTTATACGCGTTTGTGCTTTCTTTGTTGGTTTAGATCAAATGGTTTTGGATTTAAAAAGGATAAACTCGGGCTTGAGACCCATTTGGTTTTGTCTCGGGCATGTGGCCCTATTGATGACCTACGGGTCAGAGTCGTGGTCGCAGCAAGTGCTTTGTGCACAGCGACGGATGACACGACACTCGCCTCCGGACTGGGATGTGTTCCTCCGAAGAGGTCACGATGCATGTTCCGCTGTCAAGCAGCCACTGGAGGCTCGACTTTGGAATGCTGACGATTCAGGATATTGATCGGTGATGGGTGCACCATGATCTAGAGGTGGTCGCGTTCATTGATACCTTCACGGCGACATACCAGGATTGAGGGCGGTCCTGGACGGATGGTTGCACACATCACTACGATTAGAATCGTGACTGACCTTGAGATATCGGGCTCGATGCCCAGTTGAGTCATGAGTTCGGGCACGAAGCCCAGTTGGTTTACGTTTATGATTTCGGGTCGGTGACCCTAAATGGATTTCTGGTTTCATGACGGTTTATGGGGACCGAGCATGAATCCCTTGAAAGGTTTTAAGAATGTTATATATATATATATATTCATATACCTTCCTTTATTTGGATTGTCTCCTCCAGGGAGTGTTGTTGGCCTAGGTGGACCCCGAATAGTCACGGAGTACTAACTGAGTGGAGTCGCCCCCGTTGGGTACCTTACTCTCTGGAAGGCTTATGGATTATAACCCCCAGGGAGGGTCATTGATCTACGGACATTGACTTGAGTAGACCCTAGGGAGACGTGGGATTTGAGACCCCGGGTAGTACGCGCGTAGCTTTAGGAACCGTGGCAGGATTGGTTATATGTTATATTTATATGTTATATTTATATGTTATATGATCGGATTTCTGGTTTGGGCTAAGTCCCACATGGATTTGGGAAGTGGCCCGTATGATTGGTTTCATTTACAATTTTGGGCCAAGGCCCTAGTGGTTTGATAAATGGTTTTCGATGCATGCATGCTTTTTAGTGAAGGGTGTAAACGTCTTTCGTGAAACATTTTTATAAATCCTTTGTTTTGTCCATTCACATATTTTAAATGTTTTGAATGCCCTTCAGGTTGATCGCGGATGCGGGCTGTAGCAGAGACAGAGACATTACACTCTTCCTCCGGATCATGGCGTACTCTGAAGCCCCGAGCGAGCTAAAGTTGGAATTTTCCCTTGTCTGACACTCCATGTCAGACGGGATCAGGCACGTGCCGCGTTAATCCCGGGGGGATTGGGACGGGTCCTGACAAGTGGTATCAGAGCCAGATTTTGCTCTCAGAGTGAAGCGCAGGTTGAGGATGTGATTTCTCTGCAGTGGCAATAGCTCGTCATCAACCTAATAGTTAGGGTACGAGTAGGAGGATTCGGTGGAGTTGAATTCTAGTTAGGGTTCGTTTGGCATAGGATGCCACGTGTTTCGAGGAAGTAGATCCAGAGTATGATCGATATTCGTACGAATCCAACGACATAGAGCCACATAGTTACGGGAGGTAGGACCCAGTGGACCAGTAGATATAGTATGACGACCCTAACATTCGTCCACGATGGAATTTCGAAACGGAGATTATACTGCTGGGAGCAGTCAGACGCACGTTGACCATAGTTGAGGCTAGTTGGAATAAGAACACGTGATTTTACTTGGCGTGAGATGCCATGTTTCTGTGTGTCTAATATTGAAGGGATGTCGACTAGCAGGGGATACCACAGAGTAGTTGTTGTGTGACACTGCACAAGCATAGGCTTAGGCACGGTGTATGGCCAAGTTCTTGTGAAGACCAACGGCTCCTAGCCGTAGAGTTACGAGAGGAAGAAATCCTCATATTGTGGTTACTGGTTATTTGGACACCATTATCGGAGCGTGACGACTCTTCGGAGTTAAGTACGAGGGATCACTCAAGATGGACGTGTTATAGGGAGCAGCCGGGTTGATAACCCTAGTTAGTGAGTGATCAGACGAGTACCAGGAGAGTGGTACTTATGAATCGGATTCTGAGGTGGACCGATCAGTGGACGTTGTGTGTTGAGCGGTTGGTGCCATTGGTAAGTTGACCGCTTAGGTTCGGGGTCTCGGTGGTGTTGTACGTGAGTGGTGTCTGTATGAGCTCGTGGTAGGTACCACCATCGAGAGTGGCTTGGTTGTTGGTTGTTGAGAATCGAGGGACGTTCGGGGAACGTTCATCTTCTGGCTTGGGTTGCTAGAATGGTCATACCCAAAGTCGTGGGGATTGGTGACCAGTTGGTTAAGTACGGAGTTAGGCAAGGATTTGACTGCCGATCACAGCAGGAGCCTGTTGTGACTCTTCGGTCGAGCAGTACATCAGGTTAGGATGAATTGACATTCTTTTGGATGAGCATAAACGGTAGTCACGGACACGTGGATGGTCGGAAAAGTGGGAAGAAGCCGAAGAAAATCTATGGAAGTGTTTAGTCCGGAAGGAATGGACTAAGCATTACAATAATTATCATAGAATACTCTTAGTCGAGGATTTAGGAAGTCCAGAGGTTGGACTTGACACCTAGTTGGAAGCATACAAGCTTCCAACATAGTTGCAACTACTCTCAATTTCGGAGTCGATGACGGGGACTTCTCATTTTCTACTCTTTAGTAGAAAGTGCTGGGTGCCGAAGGATGAACTTTGATGTCATCATCTTGGATTCTCCTTGATTCTTCCCTAGGTGGGATGACGAGGAGTGATTTGACAGCTAAGGGTTCAAAGAGGGTGTAAGAACCGAACACCTAGGTTGTGGGTCAAATTTGAGTGTTTGGAATAGCAGAAAGTATTTGGCGTCACTGGATGTGACGAGTGAGTGTCCGAGGTAAATATGGACCGAGGTTTGGTAATCAGTGAGGTGGATTGCCTTGCTGATTATGCTAAGCTAGAAGCAAAGGAGAATCGATTGAACAGGTAACCGTTAAGTTCAGATTTGGTGCGTCTCGGTAGAAGTGGGTGGGATTGGATGCCCAGTTGGCATGATTGGGTACGCCTTGGTAGGTGTGAGTCGGATTGGTACTTATTGGATTACGTGATTAGAAGTAGACGTTGTGGTACTGGTCGGGTGACCATGGGACTCGAAATAGATGATGGGTTGGAGTTTTTGATCTGTCCAATATTGGGTTGGACAGATGGACTCCAGAATTGAAACGTGATTGGCTACGACCTAGGTTGTAGGCTAGTTGATGTATGGATGTACGTACCCTGTACGTGTGGTGCCTGGTGACGGTATATAGAATATACCAGGGGTACATTGGTGAGCATGTTGGTAGTTGACTTAGTCTCAACACCATTGGATTAGTTGAGGATGTGAGCTAGACATTGGATACTGTGCACTAGTTCAGGGTGATTCTGATGGGTCCAGTTACACATAGTTCGAGTGATACAATGGTAAATCTTTACTCAAGTTGAGTGAGTTGGTGGTTAGTGTAACCACAAGTAAGTATAATGTCAGTTTTCGACTGGAGGCTGTCAAGTGGTGAAAGTTTGTCTGAAGTGTCCACGGGGATCGATAAGTGAGATTTAGGGACTCCTAGTGGGAGCAGACGTCAGGATAGATTGGTGTTTGAGAAAAGAACCGTCGAGTTGTTTGTGTCAACGAAATGGTAGAATTATCGGGTGACATCCACCCAGAACATGTGATTAAGTTCACTCAAAGAGGTCGAGTGTGGACGTTGTCACGTGAGTGTTGGTGGAACGTCTGGTTACAGACAAGTATCGTGTTGGTTAGTGGGTGTATAACTGTACATTTGATGTGAGGTCGAATTTGCTTTCCATGAGGTGGTTGTGGAATCGGGATAGTTGGAATTTCGAGGACCAAATTATTTAAGAAGGGAAGGTTGTAACGACCCGTCCCGAATTCCAAGAATAGATTAGTGACTAATGAAGGATTAGTGAGGTTAATCGGTGATTAGTCAAGCGAAAACGGATGGACGATGCAAAATGATCGTCTTGCCCCTAGTTGTGGGTAAAATGTTGACTTTTGACCTAGGAGGTCTGATGGCCGAGGGCCAAGGACCGTTACGTAGATCGGGTCTATACGAATCCGTAGACAGGCAGCACGCCAAAATCGGACGTCGGTTGGGAAAGTTATGGTTCACAGAAGTTTGATTGCACTATGCATGCATTACGGGGCAAGGATTAGGTGGCAATAACTGATTAGGCAGATATTTAAGTAGGACTCATGGATGAGTGACAAGTGTCACTCATCCTATTGGTGACTTCCCCAAAAAGTGGATCTATCTCTAATTAAATAATAATATCCTAAATTATTTTATAATTAATCTCACCCACCTCTCATCCTAACTATTCATCTCATCTAATCTCTCATCCTGACCGTCCATATCTCCCCCTCTCTCATCTGATTTTCATCAGATATTATCTTCATTTTCATCTCCTAAACCGAGCAACCTTCTTCATTCTCTCTAAACAAACCCGAACACAAACCCACCACCTCACCACCATATTCATATGTGTTTGTACATGTACAACCGTGAGAGTGACTGAGATAGTGAGAGACTGAGATTGACCTGAGGCTGAGAGGGGCAGCAGTGACCGCCGGCCGCCGTGGACGGCGGCAATAGCCCAAGTAAACGAGAACCGTGAGTTTTCAAAAATTGGAAATCAAGTTTTGGTTGTTGTTTGAGCCTCCTTTTGATTCTAATGTGACCTAGGGACCAGGGCGACTCGATGAGAAATAATTTCGAAGGTAATGGAAGGCTAAGGGACGGGAAAACTGAGCTTGAAATTCAAGCTCACTGTTTGATCATGGAAGGTGAGTTCTTATTGGTTTTTCACGTGTTTTGGAGTCTTAAATGGATAGGAAATGAGTAGGGGAAAGTTTAGGAATCGAAAGGGACAAGATTGGTCGAAAATGAGTGAAATGGAACCTTGGACCAGTCGCGCCAGTCTAGTCCGGTCGAGAACCAGTGAACCGGTTCGGACCCGGTTCGTTGGAGGTAGGGGTGACACTGTTTGGCGCGTGGGTTTCACGCACAAGGGGATTCAAACCGCGCATGGTGGCGCGTGAGGGGAATTTTGGGGAAACTTCCAACCTGTGAATTAATCTATTCGATGTAACGAACATTTTGGGACTGGTTTCGTGTCGATCGAACACCGTCTCGATATTGTTCGGGACGTCCGAAATTTTAGGATCAAATTTAAAAATACTTAAAAATTAGGGAAAATTACAGGGCTTTAGTGAAGGATTATTTAAGTAGTTAGTAACCCTCTATTACGATTTGGACAGGTTTGGAGGTCCCAGTGACGGTGATTGGCCCGGGAGAGCCGTATGGCACGTGTATCTAGGCGACAGCTCGGACAGTGTGTGAGTGGACTTTGGTTTTCTAAATTGATGCATGCATAAATATTTTATATGCTTTTATGAACATGTTTTGTGATGCCATGAGTTCATTTGTGTGAGTTTGCGTATTTTCATGTATTTCGAGGTTTCGGCCTTATACGGTGCTTATACGCGTTTGTGCTTTCTTTGTTGGTTTAAATCAAATGGTTTTGGATTTAAAAAGGATAAACTCGGGCTTGAGACCCATTTGGTTTTGTCTCGAGCATTTGGCCCAATTGATGACCTACGGGTCTGAGTCGTGGTAGCGGCAAGTGCTTTGTGCACGGCGACGGACAACACGACGCTCGCCTCTGGACTAGGATGTGTTCCTTCCAGAGAGGTCACGATGCACGTTCCGCTGTCAAGCAGCCACTGGAGGCTCGATTTCGGAGTGCTGACGGTTTAGGATATCGATCTGTGATGGGGGCACCATGATCTAGAGGTGGTCGCGTCGGTTGATACGTTCACGGCGACATACCAAGATTGAGGGCGGTCCTTGATGGATGGTTGCACGCATCACTACGATTGGAATTGTGACTGACCCTGAGATATCGAGCTCGATGCCCAGTTGAGTCATGAGCGCAGGCACAAGGCCCAGTTGGTTTACGTTTATGATTTCGGGTCGACGACCCTAAAAGAATTTCTGGTTTCATGACGGTTTATGGGGACCGGGCATGAATCCCTTGAAAGGTTTTAAGAATGTTTTCGATATATATATATATATATATATATATATATATATATATATATTCATATACCTTCCTTTATTTGGATAGTATCCTCCGGGGAGGGTCGTTGGCTTGGGTGGACCCTGGAGTAGTCACGGAGCACTAACTGAGTAGAGTTGCCCCCGTTGGGTACCTTACTGTTAGAAAGGCTTATGGATTATAATCCCCAGGAAGGGTCATTGATCTACGGACATTGATCTGGGTGGACCCTAGGGAGACTTGGGATTTGAGACCTCGGGTAGCAAGCACGTAGCTTTAGGAACCGTGACAGGATTGGTTATATGTTATATTTATATGTTATATGATCAGATTTCTGGTTTGGGCTGAGTCCCATATGGATTTGGGCAATGGCCCGTATGATTGGTTTCATTTACGATTTTGGGCCAAGGCCCTAGTGGTTTGATAAATGGTTTTCAAATGCATGCATACTTTTTAGTGAAAGGTGTAAACGTCTTTTGTGAAAACGTTTTTATAATTCCTTTATTTTGTCCCCTTAAGGCTTTTAAATGTTTTGAATGCCCTTCAGGTTGATCGCGGATGCAGGCTGTAGCAGAGACTGAGACATCACACTCTTCCTCTGGATCCTGGCGTACTCTGAACCCCCGAGCGGGCTAAAGTCGGAATTTTTCCTTGTCTGACACTCCGTGTCAGACGGGATCAGGCACGTTCCGCGTTAATCCCGGGGGGATTTAGACGGGTCCTAACATGCGGGCTATAGCAGATACCGAGACATCACATGATGATGCGGTGTCAGGACCCGTCTCAAATCCCCCTGGGATTAACGCGGGACGGGCCTGATCCCGTCTGACACGGAGTGTCAGAAAAGGGAAATTCCAACTTTAGACCGTTCGGGGCTTCCAGAGTGCAACAGGATCGGAGGAGGAGTGTGATGTCTCGGTCATTACTACAGCCCGTATCCGCGATCAACCTGAAGGGCATTAAAACCATTTAAAGCTGTTAGTGGACGAAATAATAATTTAATGAAAACATTTCACGAAAAGACATTTATGCCCTTCACTAAAAAGCATGCATGCATTCGAAAACCATTTATCAAAATGAAACCATTATGGCCTTAGCCCAAAACCGTAAACCAAAGTATATGGGAACTCAGCCCAAAGCCAATCAAGTGGGACTCAGCCCAAAACCAAACATGTGGGACTCAGCCCAAAACTAAATCCGTAGGGACTCCGTTCAAATCAAGTCATGTGGGTCTCAGCCCAAATCCATTTATGTGGCACTCAGCCCAAAACAAATACCACTGGGTCTCACCCCAACCAATCCTCGGCATCCCTGATGCCTGACATCTGAGATGTCACAATCCATACCACTGTCACGGTTCCAAGCTCTGCGTGCTACCCACGGTCTCAAATCCCAAGTCTCCCCAGGGTCCACCCAGGTCAATGTCCACAGATCATTGACCTTCCCTGGGGGGAATTTTAACCTCTAGCAATCCCTGCTCCAAAGTCACTATACGGGCTGGTCGATCCGTGCAATGACTCCCTGCAGGCAATACCCCATGATTACTCCAGGATACTACGAGACGTCTGGAGGAGACAACCCGCCACTCCAAGATACTACAAGACGTTTGGAGGGCATCCGTTCGTGAGGATGGTATACGGAAAACCGTTTCAAATCATTCAAAAGGATACGCCTGGGTTTTCCATAAAACCATCGTAAATCCAAATATGGGTCCCTGACCCGAAATCATGTTTATAAACCAGAATTGGGCCTCATGCCCGATATCATAACCAACTGGGCCTCAAGCCCGAATTTGTAAACCAACGGGGCCCTCGGTCCGATCGTATAACTCAAATGGGTCTCCAACCCGATTTCTCATTAAATCAAATGGACTTCAAGTCCGATGGTTTCCGATCAAATGAGTCTCATGCCCGATTCCATCTATTCAAATCCAAAACCTTTCTATCAAATCACCACAAAAATAGGCACGACATAAAACCGTAAATCTCGAAATGCGTGCAAATACGTAAATACTAATTACGAAAAACATATGCACTCAAGTCATTCCAAAACATGTATTAAAACATATAAAACATTTATGCATGCATCACAATTTAGAAAACAAGGTCCACTCACATACCGTCCAAAGTCGTGCCTCGATACACGTGACATACGCCTCTCCCAGGCCAATCATCGTCTTCGAGGTTTCCAAACCTGTCCAAAACATACTAGAGCATTACTAACTACTTAAATAACCTCAAATTAAAACCCCGTAATTTTATTGAATTTTTAACTATTTTTAAACCCGATCCTAAACCTTGGGACATCTCGAACTATATCGAAACGATGTCTGATTGACTCGAAACCTGTCCCAAAATGTTCGTTACATCGAAAGGATGATTTCATGTGTTGAAACCACCCTCAAATTATGCTTCACGTGCCCCCACGCGCCGCCCAAAGGGGCTGCGCGTGAAGGCCACGCGCATGCACCAGTCACCTTCAACCTTCGGTGGACCGAGTTCGACCGGTCCACCTGCAAATTCGGTTCAGCCAAACCAGCGGAACCGGTTCAGGCTATTTTCTCTACCATTTTACATCCGTTTTCCATCCTTTCAATCCTAATCTCTTTGTCTTAGTCCTAGGAACCTATTTAGGTGATCAAAACAAAGAAAAATGGAACAAGACCTCACCTTTCCGATTTAATTTTCACGACCAAAGTTTCAGTCGTTGTCCAGGGCCTTTCCACTGCCTTCATCCTCCATTTTTGATCGCCCCAACCTCGTACCAATCCCATTAACATCATCCAATCATCAGAGGCCATCCAAAACGTCCCAAAACTGAAATTCAAAATCTAAAAGGTCATCAGTTTACATGATTTTTGGGTTTTCCACCATCGTCCACGACGGCTGGCCGTCCTGCTGCCACCTTTCAGTCCCTCTCTTACTCTGTCCTCACACATAATCGAATGGGAATGAGGGGTATGGTTCTGAGTTCAAAGGTTTTCGGGTTTGGTTTGGACGAACACAGACAAGGGGGTGCATGTATCTGTGTAATGGGAGCAATGGATGAGTGACACTTGTCACTCATCCATTGGGCCTGAGGGAAAATATATGGGGCCCACAATAGGACAAAATCCAATTATGTCGCCGTAAATAGTTTCTCGGAATTTCCGTGAATCGTAACTTTCTTGTCGAATGTCCGATTTCGACGTGTCGCCTGTCTACGGACTCGTATCGACCCGATCTACGTAACGGTCCTCGGCCTTCGGGCATTGGACCTCTCGGGTCAAAAGTCAACTTTTTACCCTCATTTAGGGGCAAAATCGTAATTTCGCCCTGAACGTCCGTTAATCCTCGGCTAATCCCTGATTAGCCTCACTAATCCGTAATTAGTCTTAATTAATCCTTAAAATCAAGGACGGGTCGTTACATGCGGACTCCACAAGTCACTGCGAACTCTGATAACCTCGAGCGGGTTACAGTTTTGTCCATGGTCTAGCACGTGGTGTCAGACGGAAGCAGGGCACATCCCACGGTAATCCAAAGGGATTGGGATGAGTATTGTCATAACCACCATAATAATTACTCAAAGACCCTTTGAAGCTTTTAATCCTTATTTAATAGCTTTTATCCTTCATTTATGAAAAGATTAGTCTCACTTATAAAACTTTTTCTTTTTTCAATTATTCATTTTAAAGAGTAATATAATGACAATCCAATTTAAAATAAGATAATTAGAAGTAAAAATTCTTTAAAAAGATTTTTAAACTTCAAATTTGAAAAATATTTATTACCTAATATTAAAAAATTAGGTTAATTACTTAGTGAACCTTCTAGTGGCTAATCCGTATTAGAGTACACATCGAAATCATGTGATCAAGTCATGGTGCCCCGACTTGAAGACAAGACTGCACTGGTTGCTTAATGGATTCAAGAGAGCTGCATGATTGGGATAGGTCAACCTATCTATTTCCATTGACAGTTTTTTTTCTGGTTTCGTGAGTCAAAAGGCCCTAAATAAGGTAAGATGAAAAGATGAGTTTAGGGTTTCATTCTTAGATTTGTGCCAAAATCCAAGGATTAAATCCTAAACATTAAGTAATAAGCACTATCACCTCTACCTAAACACCCCTACCACCCTTCTCCCCAAAAACAATCTGTATCCTATCGTTAAACCCAAACAATACATATTTCATTATTGGTTTAAAAAAATCATTTATAAGTTTAATTATAAAAGTGTTTAAGTTTAATTATAAAATAAGTGTTAGAATTCTAATCATGTATTGTACAGGAAAAAGACAATAAACATGCATGACTAAAAAATAGTTAAAGGACTTTAGTGTAAAGACTTGTCATATACCAACTTGTAAATAAAATACAATTTTATCAAGGAATAATTAGTAATTTATCCCCAAAAAAATGGTTCTTTTAAGACCAATATCGAACTAGTAATCAAACTAGTAATCAAATTTAAATATAATCCTATAGAATTTAGGGTCAGAAATCATCCAAACGGAAGCTCACTAACAATAGTTGGCAGCCATTGGAGTCTCAATTAGAGCATTTTGAAGAGGGGTTGGCCAAGGAAAGGCAAGGAATTGCCCTTAGCTCTACATCTTGGATTTCTAACCCATAAAATGTGGACCAGGCTTGGGCATGCCTCGGGGCAATTCTGAACCCTCTGACTACCTGGGCTGGCAGCTGGCCCACCTGTCCAACTCCTCCCTAACCCATGCAGCCCACCATTTCCAAGGCTTGCAAGGTTCCTCCACCCAATTGGATGGTGCCCGTGTTGCATATCCACTTGCAATGACTAACTTTGGTTTTTTTTTAATATCAGCCCGACTTCCTAAATTGATGGTTGTATATTTTTTTAATTAGGCTTGCGGTATTTTAATATAATTTAAATTTATAAAATAAATTTTATTTATTATATAAAATTTAATTATTATTTTTTATATCGATATAAATTAATTAAAATTAAATTAAATTATATTATATTTCATACATATTATATAAGAATTTTACAGTATTATCCCGAAGAAAATACCTCTCCCTACAAGAAACACACAAAAAAACTTTTGATAAAATTACATAAAAAGTGTCATAGGAAATTAAACCTAACATCTATCCCCTTATTTTTGCCACTAGTCTTAGTGAGATAAACGAGATTTCAGCCCGTCGGCCTAATACCCGGCCCAATCTATAATAGCAAATTGTTTTTAACTTCGGGACCTATCTATGGCGGCTAAATCCAATTCAACTCACCATTCGTGGTGCTTCGAGAAACTTCGAGATATAGCTGATCGCCAACGCTGTTCAGGTAAATTTCCCGACAAGTAGGGTTCTCTCAGTTCCAATCATCTTAGGGCTTAAAATTCCAAACTCAATATGTTCAAATTTATCATTTCTCTCCAAAATCAGAGGTAAGATTTCTTGTCTAGGGTTTATCAATTTTCGTGCCCACTTTTCTCCAAACCAGCTGCGAATTATTTATTATCTTTGTTTAGGTAACGACGAACACAACCATGGCGGGTGGTGGACAATTCTTTCAAAGAGTCATGTCGTACCTCGTCAATGAGCTCCTGGTCGACAGGCTTGCCAACAGGTATCTCTCGATCCTATTCAATTCGATTTGACTTGTTTGACGCTTCATTCTCTAACCACGCGGATCGCTCTGTTCCCTATTGGCTCGTTCCCTTGAAGCAAAATTAGCTCAATCTTCCATTTTGTTTCCGGCTGAGGCGCCAACATCTTATGCGCTTCGGCTTTGGATGCTTGAGGAAATTTATGTCAAAAAAAACATTTTTTTTATTCTTGCGTTTGGAATTTGTTTTGGTATGGTATTTGGGATGTGCGCTAAGTTATAATTTTGTTCGAATTTTCCCCGGTTGTTTCGTACTGTTAATGACTTTTGAGGTTGTGGATGAAGCTTCTCAATAAGCCATTGGAATAGTAAGTTTCCAGATTGGTATGCCCGGAAGCGAAACAAATTCACAACCTTCAATTTATTTTCTCCTGCGGCGGAACATTTTATTCACTGCAGCTTTGGAGGGTTCAGAATATCCTGCCACATTTCTGGATGTTATTTTGTTAAAGAATTTTTTCTCTTTGTTCTTTTCTCAGTGTTTTAGTTTTTGGTTTGATACATTCTACTCTTGAATGTGGGGGGTGCTATTTCCATTACTGTTAATGCATATTTGTTTGATAGATTGGACCCTGAAGCATTTTCTCAATGATTTATTTGTGTTAAATCATTCTTCCTATTTTTGCTTCTTTGTAGTGAATTATTCTTTAATTTTCTACCCTCCATGATTTTAGTTCAATGTGATCTGTTCGATTTATGTTTTTGCAAATACTTTTGTTGTCATCTACGCATGTGTAGTTAATCCAGCATCCTCACCCTCTTCATAGCATTATGGTTATCTATATAGGATCGTGATGAATGAAACATATGTTCTGCATTTTCCGAATGAATGAAATTCAGGTCTCAGGCTAGTGTTTTTTATGTTTCTATCTATTGTTAGTTCTTCCCACTTTTAAGTAGTCTTGAATATTTACTTTAGTGATATCAGTGCTGTTGCGATCTGTGGTTGCTATTTGGTCCTGAATTCGTTACATCACTTTTCTGCATAAGATTCTCTTGTTTTGTTCCTGTCAAGATCCTGTTTCACATGTAATGAATTACCTCTAATATTTCTTATAAAAAAAAAGGGAAAAAAAAGTTGATAACTTTTGATTTCTCCTTCATTTTTGAGCTAGAACTCTTGTCAGTTAAAGCCTTTTAGAGTTTGGACTAGTTATAGAGTGATAGTGTTCTCCTGTGACCAATCCATTTTTGATTATTTTTATTTCAGTTGTGAAGGCTACATACTTTTAAGTATATCTATGTAAGAACGTCCTACAGAAAAGGTATTAAAGGAAATAGTAAAATAATTGAAAGAACATAATAACCTTTGTAACTTCCATAATGGAATTCTGGTTTTTCAGCCGAGCATTCCAGAGGTTTGCTGTGAGGACCTCAAAGAAGTTTGACGATATTTCTGACATTGGTAAGATTACTTTGTATTCAACTATATTAGTTGGTGGATGCAGTGCATCTCTGAGATACAATGTTTTTGCGTATGCAGCTGCAAAGAAGAAGGAACAACTTGCTGAGCACATGAAGGATTTCTCAAAAAACATTGATGTGGGTTTCCTTCCTCAAAATATTTGTTGTTGATGCAGTATTCTTACATTCTCTTAACAGCATATGATATTTGTAAGTGGTGTTAACTTTTCTTTTCTGCCTGCAGTCATTCAAAGACCGCTGATATTCAGGCGGCTGTATGCCTGTTGATGCAGCATGTTTATTTCATCATCACAACCATTTTATTTCTCCACTGGCTTTTGATGGTGGAAACAAACTGTATTTAAAAGATGCCCAAACTGTTAGTTGCCACCCTACGTTACATTTTGAACGGTGTATCTACTATCTAGAGCTTTGATGTTAGTGCAATGCCCTGCTAGAGTCTGGAGCTAGTCCTGTTATGACACCCCTGCATGTTGTATACTGCGCGGTGGTTAAAAAATCTACTTTCCAAAATTCATCGTGCCGTCCTAATTCGCGGTTTTGCATTCTATGAAGCGTCCTGCTGCAGACTGCAGATATTGTAATCAGACATTTCATGCGTTACAGAAAAAGAGGAAAATAGCTCTTAAAGATTATAGTGGGGAAAAAAACAAAAAACAGGCGTAAGCCTAAAAAGCTACATGCTCTTCAGCATCATGTTTTGCATCAGCAGTTAGGACAAATCCATTTGAAGCAATTTCAAGTCTAATGAATGAAATTAATACATATCACCGAAATTGTTATATGATTAATCTTGTATTTGCTTGCATTTGAAGCAATTTCAATCGTCAGAGTAGTTTAATTTAATGAATGAAATTAATACATCACTAAAATTGTTATATGGTTAAGTCTCAAGTTTTATACTGGATCCTTAAGAAAGAAGAAAAAAAAAAGAGAATTTTTATATTCCTTTGAAAAATATAAAATAAATTTATACAAAAAAAAAAAAAAAACAGAATCGCAACGCCGCACGCTCCTACAAGGCTACAACCATGGCCATCTGCTCCTTATTCTCCTCTCTTTTTTCTCTACGTTTTGGAATTCCATATTTCTGAAATTATAGGGTACATTTTCTCTCTCAATTAACCCCCTCTTTATCTAGTTCTGAAATCAAATTCAAAAATATCAGGCATCTTTTACGTAGCTGAGGTCTCATCATTCTTTTTATTTTTCACCCCACTTTAAAGTAGGGAGTGATAGCGTCGAGTCCAACTCGTTACAATCGGACTTGGAAAATTGGAACCAAGAGGAGAGAAAAATAACGGAGGTAGGAAGCAATGGTGGATTGCTACGGGGAGGGCAGTTGCATGGACATTATTTTTTTCTTTTTTCTTTTTTACATTTGCAGTGAATAGTGGAAATAATAGCTAAATTTCAGCAAAAGAACACAGAATAAATATTAATATTATAAGAAGTTGGGGATAAAGATTAATTTTATCTATTAAATTAAGGATAATGCTATTTGAACCTTTAAAATTAACTATATTTAATGACTATTTATGTGTAAGTTGAATTAGAATGCCATGTCATTTCTATGTGGCAGCTGATGTGAAATACTATGTCATTTATTTTCATTTATTCTGATTAATTATGATTTATTTGTTTATAATTATTAAATTAATTTTTTTTTAATCCTAAAAGAAATAGAAATCAAAATAGATGGAGAAACCCATGCCTTCCAATCGCAGAGCTCTTCCTTCGTCTCCTTCTTCTCAACTCCTCCACGGCTCTTCCGATCCTCATCGTTTCTTGGGTTCTCAAAGAAGTTGGAGCTCCTGATCCCCATCGGCTCTCTCTCTCTCTCTCTCTCTCTCTCTCTCTCTCTTAAATGCGGGAATATGATTTTAATTCTTGAATTCCACTACATCTCTGAATTCTATGAATTATGGTTGTTTTAGTTAGATTGTTAACGGGGTAAGGGATGAGAATGATTAATTGCAATTACTATCATGAATTAGGTTTTGGGATTAATTTCCCGAACTTGAAGAAATGGGTTAATATCTCCTTATAAAGACAATGCGTGGAGACGGAGCACTTTGCAAATATGCATAAGGAGTATGAAAGAGTCTGCAAAAACCAAGTCAAGTTTTATAATTTTGGTATGGATTGAATGCAAACGTCTTCTCTTGTGAATTTGAGTTTTATGATGTTGGTATTGATTGAATGCAAACGTCTTCTCTTTTGAATTTGAGTTTTATGATGTTGGTATTGATTGAATGCAAACGTCTTCTCTTTTGAATTTGAGTTTTATGATGTTGGTATGGGTTGAATGCAAGGATTGGATATGAATAATGCTGAAAATTAGTGCATACCAAGTGTTTGATTAAATTCCTCTGTGAATTTTTTTTCTTATACTTGTCCAGGTTACAAGAGAAGGTGAGTAGGGATGGGCACGGTTCGGTATTGAGACAAAATTAATCGATATCAGAATCATACCATTTAATTTTAATCGATACAGTACGGTTCGGTATTCCATATTTTGAAAGTGAAATCAGATCTTAACGTACCAATTAAGTTTGGTACGGTTTCGGTATGATTTCGGTTTTGAATCAAAATTTTGTAGAGATATGAAATATTATTTTCAACCCTCTTTTCAACCAAAATGTCTTTCACAAATATATATATATATATATAATTCGATTTAACAAAAATATCACCAAGTCATCAATACATTAACAAACTAAATCAACATATAATCTAAGATTCTAAATGATAAATAATCAAATTTACCAAACTGTCATCACATCAAACAACATTGAACATACAATCTAAATTTCAATCTCCCAAGTATCATCAAGTCATCAACACAAGTCAACATCATCATCGACATATCTATGCACATACTAAAATGACATCATCAACACACACTAAACTCTCATACAATACATACAATCCAAATTCATAAACAAGTTGCAAAATTACGTCTTCAAAATGGCAGAATATGACAGGACCCATCCCAATCCCCCCGGGATTAGTGCGGGATGACCCTGCTCCCGTCTGACACGAAGTGTCAGACAAGGGATATTTTCGTCATTTGCCCTCCCGGGCTATCAGAGTACGCCAGGATCCGGAGGAGGCATGTGATATCTCGGTCTCTGCTACAGTCCACATCCGATGTCAACCTGAAGGGCAGTCAAAACATTAAAAACTGTGAGTGGACAAAACAAGAGTTTATAAAAACATTTTAACGAGAAGACATTTGTACCCTCCACTAAAAAGCATGCATGCATTCGAAAACCATTTATTCAAAACAAACCATATGTGGGACTAAGCCCAAAGCAGATATAAACTAAGGTCGAAAGGACCACAATAAAAACGACCATACGGGCCACTGCCCAAATCCTGTGCACACCTGTACACACCACATATCATATATCATATATCCATCACATACATATATATAAGTCACACAACCAATCCTGTCACGGTATCCAAAGCCACGCGCATGCTACCCAGGTCTCAATCCGAGTCTTCTCAAAGTCAAGATCAATGTCCGTAGACCACTGACCCTACCCGAGGTAATAGTAATCATAGCCTTCCTGAGAGTAAGGAACCCAACTGGGGGGTGACTCCACTCAGTCGGTGCTCCGTGACTACTCCGGGGTCCACCCAGGCCAACGACCCTCCCCGGAGGAGATAATAGAAGTAAAGGAAGGTAGACGAACATATATATACATAACATAAACATTCATGACCGGTTCCCCTGAACCGTCATGATCCATAATATCCATAAGCAAGTAACATGCCGGTTCCCATAAACCGTCATGTACCGTAATAACATAACCAGAGTTCATGCCGGTCCCCATAAACCGTCATGAACCAGAATGACCTGACAAAGGTTCATGCCGGTTCCCATAAACCGTCATGAACCACAATGACCTTTCCAGAGTTCATGCCGGTTCCCATAAACCGTCATGAACTTGGAAATCCACGTAGGGTCCCTGACCCGAAATCATAAACCATAAAGTAACTGGGTCTCGTGCCCGAACATATGACTCAACTGGGCACCGTGCCCGATATCTAAGGGTCAGTCACGACTCTGATCATAGTGATGCGTGCAACCATCCATCCAGGACCGCCCTCAATCCTGGTATGTCGCCGTGAACGAATCAACCGACGCGACCATCGCAAGATCATGGTGCACTCATCACCGATCGCTATCCTGAACCGTCAGCACTCCGTAGTCGAGCCTCCCCAGGCTGCCCGACAACGAATCGTGCATCGTGACCTCTCGGGAAGGAACACATCCAAATCCGGAGGCGAGCGTCGTATCGTCGATCGCCGTGCACATAGCACCCGTCGCGACCACGATTTAGACCCGAAGGTCGTAAATAGTGTCATATGCCCGAGACAAAACCGAATGGGTCTCATACCCGAGTTTATCCATTTAGAAATCCAAAATCAAATCATTTAAATCAATAAAGAAATACAGACCCGTATAAGCACCGTATAAGGCCGAAACCTCGAAATAGTGCTTATACGTAACCACATAGAAATGCACCCATGGCATCATCAAACAAGTAATAAAACATATAATAAACATTTATGCATGCACCAATTTAGAAAACAAGGTCCACTCACAGACCGTCCGAGCTGCCGCCTCGATTTGCGTGCCATACGGCTCCCCGAGCCGATCACCGTCACCGGGACTCCCAAACCTGTCCAAATCGTAATAGAAGGTTACTAACTACTTAATTAACCTCCTACCAAAGCCCCGTAATTTTCCCGTATTTTTAACTATTTTTAATCCCGAACCTAAACCTTCCGCTGCCCCGAAACATATCGAGACGGTGTCCGATCGACACGAAACCAGTCCCAAAATGTTCGTTACATCGAATAGATGATTTCGTATGTTGGAACCTTCCCCAGATTCCCTGCCACGCACCCTCACGCGCCGCCTGACGTGACTGCGCGTGGGCCTCACGCGCCGCTACAGTGTCACCTGCTCCAGCGATCGAACCGGTCTGGGCCGGCCGGTCCGGTCCAACCTCTGCAACTGGACCGTCGTAACCGGTCCAGGCCTTCTTCTCCCTCATTTTTGGTCCGATTTCCTCCATTCCAATTCCTAAATTCCTATTTTCTCATTTCCAATCTATCCCAATTAACTAAACAACCTAAAACCTACGAAATCCGACCGGTCCAATTTGAACCTCACGGTTCAATTTTTCCCGATCAGTCTACACGGCTTCTCGGCCGTCAACCACCACCAAAACCTTCCTAAAATGTCCCTAGCAACCTAATGGACTCATTAAAACCATAAAAAACTAACCATAACAACGAAAATGGAAAAATGGATCAAAATGGGCTAACCGGGTACCCGTTCGGGTTTCTCCTCCTCTCGCCGCCGTGGGCGGCGGTTCAGGCCTCCAAGCCGGCCACCTCGGCTCCCTCGATCTCCCTGGTCCTCTGCCTGGTCACGGGTGATGGTTGGCTGGGTTTGGGTTGCACGGGAATGAGAGAAAATGGTGAGATCGGGTGGGTTTGTGTGTGGATGAAGAAATGAAAATGCACGGGGATGGGTTTGGTGCATGAGTAGGTGGGGTTGGCCAGTGGATGGGTGACAAGTGTCACTCATCCATTGGGCCTCTATTAAATATCTGGGCCCACTAGAGACAAAACTGCACTTTTTGTCTCGTAAAACGTGCCGATGTGAATAGTAACCGGGAACTTCCGTGAACCGTAACTTCGTCGTCGAACGTCCGAATTCGACGTGCCGCCTGTCTACGGATTCGTATCGTCCTTATCTACGTAATGGTCTTCGGCCCTCGGCCATCGGAACTCCCGGTCAAAAAGTCAACTTTTGACCTCCTATTCACCCAAATTACCAAAATGCCCCTAAACTTCCGAACGTCATAACTTCTTCCTCGAACGTCGGAATTGAACGTGCCACCTGTCTATGAACTCGTGACGTCACGAACTACGTCACGGTCATCGGTCAAAGTCCATTTGACCACCCGATTGAAAAGTCAACGTTTTGCCATCACTAGGGCCAAAACGGTCATTTCGCATCGTTCGTCCGATTTCGCTCTACTAATCACAGATTAGCCTCACTAATCGTGATTAGTCACTAATCTAATCATGAAATTCGGGACGGGTCGTTACAGAATAACAAAAAACAATATTATAAGCTGCTTCACTTCTTCCCACTTCATGTATTTGTAGGTTTCCCACCACTTTTGTATTCTACAATTCAAAAGTATCAAGAATTAATTTACATAGCTAGATAATGAAAATTAATATCATAAACTAAAAAATATTGAATACTTAAAGACAAGTTACCTTGTTCAATTGTTTCATAAAACTTAAGTTCTTCAATTGAAAGCTCATCCTCCAAAGATTGAAAAATTGTATCCCCTCGTAGTCAACTTTGCATACATATCAAAGCTTCTACTGAAGAAGGAGTTAAAGAACTCCTAAAAGAATCAATCACCCTTCCACCCGTGCTGAAGCAGGACTTAGAAGCTACTGTTGACACTTGAATGGCAAGCACATCCTTTGCAATTGCTGCCAAGACCGGGTACTTTGAACCATGTAACTTTCACCATGAGCAAATATCAAAATCTTTACTTGTAAACTCCAAAGGATCCAACAAAAACTGGTCAACTTCATGTGCTACCACTGCTGCTTCACTCTCTTGCACAACCTTTCTCCAATCATCCAAAATATCATCTATGCATCCACTTTTACTCTCCTCTAATTTCATAGCATTTGTTGAGCTCTGTTTAGAAAAGCTGGTTTGCAGTTTTCCCCTTCCATATTCCCTCCATATGCCTCATACATTGACATTAACAATCCCTTTAGCTCTTTAGTTACATATTGCACCTCATATTCATCAAATTTCTCTTTCCGAAACAAATGAGTAATGTGCCTCAGCTTGAATCTAGAATCTAAAACAAGTCCTATAATCACTAACTTGTTTAGTTCTGTATAAGATCCAAAATATTTGAAGTGAATGACATAGCTTTTTTATACCTTCCAGATGTATATCTTTATCAAATTATGTTGACTTTTTTTTTTGTCAAATGGAAATGGGGGTTGATCATTTGATTGTGGTTGAAATTTGAACATTCAACTATATGAATATGGACTCTAGGTGGTTCATCCAGAATGAGATCTTCAATTTCAGGAAAACCAACATTTTGTACATTCATGATATCAAATGCATCACCTCTAGCTTAAGATTTACAACATAATTAACTATCTTCCAAAAATCTCAAAATTTTAACTATATTGATAAAACTGCTATAATCGACAACTTTATAAGACTTTTTCTCTTTTCCTTTTTTCTGAAAGGTATATGCATGAATTTTGTAACGACATTGATTTTGAAACACAATATCCTACATAAACGAAGTTTTTGTGCTTCATAGATTGGAGGAAGATAGAAACAGAGGAGGAGAGACATACATGCCACAATACCAGCCACATCACTGCTTAGTTAACTGGCGTCTAACAAATATGACAAAAATAAGGTATAGTGTGGCATGAATCGGCCGATTTAGGAGTTGAATGAGAAAAATCACCGTTATTGGAGCAAAGTGAAAAATCACGGCCAAACACTTACGATACATGAAGCATTGTAGGATAAGTTCAATATCAGCTATACAAGTTCCTAAGAACAAAATTGCAGATTCCAAATTTGAGTAGCGGGAAACATTTATAATGTGACATGAACAAAATAGTTGGTCTTATGATCTAGAACATCTCATTTTCTCGTACATCAATTCGAGTACATCTCTTCACTAGGTTGTTGATAAAATACATGTGTTTTTTCCTTATACCCATCCTCCTTCGCATCATCCTCATTCCCTTCCGTACAACCGACTTGCATGAGCTCTATTAGTAAACCCCATTAACAAAGCCATATTTTCCTACACAACAAATGAGTCAAATTTATAGTATAACCACAAAATAACTTTCTTAAACATAACACTAAATTTAATTAAGTACACAAATCTTTTCATTACTCACATTTTGATGATGAAATGAAGGATATTGGTCAACATCCATACCGAGATGACTACCTTGAGAAATTTGAAAATTCTGAATTACAAAGACAATTAATAATTCCTCTTACTTGATAAAAATGAAAATCAAAACAAGATATTCATGTATATATCTTACTGCCAAACAAATATACTCTTGTGTTCCAGCTATAGCACCACTAATTTTACCAATGAATGGATCAACATTAGTATAAACAGGTTCACTCTCTCCTATGAAAATCCTACAAAATATACAAAAACAACGCATGTAGACCAAGAACATTTCATTTACTTAATTTAGTAAAATAATAAGTAATTATTTCAGGTGCATACCTTCGTTCCTTTTCTCTTGTTGGTATCTTGAGATTTCTTTTGGTTTTTGACTCAATATGCCCCCTGAACATTAAGTTAAGTCTCAAAATGCCCCCCGAACATGATTTTGACTCAATTCACCTCCTAAACACGATTTTAGTCTCAATTTACCCCTGAATGTTTAATTTAACAGATTCTGTTAAAAAAGGGGGCAAAATTGTCCAAAAAAATTTATTCAAGCCCAGCACGACCAACATTAACATATTGGTGTTCACCTTATTTCTGAAATTTGTAAATTCTTCTATCATGCAGGATGATGTGCACAGAATAAAACATGCATTGATGCATTTGGAGTTGCTAGTAGAGCTTCAGAAGATATCACAAGTAAAGCCTCTACTGAAACCTTTAACTTGACATGATAACTAAAGGAATTGGAATTAACAAAGAATTTTACGATGGCAAAACTTGATGGGGCTTTCCGCGCACTGATAAGGAAGCTGTTGAGATGTCCAGGTCAGTCCATAGCCTTGTCCTACGTAATCGCATTATCATATTTCTTTCTTCATCCTGAGAGGTTTAGATGATCGGAAGTGGTTGTAAATGAATTTAGCAATGCTTATGCCAGTATATTTTCTTTCCAAGTAATTAATTAAACAGGTATTTTTTCATTCCCTTGGCAATGTTAAAGTAAGAATGTTTAGTTGTTCTTGGCCTCACGATCTCTACGCTTATAAATTTCTCAGGTTTCTTATGAAGAACGATGGGCACTTCTTGGGGAGTTTTTCAGCCATGAATTGTGTTAATTGGTCCTGGTCACACAATTGTGGCCATTTTATGCGATAGCGGGATGAGACACCTGAGCAAATTTTTCAGCAATAAGTATCGCTCTCTATATGGTTTAAAACCCTCGGCTAATGGATTAGAGTTTCTCGACATAGGATGACTATTGACAGCCTCCAATTTTTTCTCAACATTTACATCTAAAGATAGAGCTGTTGCTAAATTATTTTTTAGGGTTAACTGCAACCTTAGAGATGCAGCCCTTCCCCATCCCAAGGTTCTAAAATTTTGAGACGGCATAGAATCGCACATGATACTTGTATGACAGTTTTTTGTGTCTTATATTTTTTTTTCTATATCTCAGCCTGTATCGTTGTGTAAGGAATTTTATCAAGCAATTAAACACCCATTCTGATGTAAATGATACCATGCATATATTTTCCTTGAGAAACCATGGAGACAAGGAAATAATTGGATTGAAACATCCAAATTCACTTATTTCAATTTCTGCAATGAGACTGATGGTGAAAGGTCGAACAAAATTTTTATTGCCAATATTCATGACGTCAAATGTTTCCAGAGATCAAGACCTGAAAATGAGTACCAAATTCAAATATCTTGAATGTTTTTTTACGTATAATAACTCCAATCACTCTAATTATAGGGTGTTCTACTTCTCAAATTGAGGCTCATGACAGTTTGGGTCTAGCCAATCCCTATTAGAATCCTTTACCATGCTTCCGCTTCCTTTGATCCTTTCCCGCCACCCTCAAGCTCCAAAGGCATCAATGCAGGTTTTATTCTGTGCACCTCATCCTACATGGTAGAAGAATTTACAAATTCCAAAAATAACTTCCATGAGGCTTGAAGGCGAACACCAATATGTTAATACTGGTCTTGTTGGCTTGAATCAATTTTTTGGACAATTTTGCTCTTTTATTTTAATAGAATCGGTTAAATTAAACGTTCAAGGGGCAAATTGAGACTAAAATCGTGTTCCGAAGGTAAATTGGGTCAAAATCATGTTTAGGAAGCATTTTGAGACTTAATTTAATGTTTAGGGGGCATATTAGGTAAAAAGTTATTTCTTTTTCTTCTCTACTTGTTTCTTTTTTGCACTTATTTCCTCCATTTTTGATTTCCTTCTAGTACATAGTGGTCGACCTTTACTTTTTACTGCCAATGGGATAAGTATCTCCATTTTTGATTTCCTTCTTGTACATAGTGGTCGACCTTTTCTTTTTACTGCCAATGGGATAAGTATCTTGGTTGAATTTGGAATTCTCACTTCATTATTATCAACTTTCCTACCAACGGGTGAACTGGAGTTCGTTGAGAACTTACACAAACACTAGCATGGCTACACAATTGATCTTTCAGTTTCTGCATCCAGTCCATCACGATTATACATTTTCCGTCTGAATCAATTGCCAACTCCTTAATATCATCAAAATTCTTCTGCATCTTATAACAATGGCGTGCTTCAACTGTGGCATTTGTCTCATCATAACTAACTTTAACCATCGCGTGACTTTGTGTGACATTCTTCTTCCATCTTCTTAAAATATACTTATCTGGAATGAAATCCATCTTATGCTTGATCAATACATAAATTGCATGTCTGCATAGAATTCCTCTAAACACAAACCTGCAACAATTGCACTTGATTTCACTGTCAAACTCATGGAATAGAACTTTAAAATTAACACTCTTTTTCTCCTCCCCGGTCATTATCTCTTCTGATATTAAGTATTTCAAAGTTGCACCATCTACCTCAATGCCAACTACATCCCAATACAACTTTTTTATTATTTCATCTCGGAATTCCTAAAATTTTGAAATGGTGTAAATACCTTGCGCTTGTTTCTCCATAGAGTAGTGAGTTGCACATTGAATATTTGACGAGATACACCTATAATCTTCTTGGTTCTCCTTTTCTACCTTGCTTCTCAAAGCATTTTCATATTGTTCCACAAACTGCTTCAAGCTAGTCTTAACATACCTATCTTAGGTTCATTGACGGTCTCTTGTGGGCTCATTGTATTCTCCACTTCAATGTTATTATTTGTAGCCTTAGTACTCTGAACCTCACCATCCTCTTCACTGATACCCAAACTCAAATAGTTTTTGAAGACCCTTTCATAGTCCTGCATTGAGAGAGGGGGAGAGATGAACATGAGAATTATTTAATCATAAGCCTTTGAATTTTTCCAAAAATAATGCAAAAAACATTAAGATAATTAGATAATTTGGGAAAAAAACTAAAATTGAGCCTGTTAATCCCAAAACTTGGGATTATTAAGTGTGTCAATTAAAACTAAAATTGAGCGTGGGTCCTTATGCAATGGATTGATGACAAATGCTAACATAGTCGTCCAGTGCTTCAATGGATAAGTCTCCACGAGCTCAACAGCTCATTCAGCCCGGTTACACAATAATGTGATCCGATGCATATTTGCACAGTGCTCCGTCTCCACACATCATCTTTGTAAGGAGATATTAACCCATTTCTTCAAGTTTGGGAAATTAATCCCAAAACCTAATTCATGATAGTAATTGCAATTAATCATTCTCATCCCCTACCCCGTTAACAATCTAACCAAAACAACCCTAATTCATAAAATTCAGAGATGGAGTGGAATTTAAGAATAAAAATCATACTCCCGCATTAAGAGAGAGAGAGACGATGAGGATCAGGAGCTCCAACTTCTCTGAGAACCCAAGAAACGATGAGGATCGGAAGAGCCGTGGAGGAGTTGAGAAGAAGAAGAAGAAGGGAGAGCTCTGCGATTGGAAGGCATGGGTTTCTCCATCTATTTTGATTTCTATTTCTCTTGTAGGTACAAATAGCATTATTCTTAGGGTATATTCAATTTAGATTTTAATAAATTTTAATAGATTTTAATGGGTTCAAATTTAATGGATTTCAACAAATTTTAAAAACTTTTTATTCATTTCAAAGTGTTTTGATATGAATTTTAAATGATTTGTTTATTAATTTGTTATGATTTTAAAAGATTTGTTATTATTATGCTTCTTGTACCATCAGTTGATCAATTGAAGTGTTATTGATGACATCAAAACTATTTTTATTTTTCTGAATCAAAGTAAAATGTTATCAATTCATGGAAAAATATCAAATTTATCGATTGTTTAACAAACAAAAAAATAACATAAGCACTTACTCTTAAAGACGGTTTAAAGAAAACATTTTAAACAAAAAAAACATAATTAATGGGTTGAGCTGGCTAGAGGCTTTCACATCAAATGGGTTGAGCTATGCACCAATGATGAAAAAATAAGGGGAGAGGCGATCTCCTTGTCTCAAGCCTCTCTTTGGAATAATTCCACCAAACACTTCACCATTAAACACAAAAGATAAAAAAACAGAGGAAATACATTCAAAGTCAGCTTACAAAATTTTAAATCAAACCCTAATTTGACAAGCATACTAATCACAAAGTTCCACTCAACAAGGTCGTATGCCTTTGCCATATCCAATTTAAGAGCTACCTTGGTCATGGCTTGTTTCCTTCTCCCTCTAATAGTATGCACTTCTCCTTCTATAGTATGCATAGCTTCGAAAGCAATTAAAATGTTATATGTGATATTTCTCTTAGGCATAAATACACTTTGGGTATCCAAGATCACTTGTGGAAGAAAGATCTTGAACCAGTTTGCAATAGTTGTTGTCACACTCTTGTACATGGCATTGCAAAAACTAATAGGTCTGAATTGGGTAATCCTAGTTAGGTTTTGAACTTTAGGAATAAGAGAGATGAGAGACTTATTTACCTCCTTCAATTCAATATGACCATTTAGGACTTTCAATCACCACGAACATACATCACTTCCAACTGTAGGCCGGTACTCTGGTCGTAGTGGCAAATCATCACACCCAAGAGCCTTGGATGCACCCAACTAACGCATATCCAGCTCAATCTATTCACAGTAGTATGACCGTACCAAACTTTGGTTCATCTGGGTAGTAACACTACGCTCCACCAAATTGGTAATCGCCTGCAAATCATGGCCACAAGAGCTTCAAAAAAGCTTATCAAAATAACAGACAATTACTTCCCTTATCGTCTAAATCTTAGATACCCAAACTTCATCCTCATTCAAAATTCTCCCAATTTTATCCTTCCATCATAATTAATTAATGATTCCACTATGTATCATGCCGCCTATAATCGCAATAGGCATAAACCCCAAAATATTTGAAAGCTATTTATATGGAATCAAACACCCATAAATACCAAAAAAGCACAAGTACTTTCTGCAATCTGCCAAAAATTCATACAAGTTCAAGCAAACCCAAATAATTAAAAAGGAAAAGAAAAATTTTGAAGTAATAACACTCACCTTTGTTCAATATAGAAGTAGCTTGTATATCTAGAAGCTTGTATGTGCTTATCTGTTCATATTTCAAACAGAGGAAGAAAGGGAGAATGTCCAAATCTTTGAGGGGGAGGTAAGATTTGTGTTTGGGCTCTGATATTTATACCATCCACTAAATAACCCTTTCAAATCCAGAATATGTAACAATCATACAAAATACATTATTTTTTGAATACAAGAGAATTTTAAAGTGTTCTTAAATAATTTGATTTGAATACACCTTGATTTGAAAGTATTTTAAATCAATCCATTAAAACAGAAATTGAATACACCAGTATTTCGAACAAATCATTTAAAATCTTGATTGAATACACCTAAATTTCAAACTCTATTAAAATCACTTAAAATCACACGTTGAATACACCCACTTTAGATTAATTTGTAATCGAGATTATTTTAAATGTGGATGAAAACAAACAGACCGGTAAGCCCAATACCCATCACAATTTGTTTTTGGGCCACTGACATCGAAAACGCTATTGAAAATCTGATAAGGAAAAAAAGCAAGCATTGAGATGGGCTTTAGCTTCCCCCAACAAACTAGAAAAAGGGTTTTGCTTGCTTTCTTCACACACCAATACGATCCATGGCGACCATCATTTCCCGGACCGTAAATCATCTTCGTCTCATCAATCGTTCTATCATCGGCTACAGTTTGCCAGTTCTACCGCCAGTGCCCACCGACTCTCTTCAAAATCGGCATCTTCCACTCCTTGGACAGGTCTTCTTCTTCAACCGTATCTCATCTCTCGTTTCCGTTCATTCTCCTTCTGGTTTAGAGTAAAAAGCAACCGAAGTCTCGAGTTCTGTTTTTTCTTTTATTTTTTCTTTTTTATTCTCAGCATTTGAAGCTTACTTCATTTTCTGTTTTTTGTTTCTTTGCTGTATGGACTGCAGTCGTTGGCGATTTATCAAAGATGTCTTTTTTCAACGACAGCCAATACTCCAGAAAATCAAGGACAGTCAGAATCAAAATCTTCTGAAAATGAAAATTCTGGTAATTCCGGAGAAGGGAACAAGTCTGAAGAATCACATGAAAGTAGTAATGCTGGCAAATCTGTTCGCGGAGGGGTAATGTAAACGATTTCGTATATAAACAATTCTTAATATCTTATCCTTTTAAATTTGAAATGTGATCGAAATTTGGTTTGATTTTGAGGATGCCTTTTGCAGCCTGTTTCATGGTTGAGTTTTCTGCTGCTGGTAGCAACTGGGGCCGGAATTATACTCTATTACGACAAGGAGAAGAGACAACATATTGAAGGTAGACTACTATGGTGAGTTGTATGTATGTGAGTTTTGCATGTTGCAATTGAAATCAGGAGTCTACTAGTTTGTCAGTGATGATCGTTCATCTTGCCTTCGTGCTATTTGATGTGTCATGAATAACCGTCATCGAGGTTTTTATACTATGCCAAATGGATTTTCCTTTCCCAAATCAGCTTCACAGTTGTGTTATCAATATATGCCAATGTTGATTGTGAAGTTAAAGTTGTAGCCTTTGGCTCTGCTAATTAACTCCTCTTGTCCTCTCTAGGAATGCTTTCAGCTTGGACTCGTAAAATGCTGCTCGGCTATTTAAAAGCTTAAGTATCCTGTTTATTCACAGCTTGGTCAACTCCCTTGTAGATTAAGCTACTTAACTTTGATTTACGTGGTTGGATACTCTTACGGCTACACTAAGCACATAATGCATGATAAAGCATATCATTGTTATCTGTTGAAAGTCTTATATCATCTTTCTAGTTACTATATTGCTTGGTATCGTCTATGCCAAATATTTATTTCCAGATTTATGCAGGGTAGGCTAAGATGTAAGCTTTGTTGTTTAGCTCCTTGTTTTTTCTCTTTTTTCTCTTTTTTCTTCATCGGTTATATGTATGATCTTTTATTTCGGTTTTTTTTCCTTGGTTATGAGATGTTTCTTATCTCAGTCCTTTTAGTATTGTAACCTAAGTTTGCATGTAATTGAAATTATTGTGCTGCAGGAATATTTAAAGCATCCAAGGAAGTAAAGCAAGGACCATCTGTGGGAAAAGCTGCCATTGGGGGTCCATTCAGTCTTATCAACCATGATGGGAAGCGAGTAACTGAAAAAGATTTCTTGGGAAAATGGACATTAATTTACTTTGGTTTCACCCACTGCCCCGATATCTGCCCAGATGAGTTAATAAAGCTAGCTGCCGCAGTTGATAAAATAAGTGAGTCCTTTTTTTTTCTTCCAGGATCTACATTTTATGTCATTTGTTTTACTTTCTTTCAATGTGGGTATTAACCTTATCTGATGGAGCAGATCTTTGAATTCCAGTAGGCACTATCTTGTACTTTTATTAGCTGTATGTCGCAAGCATACAATTGCTGAGATTTTTTATTATCTGTTGTGTTCGCAGAGAAAAATGCAGGGATTGAGATCATGCCTTTGTTCATATCTGTTGATCCTGAAAGAGATACCGTTGAGCAAGTCCGTGAATATGTCAAAGGTGCTTCCCGAGATTTAGTTCTCTACTCTACATCTAGTAGTAGCAATAAGCTACCTGATAAGTTCATCCCTGATTTCTTTCCTCATCTGTCTCAGAGTTTCATCCAAAGTTGATTGGGTTAACTGGTACATTGGATGAGATACGGCATGTTGCTCGTGCATATCGAGTTTACTATATGAAGACACAAGAAGAAGATTCGGATTATCTAGTGGATCATTCAATAGTCATGTATGTATCAACTTTTTTCTCTAAGTTTTTCTTGTACCATAGTGCTTTCCTTTTTTCCTACTCGTAAAAGCAGCGTACTTATGCCAGCATGGGCTACCATGAGTGATTTAAGATTTCATAATATCTGACTTGAATTGTCAAGTTTGTTTACTGGGCTCTCGATTCTCACTAAATACTAACATGTTTTGGGATAAATATGCTATCTGCTTAAGTGATCATTGTCTTTACTTTCTTTGTGGACGGTGAACACTTCCTGTTTGTCTCGTTTCAATGATTCTGTTGGTCCTATGTTGCTTGTTGAATTCTATTATGCTAACACACACCGTTACCATTTTTGGGCAGGTACCTAATGAGTCCCAAGATGGAATTTGTCAAGTTTTTCGGGAAGAACAATGATGTAGATTCGCTTTCTGAAGGCATAACGAAAGAGATAAAGCAGTTCAAGAAATAGAGCTCCGTTCCTAGTGAATAACATTTGTATGGTTTTACAGTTTTAGCATTTCCATGGGTTTACAATTTTACTTTTAAACTTACCGTCTGATTCAAGAAAGAGTTCATTTTTCTTCCCCCTTTCGTCATTACTGTTGTCACAGCTAACTGCTGCTATCTACGATTAGAGTGTGCGATTATGCGATGAGCCACTTACATTTGAGAGAGCAATTTCACTATAAGACTTTTTCATAAAAGTAGCCTTCCTTTCCAATTTCACTTCCGTCAGGTTTTGTGCTGTAACCAGATTTTGGCTATGTTTTGTTTTGCAACCTATTTTGCAAGAGAGGGTCGCGATGTTTTGATATTATGATTCTTTATGGTGCCAAAGCTGCAGTTCATCAGTCTACAAAATGACCTTTAAGGCATGTTAACAAAGCAATCACTGGAAAACCAGGACACCATGAGCTGCTCACTTGTGGCTTGAAAATTTGAAATCAATAAGCCTTACGGAATATGGGCAACCGCGAGCCTGAAAAACCTTGTCAAAATTTAAGCAAGCGAGAATTTCCCCTTCTTGCCATGGATAAGCCTTCTTAATGTGACACCTTACAAAGTTTTACATTAGACTAACTCAAAAGTTCAAAACCCACTTTTATTTGACTACGGCAGGCTATATAGTGGCGTTTTGTTTCTGTTCCTATTCTTGACTCCAACAACTCCATCCAGTTCTTCGGCTTGACATCGAGCATATACATGTCCACCTCATTCTTCGACCCACTTTTTGCCTCCTTTGGTTAGCGTAAGGCTTCTCCGGATCGGTAGTCTCAGTTTCCATGATTGTCATATTTTCACAGGGGTACAGTTCAAGGCATAACTGCAACTCTCCCTGTGACATTCAAAATGAGAAGATTAGAAAATGACGTTCTACAAAATTTACAAGAACGTAGTTACATATTAATATATTATTTATTCGAGCAAGGACCATTATCCAGTTCTACTACCTCTAACAGATTACTCTTCAAGACACCTCAAAGCCGCATACGGATTTGGACATCACCACCTGTCAACTTCTCTCGGGATGACGGCCTTGCCAAGATAAACCTGTTGCATCTCATCTCTCCAGATCTGCAAGCAGTGTGATTGGTACACCGCTTAGTTCATTCGGATGCTAGAAGGCTTGTGAAAGTGAGGGGAAGAGAGAGAGAGAGAAAAGGAAGCATAAAAATATAATAAAGTAACAAAGTCATGTATGCAATGTATCACATATTTCAGAAACATTCCACACCGTTTCCCGAAACTCCACTCGTATATGAGGCACATTTGTTTTGTGGATGTCATTTCCATCGGGCCCTCTCTTGTAATACTCTCTGCCGATCCAGTGTGACTGAACCATAAGATTGGAAGACTCAAGGTCAATACTATATTGATTAATCAATCATATGCAACTGGTTACATGCTGTTGCAGAGAACTAAGTTCATAAAAAATAATGACTCGTTGCATACAAAGAAAGTGCATTTTGGAGTGTTAAACTTGAAACAACTTCAGACAAATGCAGTTCACTCATTGAAGGGAAATCAATTGCACATCCAATGCGGGTATGTAGCTAGATTTGGTTACTGGATTACGTAATGCAGTAACTATTTAACGTACCTTCAATGCATGCGAAAAGCCCGATTGGTAGACTGAATTACGGGCAATCTCACATAGATCACATGAACTCAATTTCCATACCTGCAAAGGAATAACTTATGAATAATCGGGCCTCTACATACTTTTATATATATATATATACATATATACGAGTGTGTGTGTGTGTGTGTGAGTGAGAGAGAGAGAGAGAGAGAGAGAGCTCACTGAAGCAGCTATACTATATTCCTCCACCAAAGGTTCTTTTGTCAAGTGGATTTGGAGAGGATCATCAGTAGAAAGTGAAACATTAAGACCTCGTAAGAAAAACATAGGGAAAGGGTTCCGGTGGTAGTCCAAAAACAACGAATTGTTGCTCAGAGGTGACATGGCCAGACCAATCTGATGGGACAAACAGGACGTTGTGGCCTATCAGCAATTGCAAAAGATAAAGCAATTTATACAAACAAATATTTTTTTCTCCTAACCTGGGCTAAATAATACAGATACTGTAGCACAGGAGATTTTTCAAATTGATTCCATGTGCAATATTATTAGCAGTAAGAAAGGTTGCAGCAAGGTGGTCAATGTCACCAGCCTGAAAAGATATTGAGTAAACGAGGTCACATCATATATACTTGTGTTCAAAGACAGAAAAAAATCACTAATAAATACCTCCCCAGAATGTGGACGGAATTTGATTGTAGTCATGCCCTTCGATTCACGAAGCTGAAAATAAAAATCCAACATTTAAGCATTTGATGACAATATGGCACATGACATGCATTGAGATTCCAATTAGAAGGGCAAAAAATGTGTTGAACATTTTAAAGCCAAATAAAAATATATGCACAATTAACCCGAGCACGGAAAGTAAGAAACTAAAGGTTCATCAAATCTAGGCCCTGTGATTACAATTTGCAACCAATGCAAATGAGATTAACAAAGAAAAGAGAAATAAACCCACATGAATTTCATGAATAAGGAAATAGCTAATAATGACAAGAATTAAGAAGGATGTGAAAGAAACTCTGCAACCCTGCTCATGAAGTAGTTCTTCAAACAAGAATGGGGGAATAGAATTAAGGTAACAGAAATGGAACACATAATATTGCGTGAAATTGTTCTAGCTGCAGAAACGTACCTTGTTTAATGTGTACAGATTAGCATAACAGTAGTACACATAGTAGGAAAATGCAGGATTGAATACATTAGTCCATTGTGCTGGTGTTGGCATGTGTTTTGTGGGACGCCTCTCGGGCTTGCTTTCATCATCCACCAAATCTAACCCCACAACCTGGGAATTCAAAGATGTTCAACTCAAGCATCAACGTAGGAACCTCTTAAAACCTTTACACCAAAGACATAAAATCTGGACAAATACGAATGAGAGAGAGAGAGAGCAGCTATTTGAAATCATATACCCTAAATGATGATGGATTTTTTGCTTATACCCAGACACAGTAAATTGGTCTCCATTATTGTCTTTTTCAAAAAGGATAATATACAAATGTAAAATTCAACGATTAATAGCTTGGAAAAATACAATTAATAAAAGAAGAAACAAAATTGAGTCTTTTAAGCTGCTAAACATGTAAAATAACCCACAAAAAAAAAACCTGAAAGTTCACAAACAATGTGGCAAACCTGTTTCAGGAAAACATGCAACTGTGGATGGGAATCTGGATCTACAGTAACCTCAAACAGTGGAATAAAGATGTTGTCAAGGATGTTCTGAAATGATGTTACTATTCCCATTTCCTTGTATATATTGTACAGCCGAGGCAGCTGAAAGAAGAAAAAAATTACAAGTAAGAACAAGCATGTGACTAACATTCAAGTTTTTAGCAGAAAAAAATGCTTGATTGGAATAGTAACATACAATTTCAAGTATAAATGTTAATAAAAATAAATAATTCTTGCATTTACCTGAATCAACCAAACAACATTCTCACTGTACAATTCATTGTTCACTATCCAACTAGCCATTTGGTCCCACTCACTTTGCTTCCTACCATATATTGATATTCTGTACTCAGCCATCTGCAGCAGAGTACCGGAGCATCAGGCAAGGATGATCTTTTGAGAAGAGGATAAGTGAAAAAAGATTTAGGTTTCTAAGTTTCCTAGCCGTGTCTAAACATTCAGACATAGCAAGGCAACTTAGAAACCTGTATCTTTCTTCACATATCCCTATGGTTAGTTGGACTTGCTTATAACAGATTAGGGAATCAACAGCACATGCAATTAAGCACATCACCGCATTACTAATTAGGTTCTGGAGTATAAATCATATCTTAACAAGCATGCATGCAAAACAAATAATTAAGATAACGACATAGAAACCTATCTACAAACAGAAGAGCAAGAAAGCACCTGATATTTACTGGCAGCAAGATCAGAAAACACTTGCTTGGTCAGCTCAGCAAGGAAACGGCCTATTCAAAAAGAGATTATTGAAGACAACAATGTAATTATTGATCACTGCTACAAAATTAAGCAGAGCATGAAAAACACTTTAAACCGCATAGAAATAGTAAACACTTTTTTAAGAATATGATCCTCCATTCTAACCCGGTAACCCCCCCGATAATTGAGCATACAAAAGCTATACCTTGAATAAGATTATCCTGCTTAAGGAAAATCTCTCGAAGCCTACTTTGACCACAGGGGTTGTACTTGAGATTAAACTTATCAAAACGATGAAAAGTGCTCTTGTCTGCATGAACATCCAAAAGGTCAACATTTAGGTCGTACCTGTTGAAACAAATGTGAAGAAAGATTATATCAGGCAGCTTAAAACAAATTATACAAATACATGAACAAGGATTGACATAACAAAAGAAGTGAAAGTATTTCATTTTTTACAATCAAAAATGGCAGAAGCGAATACCCAGTCAAATCCAAACTCTCAAAAACCTCTTTCAAGGTCAAATAGGTCCCATCTCGAAATATTACAACCTGAATAGAAGTATAGAGAACTTGGGCAATCAGTGAACAACAACCATATCCATAACTTACATTATTAAAAATCTCACTACAGAAAACAATTAAGTGACTATTCACATAGCACCTCAGGAAACAATCATGTTTGTAATGATTATGGCAGTTGACACAAATAAAGTGAATAAAGAAAAATAGCACTTCACAACGTACCAGTATAAAACTTTAAATTACCTCATCAGGCTCTTTCCTCAACTTCGATTTTATAAACCTCAAAAGATGTTTCTGGTTCATGCATGCTGAGTGATGAACATGAGTATCAACTTTTCTGACATTGTAAAAATCACGATGTGGAGCACTTTTCTGAGCTAGAAATTCCCTATCCGCATTAAGCATTAAGTGAAGATTGAATTTCTGAATGGAAAACAAATAAGTAAATTGTCAAAGAACTATTACTACTCCCAGATAGATAAGATCATCAGCAGGCATCTTAATGACTAGTTTCTTAATTTTAAAAACAAGTTTATTTACTTGTTCCAGAAGATTTAGTCGATGATGACACAAAGTTCTGATATTCCCTGCTGCTATAACTCGAAGTATGTGATGTAGGTCAGTGAAAAAAGTTGTGGCATCAGCAACGGGAAAAAGCTCTTCTTTTGCTGCAAAAAAATAAAAAAGAAAGGGGGTTGTAAATGGGCATTAAGATCTGTTCAGAGGAATAGATGTCTTCCAACTACAACAAAGATACGAAGAAATAGGCTCTTACAATCCTTATGTGGATACACATGAATAACCCCGTCCTGCACTTCAAAATAATGCTACAGAACAAAATAGAACCATGTTACTGGATTAAAAAAAAAATTAAAAAACACAAGTTTCTTGGGATATAGCTTAAATTACTGAATTCATAGCTACAAGCTTACATCAGATTTCCCCTCAGAAGCATAAAAAAATGGTGCTGGGTTAGGCTTTGGAGTACTGGGGTCAGATATCACTTCTTTCTCCCATGGAGCAACTGTCTCACTGAATACATATCGTTTGCGAAATTCGAGGCATTCTTGAAGAACCACATAGACTTCCACTTCATCAGTAGATGGCACTTCTGCAAAGGTTAGAGATAGAAAGATAGAACCATGAAGATTGATCCTCACTCCCCAGTTTCAAAATTACAATCTAACGTCATACTAGTTGAAATTTAAAACACACAATCAATCACTCATTAAAAACCAACTAATCGGAAACATAAATATGATGACCAGGATCAATTATCTTGTTTAAAATATTCAATCGGTAATTTTATCAAGCTATCCGGTTTTTTTCAGCATCCATCAAGAGTTGGAAAAGTGTTCCTTGCTGTTCATGTTTTCTAGAGTTTCTTACTCGTCACAGGTATCACTATTAACAAGTAATGTTCAATAACATATAGCAGGACCATACCCCCAAAAAAAAACAACAACAAAAATAAGGTACATCTAGGAAGATGAATAATTCAAACCAAGAGGAGTGATTTTCAGTCGTGCAAAAGTTTCTTGTTCTGGCTCTTTCCTTAGTATATCAGCAGCAATTGGATCAGGCTGGACGCCATGCAGATCACCAGATACACTATGGGACCGGATCATACTTGAAGCTGCTATTGGAATTTGCTCTCCGTTGGCACTTACATGGTTTGGTAAATTCTCAAATACAATTTTACCATCTGGCCCCTGAAAGTGACGTGAAAATACAATTCCATTAGAACTTTCAAGTACGACAGAAATCAACAAAAACAGTTAAGAATGAACTTTAACTGGAATGTTTGATAATAATTTGTGGCCAGAAGTAATGTGCAACAAAAGCATGACACTTTAAAGCAAGTGGCATTATGCAGGTTTATACCTACCTATCACCCTCTCACTATGACACACACATGCAGAGATTCCGAATGAACTTACCACAGTTCCTAACTTAGCATTGTCAGTCATGTTTTCTTCATCATCTGATCCTTCTACGCTCTCGAAGGCACTAGCACTTGCAACTGGAGACTTAGGAGAAGTAGGGCGGATAAGATTACTAGTTCTCTTAGCTGAACTAGCAAGTTCAGTAGATTTCCCTGAAAAAGAAGAACTATGTATTAAACAGCAAAGGAAACTAGAATCTGTCCCAATGCTTCTTTGATATAAAAAAATTGGTTGCTCAAAAGCCATAATTGGTGTTAGAAGGTGAAAAGGAAACACATGAAATACTAACCATTTGAAACATCAATACTAATCCGGAATGACATAAAAGATAAATAACATCTACGTTGTTATAGAAAATATTTCTTCATTACTCATATTAATTCGCCACCAGTATGTTCCAGCCAATAATTCCACTAAAGGTGTGTTAAGGGGAAATGCAAAATCCAATAACCAGTGTGTAAACGGATGATGTGAAGATGTGTTGAGATTTTTTTCTCATCCGTTTTGTATCATGTATATTAAATTTGTCCGGAGATTCATGTCGTGTACGTTTTAGTATCTTTCTTTGTCGTTTTTCGATAGTTAAAGATGAGCTCAAGCACATAATATTTATCGGGTTCTTTTTCTTTCCTTTTTTTCTTCATGCCCTCCAGTGATTTTTTTGAATCATAGCAGCCACAAAAATCTCAAAATACAACATCCCTGATCAAGCAGTGTCAATGAACAGCACAATTTTTATTCTATCTTGTTTTGTTCTTTGGTTAGGCACAACTAAAGAAATGAAAGAAAGTGAGTTTCATTTTTATGCTGCTCAACCTAAAGAAACAGCATATTTGGCAATCTCTAATAGTTTTTCAACTAGTGCAGACTTAAATTATAAAATGTCAATGCACTGAGTAGGTTTCAGGTATTCATAATCCTACAAGAACCATCTGTCCAAATGACCGTCACCAAGCTAATCTAGTAGATCCGAATCAAATGAAATTATGCAATTGAAGCTATGTCCAAGTGAGCAGTCACCAATGCAACATAACAAATATGTATAAAATGATATTATGGAAGTGAAGCGAAATTGATTACTCTGGTGACAAGTGCAGCTGAGCGTTACCTTCAGGCAGCGTGTGCAGCCTCGGCAACCCGGCCGGAATACCATCGACGGGAAGAAATCCGTTGCGCCTATGATCATCATCGTCAATCCCGCCGGATATCGCCGTGACGTCAGGCAACGACGCCGAGTTGCGCCGGTAATAATAGCCGCTTCCCTTGCGCCGCGCGTGGCTCCTACGCTTCTTCGTGTGCTGCGGCGAGTCACCATCGGAGTTTTCGTCTCTCTCCCTCTCCACCGTCTTGGCGAACTCGAAGAGCTGATTTAGGGTTTTCCGGTGCATGTAGTATGCCGACACAGCCACCAGTGAAGCTCCAACCAGAGCCGCCATGGCCAAATGTACCGCATACGACTCCATTTCTCACTCGTTTCCCTGGTTCGGACACAATCAGAGTGAGAAAATGGTTGTGCGATGGTTCCAGATAGGTAGAGAGACAAAACCCTACTCCAGAGCTCAGCAGAGAGAAGCGAACAGAGATAGTGCTCTCTCTGTTTTTATTCGGGACAGGCGAGACCTGCTTCAGTATTTAAAGGGTGAGAGCGAGCGAGCGAAGCTGAGAGGACATATTCTCTCCCTTCTTCTTCCTATTTATTATTATTTTTAAATTAATTTCTTGGGGTGATAGTCAAGTAAAAAATGACCAGTGCTGGGCTCGGCTGCTTTTTATCGCCGCTTTTGCAGATTAAACTTTTCAATAATAAGATCACAAAATCATAATACTATCCGCGTATATTGATACAATAACAAAAGAACAACCCTAGAGTGGATATTGGTGATTTGATAATATTATTTGTCTTGTTTGATGTGTTATTTTGTGATTAGTTAATTGAGAGAGTGTTGTGGGGCCGGGATCCAACCTAATGAGGGTTTGGATAGGAAGAGGAGTATTTTGTGTTGAGGGAGGCGGGTACAAATTTGTTAAAATTACTAATTGATTCGTTTTAAATTATTACTTATCCAACGGTTTAGATTTGACCGGATAAAAATCAAACGGTTTGAAAATCCAAACTGCTCCATTAGTAACGGTTTGAATTTGGATTTTCATTTTGAAAATCCGTTAAATCCAAACTGAACCGTTAATGAATATATTAATTTTTATGAATTTTTTATTTTACTATTAATACAAAGTAAAAGTAATAAAATAAATGGATACCTAGATATATCCATATAAATACATGTATACCCATATAAAAGTATAATAAAAGATTATTTAATTGTATTGTTTGTTTGATAATCTTAATATAGTGATAATGTTTGCAATCCAATTTTTAGCAAACTTAATATATAAAATTTTGAGTATTGATTATTATTTTTTTTGTCACTTTTTTTTTTAATCTTTACACGGTTTCAAACTGTTTTGATATAAACTAAACCGTTACTAAAGGTTTGGATCGAAACGGTTTTATTTCTAATTTTAGAAAATTCGAACCGTATCGAGCCGTTAAAATTTTAATAATTTAGATTTAAATATTGATAATATTTGTATCGAACTGCACCGTGTCCAAACATACTTTCGTGCATATTGGTGATTTGATAATATTATTTAGTCTATTATGTCTGGTTTGATGTGTTATTTTGTGATTAGTTAATTGAGATTGGTGTGGGGCCGGGATCCAACCCAATGAGGGTTAGGATAGGAAGAGGAGCATTTCGTGTAGATGGCAGTGTGGACTGTGAGTCACTTTCATTATCCATGTATATGCTGTAGCCTGTAGGGGATTTGTAGGCACATGTTAAAGGAGGAAGAAAAGGATCCAATTTCAATTTTCAAGTGTTCCATATTAGGAAAATGGTTTACATTAGCGACCACATATGATATGATCCATGGGGGCAACTTGATTATTCATCATATTTTGGCATTATTAGTTTTTTTCTTAGTCAGATAAAATTGAGCTCCAAAAATCATTTTAATTATAAGTAAAATTATTTTAATGTCAAAGTTGTTTATGTATTTACTGTTTAATAAATTTTTTTATTACTTACTTAGTAATACTGTTTAGTAATACTCTTTTTTTTTTTTTTTCCTTAGAACTGTTTTAGTAATACTCGAATATTAAAAATGGTGTGATTTCAAGCTCCTTATGCATTTATACATCAAACAAATATGTAAATTTTACTTTAGGATCTAGAATAAAAAGTTACGGGAACTAAATAATTCACTTTTTTCCATATAATATTAAGTAGGCAAAATTATAAATGTTTTTTTTTTGGGTATTAAGAACTCATGAAAGAAACCATGATCTATTTATCCGTTTCAATCACCGTTTCAGAAAAATTTTATATGGTTTTACTAATAAGTAGGATATTTGTATGGTTAATACTATTCATCTCTTTGCCTTTGAATTTTGAAGTCTCTCGTATTCAATTTTCTTAACCTTGGATAATTAAAAATAAAAATTGAAAAATAGCTAGAAACACCCGTATTTGCAATGGGGTATGGTCCAAATCAATTATGAAGAGCTTCTATTTGAATCATCTCAATTGATTGTATTCATTATGACAGGACCCATCCCAATCCACCCGGGATTAGTGCGGGATGACCCTACTCCCGTCTGATACGAAGTGTCAGACAAGGGATATTTCCGACCTTTGTCCTCCCGGACTATCAGAGTACGCCAGGATCCGGAGGAGGCATGTGATATCTCGGTCTCTGCTACAGTCCACATCCGATGTCAACCTGAAGGGCAGTCAAAACATTAAAAACTGTGAGTGGACAAAACAAAAGTTTATAAAAACATTTCATAAGAAGACATTTGTACCCTCCACTAAAAAGCATGCATGTATTGGAAAACCATTTAACCAAAGAAACCATACGTGGGAACTAAGCCCAAATCAGATATAAACCAAGGTCGAAAGGACCACAATGAAAACGACCATACGGACCACTGCCCAAATCCATAAGGGACTCGGCCCCAAACCATAAAGAAACCAAGTACACGAGCCACTGCTCAAATCCTGTGCACACCTGTGCACACCACATATCATATATCATATATACATATAAGTCACACAACCAATCCTGTCACTGTATCCAAAGCTACGCGCGTGCTACCCGGGTCTCAATCCGAGTCTTCTTAAAGTCAAGGTCAATGTCCGCAGACCACTGATCCTACTCGAGGTAATAGTAACCATAACCTTCCTGAGAGTAAGGAACCCAACTGGGGGGTGACTCCACTCAGTCGGTGCTCCGTGACTACTTTGGGGTCCACCCAGGCCAACGACCCTCCCCGGAGGAGATAATAGAAGTAAAGGAAGGTAGATGAACATATATATACATAACATAAACATTCATAACCGGTTCCCCTGAACCGTCATGATCCATAATATCCATAATCAGGTAACATGCCGGTTCCCATAAACCGTCATGTACCGTAATAACCAACAAGGGTTCATGCCGGTTCCCATAAACCGTCATGAACCATGATACCATAACAAGGGTTCATGCCGGTTCCCATAAACCGTCATGAACCTGGGAATCCATTTGAGGTTCCCTGACCTGACCTGAAATCAAAGCCGTAAAGTGACTGGGTCTCGTGCCCGAACATAGGACATCAGCTGGGCACCGTGCCCGGAATTTGAGGTCATATGCCCGAGACAAACCAAATGGATCTCATACCCGAGTTTATCCTTTTGAAATTCAAATCCAGTTCATTTAAATCAATACAGAAATACAGACCCGTATAAGCACCGTATAAGGCCGAAACCTCGAAATACGTGCTTATACGTAACCACATACAAATGCACTCATGGCATTACAAACAAGCATTTAAAACATATAATAAACATTTATGCATGCACCAATTTAGAAAACAAGGTCCACTCACAGACCGTCCGAGCTGCCGCCTCGATTTGCGTGCCATACGGCTCCCCGAGCCGATCACCATCACCGGGACTCCCAAACCTGTCTAAATCGTAATAGAAGGTTACTAACTACTTAATTAACCTCCCACTAAAGCCCCGTAATTTTTCCCGTATTTTTAACTATTTTTAATCCCGAACCTAAACCTTCCGATGCCCCGAAACATATCGAGACGGTGTCCGATCGACATGAAACTAGTCCCAAAATGTTCGTTACATCGAATAGAAGATTTCCCGTGTTGAACACTTTCCCAAATTCCCTACCACGCGCCCTCACGCGCCGCCTGAAGTGGCTGCGCGTGGGCTTCACGCGCCAGCTACAGTACCTGCTGACGTCATCGCTGACGTCATCTGACAGGTGCCACGTGTCAAGCTCCCATTGGTCCACGTCACTGTGCTGTCAGTGCCACGTGGCAGTCTGACATGTGCCACGTGTCATTACGGCACTAGTCCACGTCAGTGCCACGTGTCAGCCCCTGATTGGGCCACGTCACTAACATGTCAGTGCTTACTGTGCACTGAAATGTGACACGTGTCGGCTGATGAGTGGTCCACGTCACCTGACAATCTGACAGGTGCCACGTCATCATGCCACGTCACCACCTTCAACCACTCGACGAGTCGACCCGAACCCTGCAACCGGGTCGTTTAGACCCGCGGGTTGACCCGGTCGGTTCTCCACCGTCCGACCACCAAAATGCCTCTCGTTTGTCCCATTTTCATCCTCTAATCCTAACCTACAGTCCTATGACCTTAAAATGGAAGAAAAACATCGAAAACCCGTACCTTCAATTCGGCCATGGCGGCCGTGACTTCTCCCGCCGTTCACGGCTGTTCCAGGCCGTCCAACGCCTCGAAACCAATCCCAATCATCTCCTGGGATTCCTAGAAACCTTACCCAATTAATGGAATCGAGTAAAACCCATTAAAACCCAATTTCGAATTTTTGAAGTTTTCTTACCTCACGGGTTTCCCTCCGCCGTGGCCTCCACCGTGGGCCACCGTCCAGCCTCTCAGCCCTCCGCCTCTCACACTCCTCACGATCATATTATCTCCTAGGGAATGGTGGTATGTGTGTGTGCTGTTTGGACAAAATGAAGAAAATGGTGAAGGGGGGGGGGGGGGGGGGGGGGGGTTTCGGGTTTTAGGAAAAACAAAGAAGAATGAAGTGATGATGAAGATGGTGAAGGATGAAGGCTGATCAGATGTGAGGGAGATGGGATGGAGGGTGTGGATTTAAAAATGAATTTGGAATGGATTGTTAGGATTAATGGTTGTTAGGTTTAATTATAAAATAATTAAAATAATAATATTTTATTATATAGATCCACCAATTGGGGGATTTAGCCAATAGGATGAGTGACACTTGTCACTCATCCATGGGGCCCACCAAAATATCTGCCTAAATCAGATTTCGCCAAATCGTCCCCGTCTCGAAGTTCGTGCATAATGAAATCGAACTTCCGTGACCTATAACTCTCCCGTTCGAAGTCCGATTTCAGCGTGCCGCCTGCCTATGGATTCGTATCGTCCTTATCTATGTAACGGTCTTCGGCCCTCGGCCATTGGACCTCCCGGTTAAAAAGTCAGCATTTGACCCCATTTAACCAAAATTACCAAAATGCCCCTACACGTCCGAACGTCATAACTTCCTCCTCGAACGTCGGAATTGAACGTGCCACCTGTCTATGAACTCGTGACGTCACGAACTACGTCACGGTCATCGGTCAAAGTCCATTTGACAGCCCCATTGAAAAGTCAACGTTTTGCCACCACTAGGGGCCAAACGGTCATTTCGCATCGTTCGTCCGATTTTGCCCAACTAATCACGGATTAACCTCACTAATCGTGATTAGTCACTAATCTAATCATGGATTTCGGGACGGGTCGTTACAACCTTCCCTCCTTAATTAATTTCGTCCTCGAAATTCCAACCGACCTAAATCCAACCGTTCTTCCCTCCTTAATTTAGTTTCGCTCTCGAAACTCCAACTATCCTGATTCCACATCCACCCCGTGGAAAGTAGAATCAACCTCGAAACACGTGTACGCTAGTACACCCACTAACCGGAACAATACTTACTCGTCTGCAGCTAGACGTGCCACTAACGCTCTCGTCGTATCGACTACATTCGACCACGTCGAATGACAGAAGTCATACGCTCCGAATTGACACCACTTGTCAAATCTACCCTTTCGCTGATATAAACAACTAGACGGTTCCCTTTCTCACTCACCAATCTATCCTGACGTCCGCTCCCACTGGGAGTCACCAGACTTCGCTCAACAATCCACGCTGACACCTTCGACAAACTGTCACCACTTGACAGTCGTCAGTCAAGACTAACACGATACACTTGTGGTTACACTAACCACCAACTTACTCAACCATGAGTGAACACTAACCAACCATGCACTCGACCTGTGTGTAACTAGACCCATCGAAATACCATGACCCACTGCACAGTATCCAATGTCGAGTCCATGACCTCAACTAATCCGATGGTATCAGAACCAATCCGACTACCAATACGCTCACCAACATACTACGGGTATAACCTATATACCGTCACCAGGCACGACAAGTACACCCAGTATCGTACCTTGAACAACGTACATGGTACGTACATCTACCCATCAACCAGACTACAACCACTTAGGTCATAGTCAATCACGTTTCTACTATGGAGTCCATTTATCCAATCCCGAACTAGACAAATCGAAACTCCAACCCATCATCTATTTCCAAATCCGAATTCGAATCCGCAATTTCGTAAGAAATCCCGAATCCAAACCCAGAAATTATATCCCTATCCATTTCCCAAATTCGAATCCAAAATCATCATTCCGTATACTAGTATTTGGAATAACCATTCCGAACCCAAATCCATAAAAGAAATCCACAATCAAGCTCTAGAATCAAATCCTGAATCGTCACCCAGAATCCGATTCCAAAACCCAAATCCAGAAATCCTCTTTCAAGTTCCAAAATCAAATCCTGAATCGTCATCCAGAAATCTGATTCCAAAACCTGAAATCTCGTTCTCGTCTACCAAGACGCACCATATCCGAACCTATCGGATACCTGTACAAACGATTTATACATTACCCTCGATTGACTTCATAAGGAAGCCAATCCCAACATCAACACATCTAGGTTGACCAAATCCGACCACGTCGGACAACTACTCATCGGACAACTACTCACCTGAGTAACAAGCCATATGGGATTCACTTCGAAAAGAAGTTCAGTCCCATCATGCTCCACTCAACATCCAAGTAAGAGTAATAAACTCTCCACCTATCTGGATCATCAAGATCATGATCCAGATCCACCACTACGTCAAACGACTATAGACGTCACGATCGAGACTGTGGGTCCTCCCCAATCACCTCGTATCGATCCTTGGCATTCCACCGTGGAAAATCAAGGATGATACAAGACTATGACATCAAGATCCATCCTCGTGAATGCAAATAAAACTCGCTGCACTCACCACACCACGTAATCCAGCCTCGTCTGCCACCAAGCAGAAAATGAGAAATCTCAGTCACCTAACTTCGATATACACAACACATGCTGATGACCCAAGACAAATCCCAGGTCCACCAACCAATACACGATCAATGTACTAGTGGCAACCAACAACATCAATAACATCTACATCATCTACCACCATCAATTATGGTAGAACCTGAGAAGTCACCCAAAATGACTTCGACATACCCAATACCAATGCGGAAAACCCGCATTCCTCTCGTCACCTCAATCGCAACCTCTCGCGATTTCGAAGTTCCAACAAGATTGGAAACAACATACCCAGACATCAACCACTTGTCCCCTAACCAGTTTAACTCTATCTGAGATCCACTCCTGAACCACAGATACCGAACATATGCCCATTACGACGGTGTCACACCCCGATCCGTAACTCATCGTCATCACGATCACCGGCACCAGCACCAGCACTAGTACCAGTATCATCACCTGTCAGCATCAGCACAAAGTGTGCATTCAGACAATCCTGGATCTCCGTTCATACCGAACGACGACCCCGTACCTCTGTTCGAAAAGGAGAACTCTGCCTCCCTCGTACCCAACAGCTCTGGGTACGGTCACTCTGACAACTCATACGAGAAAAGGAAACGCTCCCCGAACATCCCCAACTTATTCTGCGATCGCACTCAGCCGTAACCGAGTCGAATCCAGAATCACTGCTGGTACATATGGGTTACTCACGCACCCCGTATCATCGTCACGACTGACAATCCCATCGTCACAATTGTCACGGTAACCTGAGTCTACTCGACCTGATAAGACTCGACTACGTTCATCGATAGTAGCGTCTGCCCCAACCTCGTGCAGACCTAACTACCAGGAATCACGCTATACAAACTCCGCATCCAACGGAATCAACCGCTCGTACCAACTACTCCGTATCCCCGCTCCGAGATTCCATCGACAAGTACCAACCCTGGTAACCTGTCCAACCAAACACTAACCAGTCGCAACTCGACTAACCCAATGTCGTCTACCAGGTCACCAATGACCTTAGTTGCACCAAACGACAACTAAAGTAGCATGACAACCAACTATGTCTAACCGATAAATATAACCTCGACTGCGAAGTGCAGTCCCATCATAAGCTGACATGACTAGACCGACTAACGAATCCAAATTCGAATAGTCGTCCAAGTCAAACTACTCGTCAACTCACATTTCCGAACCATACACATCCTACCTTGGGTTTCCACGATCACACCTAGAGTTCCTCAGAACCCAACTGCATAAGGCAGTAAAATCTACGATCTGACCGACCCCGCGGTCTGGACATCGTAAAGACGTCAATCCAATCCTACCGTCAATCCAACTCGGATTCCTCGAATCCGGTTGCTAACTGCCGACTGCAGTAAATCCATTTAACTCAACATAATCTGACCATCTAATGGTCACAACATCGAATCAGTCGTCGGAACCGATCCTACGACATCGTGAAGACGATCCGAACTAACCGTCTCACGATCACACTCCAGAATACGAACACGTTAATCCTTCCGTAGGGTCCCACACTGTCAACCTTGACAGAACTATGGCAACCCCGGCCTCAAATGCCGAACCAAGGCATGCCAATCCTACTAACTATCGTATCGGCACCTCAACATCAGGTTGACCACGAACTGTAGCCCATTGAGATATCACATCCTCGACCTGTGTACATACTCCAAGAGCTGCACGGTTGCTCGAATAGAGACAACCCCGTGACTACGCCCAAACTACGCATTAAATTAAACATGTAATTCGAGTGTTATGCAATTTAAACCCTTTTTGTGTAGATGTAGTATTGATAAATAGGGATCGTTCTTAACCGGGGAAATTAGGGAACATTAATAATATGTTAGTGGATTATGAATAAAAGAATAATGAATTAGAGAATTAAATAATAAAAGAATTAAACAATCAAAGAATTAATAAATTAAAGAATAGATGAACAAGATAATAATAAATTAATGAATTACAAAGAATTAATAAATTAACGAATTAAAGAATGAAATAATAGAAGAATAAAGGACTTAGTTAATCACAGAATAAAGGAATTAATTAATCAAAGAATCAATAAATTAAATAATAAAGGAATGAAAGAATAAAAGTATCAAAGAATAAAAGAATAAAGAATAAAAGAATAAAGAATAAACAAGGGGGGTTTTGAAGAGGTTTGTAATTATGTAAATAAGTAAAAGCATAGATAAACTCATTCTATTTCTATTCTAACTTATGCACAAAGTAGACTTCCCGTAAACACAAACTTCAACAACATACTATAATTGCAAATATTTGAATTAATCACGAAATTATACCTTCACAAACTCATATTTCTTCATACATTTTTCATATTATAAATGCACCGAACAGCGGATTTTTACTCATAATATAATTACCTTAAGTTTGTGATTTAATGCGCCGAACAGCTGTCATACATTAAATCTCTCCAAATCTACTCTAAATGCCCCGAACAGCGGATCAACATTTAGTTTCGAAATGAAGTTTAAGCTCTAAAATGTAAGAAGTGAATGATTTTTAGAAAGTAAAACACATGGAGATTATACTCAATTTTCACAAAAGATAGGAAGGAGAAACCAATACATATATTGCATTATAATTAGAACCAATAACAAATAAAAGAGTTTAAGAGAATGGAGAGCAAATGTTACACTTTTCAGATTGGATGAGAACAATGGATTGTTTTTCACAAGGAACACCGAACAGCGGCTGGAACCTTATGAAGATGGAAGAAGATTTAAACAAGGAAATTCGGACTTGAACTCTCAAAATTGTATTGGAACTATTTTGCCAAGATTTCTCCTAAAAGAAGCTCAATTTTGTGCTACTTGGAAGTGATTTCAACAAGTGAAATCAACTCCTATTTATAGGGGAAAAACTCAAATTAAACCCTAGAAAATAAATAAAAACTAAACAAAAATTATAATAAAAATATTCAAAAGTGAAATGATGAGTATGGGTGGTTTTTGGGGAAGAGAAATTAAACAAAACAAAGGAAAAAGCTTGAAAAACAGCAAGAAAATCCACTTAATTGCTGCTGAAAAGAGATTTCGGTGGGTGCAAGCTGGAAAGGAGGCGGCTGGTCGGCTGGCGTGAGCTGGAAAGGAGGCGGCTGGTCGGCAGGCGTGAGCTGGAGTGCAGAAGCTGTCTTCGGTAGGCGCGAGCTGGAGTGCAGAAGCTGTCTTCGGTAGGCGCGCGCCGAACTCCTTCTGGACAGCTGAAGCAGGCCGCTCGCGTTTGGGCCGTGTGGGCTGCTCGTGGCTGGGCCTGCGGGCCGTGCGGATCTTGGGCTGGGCAGCTGGTTACGCGGGCCTGGGCTGCGCGCCTTGGGCTTGCGGGCTGGTTTGTACAAATGGGTTTTGGGCTGCAGAAATTAATTAATTTAACTAAATTAATTAATTCATCGAATTTCGTCCATAATTTATTCGTTATAATTCCGATCGAAACGATTCTTTCGCCAAAATGCACCAGATTACAAACTTTATTTATCTAAGCATAAAAATCACAAAATAATTTATTTTATCAATTTATTTAATATTTTAATACTAAAAATCAAGTATAAAGGGTATAAAATAATATAAAATAATGTCTTTTTAACGTCCTATCACCCCGCTCTGATAAGCATCCTACGAGCAATCCTATGCTCTGATACCACGCTGACAAGACCCATCCGAATCCCCCCCAGGATTAGTGCGGGATGACCCTGCTCCCGTCTGACACGAAGTGTCAGACAAGGGATATTTCCGACCCTTGCCCTCCCGGGCTATCAGAGTACGCAAGGATCCGGAGGAGGCATGTGATATCTCGGTCTCTGCTACAGTCACATCCGATGTCAACCTGAAGGGCAGTCAAAACATTAAAAACTGTGAGTGGACAAAACAAAAGTTTATAAAAACATTTCATAAGAAGACATTTGTACCCTCCACTAAAAAGCATGCATGCATTGGAAAACCATTTAACCAAAGAAACCATACGTGCGAACTAAGCCCAAATCAGATATAAACCAAGGTCGAAAGGACCACAATGAAAACGACCATACGGGCCACTGCCCAAATCCATAAGGGACTCGGCCCTAAACCATAAAGAAACCAAGTACACGAGCCACTGCTCAAATCCTGTGCACACCTGTGCACACCACATATCATATATCATATATACATATAAGTCACACAACCAATCCTGTCACGGTATCCAAAGCTACGCGCGTGCTACCCGGGTCTCAATCCGAGTCTTCTCAAAGTCAAGTTCAATGTCCGCAGACCACTGATCCTAATCAAGGTAATAGTAACCATAGCCTTCCTGAGAGTAAGGAACCCAACTGGGGGGTGACTCCACTCAGTCGGTGCTCCGTGACTACTCCGGGGTCCACCTAGGCCAACGACCCTCCCCGGAGGAGATAATAGAAGTAAAGGAAGGTAGATGAACATATATATACATAGCATAAACATTCATAACTGGTTCCCCTGAACCGTCATGATCCATAATATCCATAATCAGGTAACATGCCGGTTCCCATAAACCGTCATGTACCGTAATAACCAACAAGGGTTCATGCCAGTTCCCATAAACCGTCATGAACCATGATACCATAACAAAGGTTCATGCCGGTTCCCATAAACCGTCATGAACCTTGGAATCCATTTAAGGTTCCCTGACCTGACTTGAAATCAAAGCCGTAAAGTGACTGGGTCTCGTGCCCGAACATAGGATATCAGCTGGGCACCGTGCCCGGAATCTGAGGTCATATGCCCGAGACAAAACCAAATGGGTCTCATACCCGAGTTTATCCTTTTGAAATTCAAATCCAGTTCATTTAAATCAATACAGAAATACATACCCGTATAAGCACCGTATAAGGCCGAAACCTCAAAATACGTGCTTATACGTAACCACATACAAATGCACCCATGGCATTACAAACAAGCATTTAAAACATATAATAAATATTTATGCATGCACCAATTTAGAAAACAAGGTCCACTCACAGACCGTCCGAGCTGCCGCCTCGATTTGCGTGTCAAACGGCTCCCCGAGCCGATCACCGTCACCGGGACTCCCAAACCTGTCCAAATCGTAATAGAAGGTTACTAACTACTTAATTAACCTCCCACTAAAGCCCCGTAATTTTTCCCGTATTTTTAACTATTTTTAATCCCGAACCTAAACCTTCTGATGCCCCGAAACATATCGAGACGGTGTCCGATCGATACGAAACCAGTCCCAAAATTTTCGTTACATCGAATAGAAGATTTCCCGTGTTGAACACTTTCCCAAATTCCCTACCACGCGCCCTAACGCGCTAGCTACAGTCATCGCTGACGTCAGCATGACGTCATGCTGACGTCAGCATAACGTCATCTGACAGCTGTCAGGTCTGACATGTCAGACTCTGACAGGTGCCACGTGTCAAGCTCCCATTGGTCCACGTCACTTTGCTGTCAGTGCCTCGTGGCAGTCTGACATGTGCCACGTGTCATCACGGCACTGGTCCACGTCAGTGCCACGTGTTAGCCCCTGATTGGGCCACATCACTGACATGTCAGTGCTGACTGTGCACTGACATGTGACACATGTCGGCTGATTAGTGGTCCACGTCACCTAACAATCTGACAGGTTCCACGTCATCATGCCACGTCACCACCTTCAACCACTCGACGGGTCGACCCGAACCCTGCAACCGGGTCGTTCAGACCCGCGGGTTGACCCGGTCGGTTCTCCACCGTCCGACCACCAAAATGCCTCCCGTTTGTCCCATTTTCATCCTCTAATCCTAACCTACAGTCCTATGACCTTAAAATGGAAGAAAAACATCGAAAACCCGTACCTTCAATTCGGCCATGGCGGCCGTGACTTCTCCCGCCGTTCACGGCTGTTCCAGGCCGTCCAACGCCTCGAAACCAATCCCAATCATCTCTTGGGATTCCTAGAAACCTTACCCAATTAATGGAATCGAGTAAAACCCATTAAAACTCAATTTCGAATTTTTGAAGTTTTCTTACCTCACGGGTTTCCCTCCGCCGTGGCCTCCACCGTGGGCCACCGTCCAGCCTCTCAGCCCTCCGCCTCTCACACTCCTCACGATCATATTATCTCCTAGGGAATGGTGGTGGTATGTGTGTGTGCTGTTTGGAGAAAATGAAGAAAATGGTGAAGGGGGGGGGGTTTCGGGTTTTAGGAAAAACAAAGAAGAATGAAGTGATGATGAAGATGGTGAAGGATGAAGGCTGATCAGATGTGAGGGAGATGGGATGGAGGGTGTGGATTTAAAAATGAATTTGGAATGGATGGTTAGGATTAATGGTTGTTAGGTTTAATTATAAAATAATTAAAATAATAATATTTTATTATATAGATCCACCAATTGGGGGATTTAGCCAATAGGATGAGTGACACTTGTCACTCATCCATGGGACCCACCAAAATATCTGCCCAAATCAGATTTCGCCAAATCGTCCCCGTCTCGAAGTTCGTGCATAGTGAAATCGAACTTCCGTGACCTATAACTCTCCCGTTCGAAGTCCGATTTCAGCGTGCCGCCTGCCTATGGATTCGTATCGTCCTTATCTAAGTAACGGTCTTCGGCCCTCGGCCATTGGACCTCCCCGTCAAAAAGTCAACATTTGACCCCATTTAACCAAAATTACCAAAATGCCCCTACACTTCCGAACGTCATAACTTCCTCCTCGAACGTCGGAATTGAACGTGCCACCTGTCTATGAACTCGTGATGTCACGAACTACGTCACGGTCATCGGTCAAAGTCCATTTGACCGTCCGATTGAAAAGTCAACGTTTTGCCACCACTAGGGGCAAAACGGTCATTTCGCATCGTTCGTCCGATTTCGCCCAACTAATCACGGATTAACCTCACTAATCGTGATTAGTCACTAATCTAATCATGGATTTCGGGACGGGTCGTTACACATTATGTTACGATCATATAGGAAAATAAAATCTAAAATTTTAAATGAATTTAATAATTGGTAGTTCCACATTGGATTGAAAGTGCGAGAATGGGCTAAACTCGAGAATGTGCTTTAGCTAAGGGCCCAAACGGGCTTTATGGATCGTGATTAGAAGTTGGTTGCAAAATGATCATTTTCCCTTGAATTGCTTGAAGGCTCGAAAGTCAAGTTATTCTCCACCATTACGTATATCTTAAACTCACGAGCACATAGACATGTGACACTCAAAAAAATCGAAGCTCATATAAGGAAATTGAGAGATTGAAACGATCATGATATATCGACAATTTCGAAAAAGTTTAAAATTATAAAAAGGGGAATTTTCTCACTCCTCGCACGATTAGCCCATTTCTTTTTCCTCTGTTTTTCCCTCTCTTCCCTTTTTCCTCTTATGACGTAGTATGCCAACCGCAACGAGCCAAAAATTTGAGACATGTATCGCGAACATTCGACTTTTTCTTGAACTACTTTTTGCACATTTATCGAGGACCATTACGTAGGTGCTAGACCCCTGAGTCCGTAGATAGGCGGCACGTCGGAATCAAAGTTCGAGTGGAATCGATACATATCTAAAACGAAAACACGTGTACGCAGCTTAGGAAGGGTATTTTCATAATGTTGGCATAATGGGTGTTTTCTTGGTCCAATGTGCTAGGGACAGGTGGCATCAATCTTGAGGATGAGTGGCACCACACCTTCTAAGTAAGTCGGGTATCTTGTGTGTTACAACCAGGTTCAACCCGAGAGCGGAAAAAATGGAAAGAAAGAAAGGAAAACTAAAGTGGGAAAGAGAGAGGGAGAATAGAAAGAGAACCAGTAGATGAAAGGGAAGGACTGACCCTAAAAAATCTGAAAATAATAGAAACGGGAAATTAAAAATCGTAGACGTTCGAACCAATTTGAAGCCTCCAAGCCTGAAACCAAGCTTTATAAGACCTTAGTTGAGTCCCCATGATCATTTTGAGCCAGAAACTTGAAGGTTTTGGATGCGGGAAGGAAGTAGAACAAAGGTTCAGGGCTAGGTCGAAAATCAAAAGATCGAGTCTTGAATTTGATGACAGGGCCCGTCCCAAATCCCTTAGGATTAACACGGGACGTGCCTACTCCTGTCTGACACGAAGTGTCAGACCATAGATATTTCCGTCTTTTGCCCAACCGGGACTATCAGAGAGCGCCAGGATCTGGAAGAGGAATGTGATGTCTCGTCTCTGCTACAGCCCGCATCTGCGATCAACCTAAAGGGCATTAAAAATATCAAAAGTCGTGAGTGGACAAAACAAATAATTTCTAAAAACATTTTCACAAAATATACTTTATGCCCTTCACTGAAAAGCATGCATGCATCTGAAAACCATTTATCAAAACATTTACAAAACCATTAGGGCCTTGACCCAAAACATAAATAAAATCATATGGGAACTTAGCCCAAACAAGTTTCCGTAAGGATTCATGTAACGACCCGTCCCGAATCATCGGGATTAATTAAGAATTAATGACGGATTAGTCTCACTAATTGGAGACTAATCAAGGATTAGGCGAGGATTAACGAACGAGGGTGAAAAGTTGAATTTTGACCCGAGTGGTCCGATGGCCAAGGGTTGAGGACCTTTACATAGATCTAGTCGATATGAATCTGTAGACAGATGGCACGTCGAAATCAGACGTTCGACTGAGAAGTTACGGTTCAGGGAAGTTCGAGGGAACTATTGCACGAAATTTGAGACGGTTTAACTTTTACCTCAGGTGGGCCCAGATATTTTCCCAAGGCCCAATGGATGAGTGACAAGTGTCACTCATCCACTGGCCACCATTTTACATACGTGCATATCATCCCTTTGCCTATTTCATCCATCTAACCCGATCTCACCCAAAATCATTTCCCCTTCCCTTCATGGCTGTGTGAGGAAAAAAATAAGAGAGGAGGACAGAGTGGTGGCAGCCGGACGGCTAGCCGCCGTGGACGGTGGCGATGGCCCAAAACCCAGGTAACCCGACAGCCCAGTTTTGTTTTTGAATTTTAATTTTTGGTTTTGAACGTTGGGGTTATTATCTAAGGATTAAAGGCTGTTTATGGGGTCAGTAGGAGAGGGTTTGCTTGATTTAGGACGGTGGAAGACGGCTGAATGGCCCAGAAGTTGATCGGGAAAAATGGGTCGTGAAAGAGGTTTCGAATGGGTCGATTTTTAGGATTTTTTATTAGTTTTAATTATATGAATAGGTAGGAAATGATGAACTAGGAAGTTTAGGATTGGATTGGATCGAAATCGGGCTAGAAATAAGGGAGAAATGAGCTGGACCGGCCTCACCGGTTGGACCGGACCAAAAACCAGGTGAACCCGGTCTGCCGAAGGTTGCTGATGACACTGTAGCAGGGCGAGAGAGCCACACGTGCAGCCCCTTTGGGAGGTGCGTGGGGGTGCGTGGAGCATTTCTTTAGGGAGGTTCCAATATGTGAAATCATCTATTCGATGTAACGAACATTTTGGGACTGGTTTCTAGTCGATCGGATATCGTCTCGATATAGTTCGGGCTGTCCGAAAGGTTGGGATCGACTTTAAAAATAGTTAAAAATTTTGGAAAATTACGGGGCTTTAGTGAGGGGTTATTTAAGTAGTTAGTAACCCTTAATTTGGACAGGTTCGGGAACCCCGCAGGCAACGTTTGGCCTGGCAGAGGCTTATGACGCGCGTATCGAGGCGCAGCTTCAGACGGTCTGTGGGTGGACCTTTCTTTCCAAATTGATGCATGCATAAATGTTTTAAATACGTGTTTTGTGATGCCATGAGTGCATTTGTTTGTGGTAGCCTAGAATTTACGTATTTGCACGTATTTCGAGATTTCCAATTTTATACGATGCTTGTATGTGCTAGGTTTTCAATGAGGGTTTAATGAACGGGTTTTGGATTTGGAAATATGAAATTGGGCATGAGACCCATTTGATTTACAATGTAACGACCCGTCCCAAATTCCATGATTAGATTAGTGACTAATCACGATTAGTGAGGTTAATCGGTGATTAGTTAGGCTAAATCGGACGAACGATGCGAAATGACCGTTTTGCCCCTAGTGGTGGCAAAACGTTGACTTTTCAATCGGGCGGTCAAATGGACTTTGACCGATGACCGTGATGTAGTTCGTGACGTCACGAGTTCATAGACAGGTGGTACGTTCAATTCCGACGTTCGTGGAGGAAGTTATGACGTTCGGAAGTTTAGGGGCATTTTGGTAATTTTGGTTAAATGGGGGTCAAAAGTTGACTTTTTGACCAGGATGTCCAATGGCCGAGGGCCGAGGACCGTTACGTAGATAAGGACGATACGAATCCATAGACAGGCGGCACGTCGAATTCGGACGTTCGACGGCAAAGTTACGGTTCACGGAAGTTCAAGTGCACTATTGCACGAATTACGAAACGAGTTAACTTTTGGACTTAGTGGGGGCCCAGATATTTAATACCTGCCCTATGGATGAGTGACAAGTGTCACCCATCCACATGCCCTCTCTTTTCCTTCATGCACCGTGCATTCCATTCTTCCTCATTTCAAACACACACACACAAAACTACCCGATCTCACATCCACCATCCTTCCATCTGTGCAACCCAAAACCCATCCATCCTTCATTCAAGCAACCAGGGATGGAAGAGGGGACTGAGGAGGTGGCTGGGCGGCCAGAACCGCCATCCACGGCGGCGAGAGGGACAAGAACCCGTGAGGTTCACGGTGAGGCCCTTTTGATCCATTTTTACATTTTTGATGTTATGGTTCATTTCTAATGATTTTAATGAGTCCATTGAGTTGCTAGGGACATGTTAGGAAGGTTTTAGGAAGCTAGGGACTGCTGTGAAGCCATGGCTGCATTTTGAGAATTTTGAACCATTTGGTTCAAAATCAAACCTTAGGATTTAGGTGTTTTTAGGTAGTTTTAGGGATTGAAATGGATGGAAAACATCAAAATAGGAAGAAAGGAATCGAAAAGGAAGAACTAGGATGACAAATGGGGTGTCTAGGGCTGTGAACCGGTCACGCCGGTCCAGTTGGACCGGCCAAACCAGGTGAACCGGCCATGAACAGTAAAACCGGTCTGCTGGAGGTTGGAGCCGATGAACAGTATTTTCGACCTTCTTGGGGCGCGTGAGGGCGCTTGAACAGTAATTTGGGAAAGTGTCCAACACGGGAAATCTTCTATTCGATGTAACGAAGATTTTGGGACTGGTCTCGCGTCAATCGGACATCGTTTCGATAGTTTTCGGGGTGTAGGAAGGTTTAGGGTCGGCTTAAAAATAGTTAAAAGTTCGGGAAAATTACGGGGCTTTGATGGGAGGTTAATTAAGTAGTTATTAACCTTCTATTAAAATTTGGACAGGTTTGGGAGTCCCGGTAATGGTGATCGGCTCGGGGAGCCGAATGGCACGCAAATCGAGGCGGCAGCTCGGACGGTCTGTGAGTGGACCTTGTTTTCTAAATTGGTGCATGCATAAATGTTTATTATATGTTTTATTACTTGTTTGATGATGCCATGGGTGCATTTGTATGTGGTTATGTATAAGCACGTATTTCGAGGTTTCGGCCTTATACGGTGCTTATACGGGTCTGTATTTCTTTATTGATTTAAATGAACTGAATTTGGATTTCCAAATGATAAACTCGGGTATGAGACCCATTTGGTTTTGTCTCGGGCATATGACCTCAGATATCGGGCACGGTGTCCAACTGATGTCCTATGTTCGGGTACGAGACCCAGTCACTTTACGGTTTTGATTTCAGGTCAGGGAACCTTAAATGGATTCCCAGGTTCATGACGGTTTATGGGAACCGACATGAACCCTTGTTGGTTATTACGGTACATGACGATTTATGGGAACCGGCATGTTACTTGGTTATGTTATTACAGTACATGACGGTTTACGGGAACCGGCATGTTACCTGATTATGGATATTATGGATCATGACGGTTCAGGGGAACCGGTCATGAATGTTTATGTTATGTATATATATGTTCGTCTACCTTCCTTTACTTCTATTTTCTCCTCCGGGGAGGGTCGTTGGCCTGGGTGGACCCCGGAGTAGTCACGGAGCACCGACTGAGTGGAGTCACCCCCCAGTTGGGTTCCTTACTCTCAGGAAGGCTATGATTACTATTACCTCGGGTAGGGTCAGTGGTCTACGGACATTGATCTTGACTTTGAGATGACTCGGATTGAGACCCGGGTAGCGCGCGCGTAGCTTTGGATACCGTGACAGGATTGGTTGTGTGACTTATATATATGTATGTGATGTATATATGATATATGATATGTGGTGTGTACAGGTGTGCACAGGATTTGAGCAGTGGCTCGTGTACTTGGTTTCTTTATGGTTTGGGGCCGAGTCCTTTATGGATTTGGGCAGTGGCCCGTATGGTCGTTTTTATTGTGGTCCTTTCGACCTTCGTTTATATCTGCTTTGGGCTTAGTCCCACATATGGTTTGTTTTGAATAAATGGTTTTCGAATGCATGCATGCTTTTTAGTGGAGGGTACAAATGTCTTCCTTATTAAATGTTTTCATAAACTCTTTGTTTTGTCCACTCACAGTTTTTAATGTTTTGACTGCCCTTCAGGTTGACAGCGGATGTGGACTGTAGCAGAGATCGAGATATCACATGCCTCCTCCGGATCCTGGCGTACTCTGATAGCCCGGGAGGGCAAAGGTCGGAAATATCCCTTGTCTGACACTTCGTGTCAGACGGGAGCAGGGTCATCCCTCGTTAATCCCGGGGGGATTGGGATGGGTCCTGTCAACGTGGTATCAGAGCGGGGTTGTCTCTATTCGAGCAACCGCGGAGCTCTTGGAGTATGTATGCTGGTCGAGGATGTGATATCTCATTGGGCTGCAGTCCGTGGTCAACCTGATTGTTGGGGTGCCGGTACGATAGTTAGTAGGATTGGCATGCCTTGGTTCGGCATTCGATGCCGGGGTTGCCGTAGTTCTGTCGTGGATGACAGTGTGGGACCCTACAAAGGGATAAACAGTATTCTGGAGTGTGATCGTGAGACGGTTAGTTGGGATCGTCTTTCACGATGTCGTAGGATTGGTTCCGACGACTAGTTGGGAATTGTGATCATCGGATGATCGAATTTGGTTGAGTTAGATAGATTTACTGCAGTTGGCAGTTAGCAACCGGATACGAGGAATCCGAGTTGGATTGTTGGTAGGATTGGATTGACGTCTTTACGATGTCGGACCGCAGGGTCGGTCAGATTGTTGATTTTACTGCTTTTCGCAGTTGGGTTCCGAGGAACTCTAGGTGTGATCGTGGAACCCTACCTTGGTAGGTATGGTTCGGAAAGGCTAGTTGACGAGTGGTTTGACTTGGATGACTATTCGGAATTGGGGTTCGTTAGTCGGCCTGGTCATGTCAGCTTGTGTTGGGACTGCACTTCGCAGTCGAGGTTATATTTATCGGTTAGACCGAGTTGGTTGTCGTGCTACTTCAGTTGTGGGTTGGTGCAACTAAGGTCGCGGGTGACCTGGTAGACGACATTGGGATAGTCGAGTTGCGCCTGGTTAGAGTGTGGTTGGACAGGTTACCGGGGTTGGTACTTGTCGATGGAATCCCTGAGTGGGATACAGGGTAGTTGGTACGGGCTGTTGATTCCGTTGGATGCGAATCTCGATAGCGAGGTCTGGTAGTTAGGTCTGCACGAGGTTGTGGTAGACGCTACTATCGATGGACTTAGTCGAGTCTCATCAGGTCGAGTAGACTCAGGTAGTCGTGACAATGATACGGGGTGCGTGAGTAACGCATATGTACGAGCAGTGATTCTGGATTCGACTCGGTTACGACTGAGTGCGATCGCAGAATGAGTTGGGGACGTTCGGGGAGCGTTTCCTTTTCCCGTATGAGCTGTCAGGGTGACTGTACCCAGAGTTGTCGGGTACGAGGGAGGCAGAGTTTCTCCTATTCGAGCAGAGGTACGGGATCGTCGCTCGGTATGAGCGGAGATCCAGGGTGTCAGTTTTGCACACGGCGTGTTGATACTGACACTAGTTAGTTACGGATCGGGGTGTGACTCCGTCGTAATGGGCATATGTTCGGTATCTGTGGTTCAGGAGTGGAACTCAGATAGAGTTAAACTGGTTAGGGGACACGTGGTTGATGTCCGGGTATGTTGTTTCCAATCTTGTTGGAACTTCGGAAGCGCGAGAGGTTGCGATTGAGGTGACGAGTGGAACGCGGATTTTCCGCATTGGTAACGGGTATGTCGAAGTCGTTTTGGGAGACTTTTCGGATTCTACCATGATTGATGATGGTAGATGACGTTGATGATATAGATGTTGTTGGTTGCCTCTAGTACGCTGATTGTGTATTGGTTGGTGGACCCGGGATTTGTTCTGAATCATCAGGAGGAGATGAGTATATCGAAGTTAAATGACTGAGATTTCTCATTTTCTACTTGGTGGCAGACGATGTTAGGTTACATGACGTGGTGAGTGCAGCGAGTGTTGTTTGCATTCACGTAGGATGGATTATTCGATCATTCTTGATTTTCCTCGGTGGAATGACAAGGATCGGTACGAGGTAATCAGTGAGAACCCACAGTCTCGGCGTGTCTCGTCGTTGACTAATCTATTTAGATGTGGGAGATGGTTGAGGACTTTGGACGTCGTGACGATCGGGGATCGTGACGTCTATGGTCAGTTGACGTAGTGCTGGATCTGGATCGTGATTTGGATATCCAGATAGGTGGAGAGTTATTACTCTTACTTGGATGTTGAGTGGAGCATGTTGGGACTGAACTTCTTTTCGAGGTAAATCCCATATGGCTTATTACTCGCCTGAGTAGTTGTCCGATGAGTAGGTGTCTGACGAGGTCGGATTTTGTCTGACCTAGTGTTGTGTTGATGTTGGGATTGACTTCCCTATGAAGTCAATCGATCGTATTGTGGTAATCGTTTGAACAGGTATCCGATAGGTTCGGATATGGTGCGTCTTGGTAGACGAGAACGAGATATTTCAGGTTTTGGAATCAGATTTCTGGATGACGATTCAGGATTTGATTTTGGAACTTGAAAAAGGATTTCTAGATTTGGGTTTTGGAATCGGATGCTGGGTGACGATTCAGGATTTGATTCTAGAGCTTGACTGTAGATTTTCTTTTATGGATTTGGGTTCGGAATGGTTATTCCAAATACTAGTTTACGGAATGATGATTTCGGATTCGAATTTGGACATGATTATGGATATGATTTCTGGGTTTGGATTCGGGATTTCTTACGAAATTACGGATTCGGATTCGGATTTGGAAATAGATAATGGGTTGGAGTTTCGATTTGTCTAGATCGGACAAATGGACTCCATAATTGAAACGTGATTGACTACAACCTAGGTGGTTGTAGGCTGATTGATGGGTAGATGTACGTGCCTTGTTCGTTGTTCGAGGTACGACACCGGGCAGACTTGGGATGTCTGGTGACGGTATATAGGTTATACCAGTGGTACGTTGGAGAACGTGTTGGTAGTCGGCATGGTTCCGATACCATTGGATTAGTCGGGGTCGTGGACTGGACGTTGGATACTGTGCATTGGGTCATGGTATATCTGATGGGTCTAGTTACACACAGATTGAGTGAAATGCTTTGTGGGTAAGTGTTTACTCCTGGTTGGGTCCGTTGGTGGTTAGTGTAACCACGAGGGAGTATAGTGTTAGTTTTCGACTGACGACTGTCAAGTGGTGACAGTTTGTCGGAAGTGTTAACGTGAATCGTTGAGTGCGGGTTGGTGACTCCCAGTGGGAGCAGACGTCAGGATAGGTTGGAGATTGAGGAAGGAACCGTAGAGTTGTTGTGTCAACGAAATGGTAGATCTGACAAGTGGTGTCAGTTCGGAGCGTATGACTACTGTTCTTCGATGTGGTCGAATGTAGTCGATACGACGTGAGTGTTAGTGGTACGTCTGGCGGCAGACGAGTAAGTATTATTCTGGTTAGTTGGTGTGCGAGTGTACGCGTGTTGCGAGGTAGATCGAATTATTTCCACAAGGTGGAGGTGGAATCAGGATAGTTGGAGTTTCGAGAACGAAACTAATTAAGGAGGGAAGAACGGTTAGATTAGGTCGGTCGGAATTTCGAGGACGAAATTAATTAAGGAGGGAAGGTTGTAACGACCCGTCCCAAATTCCATGATTAGATTAGTGACTAATCACGATTAGTGAGGTTAATCGGTGATTAGTTAGGCTAAATCGGACGAACGATGCGAAATGACCGTTTTGCCCCTAGTGGTGGCAAAACGTTGACTTTTCAATCGGGCGGTCAAATGGACTTTGACCGATGACCGTGACGTAGTTCGTGACGTCACGAGTTCATAGACAGGTGGTACGTTCAATTCCGGCGTTCGTGGAGGAAGTTATGACGTTCGGAAGTTTAGGGGCATTTTGGTAATTTTGGTTAAATGGGGGTCAAAAGTTGACTTTTTGACCAGGATGTCCAATGGCCGAGGGCCGAGGACTGTTACGTAGATAAGGACGATACGAATCCATAGACAGGTGGCACGTCGAATTCGGACGTTCGACGGCAAAGTTACGGTTCACGGAAGTTCAAGTGCACTATTGCACGAATTACGAAACGAGTTAACTTTTGGACTTAGTGGGGGCCCAGATATTTAATACCTGCCCTATGGATGAGTGACAAGTGTCACCCATCCACATGCCCTCTCTTTTCCTTCATGCACCGTGCATTCCATTCTTCCTCATTTCAAACACACACACACAAAACTACCCGATCTCACATCCACCATCCTTCCATCTGTGCAACCCAAAACCCATCCATCCTTCATTCAAGCAACCAGGGATGGAAGAGGGGACTGAGGAGGTGGCTGGGCGGCCAGAACCGCCATCCACGGCGGCGAGAACCGCCATCCACGGCGGCGAGAGGGACAAGAACCCGTGAGGTTCACGGTGAGGCCCTTTTGATCCATTTTTACATTTTTGATGTTATGGTTCATTTCTAATGATTTTAATGAGTCCATTGAGTTGCTAGGGACATGTTAGGAAGGTTTTAGGAAGCTAGGGACTGCTGTGAAGCCATGGCTGCATTTTGAGAATTTTGAACCATTTGGTTCAAAATCAAACCTTAGGATTTAGGTGTTTTTAGGTAGTTTTAGGGATTGAAATGGATGGAAAACATCAAAATAGGAAGAAAGGAATCGAAAAGGAAGAACTAGGATGACAAATGGGGTGTCTAGGGCTGTGAACCGGTCACGCCGGTCCAGTTGGACCGGCCAAACCAGGTGAACCGGCCATGAACAGTAAAACCGGTCTGCTGGAGGTTGGAGCCAATGAACAGTATTTTCGACCTTCTTGGGGCGCGTGAGGGCGCGTGAACAGTAATTTGGGAAAGTGTCCAACACGGGAAATCTTCTATTCGATGTAACGAAGATTTTGGGACTGGTCTCGCGTCAATCGGACATCGTTTCGATAGTTTTCGGGGTGTAGGAAGGTTTAGGGTCGGCTTAAAAATAGTTAAAAGTTCGGGAAAATTACGGGGCTTTGATGGGAGGTTAATTAAGTAGTTATTAACCTTCTATTAAAATTTGGACAGGTTTGGGAGTCCCGGTAATGGTGATCGGCTCGGGGAGCCGAATGGCACGCAAATCGAGGCGGCAGCTCGGACGGTCTGTGAGTGGACCTTGTTTTCTAAATTGGTGCATGCATAAATGTTTATTATATGTTTTATTACTTGTTTGATGATGCCATGGGTGCATTTGTATGTGGTTACGTATAAGCACGTATTTCGAGGTTTCGGCCTTATACGGTGCTTATACGGGTCTGTATTTCTTTATTGATTTAAATGAACTGAATTTGGATTTCCAAATGATAAACTCGGGTATGAGACCCATTTGGTTTTGTCTCGGGCATATGACCTCAGATATCGGGCACGGTGTCCAACTGATGTCCTATGTTCGGGTACGAGACCCAGTCACTTTACGGTTTTGATTTCAGGTCAGGGAACCTTAAATGGATTCCCAGGTTCATGACGGTTTATGGGAACCGACATGAACCCTTGTTGGTTATTACGGTACATGACGATTTATGGGAACCGGCATGTTACCTGGTTATGTTATTACAGTACATGACGGTTTACGGGAACCGGCATGTTACCTGATTATGGATATTATGGATCATGACGGTTCAGGGGAACCGGTCATGAATGTTTATGTTATGTATAGATATGTTCGTCTACCTTCCTTTACTTCTATTTTCTCCTCTGGGGAGGGTCGTTGGCCTGGGTGGACCCCGGAGTAGTCACGGAGCACCGACTGAGTGGAGTCACCCCCCAGTTGGGTTCCTTACTCTCAGGAAGGCTATGATTACTATTACCTCGGGTAGGGTCAGTGGTCTACGGACATTGATCTTGACTTTGAGATGACTCGGATTGAGACCCGGGTAGCGCGCGCGTAGCTTTGGATACCGTGACAGGATTGGTTGTGTGACTTATATATATGTATGTGATGTATATATGATATATGATATGTGGTGTGTACAGGTGTGCACAGGATTTGAGCAGTGGCTCGTGTACTTGGTTTCTTTATGGTTTGGGGCCGAGTCCTTTATGGATTTGGGCAGTGGCCCGTATGGTCGTTTTTATTGTGGTCCTTTCGACCTTCGTTTATATCTGCTTTGGGCTTAGTCCCACATATGGTTTGTTTTGAATAAATGGTTTTCGAATGCATGCATGCTTTTTAGTGGAGGGTACAAATGTCTTCCTTATTAAATGTTTTCATAAACTCTTTGTTTTGTCCACTCACAGTTTTTAATGTTTTGACTGCCCTTCAGGTTGACAGCAGATGTGGACTGTAGCAGAGATCGAGATATCACATGCCTCCTCCGGATCCTGGCGTACTCTGATAGCCCGGGAGGGCAAAGGTCGGAAATATCCCTTGTCTGACACTTCGTGTCAGACGGGAGCAGGGTCATCCCTCGTTAATCCCGGGGGGATTGGGATGGGTCCTGTCAACGAACTCTCGAACTTGGAGTGCATTTGATTTGACGAGGAATCAGACCGAGGGTCCATTTGAGTTATACGATCGGGCCGAGGACCCCGTTGGTTTATGAATCTGGGCTTAAGGCCTAGTTGGTTGTAATATCGAGCTTAAAGCCCCGTTGACTATATTATCGGGCTTAAGGCCCCGTTGATTGTGAAATCGGGCTTGAAGCCCCGTTGATTTATGGTATCGGGCTCGAGGCCCCCTTAATGTGGTATTAGGCTTGAGGCCCTGTTGATCATGAAATCGGGCTTGAGTCCCAGTTCGGTTTATGAAATGAGAATTCGGGCATGAGACCCTGTTGAACTGAGAATTTAGGCTGAGGCCTGTGAAAGTGGATTTGAATCGAATTCGAGGAATCCTGTTAAGATGAATCGGGTATGAGACCCAGTTGAAATGTTTTAAGAAAGAAAGTGTTTTGAAAATGTATATATACCCACCATATGATTTATTTGGTCTTCTCCAGCTGTTGACTTGGAGAGTCACGATCTATAGACCAGAATGAATACCCAATAGGGAGCCCATTCCAAGAGTGGAAGTTATGATGTGGTCCCGGACCAGATTCCGGAGATACGCTCGGACTAGATCCCGGGATAGAGCTCAGACTAGATCCGGAGATAGAGCCACCCAGATGGAGAATCCCTGGGGGTAGACTCAGAGTGAGACCCCAAGTAGTGTGCACACTAGTATAGAGATGAATCGTGACATATATCGGGGATGTGTTCTCTAGGGGTTGTGTGCCCCTAGTTGGCATCTTCTCGAAAGTACCGCGGATGGGTTATACGTATGTCTATACGTATGAAGTTTTCTTACGGAAAGTGATTTGGGGCGGAGACCCCGTGTTCCATGTTTTAGAAAGTGATTTGGGGCGGAGACCCCGTGCCCCATGTTTAGAAAGTGGTTTGGGGAGGAGACCCCGTGTCTTATGATTTGCTTCTGGTTTTGGGTTGACACCCACGTGATGTGATTTGGGATGAGTCCCATGTGTATTTGATTTGGGCTGAGTTCCCATGTATTGATTTATGATTTTTGGGCTAAGGCCGTAATGGTTTTGTGAATGTTTTGATAAATGGTTTTTGAACTCATGCATGCTTTCTAGTGAAGGGCATAAATATCTTTTGTGAAATGTTTTTATTAAAAATGATTGTTTTGTCCACTCACAACTTTGATGTTTTGAATGCCCTTCAGGTTGATCGCGGATGCGGGCTGTAGCAGAGATCAAGACATCACACTCCTCCGCCTATGATCCTGGCGTACTCTGGAAGCCCTAGTGAGGGCTAGAGACGGATTTATCCCTGGTCTGACACTTCGTGTCAGACGGGAGCAGGCATATCCCACGTTAATCCTGGGGGATTTAAGACGGGTCCTGTCAAGTTGGTATCAGAGCAGGTTTTGCTCTTAGAGTACACGTAGATCGAGGATGTGATGTCTCTGTTGTCGTAACAGCTCGTCATGACACGACCCATCCCAATCCCCCCGGGATTACCCTGGAATGTGACGTGCTCCCGTCTGACAAGAGGCGTCAGACAAGGGATAACCGATTGCCATTGCCCAAACGGGCTTCCAGAGTGCGTAAGGATCGATGGAGGAGGTGTGCGATGCTCAAGTCTCTACTGCAGTCGTATCCGGAATCAACCTGAAGGGCATTAAAAACAAAAGCTGTGAGTGGACGAAACTAAACAATCCTGTTAAAAACATTTATAAGACATTGATGCCCCTCAGTAAAATCATATGCATGCACCAAAAAACAATAATCCCATATTTATTTAGAAATAACCATTAGGGCCTTAGCCCGGAACCCAAAGCATAGTTTCAAATTCCCAAAAGTCAATCCAACAGTTATTTCATCAATCCAGTAATATTCATTTATTATTTTTCCATCTCCGGCATCCCCGATGCCTAGCGTCCTAGACGCTTGACGTTCCAGACGTCATATCTCACGGTATTAAGCAACGCGTGCTGCCCGGGGTCTCACCGGGTTCATATCTCTGACATCCCCGATGTCTGACGTCCATGACGTCTAGCAATCCTGCTCCTGGATCACTATACGGTCCGGTAGCTCCGTATAATGAGCCCTCGCAGGCAATGCACCGTGACTTCTCCAGTGTCCCCGACACTTGGAGGAGACCAGGATATAAATATCCTCATATCGAGATGGTTTTATGGAACACATTTTATTATTCATTTCCAAAATATCACAAGGGCCCTGTCCCGAATTTCCATAAAACCGTCATAAGTCCAAATAGTTGAATCAAATCCGAAATAGTTTATTCAATTCCATTTTAGGGTCCCCGACCCGAAATCACATATATAAGTCAACTGGGCCCCTGGCCCGATTTCATAAGTCAACTGGGCCCCTGAACCGATTTAATAATTCAATTGGGCCCCTGGCCCGATTAACAAGTTAACTGGGCCCCTGGCCCGATTTTACTTTATCAAATCCGTAACCGTTTCATGAAATCATATCCATCCATATTTATGGAAATCAGTGCAAACCCAGAAAACCTCGATTCACGTGCAAACACGTAAATCGCCTCGAAATGCGTGAAAACATATAAATTCACTGATATCCAAAACAAATCATATAATCCCAATTATAAAAATCATGAAACAGTTATGCATGCATCGAATTTATAAAACCAATGTTCACTCACAGACCGTTTAACCGAGTGCCTCGATACGCGTGCCATAGGCCTTCCCGGGCCACACCACAATCACCGGGACTCCTAATCCTGTTCAAATCACATTAGAGGATCACTAACCTCATCATTAACATCCTATTCAAGTCCGATAATTTTCCTGAATTTTTAAGTATTTTTAAACTGGATTTAAAACCTTCGGACATCCCGAACAATAACGAAACGGGATCCGATCGACACGAAACCAATCCCAAAATGTTCGTAACATTGTATAGGATAAAAGTCATGTTGACCTCACCTCGAGATTCGTGCCCACGCGCCGTCACGCCCCGCCGTGAGTGGCTGCGCGTGAAAGCCACGCGCCTGCTACAGTGACTGCTACAGTCACCACCTTCACCCGTTTGTCTGGTAAACGGGTATGATTACCCGCGATAGGATCCGGTTCAATCTCACCCAATTCGACATCAATTCAATCCGTTCTTGATCCTAAAATAATCATCAACCAACCAATTTCAGTTCTGTGTCAATGATCAACATCAACCATCGATTAATCGTGTCAACAACCCGTGATCACCCAAAACGGGTCAACCACCAAAACTCCATCAATCCTCAACCATTGTCAAATTAACTTCATATGAAGCATATAAGGACTAACACGAACCAATTAGCATGATTAATTGAACACGACATTACCTCAATCACCACAACTCAAGCTTGAGTTTTCCGACCGTCCACCTCGTCCGTTCACGGCCCTAGGAGCCCCAAAGCTTGCCCCATTTGATCTGGTTCGACACGTTGAAGTTCCAGAAAGCTCAATCCATCCTCAATTAGGCTTGGGCTGGCCTAAAACTAGGAATTTGTATTTGAATTTCCCAGAACCCAGTTTCGGGTTTTCAGAGAATTCCAGCCCCAAACTCACTCATTCCTCTCATTCTCAATCTCAGTGAACCGCTCTCGACTCACTCACCATTCTTTTAATTCAATTCAGCCGTTAAAGGCGTCCAAAAGTGTCCTCAAATGACTGTGCAAAGTTCCCCTGCACTGACCCGAAAACATTAAACAACCAGTGCCCATGTCCTTTTGATCGATTGTCAGCACCAAACATGTGCAATTCCACCTCATACTGGTCCAATTAACTCAATTAAATTGATAAACAATCACGGGATCGATCGCACAAAGCATCCACCTTCACGGCTGTTCAATGAAACAGTGCCCCCCGTGAAATTACAATTCTGCCCTTGTGCAGAAAATTACCAAAATGCCCCTCACGCATCCTGACCCGTAACTCGGTCATACGGACTCCGATTGATGCGTGTCGCCTGTCTACGAACTCAGGGTATCGAGACCTTCCTAACGGTCCTCAGTCCTCGGCCATCGGACCTCCCGATCAAAAAGTCAACATTTCCCCTTTATTACGTTCAAATTACGAAAATGCCCTTACACTTCCGTACATCATAACTTTCACCACGAACGTCGGAATCGAACGTGCCACCTGTCTATGAACTCGTGACGTCCCGAACTACGTCACGGTCATCGGTCAAAGTCCATTTGACCATCCGAATTAAAGTCAACGTTTTACCACGCCCAGGGGCAAAATGGTCATTTTGCACAATTCGTCCAAAATCACACAACTAATCCCAGATCAGTAAATCACCATTAAATATTATTAAATCCCGATATTCGGAACGGGTTGTTACACGTCATCAATCTGATATTTAGGGTATTAGTACGAGGATTCGGTAGAATCGAACCTTAGTTAGATCGTAATTGGCACGTGGTGCGATAGTTTAAGGTTCGATTGACATGGGATGCCGCGTTCTTCGAGAGGTTGGATCCCGAGTAGGATCAGTGTTCGTGCGAATCCAACGGCTTATAGCCGTAGTGGCACTGGTGGATAGGATCCAGTGGATTAGTAGACACTGTATGACGACCCGAGAGTCGAGACCGTTGTCAGTCGTGTCTTGTCAGATTGGAGAGTGTGCTGCAGAGAGCAGCTGAGGTCACGGTTGACCCGAGTGAGATTGTTGGGAATAGGAACGTTGGACCTAATTTGGCATGAGAGGCCATGTTTCAGTGTGTCGAATCCTGGAGGGATGTCGACTGGCAGGAGATGCCGAAGTTGTTGTGGTGTGGCATGGTAGGATATGATTGCGCATGTGGAACTTGTGCAGTGTTGGCTCGGACTATGGCCAAGTTCTTGTAGGGGTCAGCGGCAGGGAACTGTAGCGTTACGAGGGGACGAGGTCCTCATATCGTGGTTCTTGGCTGGTATAGTACCAGTATTGGAGTATGACAACTCTTCAGAGTCGAGAGCGAGGGATCGGTCAGGATGATTGGGCTGTAGTGGGCAGCCGGGTTTGTGATAACCCTAGTAAGTGATTGATTGGACAAGTTACTAGGAGTGTGGTACTTGTCGACCTGATTCTGAGGTGGACCGATCAGTGGACGTTGCATGTGGAGTGGTTGGTACCAGCAGTGAGTCGACCGCATGGATTTGGAGTCTCGATAGCAGAGTGTTCCTGAGATTAGTCTGCACGAAGTTGTGGCAGACGCTGCTATCGATGAACATGATCGAATCTTATCGAGTTGGATGGACTCAGGTTTCTGTGGCGATTGAGGCGATGAGAGTCGTCAATCGTGACGAGGATACGGAGGTGCGTGAGTGACGCACGGTACGAGCAGTGGTTTTGGGAGTTGGCTCGGTTACCACCGAGTGCGATCGTAGGATGAGGTGTTGGACTTTGGGGTGTTGGCACACTTGCCACGCTACCTCTGTGGAGGTGACTGAGATGAGCGGGATGTACCTGGATAAGTGACATGTGCCCTAGATATCCTTGGATGGATTACACGAGAGTGAGTGCTAGGGTTGATCCCATAAAGTTGGGACGTGGGAACCAATATGCCGACGAGATAGTAGATCTACCCAGTGTGGCGATCATGTGAGTTAGGTGGGCACTGAGCGGGACAGAGAGGATCTCAAGTGGCTCAGTGCGAGGCACGGGGAGTACTTGGTTTGGGTGACCAGTTCCCCAATGATAGGAGACTTGAGGCACGAGTGTGTGCCCAGGAGTGGTAACGTTAAAGGACGAAATGCCTAAGTGGCGTTCGGATGAAAAATGTATAAATGGATGACGTGAGTGACGTCTTATGACGTGGGGGTCGGTTGGTCAGATATGGTGTTATGCATAGATTTGACTGCAGATCACAGCAGGAGCCTGTTGTGACTCTTCAAGTCGAGCGGTACATCAGGTTAAGATAAATTGACATCCTTTTGGATGTGCATAAACGGTATTGTTTGCCTATAGGACGCAAGAATGCTCGTGTAATGAGTGAGCTCAGTAATTGGAAAAGAAACATGTTTCCAACGTGATTGGAACTTCAGAATCAAGAGAAATTGTGATTGAGACGATGAGAATAGTACTTGATTCTGCATGGGTGATGGATATTCCGAGGTCACTGAGTGTGACTCTTTAGTAGATAGTGCTGGGTGTCGGAGGATGACATAGGATGAACTTTGATGTCCTCATCTTGGATTCTCTTGGATTCGTCCCTAGGTGGGACGACGAGGAGTGATATGACAGCTAAAGGGTTCAAAGAGGGTGTAAAAATCGAACACCTAGGTTGTGAGTCAAATTTGATTGACTTGAAAAGTAGATGGTATTTAGTGTCACTGGATGTGGTGAGTGAGTGTTTGAGATAACAAACATATGTGGTCTTGTGGGTCATCTTACGTCGATCGAAGAAGCTGATAGTAGATCCTAGGTGGATCGAGTAGTGTGGTGACGTTCTAGTCGATCGAGTTGACCAAGATGATCATGGCGTTCGTAAGTCGAGTAGACCGAGGTTTGATAGTCATTAAAGTGAATTATCTTGCCAATTATGCTAAGTCAGGAACAGAGGAGGACTGTATCGTGAGACAAGTAAGGAATCCCTTAGCATAGTCAGTGAGAAGATAAGACAGAAGTTGGTTATAGGAGTATATGATCTATCTTGGTTATGAGGGCAGAGAGTGTGTTGGTTTGCGGTGCGCCTGGTAACAAAAGATTGAGGTCCGAGCCGTGGTTGGAGTGCGGATAGTAGTGCATGATTGGATGTTACCCGAGTGCAGGACTGGATCACGCCGAGTAGTGCCTTATGGATTGTTGTAATAGGGATGCACCGGTGTGTTGTGCACGTTGGACGATGGGATTGACCATGGTCAATCGGTTATCGGGTCGAGAGTACCTGAGAGTATGCGTATGTTGTAGATTGGATAGAGTCCTAGGTGGACATGAGTGGCGATCGAATTATATCCGATAGTGATAGTTTGGGGACTTGAGTGAGTCAAGATTTTAGCATCGGTTGCTGAGTGACACGAGATATGATGTGAGGACTTGAGAGCGAATCGAGATCAAAGTGGCGCAGTGAAAACACAGTAGAGCTGGGAGTTGTTTACTGGTCACGATGGTTGTGACCTGTAGTAGTAATGGATTTAATCAGTATCCAATGCGTTCGGATAGGTGCGTATTGATGGGACTCTAAGGAGAGTCATCTTTGAGTATGGGAAATTGAGAGAATCGATTCGTGCGAGCATCGAGGTTGATTAAACCTGCGGCATAGGCCCGAGGCTGACCTGTGAGATGGGATTCGTGCCATTATGATGGCAAGATCTAGAGGATGTTGTCCGAATCAGAGGCTGAATAGGATATCAGCCCGGTTGTCGGATAAGAAATGTTGTCAAGCTGAGAAGCTGACTTCGGTTGTCAGATAAGAAGAACCATCAGGCTGAAAAGCCTATTGGACGATAACTTAGTAGAAATGACCTGTCGGAGTCATCGACATTTTGTCTCGAGTGAGACTTACGAGCCAAAGCGTGGCTGTGTCGGACGTGTACTGTTACACGGTTACTCTCATGCGTGTGTGGCGACTCGAGTCGAGGGATACAATTGGAATTTCACAATTTGGTCGTGGAATCGGGTTAGTTTAAATTTCGAGGACAAAATTCTTGAAGGGGGAATATTGTAACGACCCGTCCCGAATTATCGGGATTAATTAAGAATTAATGACGGATTAGCCTCGCTAATCGGAGACTAATCGAGGATTAGACGAGGACTAATGGACGCTCAGGGGTGAAATTACAATTTTACCCCTGAACGAGGGCAAAAAGTTGACTTTTGACCTGGGAGGTCCGATGGCCGAGGGCCAAGGGCCGTTACGTAGATTGAGTCGATACGAATCCATAGACAGGTGGCACGTAGAAATCGAACATTCGACGGAGAAGTTACGGTTCACAGAAGTTCGAGGGAACTATTGCACGAAGTTTGAGACGGATTGACTTTTGTCTCAAGGGGGCCCCAGATATTTTCCCAAGGCCCAATGGATGAGTGACAAGTGTCACTCATCCACTGGCCACCATTTTACATACATGCATATCATCCATTTGTCTATTTCATCCATCAAACTTGATCTCACCCAAAATCGTTTGAACCCAAAACCATTTTCCCTTACCTTCATGGTTGTGTGAGGAAAGAATAAGAGAGGATGACTGAGTGGTGGCAGCCGGATGGCCAGCCGTCGTGGACGGCGGCGATGGCCCAGAACTCAGGTAACCCGACTGCCCTGTTTTGTTTTTGAATTTCAATTTTTGGTTTTGAACGTTGGGGTTATTATCTAAGGATTAGGGGCTGTTTATGGGGTTTGTAGGATAGGGTTTGCTTGATTTAGGATGGTGGAAGACGGCTGAATGGCCCAGAAGTTCATAGGGAAAAATGGGTCGTGAAAGAGATTTCGAATGAGTCGGTTTTTAGGAGTTTTTATTAGTTTTAATCATATGAATAGGTAGGAAATGATGAACTACGAACTTTAGGATTGGATTGGATCGACATCGAGCTAGAAATAAGGGAGAAATGAGGTGGAACGGCCTTTCCAGTCGGACGGGACAGAAACCATGCGGACCGGTCGGACCCGGTTTGCCGAAGGTTGCGGATGACACTGTAGTAGGGCGCGTGAGCCACACGTGCAGCCCCTTTGGGCGACGCGTGGGGGCACGTGAAGCATTTCTTGGGGGAGGTTCCAACATGTGAAATCATCTATTCGATGTAACGAACATTTTGGGACTGGTTTCGAGTTGATCAAACATCGTCTCGATATAGTTCGGGATGTCCGAAGGGTTAGGATCGACTTTAAAAATTGTTAAAAATTCTAGAAAATTACGAGGCTTTAGTGAAGGGTTATTTAAGTAGTTAATAACCCTCTAAATTAATTTGGACAGGTTCAGAAACCCCGGAGGCGACGTTTGGCCCCGGAGAGGCTTATGGCGTGCATATCGAGGCGCGACTTCGGACGGTCTGTGAGTGGACCTTTCTTTCTAAACTTATGCATGCATAAATTTTTATAAATGTTTTAAATACATGTTTTGTGATGCCATGAGTGCATTTTTTTGTGGTATCCTAGGATTTACGTATTTGCACGTATTTCGAAATTTTCGATTTTATACGATGCTTGTACGTGCTAGGTTTTCAATGAGGGTTTAATGAACGGGTTTTGGATTTGGAAATATGAAATCGGGCATGAGACCCATTTGATTTACAAACTCTCAGACTTGGAGTCAATTTGATTTGACGAGAAATCAGACCGAGGGTCCATTTGAGTTATACGATCGGGTGGAGGGCCCCGTTGGTTTATGAATTCGGACTTGAGGCCCAGTTGGTTGTAATATCGGGCTTAAGGCCCCGTTGACTGTATTATCGGGCTTAAGGCCCCGTTGATTGTGAAATCGGGCTCGAAGCCCCGTTGATTTATGGTATCGGGCTCGAGGCCCCGTTAGTTATGAAATCAGACTCGAGGCCTCGTTACTGTGGTATTGGGTTTGAAGCCCTATTGATCGTGAAATCGGTCTTGAGTCCCAATTCGGTTTATGAAATGAGAATTCGGGCATGAGACTCTGTTGAACTAAGGATTTAGGCCGAGGCCTGTGATAGTGGATTTGAATCGGATTCGAGGAATCCTGTTGAGATGAATCGGGTATGAGACCCAGTTGAAATATGTTTTGAGAAAGAAAGTGTTTTGAAAATGTATATATACCCTCCATATGATTTATTTGGTCTCCTCCAGCCGTTGACCTGCAGAGTCACGATCCACATACCAAAATGAGTATCCCCATACGGAGCCCATTCTTGGAGTGGAAGTTATGATGTGCTCCCGGACTAGATTCCGGAGAGATACTCGGACTAGATCCGGAGATAGAGCTCAGACTAGATCCAGAGATAGAGCCTCCCAGATGGAGAATTCCTGGGGGTATACTCAGAGTGAGACCCCGAGTAGTGTGCACACTAGTATAGAGATGAATCGTGTCATATATCGGGGATGTGTTCCCTAGGGGCTATGTGCCCCGAGTTTGGCATCTTCTGCGAAGTGCCGCGGATGGGTTATACGTATGTCTATACGTATGAAGTTTTCTTATGGAAAGTGATTTGGGGCGGAGACCCCGTGTTCCATGTTTTAGAAAGTGATTTGGGGTGGAGACCCCGTGCCCCATGTTTAGAAAGTGGTTTGGGCGGAGACCCCGTGTCCTATGATTTGCATATGGTTTTGGGCTGAGACCCACGTGATGTGATTTAGGCTGAGTCCCATGTGTATTTGATTTGGACTGAGTTCCCACGTATTGATTTACGGTTTTTTGGGCTAAGACCCTAATGGTTTTGTGAATGTTTTGATAAATGGTTTTTGAATGCATGCATGCTTTTTAGTGAAGGGTATAAATATCTTTTGTGAAATGTTTTTATTAAAAATGATTGTTTTGTCCACTCACAACTTTGATGTTTTGAATGCCCTTCAGGTTGATCGCGGATGCGGGCTGTAGCAGAGATCGAGACATCACACTCCTCCTCCTACGATCCTAGCGTACTCTGGAAGCCCCGGTGAGGGCTATAGACGAAATTATCCCTGGTCTGACACTTTGTGTCAGACGGGAGCAGGCACGTCCCACGTTAATTCTGGGGGATTTGGAACGGGTCCTGTCAACTCAGCCCAAAACCAATCATACGGGACTCTGCCCAAATCACGACACGTGGGTCTCAGCCCAAAACCATTCTTAGTGAAATACCAAAACATAGAATACGGGGTCTTCGCCCTAAACCACTTTCTAAAACATAAAACACGGGGTCTCCGCCCCCAATTCACATTCCATGAGAGCTCATACATATAGACATACGTATAACCCATCCGCGGCACTTTCGAGAAGATGCCAACTTGGTGCACATAGCCCCTAGGGAACACATCCCCGATATATGTCACGATTCATCTCTATACTAGTGTGCACACTACTCGGGGTCTCACTCCGAGTCTACCCTGACACTTGTCACTCATCCATTAGGCCTGAGAAAATATCTGGGGCCCACTTGAGACAAAAGTCAAGTCGTCTCGTAAAATGTGCAATAGTTCCTCGAAACTTCCGTCAACCGTAACTTTTCCGTCGAACGTCCGAATTTGACGTGTCGCCTGTCTACGGATTCGTATCGTCTCGATCTACGTAACGATCCCCGGCCCTCGACCATCGAACCTCCCGGATCAAAAGTCAACTTTTTACCCTCGTTTAGGGTAAAATCGTAATTTCGCCTTAAACGTCCGTTAATCCTCGATTAGCCTCACTAATCTGTCATTAATTCTTAATTAATCTTGATAATTCGGGACGGGTCGTTACATTTGAGGTGTGTTTTTCGTATTTTGAACCCATAGAACTCTTCATAGGATAATGTAGATACATTTGGATGCGTAAAACTTGAAAATTGGACGTGAAATGAGGGAGCTCGAGTCGGGTAGAGTCGACCGGGTTAGAACCTAGTTGCAGGCTGTGGGTTGACCAAGCTAGGATTAAAGGTGAATACGCCTGCAATTGTGGCTCCAAGTGCTTGAGGTCTAGTCGTAGGGAGCCTAGGCAGCGCATGGGGGCGCGTGCCATGTCTCCTCAGTTTCTAGTCAACACGTGTTTTAATGTTTTTTATATTACGAATATTTTGGCACAACGTTTAAGTTGGCTGGATATCATTTAAGGGTATTTTTACGTGTTATAAGTGTTTTTATTTTGGTTTTAAATATGTATGTTATCCCGGGAATTTGGGAATTTTAATACGAGGTTATGTGTACTGTTAACGAGCCTTGCTTGTTATGTTTGATAGGTCAGACTGCTGCCGAGATTGCAATGGGCAAAATAAATGATTCTAAATGTGTTTTGATGAATTTTCGGATATGACTTGGTTTATGAACACGAACTTTTATGGATCTTGTGGAAACAGTATTTTGGGCTCAAACTCAGTTCGAAAATATTTCTGACTTGGTTTGAGTCATGGATTTATGTAAAATCAATTTTTCTTGGTTTTATTTATGTTTTCCATTATATCCATCCTCATGTGACGTAGCTCCCTCTGGACGTTAGTTTGGAAACTCATTCCCAAAGAGGTCACAATATGACATTACTTGGATGTGAGCAAATCCTTTGGAGACTTGATCCTAGGAATGTCATGATATATTATCACCCGAATGTAGATAAATCCCGGGTATACCACTCTGATGTTGTTTGATCTCAGGGATGTACTCAGATATTGCAAGACTCCATGCAAATCCTAAGACCGCTTGGATGTTGCAGGACTCCATGGAGACCCCCGAGTGATCTACGAATATCACATATTGATTATTGTGACTAATGCTCGAGTATTTGAGGATTGATTATACTTTATTACTAATATCTGTGTCCATATTTTATCGCATAATTTAAAATGAGGGATTTCAGGGAAATGAGGGCCACAGGGATTTTGTGACATTTTATGATTTTGTCGGTCCATGGCTTATGATTTAATTTTATTTGGAATTCAATTGTTTACATGTTACTAGATGCATGCACTTTTTTATAGCTGAAGGGTAAAGGTTTATTTTTTTCGAAGGCATAAGATTACCATTGCACACTCGTCCACTATTCTAGAGTAGGTTTTTGGTGCTTTTATTGTATAGTCACCTATGCTCTGCAATACCGTTGACTGGTTGATCTTGGTAACTCAATGGTTATACACAGTTAGTTATCCCTTATCTGACAGTTTTTGTTTTGTTATACTTTACTATTTAAGGGTATTTTCGAAACCTTGATTTAGTTGTCAGATGAGAACAAGATCTTTCATGATTATCAAAGTGTTTTTGGGAAAGGTCTTGTCACCAGGGTCGCCATCTTTGATGTTCGACGTCGACCTAACCTACTCCACCACCACCACCCACCAAACTTCTAATTTCCCATTTGTGATCACGACCGTACCAACGATTAGACTGAACACTCACTGACAGGATCCCACCCGAATACACAAAAATAGTACACTCGAGTCATGCTTGCTAGTTCATACCTCCGCCTCTCGAACCTCAATTTCCGTGCAATGGCCCTAGCGGGTTACAAAAACCAAGAAAACATATGAGTGAACAAAAAGAAATGTTTTTAAAACATAATTTCAAAACATCCAGCCTTTATCCTCCGTTTTTCAAAACTTTGCATGCATACGAAAACCATTTCACTTATATTAAAACAAAACACAGTTTATTTCCTCAAATCTGTGAAAACATTTGTAAAGAAATTAACTGGAAATCAACTGTAACGACCCGTCCCGGGAGTCGGGATTAGCGACGGATTAACTTATTTAATCGGTGGTTAGTTGGTTACTTTGGACATTAGGCGCAGAATGACGATTTTGCCCCTAGTTTGGGCAAAATGTTGACTTTGAGTTCGGACGGTCAATTGGGCATTGACCGATGTCTGTGACGTAGTTTGGGACGTCACGAGTTCGTAGACAGGTGGCACGCCTGATTCCGACATCCGAGGTGGAAGTTATGATGTTCGGAAGGTTGAGGGCCTTATCGTAATTTGGTTTAAAGAAGGGGAAAAGTTGACTTTTCACACGACAGAGTTTTTACACGTAGATCAAGGACCGTTAGGTAGATCTCGTCGTCCTGAGTTCAACGACAGGCGGCATGCTTTCCTCGGACGTAGGACGAGTAAGTTACGGGTCTAGAACGGTGAAGGGCGAAATGGTAATATTGACTCATAGGGGCATTTTGGTCTTTTTGGTGCCTTGGGATTTGTGCAAAGGAGATGAGGACAAGTGTACAGGAGGGATTGGATATTTTTGGATTTGGACCACAGGATTGTGACATGTGGCAGTTGGCTAGAGGCTTCTACAAGTTGCACGGGCAAAATTAAAAGTGGGCCGTGTTCTTTGAGTCGTGCACGAGGGAGAAAATAGAGAGTGAGATTGAGGGAGGAATTGATCAAATTGCAGAGAGAGTGTGAGTTCTTAAGAGTGAGTGAGTGTGACCAGAAGTGTTTGAGAGGAATGGAGTGTCTGGGGACGTTTGGAAGGTCAAGTGGGTGTGTGCAGCGAGTGGGAAAATCAGATAACAGAGAGGGAGTTTGGTGGTGGTGCTGGCGTGTTTCGATCAAGCGTGACTGGTGGTGGTGCTCAGAGGACGGTGGAGTTGTGCTTGACAGGTTAGGCACGACGGAGCTCACGGTGGTGGCTTGAGCGCAGGTAATTGCTCGATTTTCTCTATATGATTTGTTTTGCCGTTAAATTTCAAACTGAAAGTCGTGGCTTTTGGGACTGAGTCGAAGGGTATGTAAGTGCGAGTTAGGTTCAGTAGGTTCCTAGGAAGCTCTAGGGTTCGAAACCGTGACAGGGGATTGCACGGTGGGCTGGGAGCTGAAACAGGGTTTTGGACGGGTTTTAGTTCGAGCTTGAGGGAGGTGGTTTAGAGGTCGTGTTATCGTGTTTGGTTGAGTGGAATCGATTACTAGGAAGGGTACGAAGTTACTAGTGGGAAAAGGAGCAGAAACGGCTGACGGAAGGAGGAGAACTGGTCACGCCGGTTCAGACCGGTCGAGGGCTCGAGGAAGACGATGAACAGTGCCACTGTGCCAACGTGTAAGGCCCACGCGCAGCCACTTTGGGCGGTGCGTGGGGGCACGTGGGGGCTGTTCTGGGGAAGTTTCCAACATAGTTTTTGGTCTAATCAGTGTAACGAATCTGTTGGGACAAGTTTCGGGACAATCGGACACCGGATCAGGTTAGTTCTAAGTGGTCGAAGGTTTAGGGTTCCGTTTAGTTACGTTTTAAGTCCGGGGAAAATTGGGGAAAATTAGGAGAAACTTGGTGGACGTGCTAGTGACTCGTTTTGGTGACTATGGACAGGTTCGGGAAAGCCGAGGATAGTGGAATGGTCAGAAACGGTGGAACTGCGCCCGTATCGAGGCGACGTCGGAATGGTCTGTGAGTGGACTTTATTTTCTAACTCTTGATGCATGCATATATGTTTTTATATGTTTTCTATACGTGATTCTATGATTTGATTTATGATTGTGATGGTTTACGGTTTTTGCACGTTTTTCGAGGAAATTACGGAATTTCACGTTTTACGAGATTTTAGGGAATATTGTGATTTGAACTTGGTTTTAAGGATTTAGTTTCGGGATTTGAAATATGAATTAATATCAATGATTTAAAAAGGATTTCGGAAAAGTATTTTCGGAAAAGTGATTTCGGGTTTGAAGCCCAGTTCAAAAAGTGGTTTTGAGAAAGAAGATTTTGGGTTTTGGAATCGGACTTCCGAATGACGATTCGGAGTTCGGTTTGGAACTTTAAATGGATTTTCAGGTTTGGGTTCAGAATGGTTATTTCGGATGTTAGCTCACGGAATGATGGTTGCGGACTCGGATCTGGAAAGGAGATGGATATGAGTTCTGGGTTTGGATTCGGGATCCTGATGAGATTGCAGATTCGGATTCGAAAATGGAAAAAGGTTTTCAAACGGTCTGGATGTGGATTTAGAAACGGTTTTGGATTGGATTTGCTAGATCTGGTTATTGGGTTTAAAGACCCGGATTGAGTTTAAAGACTCGGGAGTTTAAAGACTCGGGAGTTTAAAGACTCGGATATTGATATTTTCCCCCGTATGCCTGTTGAGTTTAAAGACTCGGGAGTTTAAAGACTCGGATTATATTGAGGCCTGGATTGAGTTTAAAGACTCGGGAGTTTAAAGACTCGAATAGATCCAGCAGGTTCGATGGATGGAAATGTGGTTCAATATGTTTTGGTTTTCTCTGTGATTGATGATGACGGTTTTCAAAGATGGTTTTCGTTGGTTATAATGGTTTTTCGATGGTTTTGGGCTGAGGCCCGGGAATTGGAAAAAGAAACTACTTGGTTTTCTTATATGGTTTTATGACATGAATTGGATATGCATGCATTGGTTTTTGAAACAAAGGGTATAAATGTAATTTTTTTATTGAACTGTTTTCTAAATCATACTTTATTTTTGTCCACTCACAGTCTTTTTGTGTTTCGATACCCTCCAGGTTGTTACGGCGCGAGCTGCCTGTCGAGAGAGATGGAGACATCACACGCACGATCCACAGTAGATTCGGCACACTCTGGGAAGTCCGGAAGCTTCGATACGGTTGGTTCGAGAATCTCTTGTCCGACTTACGTGTCACATGGAGGTTGGACGTCAGTTTAGCTTTCGTGTCATGCGTAAGTTAGACGGGATCGGGATTTAGCCCTTAATCGCGGAGGATTAGGGGTGGGTCCTGACATCAACTGTCACCTAATCCATACATATCACAATCAATCCATCACCATGCACAACATCAATCATCAATACCACAACACTACTGGCAAGCACATCACTCACTTGGGATCTGGAGCCCATCTCGATGCTTGAGTGAGGACCAAACCAGTTAACAAGCATCATAACATACATCATGTATCACAAAGCACCATATCAACCACACACAATCAATCCATATCCAATATCACCACATAATTCACATATAGTCAATTCAACGTTATCACAGTACTCATGGACAATTTGAAAACAAACATTGAATAGAATTTCACAACTTAGAAGAATGTACTCACACATTATTCCTTTTCCCAAAGGATAATACTTGCATCCATAAACATATATTATAATCATTTATTATCATCTCCTAAATAATCATTTAGAAGTCATATCTACAAAAATTCAATAATTTTGGATGTCCTTTAATCATTTATATTTATCGAACAATTTAACAGTGCTAGTAAAAAGAAAGATTCATATAGTAAAGCGCTCATTTATCATTTATATAATAATCTTGAAATGATGACTAATGAATTGAACAGCCCCAATTATGATATATGTATTGTATCAATAAAAAAAGGTGTCACAATGAGTACGATTACAGATGAGATGTAAGTATTATCTTCCAAAAAATTTTAAAAATTTCAATAATCAACAAGGGCTTGAGTTTTCCCTCCACATATATATATACATGGGCAAGTTAGCTAGCCCTTGTCACTGACCAAGAAAATAGGATGTGGCCGGTGCACCTTTTGCTAAGATCCGAGCATGCCATCAAAACTTGTCGAGACAAACATCGCTTATGGACAATTTGGCACACCCACTACCGGATCCCATCACTTATGCAGTACATGGTACATACTATGGACCACATAACAGTGGAATGCAATGAATTGGTGCTGCAAATGACAAAGAGTAATTGATAATAAATATATAACTTTTTTCTTGTTCCAAGATCGTTTGAAGGAAACAAGATCTGATTATTGACTCCACTCTCCAGCTAGTTGACACGCGTATGTGGGTGGGGGTAGAAACTATCACTAGGAAGTGGGAAGTTGAAAATGATATGCGATCAAAGTATCAAACCGCTTAGTTATCGAGCATGACTATGTTTTCTTAGTAAACAATCACACTATAGGTATATAATTTTTTTTACTTAATATGAACAGTTTTTTATTTTTTTAAATTAAGTGAGTCACATTCAATCATAAAAATTATGACACATCACAAAGAAAAAAAAAAAACTTAAATGAAATTATGAAATAGCGCAAATTTCGAATTCACCTTTACAAAAGAAAGAAATATTTCAATTTTATAAAGAAAAATTATAAATAATAACTTAGAGGTGACGCTATTGCCTTTTTTACACGAAACTTAATTCCAACATGGCTATGAACCCTAACTAGATTGAGATTACTAAATTAGGAAAATTCAAAAATGCTCTTAAAATTTAAAACACTTTTTTAAAAAAATTTCAAACAAATAAATTTTCATAATTAAAAGTTCTATATAATCACAAGAAAGTAATATGACTCGTCTAGTCGTTATTTCGAAACGATATAATATAATTTAATTTGAAATTCATAGGTCAAATGTGTATAAATTGATTTTTTTTTTTAGTATTAAGTATTCTTCGATCATCTTTATCATTTATTCTACATCATTGTTATGGATAAACCTAAAAAGGGTCTCGACAAAACTACTTTAACACAGCCACCATGATCATAGCTGTTGATGCCAAAAATGGCACCAACGAGACCGAGAAGACGACGCATAAATATTAAGACACTAACACGTACGTGGTTCACCCGAATAGGGCTACATCCACGGGACAAACTTTCCGAGATAGTATTATTGATAATAGTAATGTTTACATATTTGTGGCCTTGAGCCATTAAGGGAGATATGGAAAGGATGTCTCCAAATGATGTGGTGGAGTTGTATGAGTTTTTTTACAAATGAGGGGGATGCCCTCCTTAAATAGGCAAATGCTAGGGTTTCCATTGCATTATGGAATTCGTATTGGATTTAGGCCCGGCCCAAGTGCGGGGTGAAATCCCGCACGAACAGTAGTCCCCCAAGTCCTTAGTGAAGATAGTGTCTTCGCTAGGGACTTGAACAGTAGACCGAATATGGGCCGAACTAAGTAATTGTTGATCTGGCTCGAACCCAACATGAAGCGTCATTCAGTATGAAGTAATACTCAGCAAGAGATTGTCCTCATCGCGAGGCTACTCGAAAAGGGAAGACACTCATCGGAGGCTGCTTAGCTTGAGGTGATCGCTCTGTGCGAGGTTGCTCGATGCGAGGGATGCTCGGCTAGAGGCAACCGTTATGTGCGAGGATGCTCGGCTAGAAGGCGGTTGCTCCGTGCGAGGTGGCTCAGCTAGAGGCAATCACTCATGGAGGCGGCTCGACCAGAGATATCATCCATTGCAAAGTAGCTCGGCTAGAAGCACTACTCATCGTGAGTATTAACTCAATGTGAAGTGAGCATTCGTTGTGAATTACCGAGGGGCACATGGGTGCAAATTGTCATGGGCAAAATAGATTAATCACTCAGGTCGATCGACATTTGAATGGCTCAGTCATTCCTGAGAATCAATAAAAAAGTTTGAGAAAATAACGTGATAATTAATAATTAGCAATTCTCAAAGCTAATATAACAATAACATCCTTAATTGTTAGAAATGCACTAATTAAGCACGCAAGAAATGCATTAATTAAGCACGCAAGAAATGCATGTGACATAGTTTCACATTCTTTGTTAAATGCCATATGAAATTGGGCTTTCAATGATATGTGTACAAAAAACAAAAGCCCAGCCAAATTTAGTTAAAGGTAAAAATATGTGGGAATTGGAAAAGTTCCATCGAGATTTTAACTTGCATGGCATGGTTGCACTTAGTCAAATAAAATATATTAATGGGTCATAAAATAATTAGTCTAATATAATAAAATCAGCATAAAATATATGTTAAGAATAGATATAATATTTTATTAAATATTAAATGAGTATGCAAGGAGACTTATCTGGAGCCTCATCGCACGCAACCACGTAGAGTAGTGAAGGTGGAGAGGTGTGGCGGTGCACGACCGGCGATGGTGGTTATTAAAGTACACATGGGTGAGCAGATCGAAGTCCCCTGGTGCTATTGATGGTGGCGGTGCTTTTGGGAGACACTGAGAAAGGCTGACTCGTGCTCGCAGCCGTGAGGACGTCGACCACCTCCGACGAAAATGAACAGCCCAAGTGGCGTGTTGATCTGGAGGCAGAAGAGAGCCGACGTGGTGGTCGCACATCGACGGTGGCACGATGGTCTTGCGAGAATGTTGCAGGCTGTCGTTCGCTCGCCACGGTGGCGTTGGTGGTGGTGCTTTCGACGTCCATGGTTGACGGTGCGCCGGCGCTGCAGTTCTTCCCATCCTCTCGGCTAGTCTACAGCCCAAAGGTGTGTGTACCTTCGCTCCCCTTTTTCTTGTTGTTCATTTGGATTTCCAAAGCCAATCAAGATTTTCACTTGCCTTTTTGCTTTTTTTGTGGCTGACCTTCTGATTTAAAAGTAAATGTTACTTACTTCCTCTCACAAAGAGAAGTGGGGTAGAAGACAAATGAGATTTGTGAAAAACTGCGACCAAGCTCATCCATTTGGAAATTATACAAATCAAGGCTTATGACTATTGAGTTAGCTTTTGTGAGTAGGAGAGGGTTTTTCGACTTTGGGTTTTGACCACAGAGAAGAATGGATCTCCTGGGTTATTTTGCCAGTGCGCAGATCTGGATTTTTGCTTGGTGTTCTTGAATATTAATGGTGTTTCTACATGTGAGTGAAAAGGAAAAGGAATCCGACATGGATTTTTGTCACGATTCCCACAGACGGCGCCAAACTGTTGATGCCCAAAATGACACCAACGAGACCGAGAAGACGACGCATAAATATTAAGACACTAGCACGTACGTGGTTCACCCGAATAGGGCTACGTCCACGGGACAAACTTTCCGAGATAGTATTATTGATAATAGTAATGTTTACATATTTGTGGCCTTGAGCCATTAAGGGAGATATGGAAAGGATGTCTCCAAATGATGTGGTGGAGTTGTATGAGTTTTTTTTACAAATGAGGGGGATGCCCTCCTTAAATAGGCAAATGCTAGGGTTTCCATTGCATTATGGAATTCGTATTGGACTTAGGCCCGGCCCAAGTGCGGGGTGAAATCCCGCACGAACAATAGCTATCCCCACTGGAACCAAAATAGCATGTATTAACTGTTCTTCGATCATCTTTATCATTTATTCTACATCATTGTTATGAATAAAAAATATTGTAATATTCTTGACTTTTTATGTATATATGTGTGTTCTACGCTTCTACTTGGCAATAAGTTAGGAATTTTCTTAAACCTTTTGAAGTTTTTAACAATAAAAGTACATTGGAAAGGTGAAAATCATATATAGGTAGATGAAAAGATATGCATTTATAAGTTAGTGAATGCAAAGGTGCTTGAGAATTATTAATTTGATGACCTTTGATGTTATTTTTAAGTCGGTATCTATTATTTTCTTTAACTAACATTAAAGGACACGAGACGTCTTAAAATAATTGTCACCTCCTTTCGCCTAGTGGAAACATATTGATGGTGGCAAATACTAAATACAAAGCAGACCTGCCAAATAAAACAGAATACAAGTAAATACAAATCAACTTGGGTGATTATCGATGTCTCTGTTTGCTTCAAATTTTCTTTTCATTACATCATCATTTGCCTGATACAAATGAGACTGAAAAAATAATTAAAATTACAATAAGTTATTATCAATAGTTCTGACCTAACATATCATTTTTCATTTGCAGAGTAAATTATTATTATACTATGCATAATTTTATTTTTATTTAAATTTTTTAATATTTGTGTATTAAATAAAATAAGACTTATTTCAAATTTTTTTTTATTCAAAAGTCCCTAAATATAATTTGTAAGCAATAAATTCTATATCTATCATTTTATATTTTAATAAAGAAGACAAGTGAGTTATTGAGAATTTATTAATCAATTAAAAATAACATTGTCTTTTTTGTCCTTTTTGCCCTATGTGCCTTTTAGTGTTTGATTTTTGCATATAATAAATATTATATATAGTTACTATATATATTGTATATAGTTATAATTGAATTTTTTTCTTAAAATAAAATAATAAAGTCTGTATTGTATGAGATTCAACCGTAGGGTATATAATGGGAGAGGGGGGGAGGGAAGTTGAGATGGTGGTGGAAAATTGTACGCCATAGGGTTTAATTCTTGAATTTTGTGTCAAAATTCAAGAATTAAACCCTAAACTATACGAAATTAATCAAATTATTTAATATCGGAAGATTTTTTTAATTTAAAATTTAAAAGTATTTTTAAAGAATTATTGCTTTTAATTATCTTACTTTAAGATACTCATATTAATTTTAAAATGAGCAAGTGAAAAAAAAAATATAAATATGAGTAATGTTTTCATAATTTTTAATATAATCTTATAATAAAAAAATAATGTTGAAATCATGATAGATTTTGGAAAGTACTTTTTAAATTGTTGTTGGACTAATTTACAATTGTATGATATTAGTTGTAATTTATATCAAAATTATGGTCTATTTTAAATTGTATAGCCCTTTGACTAGTCAAAAGACCTATAAGTTTAATTGTTCTATATGCAAATTTTTAAATAAACTTATATATTAATAAGGACCTATAAATTAATTACCCTTATTCTTATCTAGCATGAGAATGTCATTCCTTCTCTTGAATTGAATCATCCTATTTGTTAAATTTAAGGGTAACGTCAAGCCATTTTTCGACTTAAAATTAATTCGTTTTATTTGATAGATTGTCACTTAATGCTATAATTCAATAATATTGATCTCTATGCATAGTATGTACGTGAAAACTTTTAAGTTCATTTTTATTAATAAAAGATTCAATGTGTATAATATATGTACTCTTAATATATATATATATATATATATATTTTGATAGAATATTTTTTGATTGATTTGAAATGATTGTTACTATATGTTCCAAACTCAATGCAACGAAATTGCCTAAGATAATAAATCACATCAATTCAATCAAAAAAAAAAAAAACTTAAACAAAAATGATGAATTTGGAATAATATAAGAATTTTTTTTTATAATAAAACTCAGTCGATATGTTCTCTAGTTCACTTCATATATATATATATATATATGTCATACGGACTTTAGTATTACGTTTGCATTGCATCTTATGCTCGTTTGATTCCATGCAACAATGCCGATCGATCAGGATCACCAACATCAGAGATGGGTTGTTGCCCATATGACAAGGAATTAGCATATGCGAATGAAAATAATTTTTGAGTATACGCTATATTTAAAACATTAATATATATTAAGGAGAATTGTTGGAACTTTATATTAATATTAGTTATAATTCATAAATTTCATCATTAGTAACAAACGTCCATGAATTATATCCAAATGTTTAATAGTTCCGTTAAAATTGTTACTTTTTATGTTAAAAATAAAGTGAGATAGTCTTTCCAATTATATTTATACAATTCCCTCCATTCAAGCTAAATGAAACCTAAAATTTTATTTTTCCATAAATATCAATCCATAGATGTTTGAAAGTTCTAAGGGCACTAACTAATTGTAATAATTGATTAAAATTAAAAGAAAGAACAGAAAAAATCTGGAAAAAGTTCGAGTGTATATGCATATTTTCGTCACTAGAGGTCAAGAATATTGTTAGTGGCGAATCTTTCTAATAAACAACGTCACCAAATCATCTTTTTCAACGATGATCGTAAAAAATTCGTCACTAAAGATGCTCTTCACCTTTAGTGATAAAAATGCATATACATTCAATTTTTTTTTTCTTCAGAAATTTGTGATTTTTTTTTCTTTTATTTTTAATCAATTATTAAATTCATGGCCTTGAAAATTCCAAAATATCCGTGAATTCAGAAATTAATAATTTGAGTTTGCATTTAGGTTGAATAGATGAAATTATATAAATATACTTGAAAATATAATCTTACCTTTATTTTTAATAGAAAAAGTTAACAATTTTAACGGAGAGATAATTTCCCCATTCTCTACGTATTATTAATAATTGTGAAATTCTCATAATATTTTATCTTTTGAGAGGCTGGTTGGTTTATTCGATACTGGAATCAGGCTATCATTTAGGCCAGAGGCAACTGTGGGCTGGGTGGAAATGGAAATCAGATTCCCTTGAAGTATATTCTAGGAATCTACTTTCCAATTTGAATGGGAGAGAATTTTTGCACAAATAATAGTAACAGTGGGTTAATTGTGGACTGAGAATCAAGCATCTTCCTTATACGGCCAATTTTCCATCTAGAGAGGTACCTTTTTGGACTGATCGACTGGTCGGTCAATTTTTCAGCATAGGGGCCTTGGAATTTTTATGACCCCAAAACAAGAGAGATCTTAGGATAAGACTGAATTATTCTTTTGGGTTTGAGTCATATACCATGACTATAACATTTATACTTTTGAAAAATTAATAAATAATCATAAATTATAGGTTTGACTCATATACCATGGTTTGTAAAATTTAAATTATATTATTTTTATAAATAAATAAAGCAGAGACTGAATGTTACTAAATTAATAAATAATCATAATTTTGAATAAAATTAGCTAAGTTTTGAAATTATTCTCAAACATTTATAAACGATATATCCATAATTTATCTTTACATGTGGTCGAAGATTTTCAAAGCTTGTCACCGAGAACCACTTCCAATTCCTTAAAGATTGTAAGCTACATATGTTGAGACGAGGAAGGTTCCTGAACTTGACTTTTTTATGGGCTAACTTGAATGTTAGATGTAAAACAAATTCAACGGTATAAATAAATTTTATTAATAAATATACACAATGAGTCATACCCTTCAAATGCATCTATATACATAAATGAAAATTTCAATAAAAAAATTACACAAAAAATCATAATTAAACTTGCAAGTACACATTATCACTTTTTAATTTTAAATTGTATCATTCGAAACTTAAGAGTGTCAAGATCCTCCATTATCTTTACGATACTAATAGTATAAGTAATGTTTCTTTCAACGTAGATGGTCATACAATTAAGAAATCCATCACTTATTTTATTTAATTTGAAGTCGATTTTTTATAATTCACATGGATGAAAAAACTTGTTTTGTTATTAATATTGAAACATGAAGAGTCAATACATGTCGAATGAACCTATAAATCAAACAATAGTTATCTATCAAAGTCGTTTTCATCAATATTTGACATAACTCAAGAAAAGTGGGGATTTTTACCCAATTAAATCAAACATTCAATATCAACAATTAGCAAAGCATTTATTAACCTTACTTCCCATAATAGCAACTAGCATGTGAATACAACTCTCATAGTCATAGCCTTATGTCTCAATTACTCATAAAAAAACCCAATTTCAACTTCAAATTATCAAAACTAAAAAAAAAAAAAAATCTCTAATACTTAAATTTCCAAAGCCAAAACTCTTCATTCAATTTATATTTAAAACTAATATTAGAAAATAATACTTTATGCTTCGAAGATTATAATAGATAAACATAATAAAATTTTGAAGAAAACAAAGGGGAAAAAATTGTGAGATTGATGAATTTGGAAAAGAAAAAAATTGTTGAAATGGAGTGCATAGTTTGTTGATACCTACTTTTCACTTTGAATTTGAACTTTTGAGATTGATATGATATTATTTAATTATGTGTTAGTTTATTGTCGACGCCTCTATCATTTTCTTGATTCATTGTTACCAATAGAATCCAAAATCCTTTCGCTAAAGAAGACAACCTAAAAAGTTAGTGGAATACCATTAACTCTTTTGCGTGATGATTTTTCCTTTAACTAATGCTCCCTCTGTCCCTGGATGTTGCAAAAAAGACTGCCATAATAGCCCTTTTGGGCTATTTTAAGATGCTGGTAAAAGGATGAACTTGACCCAATGAGCCCAACCAAATTAAACTTCTCTCTTCTTATGGCCCATCCTCAAATGCACTTCATGCCTCCTTGGAGGAGAGGAAAAGAAAATTGAAATAAATTCTTACACAATCTGGTTTTTATCGATTTGTGTGTAAGAATTTGTTTTGTAACTAAAAGTTAATGCAAAAAACACACAATCTCATATTAATGCAAGTATTTCCTCTCCTCGGTCCTCAAATGGTAGCATCAAACACTTCACATTGTTGTTTTATATACAAATAATATTTTACTTTTAAATCACAAAAAAGAAATGCCAATGTCTTCAATAATTGTATTGTTGTTATCATAAATTATATCATTATATTTATAGCCAGAACCGTTAGTTACGTTTTCTTTGCGAATACCATGTGTAATACGCTAGGAGAAGATACACAAATTATCTTTGTTAAAATTAATTCAAATTTTGGAGGGATTCATCCCTGGCTGAGAAGCCTTATCACGAAGAGATCTAACGTTATGCAATGTTTTCAAAAAAGTCAATTTAGTTGATTTTCTAATAAGAGTTTCTTGAGAGATGAGCGAAATGAGGAATCCACCTGAAGAAGGGCTCACGTTTATAGCATCCGATCTAAATCCTTATTTTAAGAATACGAAGGGATATGAATATAATAATATCAATTTTAAAGTTAACGACAATATTTTCATTTATAAAAGGCATGAAATAGATTAGGTTCCAAAGTTTTCATTAGCTATGCTAGTGAGCTTGACATAGCAACCATAATTTATAATGAGTCTTGAATTTAAATTCTCATAAGATGAGCAGATAAATTTTTGGTATAATTGTCCCATATCACGTGAGGTTATTAATTATATTTATTATAATTTTCAATAATAGTAAATTAAAAAATATTGCGTATATAAGTTTTACATAAGTCTGTAAATTCTCTTTGTTTTAAGTTTATTTATAATTTTTATAAAAAATAGAAATTTCATTTTCGGAAAAATATTCAGAAACTTTTATACTTTGACAATGTGATCAATTGTACTTTTCTCGGAAGATTTATGAATCAACCTGGTCCCAACAAAAGCAACTAAGCAAAGAACAACCAGAAGCAAAGCACTATCCCAATTATAAGACGCCACGTAAGCAATTACAGATTAACTGCGTACAACGGATAGGTACCATAGAACAGCTCTTTTCTGACTTCGTCAAACATTTATCACAACCAAAGTTATCGGCTAGTCCGCGCAGTAGTTCTCTCTCTTCTTCCAATCTATATCCGTGCTCGCCCCATAAGCTATTTGCAGCTTAAATGGCGTCCGTACTGAATACGGTGTCGTCCATTAGACTATCAAAGTTCAACATTAGCCGAGTTCAAACTCAGTCCAATTTGGCGCCGATTTCTGTTTCGTTCACCAGTGAGTTCACTCCTTTATTTTCTGTTTGGTTTCCGAGAATTCAAAATCCAGCAAACACTGTTTGAATTACATTTGAAGCTGCCCATTCAGTCACTGAAAATTTTAATTACGTTTCATTTAAGTTTTTCTTAGCAATCAAATAACTGGTGAGATTAACTCATTGAGCTTCGGATTGTCTGTTTTTCTTCCCACTGTGATGAGTCTGTGAAATTTTCAGGAAGGAGGCTTACGGTTAAGGCTGCGGAGACCGATACAAACGAAGGTCCATTATTTTATTAATGCATCTACATTTTTTTTAAAGAGAATTTTGATAGAATAGGAGTGGATTAGTAGTAGTGTAGTAGTGAGAGGTTTTGGGGGTTTATGGTGGCTATGCGTGGTTTTTTTAGCAGTTGAATCTCCGGTACCAGATAAGGCACCGGCTAAAGATGGTTCAAGCTTCAATCAGCTTCTTGGCATTAAAGGAGCTTCGCAGGAAACCGTAAGTCATCAATGATGGCGCATTATATGAGTTTTAATACCTTTTGTGTGTGTGTGTGTGTTTGCATAAACTTGTTCCATTCAGATGATGCTAGAAGCTTAACTTTGTTGAGGAGCTGGAAAAATATCTCTTTTTGGTAGTGGCTGGAAAATCTTTTATCTATGTGTGAGAAAATCTGAAGCGGGTGAATGATTAGCATTTATTTCAAAAAATGAAAACACAAGGTAGATTGAAGATGGTTGGAATAGATTGATATTTCACATCAAGGCATTTTGTTTGCCAAAATTTATGATCAATGTAATGATTAAAGTGGATAATCCTTGTTTCAGTGTTTTTAGTTGAAATGCTTTTGCTAGTGGATATTAAGTTGATAAAATTATAATGGCGAGAAAAGTTGAGCCAAGAGTTGATTTGAAATGTGCAGAATAAATGGAAGATTCGTCTTCAGCTGACAAAGCCTGTAACTTGGCCTCCACTGGTATGGGGAGTAGTTTGCGGAGCTGCTGCTTCTGGTATGCTCCTTGTAAATGACTGAGCATGTGTAGTTCAAAGTTTCTTGTAACCTTATACTGTTGGTTTCATGATTGGAAATTGTCTATGGAGCTATTGAAGTTCCCTACAACTTACAATGCACAGACATATTTTTCTTTCCTATGTTCTCCGGATTCGCATTTCGAAGGCATGGTTTACTTTGGAAGTTCCTGAAGTAATGCTGCCATATTATTGTGTTTTTTCTGTTCTTCATGAATGCTTTTTTCATTTTAATATTTCTACTAGAAAAAGATGACATTGTCTCTGGCTTGGTCAGTTAAGCCTATAATTATATTAACCACAAATATATTATTCACTTGCTGATTTTAAAGATTAAACGGCCACCAGAATATTTTCCTTTTATAATGAATTTGGTCACTATTTGGACTTGGGGATGCAATAATGAAAAAGAAGTGCCACTTTGCAATAACGTATTGATGTAATGAATTTTGCCAGTATTTGGAGTTGGAGATCCGTTAAGGATGAAGAAGTGTTAGTGTCCAATAGTTTATTGTTATAAGAGCATGTATGCTACTCTATGTTATGGGAGTGGTCAGAAGCTTGTAATAGGCTATCTAGAATTTGTGGAATTCATTATGTTCCCTGAAATGAGTATTTGATGCCAGTAATATTTACTATAATTCCTCTATGTCCATAGTTTAGTTTTGAGGCAATTCTTTCACTTTTCAGGAAATTTTCATTGGAATGTTGAGGATGTTGCCAAATCAATACTTTGTATGTGTATGTCTGGGCCTTTTCTCACAGGCTATACCCAGGTATGCTTTACCTGGAATATGAAGTTTTATTTTTTTCTTATTTTCTAATGACATCTTTATGCTCCAATAATTCTCTATCTTCTTCTTTAGACACTAAATGATTGGTATGACCGAGAAATTGATGCGATTAATGAGCCATATCGTCCGATTCCCTCAGGGGCAATATCCGAGAATGAGGTAAGGGTGTAACTACCGGTATATTCTTTTTATAGAAAAAGGTAACTGCATTTTTAATCCCATTCTTTTGTTTCTAAAAATTTTCTCAGGTTATTACTCAAATCTGGGTTCTACTTCTAGGAGGCCTTGCCTCTGCTGGGATACTCGATGTATGGGTAAGTAGTTCAAACCAAGGGCTAGCTTTTCCTTATCCTTACAAATATTGGAACAATGATAATCATTAACTGCTGTCCTTTTTAGGCAGGACACAAGTTCCCGACACTATTTTACCTTGCTTTGGGTGGATCTTTCCTATCTTACATATATTCCGCTCCACCTTTAAAGGTAGTATTTTCCCCATTACTGACAAATTTAATCATTTGCATACTTTGTTGTGCCAGAAGAAATTTTCTGTAGCCCTGACTAAGCTTCATGAGTTGTTGCAGCTGAAACAAAATGGGTGGATTGGAAATTTTGCCCTTGGAGCAAGTTATATCAGTTTGCCATGGTGCGAATCCTCTGCATCATCTTCCTTTTGTAAACTTACAAAATTCATTGATTCATATAAGGGTTCAGGAATTGTGATTTGATTTAGGGATTTTAAGAATGATGTAATAGTTTAATGCACCTAGTTTAACCATGTCGTATCATGCACCCAAAACTTGCATTGAATTGAATAGTCATCATCCCTTCTCTTTCTTGGAACTCGATATTTCTTAGTATTCTTATTATAATGCAAGTTTTCTTGACTAATCAAGAACAATCACTGCATCGCCAATATATTCTCGTAGCTTGGTTAACTGGCAGAAGTTGTCTTGGATATCCACTGTGTTAACGAATTCTGGTTCATGTCCTATTGATAGGTGGGCTGGCCAGGCATTATTTGGTACCCTTACATCTGACATAGTTGTCCTTACACTCTTGTACAGCATTGCCGGGGTACGTTTTTGAAAGAAGTTAGCATGTGTTTACCTAATGTGATATAACTAACGTCTGATTTTTTGTCTCTGCCCCCAGTTGGGCATTGCCATTGTAAATGACTTTAAAAGTGTTGAAGGAGATAGAGCGCTGGGACTTCAGGTCTGCTATATTTTTTATTACATTTTTATAAGAAACCTTAGATGCGGAGGATGTTACATTAGTTTTGGTGATGTTGTTTGCAGTCACTCCCGGTAGCTTTTGGTTCTGAAACTGCCAAGTGGATTTGTGTTGGCGCCATCGACATAACTCAGTTATCGATTGCCGGTATGAGGCCACATGGATCGAAGATATAGGACTTGTTAAGCTGGATTTTGTGATTATCGACTTGTAAATTGTATATGTTGGGTGTTGGTTTGGGACTTTGGAATATATATGAGATCAGTTTTCCAATAGAATAACAGCTCATTATGTTATCTCTGTGGATGGTTGCAGGTTATTTGCTAGGGGCTGGCAAACCATATTATGCTTTAGCTCTCGTTGCTTTGATAGCTCCTCAAGTCTTTTTTCAGGTAAATACCTTTTAAAGATTGTTGATTCAGTTGAATATCCGATTTGCTTATACCAAATTTCGTGCTTTGTAGTTCAAGTACTTTCTCAAAGACCCCGTCAAGTATGATGTTAAATATCAGGTACCCTTTCAACCCCTACCGAAACTGATCTAACATTGCACCCAGTAAATAATCGGATAATCGTTATCTGCTCTTTATGTACTTCAGGCCAGTGCGCAGCCCTTTCTTGTGCTCGGTCTTTTGGTAACAGCATTGGCGACCAGTCATTGAATTTTGAAGCGCGCGGGCACAACACGAGAATAAAAAATGATGGGAGAGAACACCACACAGCCATCGCCCAATGCAATATCCTCCCAGTCGGGTGGAGCCACTGCTGAAGTATGTCTGAATTTTGTAGCGAAGTTTTGATGACTGAATAAGCTTTATCATCTATTTTGTGTAACTTGTATATATGGTGCTTCTTTTAGTATAATTGCATGTCTGTTTCTTTGCTATCTAAGCGATACTGCTGATTCTGTGGGAACCTAAACTATTTGCTTTCTGTACCCAAGCGTAAGATGCCGTTGGATAGCTTAACCCTAGCTGTCGGATTTCTGAACAACGCTGTTAGATTTATCAATGCTAGTAATGTATTTATTATTTAAACAAAGCAATAAACTAGCTCCCTACTCTAAATTTGAAATTGTTTATTTGTGAACCTAGAAATTAGATTGTTAATTTGTTTGGGTGTTCACTATGTTAGACGGCACAGGGATAATTTCATAAACATTAAACACGCATTAGAGACCCAAGGCTTTTTATTTCCACGCCCAACTCTAGGTACAGAGTAAACACTAGATGATCCACAAACGCTCTTGCATTCGGCGATAGTAGACTCGACACCAACCACATACTTAGACAACAAGTAAGAACACTACAACCACCTAAGAACAGCAAAGACTACGTAGAAAACCACCCCCACAACAGTAGTTAAAGCCAACTTTTCAACCCCTACAACAAAAACCAAAATCCAGAGGGCTTGAGCATGGAAAAGTCACTGATGAAATGGCCACATTAGCCATTTTTAGTCTTGTACTTGGACTCATCAATCGGAATCCCTTCCTCGGCAGCTCGCTCTTCTCCAGACTTGTCCCTGGTGCTAAGTCCTCCTTTTTTGCCCATTTCATGGTACCCTTCGTGGCCTATCTGCTCCTTCCTTGTCTCGCCTCCACGGTGTCCCAGCTCCTGGTACCCTTCATGTCCCAGCTGCTCCCTCCTTGTCTGCCCTCCACGGCTTCGTCCTTCAAAGTCCAAACCCAAATACATCATTAGCCAATTACAAAAGTACACATGCCAATAGGAAAAGTAGTTCACATACCTTCAGCAAGGTGCTCCTGAGCCTCGAGGCTCTTGCCACCAGTTCCACCTGGAACAACAGTCTCTCCATGCCTCGCCTTTTCGTCGAGCTCTCTTCTTTTCCCAGGATCACTCCTTTCCTGCTCTGATGCCATTTCTTTTGAACTTTTTTGTGTCACAAACTCTTTAGCTTATATGTCTGAGGTTGAAAGTTAAATTTGCTGATAATATGAAAGTTCAGTTGGGAGGGAAATGGTTTAAATAGAGAGGGCTTGGATGGTGAGTGGGAGGCAAAGAGAGGGGAGCTAACACGTAATAGGGTAAACGCGGCTGATGGGGAGGTGCTGAACTATTGCTGTGATGACACGTAGGCACTTTGTCCCTGAAACTGTCTTTAACTTCCACTGAGAATGCCACGAGTCCATAGCTTCATGGTCATCTCTAAGTAGGGCCTCGGTTCTCTCCTCATAGGTCTACAACTGCACCGCAGCTGCTACATTGTAACCGAATGCTTCCATGAGATTCGAAATGATCCTCTAGGAATCAAGTATACATCTATAAATCGTATTACATTTTCGATAACCAAGATACTAATTTGAACCTATTGGCCATGTCAACATAATTAATTAAATTTAATGTAAATATAAATATAATGCTTTTATAGTTTGTTTTAATATACTAATTTGAAAGTTTCATTAAATTAAAATAATTAATCAATTAATGAAAAAAATAGAATGCATAAGAATTTTTAATTAATATCAAGAATGTCTTTTAATTTAATTGATTTATTTAATAGTCACATAGATGTGAATTGAAACCTAATAGTTCGTTATATTACAATATTCAATATATGAAATTTCATTATATTCAATTTATGAATTTGACATTCAAAAAATGTAAATGTTAAGTAACACATAGCACCCTGAAATACCTCTTGTAAGCGTGGAGTCGCATGCAATGAGGCTAAAATACAATATATTGATATAAGTTCTAAGTGTCATCAATTATATAATTTTATTGTAGTTTCTTACCATTGTAGATAATATTTTTTAAAATTTTAGGAATATAAATTTACTATCATTTATTTATTTTTCCTATTTATTACTATTCTTAGTCTCATCAAATGAAAGAACAAATGTAAAAGAAAAATTAATAACAAATGTAAAAGAAAATTAGTAATTGATCTCTTGAAATAAGTATTAATTTTATAAATGAAAAGCAATGTAAGAAAAATCATTGAATCATTGTAGTTTTAATAGATAAGTCGCTAGAGATTAAACCTTGCTCGACTCGGTCCATGCTCTACATGTTCTTTAAGATTAGATGTGATAGATTCAACAATAGTGCTTGTTTTTTCGGTGAAGATAATCTGCGTAGGATTATGTGCTGTTAAATTTTTGAAACATTTATTTTTTAAATTTTTATTTATTTTTACTTTTGAATTACTTCATAATCTAAAGGTAATTTGGTACATTATTTAATTTGGTAGAGCTAAATTTGTGAAATGAGATAATAAAAATCTGATTTGACAAAAAAGAAGATAACCTACATTTGGCCAATAATTTATTTATATATTTTTTATTTAACTTTTCAAAAGAAAATAAAAAAGTTTTTACTGGAATAACTATCCATTTTCTCTATTTAAATGTTAATTTTTAATAAAAAAATATATGATTTTATTATTTATTTTATTATCTTCTTATAACTTTTATTATTAACGGCATTTTCGTCCATAATATTTTAGTTAAACTTATAAAACGAAACTCACAGCTTTATAATAATATATAAGAGATACTATAAAAAATGTGAAAATTAATTACATATATTCCTATTTTTCATAAAACAAAATTCATTTACTAAATAAGGACCAAATAGGAATAGAAATTGTTAAATTAAATTTATAAAACGAAACTCACGGCTTTATAATATTATATAAGAGGTAATATAAAATAATGTGAAAATTACTTATATTCCTATTTTTCATAAAACAAAATTCATTTACTATATAAGGACCAAGAAGCAACGAGGGAAAGGAAGTCAGGAAATTATTTGAACCACAAAGGCAAAGCTTCATGTTCCAAGTACGAGCTCTGAACATAAAGAGAACTTGCGTTCAATCATTACAATATGGTAGGATTTCATATTACGACCAACATTGAGAAGGTTCAGTATTCAACCTTGAAACGGATTGTAGACACCAATCTGAAAAGATTGTTCTTAGGCATGTTGGCTATTCGATCCAAAGAGGTAAATCCATTCGAAGAACATCAACCAGATTTGTTATTGCAGAACAAAAACAGTGCATACAAAAAGCATTCCAACTTGCTACGTACTATCCAACAACGGCCATACTTGACCCAAGACAACACAAACAAACCCCTCACTAAAAGCTTACAAAAGCATCCTCCGGAGTCCGGACGCACAAACAAACCAGGCCCCCTAATTCAAAGCACATTAAACACAACGTAGTAAAATACCATGCCTAACCATATATTTATTTTGCACACACCCAACTACAAATATTTAAACTAAACACACCCCTAAAACTACCAACAAGTAGAGCGACAGGGCCTGGGAAGTTGTATCTAATCAGCTGCTCTTGGTCTTATACTTGGACTCTTCAATCGGAATCCCTTCCTCTTCCGCACGCTCTCCGCCGGACTTATCGGTGGTGCTCAGCCCATCTTTCTTTCCCATCTCATGGTACCCCTCCTGCCCTATCTGCTGTTGATGACTAAGCTGTCCACATGACTCTCATTTGACAGCTAGGCATTCTAGTCTCAAAGAATATGGATAGGAAAGTGTGAGTGCTGAGCTAGAAAGTGCAGCTCTAACAGAATAGAGAGAGAATGTGTGGTTACTTGTGAGCTAAGAAATAGCTTGAAACTGTCAATCTATATGGCAGCCAAGCATTGGATGATGTGTGTAGGTGTAGTGTGTGTGTATGTGTGTAGGTATAGAGTGTGTGTGTGTGTGTATGTGTGTAAGTGTATGTATGAGACTCATATGCCTAAATTCAATCAATGGAATAGTACGAGAGATTCAGAGAGACTGTGAGAGAGTTTTTGCTCTGCAACCCGTGATGAACATTTCATCGAACAAGTATAGTGCATCAGTGTATAATGATTGTATCTCACTGTAAAATCATCATCATCTTCATCCATCCATTGCCTAAACAAGTCCCTAATCAATCAAGAACCTAAGCTAGTCACGAGCTAATCTCGGTTCAAACGTTTTCAGCTAGTGTGTGCTTGAGTGTAGAGGTTGAGTTGAGAGAACCTTACCTACAAGCTGAATCGATCAACTCTGGTTTTCAATGACACCACCCATCCCAATCCTCCCGGGATTACCGTGGGATGTGTTATGCTCTCGTCTGACACGAAGTGTCAGACAAGGGATACCCTAAAGCCACTGCTCCAACGAGCTTCCAGAGTGCGCAAGGATCGATGGAGGAGGCATGCAATGTCCTAGTCTCTGCTGCAGTCGCATCCGTGATCAACCTGAAGGGCATTAAAAACAACAAAGGTTGTGAGTGGACGAAAATAAATAAGTTCATAAAACACATTTCACAAAGATATTTATGCCCTTCATTAAAACGTATGCATGCATCGAAAACCAGTAAGAAAACTATTTACTAAAAACAACCATTAGGGCCTTAGCCCAGAAACCGTAACTCAAAACCAAATGTGGGAACTCAGCCCAAAACCGTAAAACCAAATTCCAATTCCAAGTGGGCCGCCGCCCAAAACCATAACCATAAATAGCATTCAAGAAAATCTGTTTAAACCATCCTGGGCATCCCAGACGCCATATCTCACGGTATCAAGCAACGCGTGCTACCCGGGGTCTCACCGGGTCAATATCTCTAACATCCCAGATGTCTGACGTCCCAGACGTCCAATCATAGCAATCCTGCTCCTGAGTCATCATACGGTCCAGTAGCTCCGTATAATGACCCCTCACAGGCAATGCATCGTGACTTCCCTAGTGTCTCAGACACCTGGAGGAGACCGACCATCACATATCCTCGTATCAAGATGGTTTATGGGAAAACAGTTTATCAATCATTTCAAAACATCTCAAGGGCCCTGCCCGGAATTTCCATACAACCATCACAAGTCCAAACATCTGATTTATCAAATCCAAAACCATTTATTCAAATCCATTTAGGGTCCACGGCCCTAAATCACATTTATAACCAACTGGCCTCATGCCCGATTTCGTAAACCAACTGGGCCTCATGCCCGATTTCGTAAACCAACTGGGCCCACGACCCGATTTTGTAAATCAACTGGGCCCCTGGCCCGATTATATAACTCAAATGGGTCTCAGCCCGATTTCGTAAACAGCTGGGCCCTGGCCCGATTTCATAAGGCAATTGGGCCCCCGACCCGATACGTGACTCAAATGGACTCCAAGTCCGAGGTTTTCAAAACAATTGAGTGTCATGCCCGACTTCATCTTTCCAATTTCAAAACCATTTCATTCAACTATTTCCAAAACCATAAGTACAGAAAATCAGAGTAAAATCGAAAACCTCGATTTACGTGCAAGCACGTAAATTGCCTCGAAATGCGTGAAATCATATAATTCACCAATATCCAAATCAACATCATATAATCACAATCATAATTCATATAAAACAGTTATGCATGCATAAGATTTATAAAACCAAAGTCCACTCACAGACGGTCCATAACGCCCGTTTTCGGGCTGCACGCGTTTCCGTAATTTTCGACATTTTTCAGAAATCTCGAATCCTGTCCGAAATCATTCTTTAGTGTCACTAAGGACTCAAACAACAGCATACTAATTTCCCATAATTTTCCGGGAATTAAATGTTAGTTAAAAACGTAACATAAAAACAACATCGAAACGATGTCCGATTAATTCAAAATCAACGCTAAAATGTTCGTTACATTGCATAGGACAAAAGTCGTGTTGAACTCACCTTGAGAATCGGGCCCACACGCCCTCACGAGCCGCCGCAAGCGGCTGCGCGTGAAACTCACGCGCCAGCTACAGTGCAAGCACTGTTCATCGTCCTCGCCCGATCGACTGGTAAACGGGTCCGGTTGGCCCGCGGCGTGACCCGGCTAGGATTCTGTCAATCAATCATCGATTCCTTCAATTGAATCATCAAATAGTATCATTAGGAAGCTAATTATGGGTATGTAACTTTAATTTCTTTATAACTTACCTTAATCAGTCAATTCCAGCTCGGGTTTGCGGTGAACATCCAAACACTGTTCGTTCCTTGAAATCCATCAGTCCTCATCGTTTTTCCTCAATTGATCTAGCCAACAGCTTCGTATGATTATCACGAACTTGTTTCCAAACTCAATTGCATTTTCTAACTCCTCCAATTACACGACCCAATCCTTGGATTTTGAGGCGTCGAGGCACTCCGTTTACGGTCAAAACGACCTCATATTCTTTCGTTTTTGAAGCCATTCGAGTCGTCTGGGTTCCAGAGAGCTAATTACAACCTCAATTGTAGCCATAAACGTCCAAAATCTCGAATTCGACTATTGATCACAATGAAATTTGAAAATGGGCTTTCGGGGTCTCACAACAGCCCTTCTCTCTGGTTTTTCCCAAAATTCTCCTCTCTGTTTCTCTCAAACCGTCCCAGTAATTGGTTTTGTTAATTCAAACCCCTCCCTGTCACTCGTGCTCTGCTCCGGCCATAACCATGCTCTGTTGCTCTGTTCTTCCTAATTTCCATGGCACCCACACTATTCCCATCACTAACTCAATTTTTTTAAATTTCCCACCATACCATTGTCACTAATCTGAGTTAGCAATTGACAGATGTCCCTTGGGTGGCATCCCATGGCATGCATCAGCTCAAATGTCGTCCATCCCTGATAAATTGTCCAATTACCAATTTGCCCTTACTTTGGCAATTTACTAAAATGCCCTTCATGCTTCTAGACCCGTTGTGCTCAGGGTATCGAGACCTTCCTAACGGTCTTCAAATTGCGTGAAAAATAGTGGCCAATCAAAAAGTCAACATTTTCCCCCTTTTTGTCCTAATTATGAAAATGCTCTTGAACTTCCGAACGTCAAAACTTTCTCTTTAAATGTCGGAATCGAACGTGCCACCTGTCTATGAACTCGTGACGTCCCAAATTACGTCACGGTCATCGGTCAAAGTCCATTTGACCGCTCGAATTAAAAGTCAACGTTTTACCCACGACTAGGGGCAAAACGGTCATTTTGCATTGTTCGTCCGATTTCGCCCAACTAATCACCGATTAACCCCACTAATCATGATTAGTTACTAATCTAATCCCAGAATTCGGGACTGGTCGTTACAACCTTCCCTCCTTAATTAATTTCGTCCTCAAAATTCCAACCGATCTAATCTCAACCGTTCTTCCCTCCTTAATTGGTTTCGTTCTCGAAATTACAACTATCCTGATTCCACAATCACCCCGTGGAAAGTACAATCGACCTCGCAGCACGTGTACACTCGTACACCAACTAATCAGAATAATACTCGTCTGCACCCAGACGCCCCACTAACATTCACGTTACAACGACTACACTAGACCATGTCGAATGACAGAAACCACACGTTCTGAATTGACACCACTTGTCAAATCTACTATTTCGTTGACACAAAAACTCGACGGTTCCTTTCTCAATCACCAATCTATCCTGACGTCTACTCTCACTGGGAGTCACCAACCCACTCATTGATCCATGATGAAACATCCTGACAATCTGTCACCACTTGACAGTCGTTAGTCGAAAACTGACACGATACTCACTTGTAGTTACACTAACCACCAACTCACTCAACTCGAGTATACATCAATGAACACCTCACTCAACCTGTGTGCAACTAAACCCATCAGAACCACTTTGACCTACTGCACAGTATCCAATGTCTAGTCCACGACCTCAACTAATCCAATGGTATCGGAACTAAGCCGACTACCAACACGTTCACCAACGTACTACTGGTATATCCTATATACCGTCACCAGGCATCATAAGTCTGCACAGTATCGCACCTCGAACAACGTACAAGGTACATACATCTACCCATCAACCAGTCTACAACCACCTAGGTCATAGCCAATCACGTTTCTATTCTGGAGTCCATCTGTCCAATCCAGTACTATACAGAACAAAACTCCAACTCACATCTATTTCCAAATCCGAATCTGAATCCGCAATTTCGTAAGAAATCCCAAATCCAAACCCAGAAATCATATTCATAACCCATTTCCAAATCCGAATCCGAAATCACTATTCCACAAGCTAGCATTTGGAATAATCATTCCGCACCCAAATCCAGAAACCCACTTTCAAGTTCAAAATCGAATCCTGAATCGTCACCCAAAAATTCGATTCCAAAACTTGAAATCTGGTTCACGTCTACCAAGACACACCAAAACCGAACCTATCGGTTACCTGTTCAATACATTCGATTGATTTCATAGGGAAGCCAATCCCAATATCCACACGTCTAAGGTTGACAAAATCTTACCACGTCTGAAACCTACTCACCCGAGTAATATACCATACGGGATTTACCTCGAAAAGAGTTCAGTCCTAACCTCCTCAACTCAAACACCCAAGTAAGAGTGAGAAACTCTCCACCTATCTGGATCATCGAGATCACGATCCAGATCCATCAATACGTCACCTGATAGTAAATGTCATGGCGTCCAAAGTCCTCAACGTCATCATTCTGATCCACCTAGGATCCACACAGTTAACTACCAGGTTCCAAACCATAGGGTCTTACACCCTCAACGAATCTGCATACTGTGAAATCGTTCCCCAACTATATCCCATATCTAAACAGATCAGTCAACGACGAGAAACGTCAAGACTGTGGGTTCCCACTGATTACCTTGTATCGATCCTTGTCATTCCACCTAAGAAAAACCAAGGATGATCCAACACGATGACATCAACACTCATCCTACGTGAATGCAAACAACACTCGTTGCACTCACCACGTTATGTTACCTGAAATCGTCTGCCACCAAGCAGAAAATGAGAACTCTCAGTCACCTAACTTCGATATACTCAACTTCGTCTGATGACTACAATCTCGGGTCCACTAACCAATACACGACCAATGTACTGGTGATACACCCATCATCTGCCCTAGCAGAACCTGTGAAGTCACCCAAAATGACTTCGATATACCCATTACCAATGCGAAAAACCCCCATTCCTCGTGTCCCCTCAATCACAGTATCTCTCGACTTCGCAGTTCCAACTATATAGGAACCACGCTAAACAGTTTCTATTCCAGAGCTAGAAAATACTTCTCTGACCTTTCTGTCCAACAACGACTGTCGATAACTGCTATAATAACCCACTTCCTGGAAATTGTTGGTACAAATGAGGGGTGAAGTGCTACAATTTCCAGAAGTTTGGACACATATCCAATGACTGCACAATGAAAATAGCAGGGAATATAACACAAGAGGTTCCTGATGCTACTCCTAACCTATTTTATGCTTGCAGTGTTGCATCAGTCAAAGACAATAGCAAGTGGTACCTTGACAGTGCCTGCAGCAACCATATGACAGGTCTGGAGTCTCTATTGGTTAATATTGACAGGTCTATTAAAGAAAAGGTCAAGATGGGTGATGGGAATCTTGTGCAGGCCGTTGGAAAAGGAACTTTAGTGATACAGACTAGACAAGGAGAAAGACAGATTAAAGAAGTGATGCTACTTCTTGGATTGGATGAAAATCTGCTAAGTATAGGGCAGATGATTGAACATGATTACTTCCTTGTGTTTGGGGATCATACATTGGATATCTTTGAAGATAAATAACTGACACAAAAAATGGCTAGGGTCTCAATGACAAGGAACATGTGTTTTCCTTTGTCATTTGAATCCATCAATCCAATAACAATGAGAACAATTGTGAGTGAAGATTCTGAGCTATGACATAGAAGATATGGACACTTGAACTTCAAAAGTCTGAAGTTGCTTCAGTAAATAGATATGGTGGTGGGACTGCCTATGCTACAAGGAGAAGGAGAAGTATGTGAAGAATGTGTTGCAGTGAAACTACATGTAGACCAGTTTGACAAAGAACCAACCTGGAGAGCATCCTTACCACTCGAGCTCATACATTCAGATGTGTGTGGTCCTATGCAAGTGACTACCAATGGTGGAAACAAGTACTTCCTCACCTTCATAGATGATTACACCAGAATGTGCTGGTTGTATCTTCTAACACATAACTCAGGAGTCTTGAATGTGTTCAAGAAATTCAAGAAGATGATTGAGCTATAGAGTGGTTATTAGATTAAAAAACTCAGAAGTGACATAGGTGGTGAGTACCTTTCAAAGGACTTTCAGGATTTCTATGATGAGACAGGGATAGAAAGGCAACTTACTGTTGCCTATTCACCAAAGTAGAATGGTGTGGTAGAAAGGAAAAGCAGAATTCTGGTTGAAATGGCAAGAGTCATGATGTATGAGAAAAACATACCAAGGATGTTCTGCGGAAAAGTTGTGAGTACAACCTGTTATCTGCAGAATAGATGTCCAACACAAGCAGTAAATGGCAAAACACAATTTGAGCAGTTCACTGGGAGAAAGCCAGGGGTGAGGCATCTTAAAGTGTTTGGGTGTATTTGTTATGCTCACATACCTAATCATTTGAGACAAAAGCTTGATGAATATGGAACTAAATGTGTTTTCATGGGCTATGGTAGCTGTGAAAAGGGCTACAGGTTATACAATTTGCAAACCTGCAAGATTGTAATAGCTAGGAGTGTTGAATTTGTTGAAAACTCCAAGTGGAGTCGGAATGAGCCTAAGGCAAGTGAAGGAAGTCATTTGGTGTTCAACTATGGTTTTAACATCAGAAGTTCTGAGCAACAAATTCAAGCACTAACAGAAACACCTAATCCTGCAAGTGCTGGAGGACCAGCTGCTCAGCAACAATCTAATCGTGATTCACCAGACATGCCTCAGCCTAAGTACAAAGATCTCAGTGATATGTATGCACGCTGTCACATGAGTATTATAGAACCAGAAACCTATTTGGATGAAGCTAGAGATAGAGCTTTGCAGGAAGCCATGAATGCTGAGATTGACATGATAGAGAAAAATGAATCTTGGAAGCTAGTTGATAGACCACCTAAGAAACCAGTTATTAGTGTTAAGTGGGTTTACAAAACCAAGCTGAACTTAGATGGATCTATACAGAAGCTAAAAGCAAGATTGGTGGCCAAAGGTTATGCTTAGAAGCCTGGTGTTGACTATAATGAAACCTTTGCCCCAGTTGCAAGGTTAGATACAATCAGAACTCTGATTGCATTAGCTGCACATAAACAATGACAACTGTTCAAACTTGATGTGAAATCATTTTTTCTAAATGGAGTTCTAAATGAGGAAGTCTATGTAAACCAACTTGAGGGTTTTGGAATGGAGGGGTAGGAGGACAAAGTTTACAAGCTTCACAAAGCCTTGTATGGACTAAAACAGGCACCAAGGGCTTGGTATGCATAAATTGATTTCCTATCTACTGAATTGTGGTTTTCAGAAAAGTCCAAGTGAAGCCACTTTGTATTTGAAGATCAATAAGAGTCATGGAACTCTGATTGTTTCTATATATGTGGATGACATCATTTATACAGGAGATAGAAGCCATGATGAAAGATTTTAAAACAGACATGATGAGAAGGTATGAGATGACAGACTTGGGTTTATTGCATCATTTCCTTGGTATGGAAATACTACAGTCTAGTACTAGTATTTACATTCATCAAAGGAAATATGCAGAGACACTACTGAAGAATTTTGGTTTGGCAAATTGCAAACTAGCATGGACACCTGTTGCACCAAGTGACAAGTTACAAAAGGCTGGTGGGAGTGGTGCAGCCGATGAACAACTGTACAGACAGATTTTAGGAAGTTTATTATACTTAACAGCTACAAGGTCTGATATCATGTATACCTCTAGCCTCCTATCCAAGTTTATGCATAACCCTACCAAGAAGCATCTTGGAACAGTAAAAAGAGTGTTGAGATATGTGCAGGGTTCCCTGAACTATGGTCTGGAAAACAAGAAAGGGAAGGCTGCCACTCTAATTGTTGTGACAGTGATTGGGGAGGATCAGTTGAGGACAACAAGAGTACATCAGGATATGCCTTTAGTTTTGGTAGTGGTGTGTTCTCTTGGGCATCAGTTAAACAAACCAGCATAGCACTGTGTAACGACCCGTCCCGAATTTCAGAATTAATTTAGTCTTTTATTAAGAATTAATGTGACTAATCGAGGATTAGTCGTGAGTTTTCGGAGGGATGGTGTAAAATGACGATTTTACCCTTAGGAATGGGTGAAAAGTTGACTTGTAAACCGGGCAATCAAATGGAATTTGATCGATGACCGTGATGTAGATCGGGACGTTACCAGTCCGTAGACAAGATGCACGTCAAAATCAGACGTTCGACGGGAAAGTTACCGGCCTAGGAAGGTTTATGTATTCATGAAAATCGAGAAAGGATGACACGTGGCAGGATTTGATTGGAGAAAAATTCGGAAGGACCCACCAGATGAGTGACAAGTGTCACCCATCTGATAGGCCCATAACCCAATATTTTGGGTTTATCCTCATCCTTATCAGTCATCCTCTCTCTGTTTTCTCATAACCTGCGAACCCCTCCCCAAAACCGTGCAACCCAACCCACACCAAACACCCTTAATCTTCATCATTTTCTTGTGACCCATGAATGAAAATGAAAAGGGGCGTCGAGACGATCGCGACGGTGACCACGGCAGAGCAACGACGACGAGGTAAGGGGAAAAACCCGAGAGCCCATTTTTTAGTTAAAAAATGGTAGGTTTTGTTTCAATGATTTCTAATTGATTTGGTGGCTTGGATGAGGTTCCTAAGGACGAGACGAGTTGATTGGGCTTGGGAGCGTGAGCAACGGTGGTCGGAATCGAGAGAACTCGGCGGAGGAATTCTGGGTTACTGTTCCTCCAACCAAAGGTATAATTCTAGTATGTTTTTCATCGTTTAGAGTCCATAGATCGATTAAGGGAGCCTAGACGAAGCCATAAGAAGAAACGAGGATGAAATTGGAGCTAGAATAGAGGTTTTAGGGCTGGGTCGGGTCGCTGGTCTGTGTGACCCGGTTGCAGGCAGTCGGGTTGACACATGTTAAGGATAGGGATGACATGTCATCAATAATGACGTGTCAGGTCTGACAATGTCAGACTTACATGTCAGAGGTGGACCATTGGAAGGTCGACACGTGGCACTGTCAAAATATGTCAGTGCTAACGTCATGCTGACGTCGGCGATGATGTCGGCGTTGACCTGAACATTGACTAGTGTTGACTGTACGTTGACCACGCGCGTGGGGGCACATGAGCACAAATTTCAAGATGGGACCAGTGTCATTCGAAGGGTTTCGACGGTTCGGATCCAATTGTGGTGGTTTTGGGTCTATCGAAGATTGTTAGGTTAGTCAAATCAAAGTTTTTCACCTCGAGAAACATGTCCGGGACACGTTGACTTTTCTGGGAGTTTTGGGGTTTCATCATATGGACTTATATAGATAGTTAGTGACCTTCGAGTATGATTTGGACAGGTTCGGAAGTAACAGAGATGGTGGATTAGCCTCGGGGAGGCTTATGGTACGTGTATCAATGCAGCAGTTAGGACGGTCTGTGAGTGAACTTTTGTTTTCTAAATATGATGCATGCATAACTGTTTTCTATGTTTTATATCCATGTTTTGAATGCCTTGAGTACATATGTTTATGGTATTTGGTATTTACGTGTTTGCACGTATTTCGAGGGTTTTATGTTGGATTTATATGTGCTTGTGTTTTCAATAATGGTTTGATAGAATGGTTTTGGATTTGGAAATATGGAATCGGGCGTGAGACCCATTTGATATGAAAACTATCGGACTTGAAGCCAGTTGATTTACTGAGATATTGGGCTGCAGGCCCAGTTGGTTATAATATCGGGCATGAGTCCCATTTGTGGTTTATAAATGTGATTTCGGGTTCGGAGACCCTAAAATGGAATTGGATTTAAGTGCTTGGATTTATGGAAATTTCGGGCATGACCCCTTGAAAGGTTTTAAAAGGATTTATAAAATGTTTTCCATATACCATCCTTATATGAGGATATGTGGATGGTCTCCTCCAGCTTTCTGGGACACTAGAGATGTCACGGTGCATTGACTACGATGGGTCATTGCACGGAGCGATCGAACCGTATAGTGACTCAGGAGCAGGATTGCTATTATTAGACGTTTGGGACGTCAAACATCTGAGATGTTAGAGATTGACCCGGAGGGACCCTAAGTAGCACGCGTAGCGTTAGACCGTGATATGACGTCTGAGACGTCAAGCGTCTGGGACGCTAGGCATCTGGGATGCCGAGGATGGGTATTTGGATTACAGATTTATTGGATTAATGAAAAAGGTATTTATGTGCTTAATAAATGGAGTTGGGTAAGGACTCACATGATTTTGAATTTACGATTTTGGACTGAGTTCCTATACTTGTTGATTTTATGGTTTTGGGCTAAGGCCCTAATTATCTGAGGAAGGAAATGGCTTTGGTTTTATGAACTCTTTTATGATATATATTTAATTTGATTGAATTAACCATGCATGCATGCTTTTTTACGTGAAGGGTATAAATGTCTTTTATGAAACGTGTTTTAGTAAATTTTTTTTTTTCATCTACTCACAGCTTTTATGGTTTTAATGCCCTTCAGGTTGATCGTGGTGCGGATTGTAGCGGGAACCGAGACATCACATTCCGCCACTGATCCGGGTGCACTTTGGAAGCCCGAGTGGGCAGTTGGTTCAGGGTATCCCTTGTCTGGCCGTCGTGTTACATGTGGGTTAGACGGGCGTCTGGCCTTTGTGTCGGACGTAGACTAGACGGAAGTATGGCACATCCCACGTAATCACGGGGGGATTGGGATGGGTCGTGTCAACTGTCTATAGCTGAAGCTGAGTATGTTAGTGCATGTGAGGCAAAAACTCAGGCTGTGTGGTTAAGTTTTGTGCTGAAGGACTTTGGGGAAGAACAACTAGACCCTACAAGACTAATGTGTGATAATCAATCAGCCATAACAATGGCTAAGAATCCTGTTTTCCATCAGAAAACAAAACATATTAACAGGAAGGTTCACTACATCTGAGAAGCAATCCAGAATGGAGAAATCACTATGCTCTACTGCAAAACTGAGGATCAGATTTCAGACATCTTTACAAAGTCATTACTTAAAGCTAGGTTCAACTATCTACGGGGGTTACTTGGAGTGGTTCCTATAAACAGCTTAGGAGGGGTTGTTGATGACTAAGCTGTTCACATGACTCTCATTTGACAACTAGGCATTCTAGTCTCAAAGAATACAGATAGGAAAGTGTGAGTGCTGAGTTGGAAAGTGCAGCTCTAACAGAATAGAGAAAGAGTATGGTTACTTGTGAGCTAAGAAATAACTTGAAACTGCTAATCTAAGTGGCAGCCATGCATTGGATGATGTGTGTAGGTGTAGAGTGTGTGTGTACGTGTGTAGTTGTATGTATGAGACTCATATACTTAAATTCAATCAATGGAATAGTACGAGAGATTTAGATAGACTGTGAGAGAGTGTTTTTGCTCTGCAACCCATGATGAACATTTCATCGAACAGGTAGAGTGCATCAGCGTATAGTGATCGTATCTCACTATAAAATCATCATTATCTTCATCCGTCCATTCCCTAAACATGTCCGTAATCAATCAAGAACCTAAGCTAGTCACGAGCTAATCTCGATTCAAACGTTTTCAGCTAGTGTGTGATTGAGTGTAGAAGTTGAGTTGAGAGAACCTTACTTGAAGACTGAATCGATCAACTCTGGTTTTCAAGATCTGCTCCTTCCTCGTCTGCGCGCCATGCTCCGTCCTACTCATCAAAATCACATGATTAGTTAATGAGCTCACGCTCTAATTAATTAAAGATTAACTAGAATTAATAATCTAATTACCTTCAGCTAGGTTTTCTTGAGCCTCAAATCTCTTGCCCTCTGTTCCACTGGGCACAACAGTCTGCCCCTGCCTTGCCTTCTCTTTAAGCTCCTTTCTCATGTTCGGGTCACTCCTTTCCTGTTATGTCACCATTTTTCCTGGGAAGTTGTGTCTAATCAGCGGCTCTTGGTCTTATAATTGGACTCTTCAATCGGAATCCCTTCCTCTTCCGCAGGCTCTCCGCGAGACTTATCGGTGGTGCTCATCTCGCCTTTCTTTCCCATCTCATGGTACCCTTCCTGCCCTATCTGCTCCTTCCTCGTCTGCCCTCCACGGCTCCGTCCTACTCATCAAAATCACATCATTAGTTAATAAGCTCACGCTCTAATTAATTAAACATTAACTAGGATTAATAATTTAATTACCTTCAGCCAGGTGTTCCTAAGCCTCAAGGCTTTTGCCCCCAGTTCCACTGGGCACAACAGTCTGCACCTGCCTTGCCTTCTCGTCAAGCTCTTTTCTCATGTTCGGGTCACTCCTTTCCTGTTCTGTCGCCATTTTTTTGTATCAGCTCTTTCTCTCTCTCTCTATATGTTTCTGTCTTAGTGCTGTATTCTGCTCAATTGAATTGGAGGGAAATGGGATTAAATATAGAGAGGAAGGGTGGGGGAGGTAAAGAAAGGAGGGGGTGACACGTAATGGGGTAAATGAGGCTGATGGGGAGGTGTAGAGCTTTGATGTAATGACACTCAGGTGATTCTGTCAAACAAAAGTAATAGTGTTTAACATATGGAACTCCATTCCTTTTATGGTGACACATTCATCGGTCCACTCGGCACTCGGTCCACTCGACACTCGGTCCACACTCAATCAGCCACCCTCACCGTTGGCATCGCTAAACAGATTTCATCAGTAGTCACAAGTTGTATATCATCCTTGTAGCATAGGAAATTAATTAGCTACCCCGGAGGGATCATGGATAATGAAAATTGGGCAGTGCAACAAAATTTTGAGCTGATTGATTCTCTATCATTTAGGTCTGGTTTAGTAACGTTTTGTAAAATGATTTGTTAAAATACTCCCATATAAAATGAAAATAATAAATAAGATTTTACATTTTTTTTTTCTATTTGAAAATATGTTTGGCAGTTTGTTTCAAATATGATTTTGTAAGTATGAGAAAGATAGTACTTGTTTGTTAAAAAAAAATTGAAGAAGAGAAAGTACGAAATTGACACTAATTTCCACAAAAAATTAAAATTTACAATCATAATGGTGGGATGATGACAATAGAGATAGTGGCGGTAATGCGTGTGGTTAAGGGTGTAGTGGAGGTCGATATGGGTATGGGTTGGTGGTTGTGGAGATGATCTTGGAAGTGGACGTACTAGTGAGGTGGAGGTAGTGGTGGGGTAATAGTCGTGGTTGGTAGCGGCTATGGGATGCTGGTGGAGATGGAGGTAACGGCGAGAGTGATGGGGGTGAAGGTTGTGGAGGAGTGATGGTAGTGGTTGGTAGCGGTCGTAGGTTGTAGGTAATGATGGGAGTGATGCGGGAGGAAGTGGTGGTTGTGGTAGTGGACATCGTTATAGGGCGATAGTGAAGGTGGAGATAGTAACTGTTAACGGAAATAAAATAGTCAATGATCCTATTGTATTGAAATTTGAAGAGATTCTAGGAATATCAATCTTAGCATACAATCAGGCTAGTTTAAGTAGAATAGACTAATCTTCTTGTATATAGTTGACACTCATGTACTCATACAATTCAATTTCAATATACACAAACTTCATATGGTATCAGAGCATTACCAATTCTAATGACTTTGTAAACCCAACAGCTTCCGTCACAGACACATTCCATACCCGTTCCAAGACATCACCATGAGTGAATAAAAAATAACATAGGCACCAATCCTTTGAGATCCATTCACCTTGCACCATTCAGACACACCAGGGCTTACCTTGGTCAATGTACTGCTTGATGGCTGGAATTATGGACAATGGATCTATCCAATCTGTCTCAGCCTTAGTGCCAAGAACAAATTAGGCTGATCAACAAATCAATCAAAGCACCACCACCAACGGATGCCAAATATCCCATATGGAAAAAATGCAATGATATGGTCCTATCATGGATCCTACACTCGATTCAGCCGAAATCACAAGAAGTATTCTATTTTCAAACTCTGCCTCTGCTGTTTGGACCGATCTCAAGGAACGATTCGATTTGAGACTCTACTAAATTTGATAGGAAATTTTCGAATTTCGTCAAGGGCAGTTCTCTGTCACTATCTATTACACCAAGCGAAAATCCCCTTTGGGATGAAATGAGGAATTATTATGAACCCCTCTCATACAATTGTGAGGGATTGAAAGCACTTTCAGAACACAAAGAAAAAGAAAAATTCATGCAATTTCTTATGGGGTTGAGATATGCTTACTCTTCAATCCGTGGTTCATTTACAATGATGGGCCACTACCTAACACTCAAAAAGTCCATGGCCTCATCCTCCAGCACGAATAAGTGACATGAAAGCCCTGACGAAAACTCTTTTCATAACACCCCAGAGCTGCTCCTTTAATTTGACAGTAAGAACAGTTAATTCTACGACTCCTAGTCAGTTCAGCTTCAAGATTAACATCAACATCATCATCAAAATAGACAAGAATAAGAGAGTGAGAAAAGAGAAGAGTGAGCAAGACCTAAGTGAGAGTACGAGAGAATACCTGAGTGATTCAAGTAAAGTGGGAGTATGAGAGTCTGAAGAGTGAATATTGAACTGAGAACGCCAAACACCCGACATCAAAGTGACGATATTTTTCTTTTGGCTTTGGATCTCACTTCTCCGATCTAAGTCTCCAAATAGCTAATAGGAAATTGTTTTGGATTAGCTATGGTCAATCCTATACTAGAAAGTATAGGATTGTCCTAATAGCCAATAAGAAATTTTTTTTATTATTTAAAAAGTCAGAAAATCTAATTTGATTCGGTATCCTTATGGGTGGTTTTTCAAAACATCAATACCGAAATTGTACTGGACTAAATCGGTACAGTTTCGATATCGTACCAATCTTATATCGATTTTACTATTCGGTATTTTTTTTAGTATAATTTGATTCAGAATGGTATGATTTCGATTTTTTGGTTTCGAACCCTAGTTTCTTAGATTTTACTACTTTAGGGTTCAAGGTTTGAAGATTTTAAGGTTTAGTGTTCTAAGATTTTACAATTTAAGATTTAGTGTATTCGGGATTTTCATTTAGGGTTTAAGGCTTTTAGATTTAGGCTTAGTGGTTTTAGGGTTTTGGGTTAGAAGTTTAATTTTTTAACGATTTGTAGATTTTACAATTTAAGGTAAGGTTTTTTTTTTTGTTAAACAAAAAAATTCGTTAAACCTGCAAAGCGGGATCCAAAGGGAATAAGGAGTCAAGCTCAACATAGAAACAAAAGTAGGGCCAAGAAACCACGCAACTAAAAAGAACACAATCCGACAGCAATAGTCCCCAAGGACCATCGCACCACCACAGCTAAAAACTAATGTTTCACCTTCGAGCTTCAAATGCATTTATGTTGGAAGACCTGAAATTCAGAGTGTGTAATCAAATTACAAATCGAAAAGAAAATAGCAACATGGGTTTAGACGAGTGCCCAATCCCTTTGGTTTCATTCTATACAGATCTGATAGACTGAAGCTACCTGAGCAATGTTCTAAGCAATATATCTGAATGACTTACCAACCCACCAACTAGCTAGCAAAGGGACAAGAGATGGCTATGGAGGGAGTTGCCACGTAACTCCACACCGAGACAAAACCTTATCCTAAATATAAGCAAAAAATTGACACTTGCTGAATATCTAAGTATGGGACTCCGAGACAAGATTGCAAAGAACACACAGCCCATTACCTTGAGCACCATCCACCCTCAATCAGTCCAATGTAGACAACCTTCCATGAATGGAAAGCCACAAAAATCAAAATTTCCCTAGGAATATGAAAGGAGAACCACACCAAACCATGCCGAGGAAAAATGGGGCTAGCATGAGACAAGCTCTCCCACATAGTAGATGACGAAAATATCCCAATAGGCTCTCTACCGCATCTGTAAGAACTGACTGTCCTAGGACAAAGCATCTCAGCAACACCACTAACCAACCTAATCATAGGGCTAAGCAAAGAAAGCCAATACCAATTAAAGTCATCAATAATCAAACTACTCTTGGAGTGAGTTGCCACCCTAGAGGTTCCAGCCACTTCACTACCAACCAAATCCTCAAAAGGGCCAACATCTAACCAATTATCACTCTAAAAAAAACACATATGCACCATTCCCAATTACCGCCCTCTTGAAAGGTCTAGCTAAAGGTCTAATCTTTAGAAACTTCCTCGAACTCCAAGAGCACTGAGAGGGAATGGAAAGACAACACAAGCACTGCCCACATATGAAATAGACATTGACTAACTTAACCCATAGACTAGTCATCTTAGAATCAAATAAGAACGACAAGTGACGAGACATTAGAGTGACATTCCACAAGTGTGAATTCTGTATCTCCAAGCTCCCCATTTTGTTAGGTCTACAAATCTCTTTCCATGCCACCTTAGCATGATACCTCCCCATCATATTAGCCGATCGTAGGAACTTATGAAATTTGAGCTCCAAGTCCCTAAAGATTTTATTTGGAAGGAAAAGATGGGAATACCCAAAAAACCTACTAAATAACACATATTTGATTAATTGGAGCCTACCAGCAAAAGAGAGCTTACGGTGCACCCAACTAATAATCCAGGCAACAACACACTCAAAAAAAGGTTAACAATCATAAAATCCAAGCTTGGATAAGATTAGAGAAACACCCAAATTATGGGCCAGTAAGCTAAACCCAAATATGCGCCTAATTTGACCCACAAGATAGTTAGGCCAACCTGCCACTTACTTTTTGCATGATTGGGGACCAACCCTGACATCAAGGAGAACATGACTATCTGATCATTAATAACTTTAGCAAAGTAACTGTCACTATGAAAGAAAATAGGCAAATCATCTGTAAAATCTAGATGGGAGAGACTAACTCTATCACATCTCTAGTGATATCTGAACCCAAGAGAAGCATCAATTGTAACGACCCGATCCGAAAATCGGGATTAGATTAGTTGTTAATGACGGATTAGTAAAGTTAGTCGGTGATTGTTTGGATGCGTTCGGGGGGACGGTGCGAAATGACGATTATGCCCCTGGAATTGGGCAAACAGTTGACTTTTAGTTCGGAAGGTCAAATTGTAACTACCCGGAAATTCAAAAAAGGGAAATTTGGAAAATGTGAAGGAAATGACGATTTTGCCCCTGGTTATAAGGGCTGAAAGTTGACTTTTTGATCGGGATGCCTTTTGGACTTTTGACCATGATTGTTGGGTAGGTCTCATGACGCTGAATCCGTAGACAGGCGGCACGTCGAAAACGGAGCTCAGATGAAAAAGTTACAGGTATGTGAAGTTAAGGGGCAAAATGGTCATTTGTTACATGAAGGGTAAAATGGTAATTTTGGGCGGCCAAGTTAATTATTGGCTTAATCATCCATGGGGTGACTCAGGTGGATCTTTCATGGGGTGACTCAGGTGGATCTTTTAGTGACATTTGTCACTTGCTAATGGTGATGAGTGGCAAATTGTTGCCATTTGACTATGAGATAAAATCAAATATTAAATCAACCTTTAAATTAACATGTTGTTTTATACCTGAGTTGTATTCGACAGAACAGATAAACAAATAGCAGAGAACAAATTGATCGATTCCCAGCAATCCAGGGTGAACCAAGTGCAAATTGGATGAGAAACTAAGTGAAATTGGGAGTGAAAATCGAGAGGGAAACAGAGAAAAACCCAACTGAAACCATACTGCGAAACCCGAAAAACTACCCAAAAACATTAATGTCGAATTCGCTTTTTTTAGACGTTAAAGGAGTGAAATTGATTGTGAATTGAGCTTTCTGGGATTGAGACGAGTTGAACCACCAGTTAATTCGAAGGAAATTGATGAACCAACACGAAGAACAGACCCTGTGACATCCACGAATTGTGGAGGTTGAGTTCGAGTGATTGGAGGTAAGAAATCGTGAAATTGGTTTCGAATTCATGTTTATAATAGAGATAGGATGCTTCCTGTGTGCTTAATTGATTGAAACGGCTTTAAATTGGGTGGAACCCAATTTAGAACCTGTCGGGTATGCCCTTTGAGTCGAATGATTTGAGGACTAATTTCATGAAATTGAGTATACAGATCCTTAATTCAGATTGATTAGATGAAAATAAGTGAAAAAAAAATGAAGAAATTGGGGTCGAATTGACTGAGAACGGATCGGGTTGCACCGCGGGTTGTAGACCCGTTTACCAGGCTTTCGGGTTGGGACGATGAACAATAGTGGTACTGTTCATCGGCGCGTGAGTCCACATGCAACTAGTGTAATCAGCGCGTGAGGGCACATGGCTAACCTTCTGGGGAAGTGTTCAGCATATTTTTTCATGTAATCGATGTAACGAACACTTTGGCGTTGGTTTCGAGTTAATCGGACACCGTCTCGATGATGTTTCGTGGGTCCAAAGGTTTATGTTATGTTATAACTTAATATTTAATTTTCGAAAAATTATGGGAAATTGATATGATGTAAATGGAGTTGTTCGTGACCCTGAATAATGATTTTAGACAGGATTCGAGATTCCTGGCAAGTGGCCGAAATTACGGAAAGGCGTGCAGCTCGGAATCGGGCGCTTTGGACGGTGTGTGAGTGGACGTTTGTTTTATAAACCATGATGCATGCATAGTTAAATGTTTTACATGATTGATTGCATGATTTGACTTGCAATGATGTCCTAATGATGCGACATGATTATGTGTGATTTAATGATTATTTTAATAGATCTTTCGGGCACGTTTTAAGAGAAATGTGCAAGTGATGTTTTGGGCTAGGCCCAGAGTCAAAAAGGTTTTGAAAATGATATTTTGACTAAATTGGTGAGTCAAGCATGATTTATGGATTATTTTATTGTTTTCCAACGTGATTTTATAGATTTACGTGTAAATGGCATTTGGGCTGGAGACCCTGTCGGGAATGCTTTTAACTTGGTTTGAAGTCATAGTTATGATTGATATGTGTTTGTGGAATGGATTATGTTTGTGATTGTGGATATTGGATCATGTTCTGGATGGTGCGAGTGCAGTTCCTAGACGTGACTCGGATGATGCGTGAGTGCAGTTCCCGAGTATGTGGTACGTCTAGATGATGCGTGTGCAGTTCCCAGACATGACTGATGTGACTCGGATGGTGCCTGAGTGCAGTTCCCGAGGTTGGCCTACGTGTAGTGCAGATGTGACAGTGTGACTATTTGTAGTGATTGTGAACTTGTGAATAGTGTTGTTTAATGTTGATTGTGATTACGTACTGGTATTGAGTACCGGTTTTTGGTCTGTGTGGCCAGGTGATTATGTGTTCACATGTTTGGCTTGAGAGCCGAGATTTGTTACTTGTTATGTTTCATGTGCTTTGGCTAAAATGCCGGTGATTATGATTCATATGTTTTTTCCTATGCATGCATGGTTTGATAAACTGGAGGGTAAATGATGTGTTTCAAAATTTTTTTAAATGATATTATTTTGTCCACTCACACCTTTTCTGTTTTGACTACTGTAACGACCTGTCCCGAATATCGGGATTTAATAATATTTAATGGTGATTTACTAATCTGGGATTAGTTGTGTGATTTCAGACGAATTGTGCAAAATGACCGTTTTGCCCCTGGGCGTGGGCAAAACGTTGATTTTTAATTCGGATGGTCAAATGGACTTTGACCGATGACCGTGACGTAGTTCGGGACGTCACGAGTTCATAGACAGGTGGCACGTTCGATTCCGATGTTCGTGGTGAAAGTTATGATGTACGGAAGTTCAGGGGCATTTTCGTAATTTGTACGAAATAAAGGAAAATGTTGACTTTTTGATCGGGAGGTCTGATGGCCGAGGACCGTTAGGAAGGTCTCGATGCCCTGAGTTCATAGACAGGCGGCACGCATCAATCGGAGTTCGTATGACCGAGTTACGGGTCAGGATGCGTGAGGGGCATTTTGGTAATTTACTGCACAAGGGCAGAATGGTAATTTCACGGGTGTTTGAACGGCTATTGTAGCACCATGGAGGGAACATGGCCAGCGCACGGGTGGTGCGTTTATGGAGCAAATTGATGGCCTAAAACTATTGTTTATAGGTTGTATGGATTGTTTAGTGGCATTGTGCGATGCCAGGCTGTGTGGGACGGTGGATTTAGCCATTAACTATGGCTGGTGCACGATGAAAAGCAAAGTGCTTCCCACATGAGTTCAGCCTTTCCAGGGCCCAATTGAGCGGATTGTGGTGGGCAATGTAGTTAAGGGACTGAGTGAAGTGTTCTGGGATTGAGAATGAGAGGGAAGGAGCAAAATTGGTGTGGAATTGTTCAAAAACCCGAAACTGGTTTTTGAAGAGTTCAAAATCAAATTTCGGTTTTCAGGCCAGCCCAAGCCTAATTGATGATTGATTGAGCTTCCTGGAACTTCAACGAGTCGAACCAGATCAAATGGAGCAAGCTTTGGGGCTCCTAGGGCCGTGGACGGACGAGGTGGACGGCCGGAAAACTCGAGCTTGAGTTGTGGTGATTGAGGTAATGTCGTGTTCAATTAATCATGCTAATTGGTTCGTGTTAGTCCTTATATGCTTCATATGAAGTTAATTTGACAATGGTTAAGGATTAATGGAGTTTTGGTGATTGACCCGTTTTGGGTGATCACGGGTTAATGGCTTGATTAAGGAATAGTTGATGTTGATCGATGTCACAGAACTGAAATTCATATGCTAATGATTGTTTTAGGATCAAGAACGGATTGAATTGATGTCGAATTGGGTGTGATTGAGCCGGATCCTATCGCGGGTAATCAGACCCGTTTACCAGACAAACAGGTGAAGATGGTGACTGTAGCAGTCACTGTAGCAGGCGCGTGGCTTTCACGCGCAGCCACTCACGGCGACGCGTGACGACGCGTGGGCACGAATCTCGAGGTGAGGTCAACATGACTTTTATCCTATTCAATGTTACGAACATTTTGGGATTGGTTTCGTGTCGATCGGATCCCGTTTCGTTATTGTTCGGGATGTCCGAAGGTTTTAAATCGAGGTTATAAATACTTAAAAATTCGGGAAAATTACGGGACTTGAATAGGATGTTAATGATGAGGTTAGTGATCCTCTAATGTGTTTTGAACAGGATTGGGAGTCCCGGTGTTAGTGGTGTGGCCCGGGAAGGCCTATGGCACGCGTATCGAGGTGATCGGTTAAACGGTCTGTGAGTGGACATTGGTTTTATAAATTCGATGCATCCATAACTGTTTCATGATTTTTATAATTGTGATTATATGATTTATGTTGGATATCAGTGAATTTATATGTTTTCACGCATTTCGAGGCGATTTACGTGTTTGCACGTGAATCGAGATTTTCTGGATTTGCACTGATTTCCATAAATGTGGTTGGATATGATTTCATGAAACGGTTACGGATTTGTTAAAATGAATCGGGCCAGGGGCCCAGTTAACTTATAAATCGGGCCAGGGGTCCAGTTAACTTATGAATCGGGTCAAGGACCCAGTTGACTTATATATGTGATTTCGGGTCGGGGACCCTAAAATGGAATGGAATAAACTATTTCGGATTTGATTCAACTATTTGGACTTATAACGGTTTTATGGAAATTCGGGGCAGGGCCCTTGTGATATTTTGGAAATGAATAATTGAATGTGTTCCATAAAACCATCTCGATATGAGGATATTTATATCCTGGTCTCCTCCAAGTGTCGGGGACACTGGAGAAGTCACGGTGCATTGCCTGCGAGGGCTCATTGTACGGAGCTACCGGACCGTATAGTGATCCAGGAGCAGGATTGCTGGACGTCATGGACGTCAGACATCGGGGATGCCAGAGATATGGACCCGGTGAAACCCCGGGCAGCACGCGTTGCTTAATACCGTGAGATATGACGTCTGGAACGTCAAGCGTCTAGGACGCTAGGCATCGGGGATGCCGGAGATGGAAAAATGATAAATGAATATTACTTGATTGATGAAATAACTCTTGGATTGACTTTTGGAATTTGAAACTATGCTTTGGTTTCCGGGCTAAGGCCCTAATGGTTATTTCTAAATAAATATGGGATTATTGGTTTTTGGTGCATGCATATGATTTTACTGAGGGGCATAAATGTCTTATAAATGTTTTAAACAGACTTGTTTATTTTCGTCCACTCACAGCTTTTGTTTTTAATGCCCTTCAGGTTGATTCCGGATACGACTCCAGTAGAGACTTGAGCATCGCACACCTCCTCCATCGATCCTTATGCACTCTGGAAGCCCGGTTGGGCAATGGCAATCGGTTATCCCTTGTCGAACGCCTCTTGTCCAACGGGAGCACGTCACATCCCATGGTAATCCCGGGGGGATTGGGATGGGTCGTGTCAACTACCCTCCAGGCTGTGGAACGACGTTTGGGGCTGATCGAGAGGCAAAGGCATGACTAGAAGTCAGTGCAGTTATCCCTGTTCTGACAGGTGCTGAAGGGTAGTTTCGGAACGTCAGCTGACTTATTAGACAGGAGCAAGATCGGTCACAGTTATCAACGTCCAGTTCGGATGGGTCCTATCACAAATGGACTTTGACCGAGGGCCATGACGTAGCTCAGGACGTCACGAGTTCATAGACAGGTGGCACGTCCAATTCTGACATTCAAGGGAAAAGTTATGATGTTCGAAAGGTCGAGGGCATTTTCGTAATAAGGATAAAAAGAGGGGAATTGTTTAATTTTTACGTGGCAAACATTTTTCACGAAATTCGAGGACCGTTAGGAAGGTCTCGATGTCCTGAGTACAATGAAAGGTGGCACGCCGTCATCGGACGTCGTACGGTTTAGTTACGGGTCTAGATTAATGAAGGGTAAAATGGTAATTTGGACATTTAGGGGCACAATGGTCTTTTGGTACCTTGGGATTAGTGCCCAGTAAGCAGGGGACACTTGGCCGCATTAGATTAATGTGTCCACCAGGTTTTGGACACCTGGATGGACCTGGATGGGTGTAGAAGCCTCATTTGGTTTTAAAATTGAGCACAGTGTGTGTGTGTGGCTGTACAAAACAGAGGGAAACAGAGCCCAGGATGATCGTGGAACCCCAACCTCCTCAAAACTTGATCAGATGATGATGGGGTGTGAAGGAAAGTTGGAAAGGAGGCCGTGCTGAGACGATAGGTGGTCACTGCGAGGTTCTACAGCGGAGGACGACGGTGGTAACTAAGGAAAACCGAGAAAGTCCCCTGTTCTTTGTTTGAATTTTGAGTTTTGATTCAAGGCCTAGGGATCGAGGTGGTTAGCTGGGAAGTGTAGTTAAGGTCATAAGCAACAGTTTGAGCCTATTAGTATGGCCAGAAATGCCTGGTAAGTGGTATTCCCTTGAAACTTTTGGTTCGGTTTGAAAATGGCAACTTGGCCGTTGATGCTTGATTTTTGAATTGGATCTTTGGACGAGAGTTTGGACACCAACAAGAAACTAAAGGACTGGACATTATGGATAGAAATGACATGGGGCTTGGAAACAGAGAAGAGACAATATGATGGTTGATTGATCGATCGAGGAGGTACTTCCTTATCAGTATTTTCGTGTTTTTAATAGCTAGAACAACTGGATAGATTAGGACGAAAATAATGGTGTTAAAAAGAATAAAAAAGATGGAAAAGTGGACGAGAACCGTCTGCGCCAGTTTGGTCGAACTGGGCTGGCTCGAATCGGACTTAACAGAGGTTGAAGATGAACAGTGTTTAGCGCGCGAGGCCCTCGTGCAGCCCATTTGAGTGGCATGTGTGGGCGCGTGGCACGTATTTTGAGGATGTTTCCAACATGACATTTAAAGTATTTGATGTAACGAACATTTTGGGATTGGTTTCGAGTCGATCGGACATCGTCTCGATAATTTTCAGGATGTCCGAACGTTTTAGGCCTCGGTTAAAAATACGGAAAAATTAGGGGGTTTTAGTATGACTATTGTGAAGTAGTTAGTGACCTTAGTATGAGATTTGGACAGGTTTGGGAAAGCCGAGGATAGCGGAATGGCCGGGAACGGCGTAAGTACGCGCGTATCGAGGCGACGTCGGAATGGTATGTGAGTGGACTTTGCTTTCTAACTTATGATGCATGCATATATGGTTTAATATGCTTTCATACGTGATTCTATGATCTCATTTATGATCTTGATGGTTTACGATTTTGCACGTTTTTCGAGATATTTACGAAATTTCACGTTTTACGAGATTTCGAATTATCTTGCGATTTGATCATGGTTTTAATGGTTTGATTTCAGAATTTGAAATGTGATTTGATTTCAAGGATTTGAAATGGATTTCAGAAAAGTGATTTCAGGCTTGGAGCCCTGTTTCTGAGATTTTGATATATGAGATTTCGGTTTTGGTTTTGAGACTTGGAAAAGAAATCTGGATTTGGGTTCGGGACAGTGGTTCCGGATGCCGGCTTATGGAATCATTGTTGCGAATTCGGAGGAGGGTTTCTGTGGTTTTCATTGTTGATTGGAAAACATGGTTTTGGGTTTAAAGACCCGGAAAAGAAAAGAAAAACCCGATGGATCTGGTTTTGAGTTTAAAGACTCGGATGTATTGACGGAGGGAGGGCCCTGGATTGATATCTTTTGAGTTTAAAGACTCGGTTATTGTGATACCCCCCGAGGCCTGTGATTGTGTTTTGAGTTTAAAGACTCGTTGATATCCCGGGAAGGTCTGGTTAATGCGCATGGTCTTGATTTTAAAGACTCGGGTGCACTTGAGATCCAGCAAACTTGTATGATTGATGTTTTTCACTGGTTTTCAAATGTTTTGGGCAGTGGCCCGGATGTTATGGATTTTGATGGTTTTGGGACTGAGTTCTCGTAATTGAGATTGCTTGTGAATTGAGGATGAGGCCTGGATTTGAATAACGATTTTGATTCGGGTTTTCGATAATGGTTTTCATTAATGGTTTTGATATGAATAGTTTCATAACGTGAAGTGATATGCATGCATTGTTTTTTTGCGTGGAGGGTAAAACTGTACTTATTTTTTATTGAACTATTTTCTAACTTATACTTTATTTTTGTCCACTCACAGTTTTTTTGTGTTTTCGATACCCTCCAGGTTGTTGCGGTGCGGGCTGTGGGTCGAGAGAGACGGAGACATTACACACGCGATCCACATTAGAGTCTGCGAGCTCTGGGAAGTCCGGTACGGTTGAACGGTTCATTTTGGAAATCCCTTGTCCGACTTACGTGTCACGTGGAGGTTGGACGTTGGTTTAGCCTTTGTGTCATGCGTAAGTTAGACGGGAGCAAGATTTAGCCCTTAATCCCGGGTGATTAGGGGTGGGTTCTGACAATTGGTATTAGAGCGAGGTTTCGTGTGTTCTGCGCTAGGTTTGGTTCCCAGAGTCGTAGGTTCGTCGACTTGGATAGTGTAATGCTACTATGGATGTGCTGTCTCGACGCGGAACAGCCCGTCAGCAACCTGGATGCGATAAGCGAGAGTACGTTTATTGTGAATGGTTAGCAACGATTGTTAGTGTCAGAATGTTAGTCACTCGATACGCGGTACGAGGTATGACGTACGTCGACTTAGGGCCGAAACGAGTAGTGCGTTGGCACTGGTTTTTCTTGATGGATGGACCATAGGGTCGGAGATACGCTAGTAGGAGTAACCTGAATGGTAGCTGGTGAGCTACGGGTGAGTTGGTTGGTCGGCATGTGGGGCTCGAGAGTAGTGAGATACGTGGGCCGAGGAGGCCGATTGATGGTGGCCGGTTGGGCCGGATGGTGTTTGGATGTTGACAGTATGGATTGGTGACCTTTTTGGTCAGTTTGGTTGAACTTGGACTTGTATGGCTACGAGTAGTCGGATGCCTCGAGTGGCAAGGTTTAGAAACTACTTTGACACCTGAGAGATTTTCCCCTAGCGAGGGTTAAGAATAAGGATTTAAGGAACTCTGTTGAGATGACTGGTTTGGGATGACTCGTTGGGACTGTACGTATCTTTGGGAGAAACCCCGGATTAAATGTTTAGCCTAGAAACTGTGAGTTGGGATTTGTGGTTAGATAGTTGTTGTGGCTTGGGCCGACTTACGGCCAGACTGGAGACTGTGCTGCTAGGTGCATCCGAGGTAGTAGATGGTTGGTGGATGACTCTGGACGAGTCCAGTAAGATTGCGGTGTTGGTTGAGCATTTGGTTTCTCAGAGTTGTGGTTGACGAGGGATGTTAGTTTCCTTGACCCAAGCGTAGATTGAGGATTTTGGCTCGGTGTAAGCAGAGGTTCGGGTTTAGCGTATTGTGAACCTTGGAGTAGAGATGATGTGTCAGGACCCACCCCGGTTTCACCCCGAAACCCGAGGTAAATCCCGCTCCCGTCTGACTCCCCGACACAACACCCAAATAACACGCACTCAAACCCAGTCAGACGCAGGAGTAATTAAACAAAATATCCCGAAGTTAAAGTTTACAGAGCATAATACGAAAATACAAGGAAAAATAAAAACCGAGAAAGTACACGCACACGAAAGACTTTAAACTATTCCGGGATCCCTCACGTCACTTCTATGCCCCGGACACTGCCTCGACGTCAAGACCCCGTGCTAGCTCCACAACCTGGAGGGCACGTTAAAACAGAAGATGTGAGTGGACCATAATAACAGAAAAGTTTCTAAAACCATTTATCAAAAACCGAGTTTAACCCTGCGTTTTGAAAACTACATGCATAACCACCAGTTGTTAACACAGTTCTAAATCAATGTTCACAAAACATCACAAAACATCATAAGAAACAGAAACACTATAAAATAGTTATGGAAAGCGTGGCATGAGTATCAAAACCCGAAGCATAAACCATAAAACTCAAATCATCATTTCCCGATCAAACCTGCTGGACCTATCCGAGTCTTTAAACTCCCGAGTCTTTAAACTCAATCCAGGCCTTATTCATATCTGAGTCTTTAAACTCCCGAGTCTTTAAACTCAAGGCCTACGGGGGAAATCAATATATATCCGAGTCTTTAAACTCCCGAGTCTTTAAACTCAATCTGGGTCTTTAAACCCAATCCGGCCGGTCCCCCGTCACATATATCCGGGTCTTTAAACCCAATATCCAGATCCAGCAAATCCAATCCCAAAATCATTGAAAACCATTTACTAATCCACATCCAAACCCGAATTCGAAATCACTGGTCTGATACCCCTCTGGCATCCAGAACCGTTATTCCGAACCCAAATCCGGAATCCACTTTCCAACTTTCAAACCAAATCTCGTTTCCCGAAAACCAATTTTAAAACCGAAAACCCTTAATCATCAAAATCATGTTCCATAAGCCCTTTAGAATCAATGAAAACCACTTATTAATTGAAATCCCAAAACCATAGCATCACTTTCAGAAACCAACCACTTCCTCGTAAAACGTGCTAAAACCAAACTTCCTCGAAAGGCGTGCAATCATGTAAAATCAACCAAAATATATTCGATAAACATAGAATAATGATTAAAACCATAAAACAATTATAGAAAACAGGTATGCATGCTCGAGTTTAAGGAAAGGGTTCACTCACAGTACTGAGCCCTACTCGTGTCCAGAACGTCCAGCACGTTCCTCGGCTTCCTCGGGAAATCCCGATCCTGTTCACAATCACCAAATTACGTCACTAACACGTTCACGGAAGTTTACCTAAATTCCCTGAATCCTAAACGTAAGAACCCGGGACCCTAAACTTTCACCCTCGCGGAACTAAACTCAAACGACGTCCGATTGACCCGAAACCAACTCCATTGAACTCACCATAACACCTAGACCAAAAACCATGTTGACCGTTTTTCCCATCACCGCCGCACGCACCTCCACGTGCCGCCCAAAGTGGCTGCGCGTGGCCCTCATGCGCCGCCCAAAGTGGCTGCGCGTGGCCCTCACGCGCCTGCTACAGTGCATCGGCTACCTCGAGCCAACCCGGTTCGCTACAGTCACCTGCAACTCAGACCGGCGTCAGCGGTTCACCGCCGTGCCTGCACGGTTTCTCTCCCTTTCTTCACCAACATCATCGTCCAGACCACCCCTATAGATTCCCCAACTCCGTTCACCTCGACACTGTCCCTAGCCCGTCGACTGAACTCGAAACCAGACAGCCCCAAATCCCCTGCTTCACGATCCCGCCACCCAGCTCACCTCCCTTCACGGTGGCTTCACCAAACTCTTCCCTGGACCTTACTGAACCTAAACCAACCCTCCTGAACCTTCGACTCAGCCCCAATCGTCACGACTTGCCGTTCGAACATCACGGTAAAACAGAGCACCAGAGTGCCTGCTGTCGTCTGAGCTCCGCCGTGTACACCCCCGTCACGGCGACCATCCTAATCGACGCCTAGGACTCTCCTGAACCTCGCCCTGACCTCTAATTCCCTCGACTCTCACCCTAGACCCATGACTTTCACGTTGAACCTCAACGGGAAAACAGAGTACTGAAAGGGGGACGAGGAAATTACCTGCCTCCTGTCGCCGCCGTGGGCTCAGCCGCGAGGTAGTGGCTCCTCCTGTCTTCCTCCGTCCTCTGAGCACTTCCCTTGACCTCGAGTGATCGAGTACGGCTGCACCACCACCCACATCGCTATTTTCCTCCCCGAGTTCCTCCCTGGTTCCCGTGGCTCACACCTCACACACACACACCCGCTGCACCTCTCAACCACCTCACCAGCTCCCTTTCACTCTCCCGTCCCTCACTCACTCACCAGGACTCCTCAATAGTCACGATCACCCTTCCAATTCTCTCAATTTCCTCCCTCTGTTTCTCTCTGTGTGTCGAAGAACCAGAAGGCATAGCACGGGTGCACCCCAAATAATTGGGCCGTGAATGCACAGGATTCCACCAGAATCCTCTACACACATGCCACATGTCACAATCCACTCCACACACCCCCACATGGCCCAATCCCAGCCGTCCATTCATTTCCTCTGTGCACAAATCCCAATGTGCCACAAAGACCAAAATACCCTTCTTTTTAACTCATTTTTACGGTTTTGCCACTACCCTTCTAAACCCGTAATTAACACCTCGTAAGTCCGATGAATACGTGTCGCCTGTCATCGAACTCAGGATGACGAGATCTACCTAACCATCCTAGGTCAACGTACCAAACCCCGTTTCTACGAAAAGTCAACTATTCCCCTTAATTTACTCAAATTACGGTTATGCCCTCAACCTTCTGAACATCACAACTTCCCCCTCGGATGTCGGAATCGGCCGTGCCACCTGCCTATGGATTCATGACGTCCTAAACTACGTCCTGGTCACTGGTCAAAATCCACCTGACCACCCAAACTAAAAGTCAACGTTTTTGCCCGAACTAGGGGCAAAATCGTTCTTCTAGGCTCAAGGACCTATCGGGACCAACTAACCACCGATTAACCTCACTAATCCCACCTTAATCACTATCTTAATCCCGGCTCTCGGGACGGGTTGTTACATGATGTGCCACGAGCTAGAATGCTTGTAAATGAACAGATGGGCACATTGAGTTGAGATCGTGGCCGGTTGTGAAGACCATTGGTAAGTCATGATCGGGACGAACAGTCAGGATACCGTGAGTCTGATCAGAGTAGCACATCGGAAGCGCGATGGACCTATGCCTTATGTTGGATCGGGCTAGGTTGGTATGGAAGGATTTGACCATCCGTGGGATTGATTTCATGGACTCATCCTGATGTGTTAAAAATGCCGAGGTTGGCATTTGGGTAATGTCGAGGCCCGTGCTTGGAAATTGTCTGAGATTGGTGATCGACGACTTCAAGGGTAGTGACTGAGGAGTCCGAAGTTTGTAAGCGTTGATTGTGATTCTGAGAGTTGGGTACGAGGGTGTTAGTGGTACTTGGAATTGACCTTCGGGAAGATTGGAATGCGATCATCAGAAAGAGTGACGATTGACGTTCTGTTGGATTTTTATAATGGTGTCAACTGACAGGCGAGTTGGTCGGTGAGTTGGTTTGGTTACGGACACATGGGTGTGATCCGTGGGAGTTTTGGACTGCCTCAGTATAGTAAAGTAAAGATGACGTTTGGACAAGTAGTCCGGAGGTGGTATTTTTGTTGATTCCGAGATTGGTGCTACATGATGAGTAAAGTATATTCTGGAGTCGATTCAAATGACTCATTAAAGGAACTTCAGGAGTAGAAAGAGGACCATTGTGTTTTCCGTCGAAGGACGACGAAAGGAAGCGGAGAATGAGTGACGATAACTGATCGATATGAGGTTATTGAAAAGAACCCACAATCTAGACGTGTGATCTTGTTGGATCGATGTGTTGGGTTGATGATAAGATTTGTATAGACGAGTAGTGGGTTCCACTTAGGAGTGAGTGGATCAGGATTAGACGATGTGTAGACGATGTGTTATGGATCACGAGGATCGTATGTGAGACATAGTTTGGGATATCTTGACCGTCTTTGAGTCGTGCAGGACGTGTGTGGTCCGTCTCGCCTACGTTGGGTTTTGGTTTTGGAGTTAGTGTTGGGTCTGCCCTGTGTACGTAGTTGAGATGTACTTGGAGCTCGTATTGATCGGGAGACCCAGGAGACCGGGAGATTTGGAAGGGATTTGAGTTGGACTTTCCCGGAAGATGAGTAGCTCAATCTAGAGGTAGAATCGACCGATGGGCTTCAAAGGTGAAACGTGTTTGACCCGTGGTTAGGTGGTAAGATATAGAGTTCGAGATGGATTGGAAGTTAGTTGAGTGGGTTTCTTTGAAAAATAAGCAGTGACAATTGGGAACTGAAAGGATAAGTTGTTGTGGCAGGTGCTGGACACCTAGTAGGAAACCTCGGTGTGAGATTAGTTGGATTCCCCTAGTTACTTACGGAAGTACGAGATTCGAAATTTTGAGGACAAAATTCTTTAAGGGGGTAGATTGTAACGACTCGTCCCGAAAATCGAGATTAGATTAGTTGTTAATGACGGATTAGTAAAGTTAGCCGGTGATTGGCTGGATGCGTTCGTGCAGACGGTTCGAAATGACGATTATGCCCCTAGAATTGGGAAAACAGTTGACTTTTAGTTTGGACAATCAAATGGACTTTGACCGAAGACCGTGACGTAGTTCAGGACGTCACGAGTTCATAGACAGGTGGCACGTCCGATTCCGACATTCGAGGGAAAAGTTATGATGTTCGGAAGGTCGAGGGCATTTTCGTAATAAGGATAGAAAGAGGGGAATCGTTGACTTTATACGTGGAAAATGTTTTTCACAAAATTCGAGGACCGTTAGGAAGGTCTCGATGTCCTGAATAGAATGACAGGTGGTACATCGTCATCGGACGTCGCACGGTTTAGTTACGGGTCTAGATTAATGAAGGGTAAAATGGTAATTTGGACATTTAGGGGCACAATGGTCTTTTGGTACCTTGGGATTAGTGCCCAGTAAGCAGGGGACACTTGGCCACATCAGATTAGTGTGTTCACCAGGTTTTGGACACCTGGATGGACCTGGATGGGTGTAGAAGCCTCATTTGGTTTTAAAATTGAGCATAGTGTGTATGTGTGTGGTTGTACAAAACAGAGGGAAACAGAGCCCAGGATGATCGTGGAACCCCAACCTCCTCAAAACTTGATCAGATGATAACGGGGTGTGAAGGAAAGTTGGAAAGGAGGCCGTGCTGAGACGATAGGTGGTCACGGCGAGGTTCTACGGCGGAGGACGACGGTGGTAACTGAGGTAAACCGAGAAAGTCCCCTGTTCTATGTTTGAATTTGGAGTTTTGATTCAAGGCCTAGGGATAGAGGTGTTTAGCTGAGAAGTTTAGTTAAGGTCATAAGCAACATTTTGAGCCTGTTAGTACGGCCATAAATGCCTGGTAAGTGGTATTCCCTTAAAACTTTTGGTTCGGTTTGAAAATGGCAACTTGGCTGTTGATGCTTGATTTTCGAATTGGCTCTTTGGACGAGAGTTTGGATGCCAACAGGAAACTAAAGGACTGGACATTAGGGACAGAAATGACCTGGGGTTGGAAACAGAGATGAGACAATTTGACGGTTGATTGATCGATCGAGGAGGTACTTCCTTATTAGTATTTTCGTGTTTTTAATAGCTAGAACAACTGGATAGATTAGGACGACAATAATGGTGTTAAAAAGAATGAAAAGGATGGAAAATTGGATGAGAACCGCCTGCGCTGGTTCGGTCAAACCGGGCCGGCTCGAACCAGTCTGAATTGGGCTTAACAGAGGTTGAAGATGAACAGTGTTTGGCGCGTGATGCCCACGCGTAACCCCTTTAGGCAGGACGTGTGGGCGCGTGGCACTTATTTCGAGGATAGTTCCAACACGACTTTTAAAGTATTTGACGTAAAAAACATTTTGGGATTGGTTTCGAGTCGATCGAACATCGTCTCAATAGTTTTCGGGATGTCTGAAGGTTTTAGGCCTATGTTAAAAATACGGGAAAATTATGGGGTTTTAGTATGACTATTGTGAAGTAGTTAGTGACCTTAGTATGGGATTTGGACAGGTTCGGGAAAGCCGAGGATAGCAGAATGGCCGGGAATGGCATAAGTACGCGCTTATCGAGGCGACGTCGGAATGGTCTGTGAGTGGACTTTGCTTTCTAACTCATGCATATATGTTTTACTATGTTTTCATAGTTGATTCTATGATTTAATTTATTATCTTGATGGTTTACAGTTTTGCAAGTTTTTCGAGATATTTACAGAATTTCACATTTTACGAGATTTCGAATTATCTTGGGATTTGATCATGGTTTTAATGGTTTGATTTCGGAATTTGAAATGTGATTTGATTTCAAGGAATTGAAATGGATTTCGGAAAAGTGATTTCGGGCTTGGAGCCCTGTTTCTTAGATTTCGATATATGAGATTTCGGTTTTGGTTTTGAGACTTGGAAAGGAAAACTGGATTTGGGTTCAGGACACTGGTTCTGGATGCCGGCATACAGAATCATTGTTGCGAATTAGGAGGAGGGTTTCTATGGTTTTCACTGTTGATTGGAAACATGGTTTTGGGTTTAAAGACCTAGAAAAGAAAAGAAAAACCCGCTGGATCTGGTTTTGAGTTTAAAGATTCGGATTGATTGACGGGGGGAGGGCCCTGGATTGATATCTTTTGAGTTTAAAGACTCGGTAATTGTGATACCCCCCGAGGCCTGTGATTGTGTTTTGAGTTTAAAGACTCGTTGATATCCCGGGAAGGCCTGGTTAATGAGCATGGTTTTGAGTTTAAAGACTCGGGACTTGAGATCCAGCAAACTTGTATGATTGATGTTTTTCACTGGTTTTCAAATGTTTTGGGTAGTGACCCGGATGTTATGGCTTTTGATGGTTTTGGGACTGAGTTCCCGTAATTGAGATTGCTTGTGAATTAAGGCTGAGGCCTGGATTTGAATAACGATTTTGATTCGGGTTTTTGATAATGGTTTTCATTAATGGTTTTGATATGAATAGTTTCATAACGTGAAGTGATATGCATGCATTATTTTTTTGTGTGGAGGGTAAAACTGTACTCATGTTTTATTGAACTGTTTTCTAACTTATACTTTATTTTTGTCCACTCACAGTCTTTTTGTGTTTTCGATACCCTCCAGGTTGTTGCGGTGCGGGCTGTGGGTCGAGAGAGACGGAGACATCACACACGCAATCCACAGTAGAGTCTGCGCGCTCTGGGAAGTCCGGTATGGTTGAACGGTTCGTTTTGAAAATCCCTTGTCCGACTTACGTGTTACGTGGAGGTTGGACGTTGGTTTTGCCTTCATGTCACGCGTAAGTTAGACGGGAGCAAGATTTAACCCTTAATCCCGGGGGATTAGAGGTGGGTCCTGACATCAATACTATACTTCAACAACGGAGAAGTGATATCTATAGGAATGATAAAAAGATACAATGAAATAAGGTCTTCCTGCCTAAGTCCCTTCTTCCCATCAGAGTAACACACAAGCTCACCATTAAAAACCACCATGAATCCCGAGAATCTAGCAGAAGAAGTGCATTTTTCCACCCAAGTAATCAACTTAAAATGGAATCAAACTCAACCATAGTGTCAGGACCCATCCCAATCCCCCTGGATTATAGTGGGATGCGCCTGATCCCGTCTAACATCGCGTGTCAGACCAGGGATAACTCGTCAACCCGCTCGGGGTCCATCAGAGTACGCTAGGATCGGCGGTGGCATGTGATATCTTGATCTCTGCTAAAGCCCTCATCCGGGATCAACCTGAAGAGTATTAAAACCATAAAAGCTGTGAGTGGACAAAAATAAACAGTTTATAAATTCATTTATATCGAAAAGACATTTATACCCTTCACTTAAAAGCATGCATACATCATAAAACCACTTTATTTCAAATACTTTTCGAAAGTAAGACATAATGTTTTTCAAATCAAACATGGTGAAAACTACTTCTCAAACGAAGCCATTAACTCTATAGGGTCTCAGCCTAAAATCAATTCAAAGAAAACCATAAAGACATCCCAAATGTCCAACTGTGTTTGTGAAACATTATATACATATATATATATATAACCCATCCTCGGCATCTCATATGCCCAATCAATAACCCGTCACGATATATCTATAATACGCGTACTACTTGGGTCTTATCTCCGAGTCTACCCCCAGGATCTATGACGTATGGGAGGACTTGTCTCTAGACCCTGTCCGAGACTATATCATATCTCTCACTCCTGGGCATGTGCTCCCCCTCGGAGTCACTCATCCCAGGTAATGGATCGTGACATTCCAAGATCATCGACGTCTGGAGGAAACTACTCATACGGGAGGGTAGATACATATAAGTGTGAAAAAATTCATTTCTTTCAAATTATAGTTCAACTGGGTCTCGTACCCGAATCAAAATCCAGGATTCCTCGAATCCGTTTCAATTCTCAATCTCATAGACCTCAGCCTAAATCCACATCTCAATAGGGTCTCGAACCCGAAATCTCATTTCATAAACCATAAATGGGACTCAAGCCCGACTTCACAAATCAACTGGGCTTCAAGCCCGATACCACAATCAACTGGGCCTCAAGGCCGATATCATAAACCAATTAGGCCTCAAGCCCGATATCATAAATCAATTGGGCCTCAAGCCCGATATCTCAAATCAACTAGGCCTCAAGCCCAATATCTCAAATCAACTGGGCCTCAAGCCCGATGTCATAAATAACCTGGGCCTTAAGCCCGAGATCATACTTTCAAATCCGAAATCCTTTTATCAATCAAAGCATTTGATATCATAAGCACGTATAAAACCCGGCCTAAGTCCAAGATATCACATAAAATAATAAATCTCAAAATACATGCAATAACACATTTTCCTCTGAAAAAGACCAAATAATTCATATTTAAATCACATGCACTAATGGCATCTCAAATCATATTCATAAACACATATAAAACATTTATGCATGCATCAATTCATAAAACAAAGTCCACTTATAGACTATCCATGTTGTGCCTCGATACGCGAGCCATAAGTCTCTTCAAGCTAACTCGACCTCTTCGGGTCATCCGGACTTGTCCAGATCATACTCAAAGGTTACTACTAACCTATCCAAGTCCATATCAAGAACCCCCAACTTTCCCGGAAAAGTCAACGTGTCCCCGAACAGCCTTCTCGAGGTGAAAAACCTTGATTTGACCAACCTAACAATTTTTGATCGACTCGAAACCACCACCATTGGATTTGTATCGTTGAAACCCTTAAAATGGTCCTGGTTCCACCTAGAAATACGTGCCCACTCGTGGGTCAAATTCGCAGTCAACTATTGACCAAAAAGTCAACACTAACATCAACAAAGTCAATGCTGACGTTAGTATGAACAGTGAAAAGTCAACGCTGACGTCATTACTGACATCAGCGTGACGTCATCTCTGACATCTGACACTGGCACGTGTCAGTCTGACATGTCAGACCTGATAGTGCCACATGTTACACGCCGATTGGTCCATGTGCCTGCCACGTGTCTTGCTAACTGTGCACTGACAATAGCCACGTGGAAGCCTCTCATTGGGCAACGTCACCTGACATCTGACAGATGAAGACATCATCATGCATGTCAGCATCGTCTTCACTGAGTCGGGTCGACCTGAATCCACTGTATCGGGTCGTGCAGACCCGCGACCCAACCCTGGTTTTTCTTCCACCTCCGGCCACCGATTTTGATGTCGTTGGTACCCACACGATCGTCCAATCCCATGGAATCGATCTATGGCCTCAAAATCATAAAAATAGGCCTAGTTATACTTGTTCAAATAGATGAACCCTTGCCCAGATTTCTAGCTCCCTATCTGGGCTGCTCCGCCGTCCTTAACCACCGATTCCAGTCCCAAATGACTAGCACAACCACCAAGGACAAAAACCAATCAACACAAGCCACCCCAAATGTCCAAAACACAAAATCAAATTTCGAAAGTTCACGGTTACAGTTTTACCTTTTCCAGTGGCTCCACCGCCATCCACGGCGGTCCTGTCACCCTCTCAACGTCATTGTCACACCCTTAGCCTCACTCTCAGGCTCATAGGGGCCATCAATCAATCTAGAAATGGATAAGGGTTTGGTTTGGGGCTTCGAGTTTGGAAAGATCGAATGAAAAAGAAAGCGAATGGATATGCATGTATGTGTGTTAGGTGAGAAATGGATGAGTGACATTTTTCACTCATCCCTTGGCCTGAACAAAATGTCGAGGGCCCACACATAAGACAAAATTTCACTTTCCTCGTAAAACGTGCCATTGTAAATAGTACCTCAAAACTTTTGTGACCCGTATCTTTCCCGTCGAATTTTCGATTTCGATGTGCTGTTTATCTACGGACTCGTATCGACACAATCAACATAACAGTCCTCGGTCCTTGTGCATTAGACCTCTTGGGTCAAAAATTAACATTTTGCCCTCATCTAGGGGTAAAATAATAATTTTACCCTGAATGTCCGATAATCCTCGACTAATCCCCGATTAGCCTTACTAATCCATAATTAATTCTTGATTAATCTCAAGAATTTGGGACGGGTCATTACGCATAGATTATAGAAGAAAACCCCAGTCCAACGTGTCATATGCTTTCAGAATGTCTACTTTTGCCATACATATTAAAACTTCCTCTTTTAGATGATACCCCCTTAGCAACTCTTCAATCAGAAAAATATTATCCCTAAATTGAAGCCCACTAATGAAGGCCGACTAAATCTCACTAATGATTGAAGGGAGTATCCTCAAATTCGATTAGAAATCAGCTTGGAAATAATTTTATACAAAGTATTACAACAAGATATGGGCCGAAAGTCAACCATGGTAGTAGGATTCGAGTCTTTCGAGACCAAACTGATAACTGTAGCATTAACCTCACCTAGAAGACAACTCTAAGAGTTAACTGGTCACTGTAATGACATGGTGCCCTACCATACTCTAAGCTTTCTAAAAGAACAAGCCATTGAAACAGTCAGACCCAGGCACCTTATCAAGCTTAAGCTAAAAACAAACTTTGCGAATTTCCTCATCAGAGACCTCTTTAACCATGATCAAGGCCTCCCCATCCCCAATACTCACTTTAATCAACCCACTGAAATGACATTCAGCAACTAGAGGGGACACCTAAACAAGTTCTGAAAAACATTTAGTGCCCCACCTTTAACTTCTGCCCCATTGGAAAACATCTTACCATCACTCAAACCAATCGAAAAGATTCGGTTTTGATTGGATCGCTTGTAACTACCTAGATATTCGAAAAAGGTAATTTCAGAAATTTAAAAAGGAAATTGACGATTTTGACCCTAAAAGTCAAGGGTTAATTTTTTCTTCGAGTAATTTCTAGAATTTTCGTGAGGATCGTTATGTAGGTCTTGGAATTCCAAATCCATAGACAGGTGGCATGCGGGAATCAGAGATTTAATGAATTCAATATCGGTCAAAATTAATCAGGGGCATTTTGAAAATTTTGGCATAAGGTCATTTCACAAGTGGGATATTTTGTGATGGTGACATGTGTCATCCTTATCACTTCCCTCCATTCTTATCTCTTGTGCACCAACTTAGTGAGTGTACATATGCGTATGTGTGTATTTGTGTGTATGGTGTTGTTATTTGAGATGTTCAACCCAAAACCCAATCCGCGAGCCAAAACCGTGAAGGGGGGGGGGGGGGGGGGGGGGGGAAGGAAAAAACTACAGAGCGAGAAAGACAAAGAAAAGAGAAGAAAATAGAGAAAATGAAGGAAAGAAAGAAGAAGGAAAAAACCGAAGGAAGGGAGAAAGGAAACCCAAAAAATCGTAAACTCAAAAAATTGTAAAATTGACAATTTGAGTTGTTGAAGCCTCCAAGCTTGAAAATAAGGTATCCAAGATCTTATTTGAGCTCTTGGGATGGATTTAAGTCTGAAATATTGAAGGTTTGGACATGAGAAAGCTTAAAACACGAAATTTGAAGTTGGCCAAAACTTTCAAGCCTTTTTCCAAAAAATCTAAGTACTTTCTTGAATTTCTATGTTTAGATTTGAATTCATGGGGTTGAGTAGATAGATTTCCATTTAAAGTTTGTTCAATCTTTTTAAGCTTTGTTAAGCAATGAAGAAGTTATGATGGTTTGAAGTTTAGGCCAAGAATGGAGTTTTCTGGTAAATTTTTTAGCGACGGTAACGACAGCCAGCAGTGGAGCACGATGGCTCCAATTACTATCTCCAGCAACCTAGTTCAAGCCACGTGTTAACTGAGGTGGTGGATGGGGATACGAGCATGGGGATTCGACCATGTGGGAAGGTGGTAGCTTCCAACGACGCGAGGTGGCACGTGGGGCCATTCCATGGGCATTTCTAGTACTTGTCTTCAAGCTCTCGATGATACGGATCTAATGACACTAGTTTTAGGCAGAGCCGGTCCAAACATTTAGAGGCCTAGGGCAAAAATAAAAAATGGGCCCTCAATTCGCATACTTAATTATTGAAAATGTAAATTTTATAAATTGATTATATTATATTTATATTAAGTGGCATCATTAAAAATTTTGCTAGGGGAAAACTCATTGGGACAAAAAGGAAAAATGAGTACCTCATGTTCAAAACATAATATTTATTTATTTATTAACAAATCTTATACGTTTTTGGTGAAACTAGTAAGCAATTTGTAACTCTATAAAAACTTTCATATTCAATACAAGAATGTAATTAAAGATTGTTAAACTAAGAACCTTTGTAGCAGTGACCTTATCAGTTTATGTGAGTTCTTTGAAGTCCTCCTGACATGTGAAAAATATGTAATTAAGGAATCAAAGGCACGCAAAAAATAAAAAATAAATAGTCACAATTTCTAATTTCTAACAAAGAGGAAGAACTGACCTGTCATTTGTAATGTTAGATTCGTAACTTAGACCCATAACATTGGTTCTTTAATTATATGAAGGGGCCTTCCTTTCGTCAATAACTACAACATCCATAAGGGAAAGTGGTTAAATGGAAGTGTTCAATCAGGGAAACTGTAATAGAAATTCTATTAAATTAAATTATCACTTTTTGAGGTTTGTAACTTTGGAATATCTCGATTAGGGCTTTCAGAAGGGGAGGTGAAAATGCATGGATGTCTTCGACTAGAAAACCCAATTGTTGATAACTTGAGATTAGGGTTTGAGAGTTTGAATGAGATTGTAATAAATTAAAAATTTAGAACAATTGAGAATTTGAGATTGAATGGGATTGATATTTAACCTTGGAACATTGAATTAGAACATTGAAACCATACGCCTTCTTCTTGGAAATTTGAAGGAGACTCTCCTTTTGTTCCCCGTTCACTTGTATCCCCCATTTAAATTATCATTCATCTCCCTATTTTTTTAATCATAAAAAAAAAATTTGGGCCCGGGGCCTATGCCCCTTCTGCCCTCCTTATTGGCCGGCCCTGGTTTCAGGTTAATCGGACATTATTTGGGGGTGTTTCTGGGTATCTGAAATAATAATGCTTAGGTTAAGATGTGTTTGTTAACCTAGGATTTTGGGAATTCGACTACGAGTTTATTTGTAATGTCAGTGACTTCTGGTTATTACTTTTGACAAGAGATACCACTCCAAGGACCTCGAAGGAGCACACATATCGAAATTTTTCTATGTGGACGGTGTGTGAGTGGACTGTTTTTTATAAATTATTATGCATGTATATTTAAATGTTTTAATTGCTTTATTGTATGACTTATGCTGCAATAGTTTGATTATGATCTTCAAATGATTATTTGGTGATTTTTTGAAGTTATCGATTGATTTCTTATGCACGTTTTACGATGTTGTTGTGGAATTAATGTTTTGGGATTAGGCCCGAGTTTTGACGTGTTTGACTAGGCTTAAGTCAATGATTTGTGTTGAATGAGTTGTCTTGGTTTGTGGACTATTTTTCCACGGTCAACCATCCTCGGATATGGACAACGCTCCGATGTCTAGAGCACGACTCTGTTTTTCGGAGGCTGGAGATTTTGTTAGTCTCAATCGTTTGGAGCATAGCTTCGTTTTCTTGAGACTGGTGATTGGATTATGACTCAGACATCCAGAGCTCGGCTTTGTTTACCTGAGTCTTCACTCGGACATCCATAACTCATGTTTTCTTTTCTAAGTGTTGTGCCTACCGGTAGTGCGAATGTGATATGGTGACTGGTATTTGAGCATCAAGGATTGGTTGGTTGATTGATCTACTTGTATTGGTTGGTTGTGTTTGATTATTGCTATTTGGGTCCAAATATTTTCACCTTAGTTTGATTCACTAATTTTGGATCGGTTGATTTGATTTATTGTTATTTGATTGGATTGATTTGAATTCACGTTATTGACATTGGTGTCTAAGTGATATTATATGATTTGATGATCATGGTTTCGGAAAATGTGGACCACTGGTTGTTTATTGTGTTTCATGATTGTTGTGGTCCCACTATTTACGATTTATTCATAATCAACATTTGATTATTGCTGTGTTTGATTATTACTGTTTATAAGGAAGGGGGACAAAGTTGGTACTTTCTTGGTTTGTGAGGAAGGGGGTTGGGGGGCTTTTGGTGGGTGGGCTAGAGGTTGGGGGAAAGAAAGGCATGAACTTGCCTTTAGATACTCCAATTAAACTTTTGAAGCTCGTTTGCATGGACATGGCATTAAAATTTGGCTTATTAGGCTAAGTGCACCAGGTACAAGCCACCAAATCTCAAAATGCACCGGGGATGGAAATTTGCCTCAGGTTACTGCGGGAACATGTCCATCGTCAAGACCGTTGCACCATCCGTCAGTCAAAGTTATTAACGCCGTTAATTTTGATGATGTGGCAGTCATATTTCAAAATTTTAAGGGTAATTTAGACATTTACTTTATTTTATAATATTTTATATTAAAACTTTTTTAAAAAAATAAAACAAATAAAAACCCCTCTCCCCTAACCCTATTCACTCCTTCCCCCTTCCCTCGACGTTGTTCCTAACCTTGATTCGCTGCAAGAGCCTCACCCGCTTCAAGTTCCATGGCTGCCACGAAATCTCCGACCTCAGAATGGTATCTTTGGCGTAAAATTTTAAAGGATTGAAGAGCGCTTGTGCGGTTCGTGCATGTTTGGTGCCAATGCCATGAACGCCGTCATCGAACACTGCACGGCGCTGGATGAGCTCTCCATGAAGCGGCTCCGTGGTGTCAACTATGGTTCGGAGCTGATCGGCGCCCAAATAGTATCGTCGTCACCGAAATCTATCACCTTGAAGGAGATTCTCAATGGATAGTGCTTTGGACCGCTCATAGTTGGATCGAAAAATCTAAAGACTCTGAAGCTAATCCGCTGTTTGGGGGATTGGGCTACAGTTTTGGAAAAGCTTGGAAATGGAAGCCAGGGTTTGATTGAAATTCACCTCGAGAGGTTGCAAGTAACTGATTTGGGGCTTTCGGCGATTTCAAAGTGCTCAAATCCGGAGATCTTGCACATTGTTAAGGCTCATGAGTGTTCGCATTTTGGGCTTATTTGTGTTGTCGAACACTGCAAGCTATGGAGGAAGCTTCACATTGATGGATGGAGAATGAATAGGATTGAGTATGCTGGTTTGATTGCCATAGCCAAAGAGTGCCCAAACATTAAAGAACTTGTTCTGATTAGCGTAAATCCCACATCTTTAAGCTTGACTGCAATAGCTTCCAAATGCTAAAAATTGGAGAGGTTGGCTCTTTGCAGTAGTGGCTCAATTGGGGATGCAATGTTTGCTTGCATTGCTGCAAAATGTGTGGCGTTGAAGAAGCTTTGTATCAAAGGGTGCCCATTTTCCAACGTCACGCTCGAAATGCCTTCTTGGGGTTGTCCCACTTCCTCTGGCTTGAGATTTCTAGTTTGCCCAATCTGCAAGTTATTGCATTGCAAGAGAACAAGTTGTCTGGAGATGTTCCTGAAGGTTTTAGTAGTTTGATGGGTCTGTGATAACGCCCAAACTACGCATTAAATTAAACACGTAATTCGGGTGTTATGCAATTTAAACCCGTTTGTGTAGATATAGTATTGGTAAATAAGGATCGTTCTTAACCGGAGAAATTAGGGAACATTATTAATATGTTAGTTAAAAAGAATAATGAATAATCAAAGAATAATGAATTAAAGAATTAAATAATTAAATAACAAAGAATTAAAGAATAAATGAATTTAGGAATAAAAGAATAAAAGAATAAAAGAATAAAAGAATTAAAGAATTAATGAAATAAAGAATTAAATGGGGGGTTTGAAGGATTGTATTCATATAATAAAGAAAACAAGTAAAAATAATTAAGAACTTAATTCTACTTTAACTTTTATGCAAGTGAACTTTCTTCAAACACATATTTTTACCAACACTCTAACATCATGCTCATATTGAACCAATCACGAAATCCTACATTAATCATCTCAAATACATGCATACATTTTTCAATATTATAAATGCACCGAACATCGGTCATAAACACTTATAATACGATTCACCTTACGTTATTGATTTCAATGTGTGTCAAACATTTAAATCTCTTCAACCCTATTCTAAGTGCACCGAACAGCGGTCATAAACACTTAGTGTTAAATTGAAGGTTAAACACTAAAACATATGAAGTAGATGAAATTCAGAAAGTAAAACACATGGAGATTGTATTCACATTTACAAATGTTAGAAAGAAAAATACCAACACATATATTGAATTATAAGTAAACCGAAATAATAACAAGAATTTAAGTAAAGGGAAGAAAGTTACACTTTCGAAAAACAAGAACAGCTTGTGATTCCGAAAGTGGATGGAAATAATGGAATGTTATTCATAAGGAACACTGAACAGCGACTAGAACCTTATGAAGATGGAGGATAAAACATAAGAATGCGGACTTAAATTCTAGAATTATTTTGGAAATACTTGGCCTAGGTATTTCTTAAGGAAAGCATAAAAAATGTGTTTAAGAGATCTCAAAGAAAAATCACAAGAACAAAGTAAAGAAGAAATGAAATTAAGAAATAACATAAAAATAACATAAATTAAAAACAAGAATTTAAAAGAAAGCTAATTAAATAAAAGAAACTACAAGAAATTAAAATGGTCCCCAAAAATAAAGAAGATGAACTAAAAGAAGAGAAGAAACTATAGAGAAAATATAAGAACCTAAACTAAAACAAAGAAATAAAATTGGACAAAATGGTGACCCCTATTACAAGAATTGAACCTCTATTTATAGGGAGAAAAAGCTAATAAAAATAAAATAAAATAAATAAAAATTACAATAAAAATAAATAAAATTGAAATGATGAATAATGATTAATTATGATGATTTTAGGCATGGTTTGGGCTAGTTTGGGGCTGAAAATTGCAGAAAAACTGCACAAAGTGGAGTAGGTTGGAGCAGTTTTGGAGTGTGTTGCTGTTGACTGGGCTGCACAGGTGCAGGAAATGGGCTGGAGCAGTTGGAGTGGGTTGTGCAGGGAGTTGGTGAGGCGTGAGCTGGCGTACGGATTGGGCTGCAGCGCAAAATGGGCTGGAAAATATCAAACATGGGTTTCGGCGCACGTGAGCTGAAACACATTGGAGAAGTCGGCAAGCGCTGATTGATTTGGAAACGAAACGTCGGCAGGCGCGCATCGAATGGAAGGAAGGGGACTCAGCAGGCGCACTCCGACCGGCTGAGGCAAGCTGTGCGTGCTCGGCTAGCTGGATTTGGGCCGGTTTTCACTCATGGACTTGGGCCTGCGACTGTGGGATATGGGCTCTGTGTGATGGACTTACAACTGAGGAAAGAAAAATAGGCTGAACTTAATTTGGGCTTTGCAAAATTAATTAATTAATATAATTCAATCGAATTTTGTCCATAATTTATTCGTTATAATTCCGATCGGGGCGATTCTTTCGCCAAAATGTTCCAAATTACAAGCTTTATTTATTTAAACAAAAATATCACAAAATAAATTATTTTATCTAATTATTTATTATTTTAATATTAAAAGTCAAGTATAAAGGGTATAAAATAATATAAAATAATGCTTATTTGAGGACCTATTAGTCTGTAGTATTTGAATATCAGTTCCAATCAATTTTCTGGTCACATTTCGGAGAATTATGGGTTTCTACGGTCACATTGGTTTTTTTTTTTTTATAAAAAATGAATTGTTTTTTTTTTCTCTTTCTCTTGGGATTGTTTTTCTTCATCTGATTGTACCAATTTTGATGTGACCAAAACGATAAAAGGGTTTGGTGTGGAGGGAGAGGAGCACATAAAATGGCTTCTTGAGAATTTTCTTCTCCTTGTTTCTTTGTGACAAAGGAAAAATTCAAACAGTTTCATTCCATTGACAAAGAGATGTATGCAATCCTTGACATTCACCTCTGCAAAGACCTTCTAGAGTCCATGCAGGTCATGGCTTTATAGCTCTGGCTTGAGAGAGTTGGGTATCAGAATCTGGTGAAAAAGATGCTAAATTTACCCTACATTTTGATCAGTGAGCTTGCATATGAGTCTGTCATCTGCCTCAACATCATCAGAACCGTCCAATTCCCTCATTTCCCACCTGATTAGACCATTGAAATCTCTCTCCTCCAAACTTTAATGGAAAAAGAATTCTTCATCGACCTCCTCTAAGAAAATTGAGATGTCGCAGCTCGAGGTGTCACCAGAGCTTCAAAGACACAATGCCTCCCGACATTTGATGACATCATGAAGCATGCCATTGAGAGGAATTTTTCCCAGGTTCAAAACCCACTGCCAGATCTTCACAACCAGGTGATTTTACCATTACCCTCACCGTCTTCAGCCCCAATCCATCACCACCAGCAGACGTCGTTGGTGCCGTTAGGTGACAGGACCATGTTCATGACATTTTCCAAAGGGTACAGTAGAGGTAAAGGAGGTTGGCAATGGTAGGGGAAATGGTGCCTGATAAATTGTTGGAATTTGCATGGAAGAGAGCGATGTCTGGGATTTGATCGAGAAACCCATCAAGGGATGAAGCTGAAAGTTGGAAAGAGAAGGAGGAATGAGTGAATTGGGTTAAGGGAGAGGGGTTTTTATTTTTTTATTTTTTTAAAAATAGTTTTAATATAAAATATTATAAAATAAATTAAATGTCTAAATTACCCTTAAAAAATTGTAATATGACTATCACGTCATCAAAATTAACGGCGTTAATCACTTTAACTAATGGATGGTGCAACGGTCATGACGATATACATGTTCCCGCAGCAACCTGAGGCAAATTTTCGTCCCTGATGTATTTTGAGATTTGGTGGCATGTTTCTAATGCACTTAGCCTAATAAGCCTTAAAATTTTAAAAGGTTAGGGTATTAAGGTTTAAGGTTTTCTATGTTTAGGGATTAAGGTTTAGTGGCTAGGATTTAGGGATTTAAGTTTAGTGTACAAGGATCAAGGTTTACAGTGGGTTTAGGGATTGAGGTTTAGGGTTGAGGGACTAGGAGTCAGTGTTTATGCATTAGGGTTTAAGGTGTAGTTTCATCCAAGGACACAATTCAATGTTAAGGTGTAAGGTGTAGGGTTTAGGGTTTAGTGTTTTGGAGTTTCAATGTTAGGGTTTATCGTTTAGTTTATTACATTTTAGGGTTTAGGGTTTAGGGTTTAGGGTTTAGGGTTTTGGGATTAGGAATTTGGGATTACGATTATGTTAGGTATTATATATTAGGCATTTGGGAATAGGATTAGGGTTTAGGTTTTAGAATTTAAGGATTAACAATGAATGATTGGTGATTAGTTTTAGGATTTAGGGTTTAGGGCTTAAGGTTTTGAGGTTTAGACTATTAGACTATTGCAACAACTATTATTATTATTATTATTTTTATTATATTATTATTATTATTATTATTATTCTTATTATTATTATTTAATAGTCTTTATAATTGTTTTTATACATGTATATATGTATATATGTAAATCATGCTTACTGTTAGCTATCTAGTATTGCTATAATAATTGTAAAATCATGTAAATAAACAGATAATGATGTATATAAGTAGTTAACCATGGCATGACCCTTGTTGAAATCACTTTTGATAACCGTGAAAGGTCCTGACTCCGAATGAAATCTAGACAAAAGTTCTAAGAATACCCTTTGGACCTTAAAACCTTCGGAAAGCTAGCAGAACCTTCCTTAAGGGTTAATATTTCTTCATACATGTCAGACAAAGGATCAATACCCACCATAATTCGTCAGCCCGGGGTTACCACTCACACCAACCAACTGACCCCAAGTGACGAAGTAAACCTAGTAACTGTGCCTAAAAATCATTATATCAAACAAGTAGGTACTTCTTCTGTCTGTCAGCCATTAGCTCATACATCATGCCTCAATGAACTGATCTAATTTATTTTCTAAGACTTGGTTGACTTGAGACTCATTAGTCTTTTTCCAAGCCCTAATTTAATACCTTTGACTCTTCCTGAACCTCAATTTGATATGCCGGCTCTTCTCGATTCCTGATCTGATTCCTTGACTTTTTCCATGTCCTATCTTGATATCTCAATTATATAAGAAATCTATATTTTTGCTTCAAGAATCGCAGGAGCACCACGTTTGTTATGCCTAGAAACACCCCCACTTCGGCACTCAGAGCTACCCCTAAATAATGTCTGATTGGCCCAAAATTTGTGCCAACAGGTTTGTAACATCGAAAATATTAAGACACGTGTTGATGGGACTCGGAGGAACACCTCCACACACCGTCATGCGTTGGTGGACAGTTGGACAACAGCTTACCACGTGCCTGCAGTTCTAGTAACAGACGTAATCGCCTTCAACTTTGAGCCGGGTAAACCCAAATTTCTATAATCGGGTCCCAACCCAGGTAACAGACCCACGAGACATTTCCTTCGAATGTCATCTAATTTATACATTCAATCCATCAAACCTATTCTAATCAATGTCAGAAACACGAATATGATCTAGAAAATACAAAACCTTACCTTGATTTCATAGAAGGGAGCTATAAACTCTTGTTAATATTCAAGCTCTATTCTGACAACTTTTCCCACGTCCAACAACCTTGAATTTGGGCTAGGATTGGTCACCAATGTATTGAGATTGTATTAGCAAACTCCCCAACCTTGAATTCCCGCAGCTTGACCCCTCTCATTTTCCTTTCCAGTGAGGCGATCTTTTAGTTTTATTTTTTAACCATCCTCTCACAGCTCCATATTGCTCGTTGGGGAGGAATAGAAATCTATAGATGGTTCATTTCAATTTGGTCTAAATCCCAAATCAAGTTTTTGTTTAAACTTTTCTCCTCATTTTATTTTTCCCTCCCTCTTGTCGTGCTCGAAAACAAAGAAGATGGTGTTGATGTACTCTTTTGGGCCACTGGCTGGTGTGTAACACATGTCACACATCAGTGGTGACACCTGTAATAGGTGCTGACTCACCGTTTACACAAAAGACTGAAATTCCCTCATTAGGATACGTACACGAACGTATAGTTTTAGACCTATTAATTACGCGTCTAATCTCCGATTCTTGCATACCTCTGTCTATGAATTTATAATTCCGAGACCTATTTAAGTGATCCTAGATAAATGTGCAACAATTTATTCGAATAAATGTCAACTCTCAAACTTGAATTGCTAACAAGGGCAAAATAGTCAATTTATATTTAAAATGTCCAAAATGAAGTTTCTTAAATTTCCAAGTCATTACAAATTATCTTTTCAAAAAATTTTCATTTTGTAGAATTCATGTTTATAATCAATTGAAAAGTCATGTAGTAATGTGCATACAATTCTTGTTGGTATATTATGTTAAGCTAGTCGATATCTTACCATACAAATTATTGAATTTGAATTTCCATAATTTAAATTATTATGGACCACATAAAGAATACGAAAAATTAGGGGTGGACATATCATTCTGAAATACGGAAACCATCATGTCTTGTATCATACCAAACCGAATAGTAAAATTGAATGGATGATCGGTACGGTACCGATACCGTACTGGTTCAAATCAGTACGGGATCGATTTCGATGTTAAAGAATACTGGCCGTATGAAAACCAAACCGATTTTAAGTTTTTTAATTAATTAAAAATTAAATTAATTCCAAAAATAAAAACTAATAAAAGCAGGTTAGTTTATTTGGAAGTTATGATTAGGGGATAGAAACTTAACTAGTATCTTATATAGATATAATTGAAAAACACATGGAACCCAATTGAAAAATTAGTTGTAATTTAAAACTATTGTTGCATATGAGTTGCTCAGAGTCAACCCCTCAAAATTCTGACAGCTCACTGTTACACATTTTACCAATCACAACACAATGTCAACTTAATTAATATCATATCAATTAACTAATCAAGTCCATATATTTGAAAAACATGAATTGAATTGAAGAAAATTTACCTAGCATCGATTATTTCAAGCAGCTTGCCCTGGTATTTGTTTCCCAAAACCTGATATGTCGAAGATCATTAGCTAGTTTAGCTTTACTATATAAATATCGTAGATTTTTGCGTAATTAAGAAAAGGAAATTCAATCTTACATTGATCTTTGCAGTGATCTTTGGATCAAGGAAAGATTTGACAGTGTTCCATAACAGCCTAAATCCATAACCAACATTGATCTTGTAAAGCTTTTTTTTTTTTTTTTTTTTTTTAATACCAAACTGTCTATTTTTTGTCATCTTGGGTTCAAAACCAAAATCATGACGAAACCATACCGAACATAATTAGTACGGTACGGTATCAATTTAATATTTTGAAATACTATACCGTTTATAATTATTTGGTACGGTTTCAGTATCACCTCCATACTGAACCGTACCAAATCCTACCCAAAGCTACGAAAAATAATAGTTTTGTTATTATATTAATAAATTTACACGTTTGAAACCGTTAGATAAAATTAATTTATAAGAAATGATAGTTGGAACCATCTTAATTGACTAGACCAATTGAATTATATGATGGGTAGATGCGACTGAAGATAAAGAAGATAAAGAAGATAATAAGTTTTCATTTCTAGGGTTTCATACATATTTTTGTTGTTGTATTTTTTAGATTTTTATTTACTTTTGGGCTTTGTTATTGTCTTTTGTACTTTATTTGTGTTTTCTCGACTGGTTTGGTTATTGGGCTTTAATTACTTTGTATTAAATTGCTTAGGAAACAAATTAGCTTTTCTAACACAAAAAAAATGATTGATATTATTTCAACAAATTAAACCACTATATATGTATTTTTTTATAGTAAATAAAATATTACATCAAATACAGTAATTAAAGGTGATTAATTTAGCGATCTAAATATCATTACTGATAATTTATCAAACTGGTGCCAAATTCTGAACTTGATAATAAATGTAATCACCGCATCCTTAATGATGAGCGAAATCGGAGTCTAAACAAATACATCAGTAAAGTCTTTTTTTTTCCTGATCAGTAACTTTGTTGTTAGATCCTTAGGGAAAATTGTTACTATAGTCCCTGAATTCTATCATAATATTAGTTATGGTCTTTAAACTTCATTATTAGTAGTAAAGGTCCCTGAACTATACCCAAATATATACTAATCATCCATCCGTTAAAATGTTAACAAAATTCTGTTAAAATTAAGGGTATGATTGTCTTTTTACTGTTCAATAAAATTCCTCATTTTTTACTAACTGTTGCTATAGTCCCTCAATTTTACCCTAATGTTAACTATAGTCCCTAAACTTTATTATTAGCAAATATCCATGAACTATACCCAAATATATACTAACTACCTCTCAATTAAAATGTTAACATTTTCTGGTGAATTCAACTTCGAAGTACTCAAGTCCATTGGGTGGCAATTTGGTAAATACCATAACGGTCCAAATTCATGAAAGTGATTTTGATTTTTTTTCCATTTTTTCTTCTTCATGTTTATTCACAAGTAGTAGATTAAGAGTTATTTTTAGTTTTTACCCTAAATATTAAATATTGTTCCTGCCACTAAATACTGTGAATATGAAAAGTTGATACATTTATCTCTCCGTTTTCCGAGTTTTGTGTAACTTGTGTTGAATTTTGTGTTACGTTATTAATTGTAGGGGCCTTAGAAATATTGGTGAAAGATTTGTACCAATGTATGAGTTATAGTTATTAACATTTATATTTGGGTATAATTCAGAGACCTTTACTACTAATAATGAAGTTTAGGGACCATAATTAACATTAGAGTAAATTTCAGAGACTATAGCAATAGTTAGTAAAAAAAAGGGAATTTTGTTGAACAGTAAAAAGTCAATCATACCCTTAATTTTAACAGAATTTCGTTAACATTTTAACGGAGTGATGATTAGTATACATTTAGGTATAGTTCAGGGACTTTTACTACTAATAATGAAATTTAGGGACTATAGTTAACATTAGGGTAAAATTCAAGAACTATAGCAATAATTTTACATAGATCCTTATTATCTCCTCTCATTGACATTATTGTTAAATTTAGCCCATGGTTTTAGTGTTGGGCCTACCAAGCCCGTTTGTGAGACCCGAGCACAAATTCTACGGCCCAGCTGTTCCAAAGCACGAGGCGACCTGAATTTGCTGCGGCAAATCTCCCGAGTCAGTGAAAGATACTCATTTCGCTTACGCCATTGATTGCTTTGTTTATGCACAAAACCCATGTTTATGACAGCCATAATTCTAAATGCGTCGTACTTCAACCCATTAAACAATTTCCCCTACCAATCCCCATATTGGCTGCTTCATGATTATTGAATTTGAACGACAGCAACAAGAACAATTTCTATTTCTCTAAGTCACCAGCAAGGAGGAGAAGGAGAGAAGAGAAACAACTTCTCTTCCTTCTCTTCTTCTTCCAGTGAGGGAATTGGAATTGAATTCCTAAAGGACCCATGAAAGAGGACCAAGATGAAAACCCCAATCCGCCGAGTCCGCCACCCAAGAAGCCCATTCCGCCGTACGTGAAGGCCTTGTCCGGCTCGCTCGGCGGGATCGTGGAGGCCTCGTGTCTGCAGCCCATCGACGTTATCAAGACACGTCTCCAGCTTGACCGGACCGGGACCTACAAGGGAATTATCCACTGCGGCGGCACTGTTACCCGGACCGAAGGCGTCCGGGCTCTCTGGAAAGGCTTGACGCCTTTTGCCACTCATCTGACCTTGAAGTATGCGCTTCGCATGGGCTCTAATGCCGTGCTTCAGAGCGCGTTTAAGGACACCGAGACTGGGAAGGTCAGCAATCACGGCCGGCTCTTTTCTGGGTTCGGAGCTGGAGTTCTCGAAGCTCTCGTCATTGTCACTCCATTTGAGGTGTGTACCCTGTGCTTGATTTTTGGTTTGTTTTGGGGTTCTCTGGCTATTTGGTTATGGGATTCAGTTGGTAGAATGCATAAATTTGAGTGTTGTAGATTTCCATTTCCAGGTTTTGCTTAATTTGTTCCTTGTGGAAATGCTAGTTAGTGTTTTTTTTTTTTTTATGGACAGAAAAGTTAGTTGACACTACTCAAAATTGATAACCAATCTTCCTAGTGATGTTCAGAAGCAGTCAAGCAGGGCAATTGGGATAGCTGTGCTAAGAGCCAGGTCGAACTTCCCCAAAAGGGAAAGGTGCCCAAGAGCTCTTTAAACCACTCAGACACACTAGTATCTGTATTATGCCCATATATATTATCGACCACCTGAATGCCTATGCATAATATCCGTGACCCTAATACACTAGTATTCGGTCACCCCCTACGGGGGAGCCTTGCCCAATTGTCTGGTGAAACTAGGTTGCCCCTATGTTGGACTCTTGGCCCCGATCAGGCTCTTCGATACCAATTGTTTAGAGCCTATGTGTAGATTTTGCTCCAAAAACTAGCTTGAAGAACGTGTGCCCAAAAGCTCTTTACACCACCAACATTTTCAGTTTTCTAGTGTGAGGCAAGTATCCCTCCCCACCATGCGGTGAGTGGTCGGATTCGGCTCTCATAAAAGGCGAGGTTGATGCTCCATCTTTATATTCTACCGGGGTGAATACATAGAATTATTTTATGATTTAGAGCTTTAGAAGGACATTTCATCTTGCAGGGAATTCAAATCACCTCTTCAATTTATTCAACTGTGGACTGATTTGACTTTTGATTGTTGATTACTGATTAGGCTTGCTAAAGTCGTTTTTTCATCGTAAGCATTGGTCTGGACATGTATATGGGAATAGTTTGAGGAGTTAACAAATTAAAAGTTGTTACGCAATTTTATTGGTGCAGGTGGTGAAAATTAGATTGCAGCAACAGAAAGGACTGAGTCACGAGTTTCTTAAGTATAAGGGTCCAGTACACTGTGCCACTACGATCATTAAGGAAGAAGGCCTCCGTGGGCTGTGGTCGGGGGCATCCCCAACTGTTATGCGCAATGGGACGAACCAGGCTGCCATGTTTTCAGCCAAAAATGCTTTTGATGTTCTGTTATGGAAGAAGCATGAAGGAGATGGGAGAGTCTTGTTACCTTGGCAGTCAATGATATCGGGTTTCCTTGCAGGCACAGCAGGTCCCCTTTGCACCGGTCCCTTTGATGTTGTGAAAACAAGGCTGATGGCTCAGAGCCGCGGTCCTGATGGTGAGATGAAATACAAAGGCATGATCCATGCTATCAGAACAATATATGCAGAGGAAGGGCTTCTTGCCTTATGGAAAGGACTAATGCCTCGGCTGATGAGGATACCGCCTGGGCAGGCCATTGTGTGGGCTGTGGCTGACCAAGTTATAGGATTGTACGAGAAACGATATCTTGCTAAAGCACCTGCACCCTTGTAGGTATGTCATCATTTCTTTGGCTTTACTTGTTCTGGGTTTTAATTCCATTGCTAGCAGTAGCAGGCATTCCTTGGCCATTTTTAGTTCTTAGCATTTCTTCTTTGAATCGAGTTTCTTCGGCTTCTTCTCCAAATAAGCACCGTCGTCACTAAAGTGTCAGATGGAAGAATAGGAACTTCTTTATCTTATTGGAATAAACTCCTTAATGTTGTCGATGTTTTAATGGAATCACAATTTTTTTTCTCTGTTCAATCCTCATCTTCTTCATATGTTTGTATCAATGGATTCAAAGCATCTTAGGCACTCATGGTCGATAGTAACATAGTTATCCTGTAAGTGACAAAAAGGAGACTTTTTTTTTAATACAAAAATAAACATTGAACACAATTAAAAAAAAAATCAAATTTCCACAATCAAAGAATTCAAAATTTCAAGCTTCAGAAGCCTCCTCAGGAAGTCCTAGACCATCGACGATCCCTGCGATGTTGACGCCTAATAGCAGCCAAATCAAAAGGAGACTATTTTGGAGTGACGATAACTAAATTATTGTCATTTCATTTCATTAGAAAGGCATCAATGAGAGAAATTATTCCATGTATTTGACGTCCAGTGGTGTACTGGTTTAATATGCTTGATCAAAATCAACTACTCCTAGCACAACTTACCATCACACAATGTTTAAACAACTCACAGGCGCTAGTGAGTTATAACGGTACAGGAATATATCGAACAATTCACAATCTCGCAACCACGTCCACAACCCACAGGCCGCACAACCGTGGGCCAAGCACCGTGACAAGTAACAAGCCATAACCGTGGGCGAGTTATAGTAGCAAGTATACTCATTTGAATAGTTAAGAATTTTCTTATTTGACTCCGACCTAAATAGTGTCCACACCATTATGCCTACTTTTACAACCGAAAAATTTGGGCGTAAAGGCCCTGTCCAATTAGACCAGAAAATGGTAAAAAATCAAGGTAAAAATACTATAAGCACATTTTCACATTTTAAGCGCCAATGTACCACAAACTAGTCCTCACCATTTGGCCCAAAGTCCATGGGCTTATGGGGGCCCGACAGGCCCGGTGGACAAGCCCAGCCCGACCCGAGAGTTAGTGGACTGAACTTGGGCTTAGGCTGTTCAAACCCGATAGGCCCGGATCCGGTAAGCCCAACTCGGCCCGCCCATATAAGCTCGCCTCGTAAACCCGAATATATAGCTCAATAACCTAAAGGCACTAAACCCACCCAAACCCATTTTTTATAATAACCCAAATAACCTAAAAAAGCTAAACCCACCCAAGACCAATACAACCCCAACCCCAACTTCAACCCCAACCCAATACAACTCTCTCGGCCTAAAGATGGTAGAAACTCTAATGTACCAATACAAATTATACAATACAACCCTCTCAAAAACACAAACTAACCCTCATTATTAATATTTTTCTTTCATATTCATATTTTTTTTTGTAACTTTAAAATTTGAAAAATAACTTATTTCTAAAAGCTCATTAGAGCCCGATCCGAGTCAGCTTATTAGGCCCCGACCCGAAAAATCCGATAAAAACTCGGCCCAGTCAAGAGCTTGAGCTCTTATTTATGTAAGTAAGCCCGCCTGCCCCAACCCGAAACTTTAAAATTATCTAATAAGCTTGACCCGACCCAGCCCAGCCCAAACCCAAAAAATTTGGGCCCAATGTCGAGAGCTACCACAAGCCACTACAGCTTTGTAATACCCAGTCTTGGAAGTAAGAATGGTGAGTAAAACCCGTGAGCTTAAGAAGCAAGAACGGTGAATAAGACCCATGAGCTTGGAAAGGCAAGATCGGTGAACAATCTTACATCGCTCGGGGAGGAAAAAAGTGAAGTGCCATATATTTGTGGGCACGTATCTATTTAGCGTGAGGCCTCTTGGGAGCTCACTGGCTTTGGATTCCTTGGAAACTCCAAAGTTAAGCAAGTTGTGGCTGGTGCAATCTCAGGATGGGTGACCTACTAAGATGTTTTGGGCTTGAGACCCTGTTGTAAATGGTTTTGACTTGGTTTTAAGTCAAAGATGGTTTTGAAACATATGTATTTTACAACATACGTATTTTGGTCCCGGAAAATTATGGGATTTTAATCTGACATTATTTGAGGCCACGAGATTGCATGATGAATAGTATATGCGATTCTTACGAACTTTCGAGTTTGAATTGGATTGGATTGAGGTAAGCGTTAATCAAATTGAGATTATAAATTTTTTCTGGGATTAAGACGATGGAAGTTCATGAAAGAATTTTGGAAATTGGTGCAGAAATGGCGGATATCGAATTGGGTCATGAAAACGAGTTGAATGATCTGTTTTGCAGAAACGGATGAAAACGATGAACAGTTCATGTCACTGTACCAGGCGCATGGGCCCAATTTTCGAGGTACTGTTAACATATGATTTGATCCTTTCGATATAACGAACATTTTGGCACATGACCTATCCCATCTAGTACCATATTGTCCATTTTGGGTCTGGCCCTCACGATTTTGTTCTCTGGAGCTCACGTGCAACTTCCCAGTGGATCACCCATCATGGAATTGCACCAACCTCAACTCGCTTAACTTTGGAGTTCTAACCGAACTCAAAACCAGTGAGCTCCCAAAAGGCCTAGTGCTAGATAAGTGTATGCCTACACATATAAGGCACATCACCATTCCCCTCGCAACAATGTGGGATCGTTCACCATTTCCTCCAAGACACGGGTCTTACAATCGATCCCCCTTAGGCCTAGCGTCCTCGCTAGCGCACTTCTCGGCGGGGTCTAGCTCTGATATCATTCTGTCAGGACCTATCCCATCTAGTACTATATTATCCGATTTGGGTCTCGTCTTCACGGTTTTGTTCTCGGGAGCTCACGTGCAACTTCCCAGTGGGTCACCCATTATGGGATTGCACCAATCTCAACTTGTTTAACTTTGGAGTTTCTACTGAACTCAAAGACAGTGACTCCCAAAAGGCCTAGTGCTAGATAGGTATGTGCCTAGTTCTATGATGATTGGATGAAACGAATTTCGGGAAATGTGGGCCATGGGCTTTTGATGAATTGTGGGTCCCACGGTTTTCATGTGATATGATTTGAAATCTGGTTGTTCATATATTTTACCCTATGTATGCATGTTTTCTAACTAGAGGGTAAAGTGATATGTTTTGAAATATATTTTCAAACGATGTTATTTTTGTCCACTCACACCTTTTATGTTTTTTATGACCCTCAAAGCCTTGGCACGAAGTTCAGGGCTGGTCGAAAGGCGAAGGCATGAGCGGAAATTAGTACAGTCATCCCTTGTCTGACAGGTGCTGAAAGTGACAAGACCCACCCCGATCCCACGGGGACCACAAGGGGACGTGCCCTGCTCCCATCTGACACCCAAAATACTGTTCCAATTTTAGTCTTAAACGTTTAAATGCATAAAAACCAAAATTAAAGTTTTACATCAAATCCGAAATAACAGATGTCAGACAAGGGATGAAATCCAAACTACAAGTTGCGAGTACGACTCTAACATAAACCTGCGGGTACACCACCCAACAGGGGTTCAGGTACGCAGAAGTGGATCTATGCCTCAGCCTCAGCTTCCTCCTCTACCTCATTAGCACGACCTGGAGGGGTTACCAAAACAATAAGGGTGAGTGGGCCGAAACTCAAGTTTATAAAATCGTTTAGTAAGTAAAACATATAATTTACCCCTCCGTTTTCCAAACATGCATGCAGCATTATTTAAAATCATTAATCATATAATATGAACTATAAGGCATGTAATAAAACCATAAACATAATTTTAGCCACTGCACTATACACTCCAATCCCGACATCCCCGATGTCTGACGTCCTTGACGTCTAATAAGGTCATAATCACAAGGCTACGCGTGCCACTCGGGTCTCAATTCCGAGTCCAATCCCCGAACCCCGTTCGGGTACAGCATCCCCGATGCTTAGCGTCATAGACGCTGGACGTTCTATACGTCCGTGACCACTCTGGGGTACCTCATCCGGAGGAGACAGTATCATAAGAATGGATCTATACAGTGCAGTATTAAATACATTTTATTGATATCCACATGCAAAACATATATGTATACATAGGTAAAATCTGAACCGATCGTTACGTTTCATCAGACGGGTCTCATGCCCAAATACCGTGAAACGTGTCATAACCGAAATTTCAATATCATCAAAACCATAACTTGATTCCAGCATGTGAACATATAAGTAAATCAAAAAACATTTAAGCATGCAAGGGTTTAATGACATCGGGCCCACTCACAGTACGATACCGCGATGAACCTGCGCGTACGAACTTGTCCCGGGATTATCTTACAATTCTCGTCAGTCCAAATCACATGTAAGGGTCACTACAAGTCTTAAACGTTTAACCAAAAAGTCCGAAATAGAAACCGACTCGGGGAACCCGTCAACCCGTTTTCCGAGATAACCGGCCCTAAACTGACCCATCAAAACTATCTCAGATCAACATGGTTAATTCACCAAAAATGTTCAGAATGAAGAGAGGAACAAAGTCATGTTGATCGTGATCGGAGATAAGGTCCAACGCGCCCTCACGCGCCGCCTAAAGTGGCTGCGCGTGAAAGTCACGCACCTGACACTGTAGCTACAGTGTCACCACCTTCACCCATTTGTCTGTAATACGGGCCTGCCACCCGCGGCTTGACCCGGTTGATTACCCATCAATTCCTACTCGATTTCAATCCAATTTGATCCTAACATGTTTATTATCCTTCCAATTTAAGTTCTGTGACACTAATTTGCCTCGACAAGTCCTTTAACTAGCCATTCGACCCGTGATCAACAAAACGGGTTGATCACCAGAACTTCCTGGTTTCTAATTCAAACTTCAATTAACTTCACAGGCAGTATAATAGGATCAAAACGAACTAATATGAACGATCAATTGGGTCTGAGAGTACCTGAAGATTGTCGTCCCAAGCTCTACAACTCCTCTGAAGACGGCAGCCTCCGTCCCAGCTCAACTGTGGCTGATGGCCTTAGCTTTCTATGTGGTTGAGTTCCAAACACTCCCAGAAGACTAAACCAGGCCTTGGTTTGGTCCAACAGTCACCAGAAATCAAAACCCGATTTTCCCTCCAATTTTGCTCGAAATGGTTTCTCTGGTTTTCTTCACCTGTTCTCAGTTCTTTCAGCATCAGAGTGATGCTTACCCACGTTCTAATCAGTTTTAAATAACCTCAGCCGTCCCAGAGGCTCGTGGAAGTCCAATTTGTCCACTGAAAATTGTTCCCCGAAAAGCTTCGATTTTGAAATTAAAAATTGTGGCTTTGCTGGATGTATCCAGCCGTGTACTGATGTCTAAAGGGTTTAAACAAATCTCAGCTTTCCAACTCACACACTAATTAATCAATTGGGGCACAGAACCACCGCACATGGTGGTGTCGTCCACGGTTCCCCCGCGGTTGCTACCGTGACCAGGGCAAATGACCAAAATGCCCCTGGTTCAAATAATTACCAAACTGCCCTTTACTTTCTTGACCCGTAACTCAGCCATACGAAGTCCAATTTCGGCGTGCCGCCTGTCTACGGACTCAGGACATCGAGACCTACCTAACGGTTCTTGAGTCATGTGAAAATTAGTTGCCAAACGAAAAGTCAACATTTTCGCCCGTGAAGTCCAAATTACGGTAATGCCCCTGAACTTCCGATAGTCATAACTTTTTCCCTGATCGTTCGAATTGGACGTGCCACCTGTCTATGGACTCGTGACGTTCCAAACTACGTCACGGTCACTGGTTAAAGTCCATTTGACCCACCAATCAAAAAGTCAATAATTTGGCCATACCATTCACAAGGGCAAAAACGTCAATTCAAATATCAAATTACACTATTAAAATCCTTGAATTTCCGGGGTGTTACAACCTTCCCCCCTTAAGAAATTTCGTCCCGAAATTTCAAAGAAACAAATGAGGAAATTGTTCTCGCATCTGAGCCTCAGCCTCCCATGTGGCTTCTTCCACATTCTGGTTTCTCCAGAGAATCTTCACGAGAGGAATCGTCTTCCGACGTAGTACCTTGTCCTTCTGATCCAAAATCTGCACTGGTTGTTCCTCAAAGCTCAAATCCCCTCGGAGTTCGATAGGTTGTTCCCCCAGTACATGGGAAGCATCATGTACGTACTTCCGCAGCATCGATACGTGAAACACATCGTGAACTTTAGAAAGTTCTGGAGGTAGTGCCAATCTGTATGCAACCCTGCCAATTCTCTCCACGATCTCATATGGTCCGATAAAACGCGGACTCAGTTTCCCCCGTCGACCAAAACGGATAATCCCCTTCCACGAAGATAACTTCAGGAAGACAAAATCTCCCACTTCAAATTCCAAGTCTCGAATCCGTCAATCGGCATAACTCTTTTGGCGATCCTGTGCCGCCTTTAATCTCTCCTTGATAACCCGAACAGTTTCTAGGGTCAAGTCCATCAATTCTGGCTCTACCGCCGCTCGCTCCCCTATCTCTATCCAGCAGATAGGTGTCCTGCACTGTCGACCATACAGTGCCTCATAAGGTGCCATCCCGATGCTTGTCTGATAGCTGTTGTTGTAAGCGAATTCCATCAATGGCAAATGAGTATCCCATGAGTCCTGAAACTGTAGCACACAGGACCTCATCATGTCCTCCAGGGTCTGAATGGTCCGTTCAGACTGTCCATCGGTCTGTGGATGGAACGCAGTACTGAAACGTAGGGTTGTTCCCAAAGTAGCTTGTAAACTTCGCCAGAACCTGGAAGTGAAACGCGGATCACGATCGGACACGATCGATTCCGGCATACTATGCAATCGTATGATTTCTTTCACGAACAATTGAGCCAGTCGGTTAGGTTTATAAGTCTCCTGAACTGGCAGAAAATGGGCTGACTTGGTTAGCCGATCCACAATCACCCATACTCCGTCAACTCCACTCTGAGTCCTTGGTAACTTAAAGACGAAGTCCATGGTGATGTGATCCCACTTCCACTCGGGAATCAGAAGTGGCTGCATAGCCCCATACGGTCTCTGCCGTTCCGCCTTAACATGTTGATAGGTTAAGCATCTGCTCACGAATTCAGCAATATCCTTCTTCATTCCTGGCCACCAATAATGGTTCCGGAGGGTACGGTACATCTTTGTACCTCCCGGATGCATAGCATAAGCCGAACTATGGGCCTCCTCAAGAATCTCGGCCCGTAACTCTGCCACTGCAGGTACACACAAACGGCCCAACTTCACAAGTGCTCCATCATCCCGGATGGTAAAATCCTGTCGCCCATCCGCATCGACCTCAATTCTGTAGATACAGAGTATCGGATCCTGAAGTTGTGCTTCGATGATCCGATCAATCAGCACTAGTCGTACATGGAAGCTGGCTAACAAAGCTCCATGCTCATCCGTACCCAAAATAACTCCCACATTCCGGAGTTCCACCAGCAAAGGAAGATACACCATCCCCAGGTGTGCAACCGATCCTGCTGATTTCCTACTGAGTGCATCTGCCACCACATTGGCCTTACCCGGATGGTACTCGATCGTACAGTCATAATCCTTCAGCAGCTCCAACCATCTCTGTTGTCTCATGTTAAGCTCCTTTTGAGTGAATAAGTACTTTAGACTCTGGTGGTCGGTGTATATCCGGCACGTTGCGCCGAATAGGTAATGTATCTAGATTTTTAGGGCTTGAACCACCGCTGCCAGCTCCAAATCGTGGGTAGGGTAGTTTAACTCATGAGTCTTTAGCTGTCGGGATGCATAGGCGATAACCTTGCCAGTTTGCATCAACACGCAGCCCAAACCTTGTAGTGATGCGTCACTGAAGACCAAGAACTCTCCACTGTCATCCGGCAATACAAGGACAGGTGCAGTGGTCAATCAATCCTTTAATTCTTGAAAACTCCGATCGCACTGCTTGTCCCAAATGAATTTCACTCCCTTCCGAGTCAAACGAGTCAATGGTGCAGCAATTTTGGAGAAACCCTCCACGAATCTTCGGTGATAACCTGCTAACTCGACAAAACTCCGCACTTCCGTTACTGTTGTCGGTCTAGCCCAGTTAGTCACCGCTTCTGTTTTCTGGGGATCTACGCTAATCCCATCCGTCGATATCACGTGTCCCAGAAAACCAATACTACTCAGCCAAAACTGGCACTTGCTCAGCTTGGCGTACAACTGTTCTTGTCTCAGCTTCTCCAACACTAACCGTAGATGTTCCTCATGTGCTCGGGCACTCCTCGAGTACACCAAGATATCATCGATGAACACAATCACGAATTTATCCAAGTAGGGTCAGAAGACCCGGTTCATCAGATCCATGAATGCTGCTGGAGCATTCGTCAAGCCGAACGGCATCACTAGGAACTCATAGTGTTCGTAACGGGTTCGAAAAGCAGTTTTCGGAATATCCTCCTTCGAAATCCTCAGTTGGTGATACCCAGACCGCAAATCGATCTTCGAGAAGCACTGTGCTCCCCGCAACTGGTCAAAAAGGTCATCGATCCTGGGTAGAGGATACTGGTTCCTCAGTGTCACCTTGTTGAGTTGCCGATAGTCAATGCACAAACGGAGACTCCCCTCCTTCTTCTTTATGAACAACACCGGTGCTCCCCACGGTGAAGTGCTCGATCGGACGTATCCCAAATCCACCAACTCCTGCAATTAAGTTTTGAGTTCTCGTAACTCGGCTGGCGCCATCCGGTATGGTGCCTGAGATATAGGTCGGGTACCGGGGAGTAGTTCAATTGTAAACTCGATCTCCCGTGATGGTGGTAACCCAGGTAAGTCTTCCGGGAACACATCCGGAAACTCACGTACCACCGGTATCTCGTTGATACCTGGAGTATCACCCTGATCCGACACGACGTGCGCCAGATAACCCTGGCATCCCTTCCGTAGAAGTTTGGTAGCAGTAAGTGAAGAAATCACTTCAGGAGGCGAATCGGCACGCTCCCCCTGGAAGATAACCTCCTGCAACCCTGGGCTTCGCAGAATCACTTGCTTGCTACAACAATCGATGAGCGACCCTTACTCCGATAGCCAATCCATTCCCAAAATTACATCGAAGTCGTGGATATCCAAAATAATTAGATCTGCTGGTAAATCCACATCCTCAATTCTCACCGGGCACCTCCAAATCACCTGATTCACAAGGTACACGATGCCCATCGGGGTGCCAACACCAATTTCACAATCTAAGGCTGATACCACACAATCAAGCATACCAGCACAACTCTTCGAAATAAAAGAAAGTGTAGCCCCCGCATCCATCAATACACGTACAAGAAGGTTTAAGATATGTAGTGTACCTGTAACCACGCCTGGGGCGGTCCTCGCCTGCTGCTGGGCCATTGAAAACACTTGAGCCCTAAGTCCTCCATTCCGTCCACGCCCGCGCGCGCCACGCTCAGCACCACGGTCACCTCGCTGACCGCGACCTCCATTAGTGTGGGAAGCCGTGCTCTGCACTACACTAGAGCCCTCAGCGTCGTTGCTCTTGGACAACAGCGGGCAATCACAGGCATAGTGGCCCTCCTCTTCGCAAGCAAAGCAGGTTACCGGCCTCGGCCTGTCCGAATGCCCACTAGAAGCTCCGCTCCAGGATGAATACTGTCCAGAGTTGTATCCTGATCCTCTGCCCTGAGAGCCTCCACGTCGACCTGACCATCCACGACCCTTGAAGGATGAGGGTGCTCCCCTGTAGCCCCCTCCCTTGTTGTTCTTCTGGCCTGATGGCCCACGGTGTGGGCGATCCTGACGTCGCCCCTCGCCCGAAGGCTGTCGTGTCTGGTGTGCCGCCAGCCTGACCTCGACACGCACCGCAGCGTCGACCATATCTCTCAGAGAAGCATGAGTAGCAGCAGTCACACTTGCCCGGATCTCCCCTCGGAGTCCAAGCTCAAACCTTTGGTATTTGTCCTCCTCCGTGCTCACGAATGATGCAGCGAACCAGGATAGTTTTTCGAAAGTCTGCTCGTAGTCCGCAACGGACATATCCCCCTGCTCCAGCCGCAGGAACTCAGCCTCCCGTGCCACGCGAAATGATCGCGGGTAGTACTGGTCCAGAAATCGGGAATGGAAAGCTTCCCAAGTAGTGGTATGGACAGACCACCCAGACATTTCAAGGCCGTGCCACCACTAGTAGGCTCCTCCTTCCAGCAAGAAGGCCGCCAAAGTTACCCGTTCGCCCGGAGGGCAGTTCATCACCGTGAAGATCCTTTCCCATTTGGTGATCCAATCATGAGCATCTTCAGGGTTCGATCCCCCGTTGAAAGGAGTGGCTCCCAGACGTTGAGCCCTCTCAATGCTTGCGCATTCCATTTCCCTTTCCAGATCCTCGTCAGTTCGTGTATGAGGAATCCTCCTTGGAGGCATAACCAATTGTCAAGAGGCATAGATCAGTTAACATTATCCTTAAACTCGGAAAGTAACTAGTACTAATCGCTAGTCTAGCATGCTGACCACAACCTAGTGCTCTGATACCAAGCTGACAAGACCCGCCCCGATCCCACGGGGACCACAAGGGGACATGCCCTCCTCCCGTATGACACCCAAAATACTGTTCCAATTTTAGCCTTAAACGTTTAAATGCATAAAAACCAAAATTAAAGTTTTACATCAAATCCGAAATAACAGATGTCAGACAAGGGATGAAATCAAAACTACAAGTTGCGAGCACGACTCTAACATAAACCTGCGGGTACACCACCCAACAGGGGTTCAGGTACGCAGAAGTGGATCTATGCCTCAGCCTCAAGTTCCTCCTCTACCTCATTAGCACGACCTGGAGGGGTTACCAAAACAATAAGGGTGGGTGGGCCAAAACTCAAGTTTATAAAATCGTTTAGTAAGTAAAACATATAATTTACCCCTCCGTTTTCCAAACATGCCTGCAGCATTATTTAAAATCATTAATCATATAATATGAACCATAAGGCATGTAATAAAACCATAAACATAATTTTAGCCACTGCACTATACACTCTAATCCCGACATCCCCGATGTCTGACGTCCTTGACGTCTAATAAGGTCACAATCACAAGGCTACGCGTGCCATTCGGGTCTCAATTCCGAGTCCAATCCCCGAACCCCGTTCGGGTACAGCATCCCCGATGCTTAGCGTCATAGACGCTGGACGTTCTATACGTCCGTGACCACTCCGGGGTACCTCATCCGGAGGAGACAGTATCATAAGAATGGATCTATACAGTGCAGTATTAAATACATTTTATTGATATCCACATGCAAAACATATATGTATACATAGGTAAAATCCGAACCGATCGTTACGTTTCATCAGACGGGTCTCATGCCCAAATACCGTGAAACGTGCCATAACCGAAATTTCAATATCATCAAAACCATATCTTGATTCCAGCATGTGAACATATAAGTAAATCAAAAAACATTTAAGCATGCAAGGGTTTAATGAAATCGGGCCCACTCACAGTACGATCCCGCGATGAACCTGCGCGTACGAACTTGTACCGGGATTATCGTACAATTCCTGTCAGTCCAAATCACATGTAAGGGTCACTACAAGTCTTAAACGTTTAACCAAAAAGTCCGAAATAGAAACCGGCTCGGGGAACCCGTCAACCCGTTTTTCGAGATAACCGGCCCTAAACTGACCCATCAAAACTATCTCAGATCAACATGGTTAATTCACAAAAAATGTTCAGAATGAAGAGAGGAACAAAAGTCATGTTGATCGTGATCGGAGATAAGGTCCAACGCGCCCTCACTCGCCGCCCAAAGTGGTTGCGCGTGAAAGTCACGCGCCTGACACTGTAGCTACAGTGTCACCACCTTCACCCATTTGTCTGTAATATGGGCCTGCCACCCGCGGCTTGACCCGGTTGATTACCCATCAATTCCTACTCGATTTCAATCCAATTTGATCCTAACATGTTTATTATCCTTCCAATTTAAGTTCTGTGACACTAATTTGCCTCGACAAGTCCTTTAACTAGCCATTCGACCCGTGATCAACAAAACAGGTTGATCACCAGAACTTCCTGGTTTCTAATTCAAACTTCAATTAACTTCACATGCAGTATAATAGGATCAAAACGAACTAATATGAACGATCAATTGGGTCTGAGAGTACCTGAAGATTGTCATCCCAAGCTCTACAACTCCTCTGAAGACGGCAGCCTCCGTCCCAGCTCAACTGTGACGCCCCGGAAATTCGAAACATGAAAACTTGGAAAAATTTGAAGAAAATGACGATTTTGCCCCCGGAATTGGGCGAAACGTTGACTTTTAATTTGAGCGGTCAAACCGACTTTGACCGATGACCGTGACGTAGTTCGGGACGTCACGAGTTCATAGACAGGTGGCACGCCCGATTCCGACATTCGAGGAGAAAGTTATGACGTGCGAAAGTTGGTAAAAGGGGCCGAATGTTGACTTTTTGATCGGGACATTGTTTAGACTTTCCGGGAGTACCGTTGGATAGGTCTCGAGACGCTGAATCCGTAGATAGACGGCATGCGTCAATCGGAGTCCGAATGAAAACGTTATGGGTCTAGAACGATTAGGGGTATTTTGGTAAATTGTGAGAATAAGGGTAAAATGGTAATTTTCAGTGAGGAAGTTAATTACACAGTGCAAGGTATTATATGATAAGGTATTAAATGAGATGTTGTGGCTGATTCAGTCTATGATAGTTGAATGTGTGACACATGTCACTTGTGATGCTCACTTAGTGGCACTTAGTTGCCATTTGGTATAATTAACACATTAATTGAACGGTGGAATTGTTAAATATGAACTATTTGTAATTACCCAAACAAAAACAGAGAACAAGAACCCGTCCACCTTGTGTAGTCCACTTCGTCCAAATTGCTTGATTACGATTCCATTGTTGAATTGAGGATTGAACAGAGGGAATTATGCGAGGAAATTGAGTGAAAAACCGAAAAGAAAGGGGGCTGGGAAATCAGAAAATACCCGAAACCTTGAATTGATGATTTCGAATTGAATTTCTTGTTGGAGGCTTAATTGATGGAAATGAACGTTTTAGTGAGCTTACTGGATCTAAGACGAGTCGACTGGGATCAAATTCGAAGAGAATTGGCCATGAATTGCTCACGAACTGGACCCGCGACAGTTCAGACATACCCTGGCTGAGTTCAGGTAATTGGAAGTACGAATTCATGAAATTGGTTTGAAATTCGAGTTTAAAATAAGTAGAAGATACTTCCTGTGCAATCAATTGAACGAAATAGTGTGAAATGAGATGGAACCCGAATGAAGACCCGTCGGGTGTTCTTATTGAGTCGAGGGCTTTGGGGATTTGATTTCTTAAATTGAAGTTACAGACCCTTAATCCATATTAACTTGATGCTAATGAGTGAAAGAATGAAAAGAATTGGAGTCGAATTGGCTAGGAATGAATCGGGTTGAATCGCGGGTCATAAGCTCCGTTTACCAGGTAAACGGGTAGAGAAGAGGACTGTTCATTGTCACTGTAGCACGGCGCGTGGACTCACGCGCAGCCGCTTGTGGCGGCGCGTGAGGGCGCGTGGCACGTTTTCTGAGGAAAGTTTCAACAGGTGCTTTACTCCTTGTAATGTAACGGACATTTTAAAATTGGTTTCGCGTCGATCGGACACCGGCTCGATAATGTTTCGAGGGTCCGATGGTTTAAATTATATTTTAAAATAATATTTAAATCCCAGAAAATTAGGGGAAATTAATATGTTGTAAATTGACTTGTTTATAACCTTGAATAATGATTTGAACAGGATTCGGGATTCCTGGCACGTATCGGAAATTACGGAAACGCGTGCAGCGCGGGAAACGAGCAATCGGACGGTGTGTGTGTGGACGTTTTTTTTATAAATTGATATGCATGCATAGTTAAATGTTTTACATGATTGATTGCATTGATTGGTTTGCAATGATGTTATGATTTTTTTGGATGATTATTTATGATTTAATGATTATTTTAATCGGTAATTCGGGCACGTTTTACGAGAAATGTGTAAATGATATTTTGGACTAGGCCCGGAGTCAAAATGATTTCAAAATGAATATTTTGATAAATTAATGAGTTAAGAATGATTTCTGGATTATTATGATGTTTTCTATGTGATTTTACGGAATTACGTGTAAAGGATATTTGGGCTTGAGTCCCGGTTGGTAATGATTTGACTTGGATTGAGTCATGGATTTGATTGACATGTTTTGGGATATGATCCCGGATGGTTTTCCTTGTGATTGTGATTGTGACTGTAAATGCCCAGACGGTCGGAGCTAGGGGATTACCTAGTCGGCCGGTGTTTGGGGCTATGATGGTATGATTGTGAGTTGTATGGTAAGCCAACTTCTCGGATGCGACTGAGCCTGGATGTACCACTCGGATGTGTCTGAGCCTGGGGATGTGTTCGCCCAGATGTGACTGAGCCCGAGGGTTGAGCCCAGATGTGTCTGATCCCGAGAGTGTGGCTGGATGTTGGCCTGCGCGTAGTGCAGATGTGACAGTGTGATGGTTTGTGCACTTGTGAATAGTGCGGATTGATTGATTGATTGATTGATTGATTGATTACTTGATTGAGTAATGGATTGTGAACTTGTGTATCGTACTGTTTGCTATTGATGGTGATTATGATTACGTACTGGTATTGAGTACGAGTTTTGGTCTGTGGGGCCAGGTAACTATGTTTTCATGTGTTTGGCCTGAGAGCCGGGAATTTGACTTATTATATGGTTTGGCTAAAAGCCAGTATTTGTGTTTCATCTGTTTTTCCCTATGCATGCATGATTTGTAGAACTGGAGGGTAAAAGATGTCTTTTCAAATGTGTTTTAACGAATATATTTTTGTCCACTAACACCTTTGTTTTTTATGACACTCCAGGCCGTGGCACAACATTTGGGGCTGATCTCGAGGCGGAGGCATGAGCAGAAATCAGTGCAGTTATCCCTGGTCTGACAGGTGCTGAAGGGTACTTTCGGGATTTCAGTTGACTTATCAGACGGGAGCAAGACTGGACACGGTTATTGAGGTCTTGTTGGGACGGGTCCTGTCATCAACCGTGGCTGATGGCCTTAGCTTTCGATGTGGTTGAGTTCCAAACACTCCCAGAAGACTAAACCAGGCCTTGGTTTGGTCCAACAGTCACCAGAAATCAAAACCCGATTTTCCCTCCAATTTTGCCCGAAATGGTTTCTCTGGTTTTCTTCACCTGTTCTCAGTTCATTCAGCATCAGAGTGATGCTTACCCACGTTCTAATCAGTTTTAAATAACCTCAGCCGTCCCAGAGGCTCGTGGAAGTCCAATTTGTCCACTGAAAATTGTTCCCCGAAAAGCTTCGATCTTGAAATTAAAAATTGTGGCTTTGCTGGATGTATCCAGCCATGTGCTGATGTTTAAAGGGTTTAAACAAATCCCAGCTTTCCAACTCACACACCGATTAATCAATTGGTGTACAGAACCACCGCACATGGTGGTACCGTCCACGGTTCAAATAATTACCAAACTGCCCCTTACTTTCTTGACCCGTAACTCAGCCATACGAAGTCCGATTTTGGCGTGCCGCCTGTCTACGGACTCAGGACATCGAGACCTACCTAACGGTCCTTGAGTCATGTGAAAATTAGTTGCCAAACGAAAAGTCAACATTTTCGCCCGTGAAGTCCAAATTACGGTAATGCCCCTGAACTTCTGATAGTCATAACTTTTTCCCTGATCGTCCGAATTGGACATGCCACCTGTCTATGGACTCGTGACGTCCCGAACTACGTCACGGTCACTGGTCAAAGTCCATTTGACCAACCAATCAAAAAGTTAATAATTTGGCCATACCATTCACAAGGGTAAAAACGTCAATTCAAATATCAAATTACACTATTAAAATCCTCGAATTTCCGGGGTGTTACAGAAAGTGTTTTTGGAACTTCAGTTGACTTGTCAGATGGGAGTAGGACCAGACACGGTTATCAAAGTCGAGTTGGGACGGGTCTTGTCAAGATGGTATCAAAGCATTTGGTTACTGATTTATGTTGCCACGTCATGCCTCTAAGACTCAATCTTTGTGCACAGACTGGTGATGAGACGAGATATGAGGGTATATGAGATCCCTAGATAGATTTCAGGATGGAATTGACCCTAGATTGGGGGTCGGATGTTGAATACTGCGCTTTGGGCGCTTCGGGCTTGTGTGGGTCCTGATAGTGTTTGAGCCCAATGGCTAGAAATGTAGCAAGAATGGGCGAGTTAGACCCGGGATGAAATGGTTTTGTGAATTCCTTAGTTGCAATGTGTTTTGATGGTTTAGTGTGTGATGGGAGATCCTTAATTGGATGGGGTTGACCCAGCGGTGTTTGCTAGGTGTGTAACGACCCATTGTAACAACCCGGACCTTCAAAAAGGGCAAAAATGTAAATTTGGAAAAGATTTGTATAAATTGACAGTTTTACCCATGTGAATAGTGTGGTTAACTGTTCACTTTTTGATTGGCAGGTTGAACAGACGTTGACCGATGACCGTGACATAGTTCGGGACGTCACGAGTCCGTAGATAGGTGGCACGTCCGATTCGGACAATCGGGGAAGAAGTTATGGTGTTCGGAAGGTCGAGGGCATTTTTGTAATTTGGTTAGAGGGAAATTGTTGACTTTTGTTTGACCATTAGTTTTCACACGAACCGAGGACTGTTAGATAGGTCTTGACGTCCTTAGTAGAAGGACAGTCGGCACACCGTCCTCAGACGTCAGACGGTTAAGTTATGGGTCTAGATAGGTGAGGGGTAAAATGGTAATTTGGACTTGCAGGGGCAGTTTGGTCTTTTGACACCTGGGGCAATGTGTCCAACCAGATAAGGCCATCTGGGAAGCTGGGATTGGATATTTTGGGCTGTGTCCACAGGGTGTTTGACACCTGGCTACCTCCTAGTGGCTTCTAGCCAAATCCTACCTGGTTAAGCTGTTTTAATTTGTGTCAATAGTTCAAATGAGAAAACAGGGACAGAGAGAACATCAACCATTTCCAGTGAGTGTGTGAGCGTTGAATGATTCCTTTGTGCTTGAGTGAGTGCCAGAGGTTGTGTGATCGTGTTGAGAGGAACTGGAGTGTGGCTGTGTGTGTGAGAGAGGTGAGGAAATCAGTGAAAACAGAGAGGGAGTCGTGGGTCGTGGTGCAGCCTCAATCGATCAAATTGAGATAACTTGGTCTGAGGGACTGTTTTGAAGGCGAAGGACCACGTATTGAACCCAAAGAAGCACCGCGGAGGCTAGAGAACAGGTGGATTCGGTTTCCCCTGTTTTTCCCGTTTTGGTTCAAATCAAAAGTCATGGATTTTGGAGCGTTTTTGAATCGTTCTATTGGTCCTAACAATTGTAGGAAGCTGTTATTGAGCTGAGGAGTTAAACCCGTACTCTGAGAAGACTGGTGGTGGCCGGGAACAGCGACTGGAATTTCAGAGTTATGGTTTGACATTTAGGAGGCAAGGTGTAGGGCTTTGTTTCGTGTTTTTATTTAGTGAATCAATCATAAACTCAAGGACGATCCTAATGGTGAACAAATAACCGGAAATGGACTGAAAATGGGTGAAAATCAGCCTCGTGGGCTCGGTTGGACCGGACTGGTCTGAATCGGGTTGGCTGGAGGTTGACGATGAACAGTAGCAGGCGAGTGGCTCCCATGCACAGCCCCTTTGGACGGTGCGTGAGGGCGCGTGGAGCAGGTTTTGGGGAAGTGTCCAACATGGTTTTCACTCTAATTGATGTAACGAACATTTTGAGATAAGTTTCGAGTCGATCGGACACCGTCTTGGGTTAGTTTTGAGTGTCCGAAGGTTTAGGGGTTAATTTAATTACGTTTAAAAATCCCGAAAAATTGGGGAAATTAGGGTGAGCTTAAATAACGTGTTTGTGACCCGGTATTGTGATATTTGACAGGCCGGGATACTCCTGAGACAGTCGAGGAGCGTACGGAGCGCGATTGACGCGTTCGGACCTAATGAGTGGACTTTTATTTTCTAACCGAGCATGCATAACTGTTTTTATTTACTTGTTTTATGTTTTTAAATATGATTTTATGTTATTGATTTGTCTATATCTGTTTTACATAATTGAAGGTTTTGAGGCGTTTCTTAGATTTATACATATTTCGGCACGTTTTACGAGATATGATTTGATTCTGATTCTGATTCTGATGCTATGATTTTGGGATTTTAATATATATAACTGATTTTCAATGACTATAAATGAGTTATGAAACATGATTCGATAATCAATGTAAGACCAGTGTCCTGGAGGGAACGATGAACGATCTCACACTCCTGGGAGGGGGGAATGGTCTGAGATCCGTGGTGCTGTGATAGAATGGGATCAGAGCTGGACCCTGACCAGAAGTGTGCCAGTGAGGACGTTGGGCCCTAAGGGAGGTGGATTGTAAGACCCGGTCTTGGAAGCAAGAATGGTGAGCAAGAACCGTGAGCTTGAGAAGCAAGAACGGTGAGCAAGACCCGTGAGCTTGGAAAGGTAAGATCGGTGAACGATCCCACATCGCTCGGGGAGGGAAATGTGAAGTACCTTATATGTATGAGCACGTATCTATCTAACACAAGGCCTTTTGGGAGCTCAGTGGCTTTGGGGGGGATTGGAACCCCAAAATTAAGCGAGTTGAGACTAGTGCAATCCCATGATGGGAGACCTACTGGGAAGTTGCACGTGAGCTCCCGAAAACAAAACCGTAAGGGGATGGGCCCAAAGCGGACAATATTGTGTTAGATGGACTGGGTCGTGACAATCAAGGTTTTCAGTTTTCGAATCAGATTTCGGAAATCCAGGTTTGGTTTTAAAGCTTGAAAAAAAGGATTTCCGGATTTGGATTTGGAATGACGGTTCTGAACGCCGGCATGGCTTCGAAATAGTGATTTCGAATTCGGGTTTGGACATGGATTTAGAAATGATTTTAAAATGGTTTGGATTGGATTTTCTGGATCTGGTTATTGGGTTTAAAGACCCGGATTATGATATGACGAGGGCGGGCCCGGATTGGGTTTAAAGATCCGGATTGAGTTTAAAGACTTGGAGATTATGTTTTCCCCCGTAGGCCTGTTGAGTTTAAAGACTCAGGAGTTTAAAGACTCGGATTATATTGAGGCCTGGATTGAGTTTAAAGACTCAGATAGATCCAGCAGGTTCGATTGGATGATAATATTTGGTATTTCATGTGTTTATGATGATGTTTTCATAACGATTATCATACGGTTTATATAGTTGTTTTCTGATACTTAGTTATGCATGCATGTTTTTAAAACGGAGGGTAAAATCGTGGTTTGTTTATTAAACTGTTTTTGAAACTCTTATTTATTTTTAGTCCACTCACACTTTTATGGTTTTAAATACCCTCCAGGTCGTGGTGCAAGCGTCGGGGTTAACGTCAAGGCAGAGGCAGAGGCATAGAGTTTTCCGTTGCGTGTTTTTGTCAGCTCACAGTAGGACTTTTGTTCTTTTTTGTACTGTTACTATGCTCTGTATTACTGTTAACTAGTTGTATCATAACTTCTCCCTGGTCTGACAATGTATGCTTTGTGGTTGCTTTGAGGTTATTTTGGTCTTTTGAGTGTGATTGTCAGACGGGAGCAGAGTTCGTCCCAATTATCGAGGTAATAATCAGGGTGGGTCCTGTCAATTGGTATAAGAGTATAGGTTGACGGTTTGTGTCTGGCACCTGGTTGTGTCTAGGTTGTTATACTGACTTTATGCCTCTTTCAGAGTACGATCGACTATGCCTCCGAAACGTGAGCCACCTCCACGACCTGCAGAAGACGTTGCGAGAGATGCGGAGAGTGCTATGATTGAGCGAGCCCAGTGTCTAGGGGTTACGACGTTTAGTGGTGCGGCATACCCTGAGGAAGCCCACAGGTGGATTACCTAACTTGAGCGGATTTTCGCGGTGATGCGGTGCCCTCTGGAGGATCGAGTGTTGTTAGCTACCTTTTTGCTGGACGGTGCAGCGTATGAGTGGTGGTATACGCTTGAGTTGTCAGGATGGGACGCCCACACCATGACTTGGGAGACATTTCAGGAGCGGTTTCTAGATCAGTACTATCCCTGCTCGTTCCCCGATGCCAAAGAGGCAGAGTTTCTTCAGCTTAAACAGGGGAGCATGAAAGTAGTTTAGTATGAGCAGAGGTTCCATATGTTATCTCGTTTTGCTCCTGCTTTTGTGGCTACGGAAGCTGAGAAGTGCCGCAGGTTTGAGTTGGGCCTGCGAGGAGAGATTCAAGCCATTATGACGGCTGGCTCAATTGGTACTCTCAGAGAGTTATCAGATGCTGCGGTGAGGGTGGAGGCTAGTTTATCGGCACGACCACAGTTCTTGAGTGGTGTGCGACGCCGGGAGCATTCTTTTTCTGGAGCATCGAGTCAGAGGAGCCCGAAACGGGGCAATTACAGTGGTACTTCATCGGCAGGTGGTGCCCAGTTTGGTAGACCAGGCAGTTTTCAGGGTTCCGGTTTTCGAGGAGCTAGAGCACAGCCGACTCCGCAGGCGAGTGCGACATCTGTTGCTTCTACTGGGAGGCAGAGTGGTGGACCCAATCGGGATGTTTGCTATTACTGTGGAGAGCGAGGTCACTTTCGGCGTGAGTGTCCATTGTTACCCCAAGAGGGTGGCGTAGGCCGAGGTACGGCGGAGTACGACATCAGTTTCAGGGGCGGCAGACACTAGAGGTGGTGGTGGTGCTACTAGTAGTTCGAGGGGACGTGACCGATGATCAGGACCCCAGGCCCTAGTTTTTGCTCTGACACGGTAGGAGGCTTGATCAGCACCTGGAGTGGTGACACGTACGCTTACCATACTTGTCCATGATGTACATGCTTTGATAGATCCCAAGGCTACCCATTCCTTTATATCCCGAAGTTGTGGTTTGGTTGCGAAGAGAGAGGTGTCCGCACTGGATTGTGATTTGGGTGTGAGTATGCCTACTGGTGAGGTATATGTGGTGAATCAAGTCTTGAGAGAGTGTCCGATGTTGGTAGGCGATGTTGAGTTAGTGGCGGATTTGTTACTGTTGGATTTACAGGATTTCGATGTTATCCTGGGGATAGACTAGTTAACTATGCATCATGCTTCTATCAAGTGTTTCGATAGAAGGGTGACCTTTCGGAGTCCAGGGTTACTGGAGACCACGTTCCAGGGGGATCAGCGTGCACTACCTACTAGTGTTATTTCGGCCATGAAGGCGAGCAAGTTGTTAAAGAAGGGATGCCAGGGCTACTTGGCTCACGTGGTGGACACACGTGCTACGCCATTGAGGGCGGAGGATATTCCGGTAGTGCAGGAGTTTCCAGACGCCTTTCCCGAGGATTTACCGGGATTGCCACCTCACCGAGACATCGAGTTTACCATCGACCTTCTTCCAGGTACGCAACCTATTTCTCAGACTCCTTATCGTATAGCGCCAGCTGAGTTAAGGGAATTAAAGGCACAGTTACAAGAGTTGGGATGCCTCTGAAATCGATGCATGCATAAATGTTTTATATATGTTTTAATATGTGTTTTGGGATGCCTTGAGTGCATTTTATGTGTGTGTGTGTGTGTTTACGTATGGGCACGTACTTCGAGGTTTTCGGTTTTATACGTGTTTATACGTGCTTATACGCGCTTATGCTTTCGATTTTCATGAAATGGTTTTGAAAAGGTAAAACTAGGCATGAGACCCATTTGGATTTGGTTTTGACTTGAGAATGAGACCCTATTGGTCTGAGTCGTGGTCACGATGGGTGCTGTGTTCACGGCGACGGACGACGTGACACTCACCTCCGGATTGGGATGAGTTCCTTCCGGAGAGGTCACGATGCATGTCCCGTTGTCGAGCAGCCACTGGAGGCTCGACTTCGGAGGACTGATGGTTTAGAGGATCGATAGGCGACGTGTGCACCATGGTCTCGAGATGGTCGCGGTAGTGATGTGTTCACGGCGACATACCAAGATTGAGAGCGGTCCTAGATTGTTGGTGGCACACATCACTACGATCGAGATCGTGACTGACCCTGAGATATCGAGTTCGATACCCTATTGATTTACGAGTTCGGGCTCGATGCCTAGTTCATTGTGCAATCGGGCTAGAGGCCTTATTGAGTCTTGTGTTCGGGCTGAAGGCCCAGTTGAATTGTGTTATCGGGCGTGGGTCCCGTTTTATGTTTTTTCTTATACTAGTATGTATATACCCTCCTTACGAGCTTATTGATTGGTCTCCTCCAGACGTCGACCTGGAGAGTCACGATAAATAGACTAGAGTGGGGATCCCCATAGGGATCCCGTTCCAGGAGTGGGCGTTATGATATGGTCCCGGACCAGATTCCAGAGAGATGATCGGACTAGGTCCGAAGATAGAGCCTCCCAAATGGAGAATTCCTAAGAGAAGACTTGGAGTGAGACCCCGAGTAGTATGCATAATTCCTGAGAGAAGACTCAGAGTGAGACCCCGAGTAGTATGCATACTTATATATATATATAGAGACATCGTGACATATATCAGGGATGTGTTCCCTAGGGGTTGTGTGCCCCGAGTTGGCATCTTCTCAGGAAGTGCCTAGGATGGGTTATGTATGTATATACGTATATGTGTACGAGTTTTCACTGAGACGGCATTGGACTGAGATCCACGCGTATTGGTTTTGGGCTGAGACCCATATGAGATGGATTTGGGACGAGTTCCCACGTGTTTTGTTTGGGCGGAGGTCCCAGGTGTTGATTTACAGACTTCGGGCCAAGGCCCAATTGGTTTTATGGTTCATAACGGTTTATGGGGACCAGGCATGAACCCTAGAAACGGTTTTTTAATGCATGCATATGTTTGGCCACTCACAGCTTTTGTGTTTTGAATGCCCTTCAAGTTGATCTCAGATTCGGGCTGTAACAGAGACGAGATGTCAGGACCCACCCCTAATCCTCAGGGATTAAGGGCTAAATCCTGATCCTGTCTAACTTACGCATGACACGAAGGCTAAACTGGCGCCCAACCTGCATGTGACGCGTAAGTCAGACAAGAGATTCTTGATTTGACCGCCTAACAGCAACAGAAGTTCCCAGAGCGTGCTGAATCTACTGTGGATCGCGGGTGTGATGTCTCCATCTCTCTCGATCAACAGCCCGTGCCGCAACAACCTGGAGGGTATCAAAAACACAAAAAGACTATGAGTGGACAAAAATAAAGTATAAGTTTGAAAACAGTTCATAAAACAGGTACATTTTTACCCTCCACGCAAAAACCAATGCATGCATATCAAAACGTGAAATTCCGTAATTTCCTCGAAAAACGTGCAAAAACCATAAACCATCCCAACCATAAATCAAATCATAGAATCAAGTATAGAAAACATATAAAAACATATATTCATGCATCAAGAGTTAGAAAGCAAAGTCCACTCACAGACCATTCCGACGTCGCCTCGATACGCTCGCACTTACGCCGTTCCCGGCCAGTTCGCTATCCTCGGCTTCCCGAATCTGTCCAAAACCCATAACGAGGTCACTAACTACTTCACAAAAGTCCTACTCAAGTCCCATAATTTTCCCAAACTTCTAAACGTACGTAAACAGGACCCTAAACCTTCGACCACTTAAATCTAACCAGAGACGTTGTCTGATTGTCCCGAAACTTGTCCCAAAAGATTCGTTACAACGATTAGACCAAAAAATATGTTGGAAACTTCCCCAGAAACCTCCCCACGCGTCCCCACGCGCCGCCCAAAGTGGCTGCGCGTGGGCCTCACGTGCCTGCACACAGGGCAATGTTCACCTTCTTCTTCGATGGTTAGACTGGTCTGAACCGGCGTGACCGGTTCTCACCCAATACCAGTCCAATTCCACCCCAATAAATCCTATTAGCTTCATCCTGTTATGGGTAGTTGATTTCCTGGATCAATTTGTGAACCTAAGTCCCTAATCTCCTCGTCCAAGCTTCGAAGAAAACTCAGAAAATCTGAGTTCCTGACTACGGCCACCCACGGCCACCGTGAAGCTCCAGGTTCCTTCCTAAGGTCAAACTCACCTCCCTAGGACTAATAGAAACCTTAAAACACCTCGATAATCACCCAAACCTCACGACTTTTGAATTTAACCAAACAGGAAAAACAGGGGACAGAGAATACTTACCCTTGTTCCGGTCTCCGCCGTGCTCGCTGCCGTGCTCCACTGAGTCTACACGACTCCTCTCGAGTCCCTGAACACCACCACGTCTCCAATTTGGATGGTTTGATCGTCTGGGGTGCACAACCGTGCACGGTGTCCCTGCCCTGTTCTCTGGTTTCTGGTCACTACACAACACACACAACCACCGTCCCACCGTCTCTGAAGCACAAGCACTCACTCACCAACCCTTCCTGATCAATCACTCAAACCCCAAGCCTTCACCCACTGAGAATCGATCAGAAATCCTCACCGTCTCAACTCTCTGTTTTCTGCTTCCAAGAACAATTGCACGGTTTGAAAGTGTGCAATTTGTAGCCGTGCGCACGTTAACTGACAGGACCCATCCCAATCCCCCCGGGATTAACGTGCGATGACCCTGCTCCCGTCTGACACTAAGTGTCAGACAAGGGATATTTCCAACCTTTGCCCTCCCGGGCTATCAGAGTACGCCAGGATCCGGAGGAGGCATGTGATATCTCGGTCTCTGCTACAGTCCACATCGTATCCAACCTGAAGGGTATTAAAAACAGAAAGACTGTGAGTGGACAAAAATAAGGAGTTTATAAAAACATTTCCATAAAAGACCTTTATACCCTTCACTAAAAAGCATGCATGCATAGTAAAACCATTTATCCAAACACATAAGTTTAAACAACCATAATTAGGGTCTCAGCCCCAAATTCTATAAATACAAGTTCTACGGGCTCCTGCCCAAAACCATTTACAGAAAACCATAACATAGTAAACATATGTGTGATCTCAGCCCAAAACCATTTATCATTATAAACACAATTTCCCAAAATCAATTGAAATCATGTTTATCCATTATATTTCATATCCATAACCTGTCACGGTATAATAGAGCTACACGTGTGCTAACCGGGGTCTCAAACCCAAGTCTCTCCAGGGTCCACCCAGGTCAATGTCCGTAGATCAATGACCCTCCCTGGAGGTAACGAACCATGCCCATCCTGAGAGTAAGGAACCCAACTGGGGGGCGACTCCACTCAGTCAGTACTGCGTGACTACTCCAGGGTCCACCCAGGCCAACGACCCTCCCCAAAGGAGACAATCATATATAAAGGATGGCATATGAAAAACCGTTTGAAATCATTCTTTAAACCTTCAAGGATTCATGCCCGGCCCCCATAAGCCGTCATGAACCATAAAACCTTTCATGGGTTCGTGCCGGTTCCCATAAACCGTCATGACCCGTAAATCCATTTCAAGGGTTCATGCCGGTTCCCATAAACCGTCATGACCCGTAAAAACCATTTGTAATACATAACTGGGCCCTAGGCCCAAATCCACATACAAACTGGACCCCCGGTCCGAATTGTAAACCAATTGGGCCTCCAGCCCGATTCCGTAAATCAAATGGGTTTTGAACCTGAGTTTACCTTTTCGAATTCAAAAACATTTCATTAAATCATATCTCAAACCATAAGTATGGAAAATCAGAGTAAAATCGGAAAACCTCGATTTACATGCAAGCACGTAAATCGCCTCGAAATACGTGAAACCATATAATTCACAAATTCCCAAATCAATATCATATAATCACAATCATAATCCATATAAAACATTTATGCATGCATCACAGTTTAGAAATCAAAGTCCACTCACAGACCGTCCGAGCTGCCGCCTCGATTTGCGTGCCATTCGGCTCCCCGAGCCGATCACCATTACCGGGACTCCCAAACCTGTCCAAATTTTTCCGAACTTTTAACTATTTTTAAACCGACCCTAAACCTTCCGACACCCCGAAAACTATCGAAACGATGTCTGATTGACGCGAGACCAGTCCCAAAATCTTCATTACATTGAATAGAAGATTTCCCATGTTGAACACTTTCCCAAATTATGGCCCACACGTCCTCACGAGCCCCTAGAAAGTCGAAAACATTGTTCATCGGCACTAACCTCCAGCAGACCGGTTTTACTTTTCATGGCCGGTTCACCTGGTTTGGCTGGTCCAACTTGACCAGCGTGACCGGTTCACAGCCCTAGACACCCCATTTTTCATCCTAGTTCTTCCTTTTTGGTTCCTTTCATCCTATTTTGATGTTTTCTATCCATTCCAATCCTTAAACGCAACCGAAAACGTCTAAATCCTATGGTTCGATTTTGAACCAAACGGTTCAAGTTTCCAAAACTGTACCCATGGCTGCCCAGCCATCCCAAGCTTCCTTAAACCTTCCTAACATGTCCCTAGAAACCTAATGGACTCATTAAAACCATTAAAAACCAACCATAACAACAAAAATGGAAAAAAGGGTCAAAATGGACTAACCGTGAACCTCACGGGTTCCTCCTCCTCTCGCCGCCTTGGACGGCGGTTCTGGCCGCCCAGCAACCTCCTCAGTCTCCCTGGTCCTCTGCCTGGTCATTGGTGAAGAGTGGATGGGTTTTGGGTTGCACGGATGGGAGGAAAATGGGTGAGATCGGGTTGTGTTTTGTGTGTGTTTGAAATGGAGAAAATGGAATGGTTTGCACGGTGCAAGAATCAATATAGGTGGCCTGTGGATGGGTGGCACTTGTCACTCATCCATTGGGCCTCCCTTAAATATCTGGGCCCCACTAAAGTCCAAAAGTTAACTCGTTTCGTAATTCGTGCAATAGTGCACTCGAACTTCCGTGAACCGTAACTTCGCCGTCGAACGTCCGAATTCGACGTGCCGCTTGTCTACGGATTCGTATCGTCCTTATCTACGTAACGGTCTTCAGCCCTCGGCCATCGGACCTCTCGATCAAAAAGTCAACTATTTTCCTCTTTTAACCAAAATTACCAAAATGCCCCTAAACTTCCGAACGTCATAACTTCCTCCCCGAACGTCATAACTTCCTCCCCGAACGTCGGAATTGAACGTGCCACCTGTCTATGAACTCGTGACGTCACGAACTACGTCACGGTCATTGGTCAAAGTCCATTTGACCGTCCGATTAAAAAGTCAACGTTTTGCCACCACCAGGGGCAAAACGGTCATTTCGCACCGTTCGTCCGATTTCGCTCTACTAATCACCGTTTAACCTCATTAATCGTGATTAGTCACTAATCTAATCTAGGAATTTGGGACGGGTCGTTACATTAACTCTCCTAGAAAGCTCTAGGTCTCCCCCACGTGTCCAACTCTCCCTGGACAACAACTAAAATATCCAATCCCACAATCCCATATGGCCTTATCTGATTGGCCCAATGTAAAAAGACCAAAATGCCCCTAAGTCCAAAATTACCATTTTGCCCTTCAACTGCCTAGAACCACAACTTAACTGTCTGACGTTCGATGACAGCGTGTCACCTATCGTTGTACTCAGGACGTCGAGACCTATCCAACGGTCCTCGGTCTATGTGAAAATCAAGAGTCCAGCAAAAAGTCAACATTTTCCCTCTCTTTAACCAAAATTACGGTAACGCCTTAACCTTCCGAACACCATAACTTTTTCTCCGATTGTCCAAATCGAACGTGCCACCTATCTACGGACTCGTGATGTCCCAAACTACGTCACGGTCATCGGTCAATACCCAATTGACCGTCCGAACTAAAAGTTAACATTTTGCCCAAACTAGGGGCAAAATCGTCATTCTATGCCCAAATTCTAAAAGTAGCCAACTAACCACCGATTAACTCAGCTAATCCGTCACTAATTACTTCGCTAATCTGGACTCCCGGGACAGGTCGTTACACGAGACATCACATTCCTCCTTCGGATCCTGAGGCCCTCTGATAGGCCCAGTTGGGCAAAGGACGGAAATATTCCTGGTCTGACACTTCGTGTCAGACGGGAGCAGGCAAGTCCCACGCTAATCCCGAGGGATTTGGGACGAGTCTTATCAAGTGATTTTGTCAAGACCCGACCCTCCTTTGTTAGGACCCGACTCATCTAGCACGATATTGTCCGCTTTGGGCCTTCTTGCCCTTGCCCTCACGGTTTTGTTTTCGGGAGCTCACGGTACAACTTCCCAGGGGGTCACCCATCATGGAATTGCGCCAGCCTCAACTCGCTTAACTTTGGAGTTCCAACCAAACCCAAAGCCACTGAGCTCCCAAAAGGCCTTTGTGCTAGATAGGTGTGTGTCTAAACCTTTAAGGCACACCACCATTCCCCCCCCCCCCCCCCCCGGCAGGAATATGGGATCGTTCATTGTTCCCTCCAGGACACGGGTCTTACAATCCACCCCCCTTAAGGCCCAGCGTCCTCGCTAGCACACTTCTCAGTCGGGGTCTGGCTCTAATACCATTCTGTCAGGACCCGACCCTCTTCTGTCAGGACCCGACTCATCTAGCACGATATTATCTACTTTGGGCCTCCTTGCCCTTGCCTTCACAGTTTTGTTTTCGAGAGCTCACGATGCAACTTCCCAGGGGGTCACCCATCATGGAATTGCACCAGCCTCAACTCGCTTAACTTTAGAGTTCCAACCAAACCCAAAGCCACTGAGCTCCCAAAAGGCCTCCTGCTAGATAGGTGTGTGCCTAAACCTTTAAGGCACACCACCATTCCCCTCCCAGACCATTCCCCCATCGCATGAATGTGGGATCGTTCACTATTCCCTCTAGGACACGGGTCTTACAAGGTGACTAGGTATAACGATGGTGGCACGAATTATGGATGTTTGATTGGACTCGAGGGGAGTCAAGAGATTGAAATTGGACTCGGAAGGAGTCAAGGTTTTGGTTTATGACTCGGGACGAGTCCCCGTATTGTAGCAAGTGTAACGACCCGTCCCAGATTTCTGGATTAGATTAGTGGTTAATGAAGGATTAGTGAGATTAATCGGTGATTAGTTGAGAAATTGTGGACGAACAGTGCGAAATGATGGTTTTGCCTCTGGAATTGCCTAGAAGTTAGTTTTGACACTTTGACCTGGGTATCCCTTGTCTGGCTTGCATATTACATGAGGGTTAAACAGATGTTTAGCCTTCTTATCGCACGTGGGTTAGACGGGAGCATTGACAAGACTCATCCCGATTATCCCTCGATAACCGTGACAGATCCTGGTCCCGTCTGACAATAACTCGAAACTACCAAAAGTAGTTTCAAATATATACATATAACACATATAAACGATAACATTGTCAGACAAGGGATAGTTCAGTATTCCGAGACCGTTGACCTAGTCAACAGGTTTACAGAGCATAGGAAATATTTACATGTAGGGAACAAAATCCTACGCTGCAAAGTGTCTGAGTACTTAACGGTCCGTTTATTCCTCAGCCTCGATATTAGCCTCAGTACATGTGCACTGGCCTGGAGGGCAAATAAAACATCAAAGGTGTGAGTGGACAAAAATTAAGTTTAGAAATACATTTATCAAAATATAGTCTTACCCTCCAGTTTTCACAAACATGCATGCATATCATAACTTATAAATCAAATAATTAAGATATGAATATAAATCTCAAACATCAATAAAAACACAGAATCTAGGTCCAATATAGAGTCACGTTATCCCTGCAACGCGTACAAAACAATAGGCTCAAGGACCGCTCAAATCCCGAGCATCCGCCGCTGTGAACACATCACCAGCCGGCAATCCGGATCTCGTGAACACATCACCAGCCGGTAATCCGGATCTCGTGAACACATCACTTACCGATCCATATAATATCCAGCACATCTTATCTGAGTCAAGCCTCCCTCGGCTGCTCGACAAAGATCGTGCTACGTGACCTCTTCGGGGTAAACACTTCCATCCTGAAGGCGAGCGTTATCTCTAGGGTGCATTTCGGGGGGAAACATATTCCACACTGAAAGCCCTCATATATCATCATCATGAAAACCAGTGAAAACAGTTGCATGTAATATCAAAACCATTTTTGAACTGGGCTTTAAGCCCAAAAACACTTTTCTCAAATCCATAAACCAATCCACGCAAACCTGCGTAATCAAAATCTTATTTATGACATAAATCCATCAAATCCAACACCAGACTCATAATCCGAGTCAAAATCAAGTTCAAACCCCGAGCCTTAGCTCGAAATACCAGTTTCACAATTTTCTCAAAAATCGTGCCCAAAAGCATATAAAATAATATAATATTCCCAAGCATATAAAATAATATAATATTCCCAAAAATTTGAAATCATCATATCGAAGTATCAATCATACCAAATCATTTCCAATCATATTATAAAGCATTTAAAACATATATGCATGCATTCAGGGTAGAAAACAAAAGTCCACTCACACACCGTCCAGATTGTTCCGTTTCGAGCTGTTCGTATTCTTCCGACGTCCTGAAAGTATTCGGGCCTGTCAAACAAGTAATATAATATTACTAACTTATCACATAATCCCCTGTACGAATTTCCTAATTTTCGGAATAAAATAATATTATTTTAAACGTAACCTATACGCTTCGGGTACATAAAACTACTCTCAGTTCATATCCGATTGACCCGAAACCAACGCTAATAGGTCCGTATCATCGAGAGTATCAAAATTGTTGTTGGACCCTTCCTCAGATTCCCGGCCATGCGCCCTTACGCGCCGCCGCAAACGGCTGCGCGTGACAGCCACGCGTCGTGAACAGTGCCTGCTACAGTGTCTCTCTCTCGCCCGTTTCTCTGGTATTCGGGTCTGCGACCTGCGATCAGACCCGACTTGATTTCCTTCAATTCCAACTCAATTTCTTCCGTTATTTCATTCATTACTATCAGTTCAATCTAACTTACGGTTCTGTAACGTCAATTTAAACAATTAAGCCCTAAAACTCCTCGACTCACGAAGAACACTCATCGGATCCTAATTCGGGTTTGACCTCAAATCGACCTGTTTCCTTCAATTGTTCATACCAGAAGCATCATAGGACTATTATAAACACGAATTCGAAATCAATTTCATGAAATTTTACCTCTAAGTAACTCGACTCAAGCTCGATTTTTCAAAATAGTTGCAGGGTCTGTTCTTCCCCAATTCAGCTCCAATTTTTGTTCCAATTGATTGGGTTCGAGTTGTTCAGCTCCTAACAAGCTTAATATCACGTCCAATTGGAACGAAACCGTCTGGAAATCCAAATTCGAAAATGAAGATTTTGAATGATTTTCGGTTAAGGGCAGTGGGGTGTTTTCTTAGGTTTGTTTGGTTCCTCTTCGGTTTTTCACTCTTCAATTTAGCTAATTGGGCGCTCAATTTCTCTTGTTGCAACCGAAATCTATTAAGGAGAAGGATGAAGTCCTCTGTTCAGTGTTTGAAGATTTTGGTCGTGTACGGTTACTGTTCACCCAACATTCACATGTTTATTAACTTCAATTAGGTAATTAATCCATGCCACTAATCATCCCTAAGAAGTGACATTTGTCACTTGATGAAATACATGAGTCATTTAATGGCATGAATCAGCAAGATAAGTGGATTGATAATTATCCTTCCACCGTTCAAGTATAATCCACCCAAAATTACCATTTTACCCTTGAGGTCACAAATGACCATTTTGCCCCTGAACTTCCCAGACCCATAACTTTTTCATACGAATTCCGTTTTCGACGTGCCACCTGTCTACGGATTCAGCGTCCCGAGACCTACACAATGGCACTAGAAAAATATTAAAAAATTATTCCGAACAAAAAGTCAACTTTTAGCCATATCCCCTTCAGGGGTAAAAACGTCATTTTTGCATTATTTTAATCTTTTAAAATTTTTGGATTTTTCGGGGCGTTACAAGCATAACTTATACCTTAATCCCGGGGAATTGGGGGTGAGTCGTGTCAGCAGGGCTCGGGAAAAGCCGGGAAATTGAAAAAGTGATTACGGTTTTGCATGGTGAACGAGGGTTCAGGTGGAAACCCGAGGTTGTGATGCATAATTATTCTCCATGATTGTTAGAGGGATACATTCGAATTTCGGGGACGAAATTCCTAAAAGGGGGCAGGTTGTGACGACCTAGAAATTCGAAAAAGGGAATTTTGGAAAACGTAAAGGGAAAAGACGATTTTACCCTTGGTTAATAGAGTCAAAAATTTACTTTTTGTTCGGCACACTTTTTAGACTTTCCGTGAAGACCGTTGCGTAGGCCTCAGAATCCTGAGTTGGTAGACAAACAGTATGTCAAGATCGGAGTTTGAATGTGAAAGTTATGGGCCTGAGAAGGCTAGGGGCATTTTGGTAATTTGTGTCCAAAATGGGCAAAATGGTCTTTTTGCTAGATTTTGGTAAGCCAACACATTTTGACGGATTGGTGACACCTATCACGTTTTAGGATAGGTTAGTGGCATGGTGATGCCGAGTGTGTACTAGTTTGTATAATATCATGTATTTTTATATGTTTAACACAAAAGAAGAAAAAACACCTATCAACCTTTCAAGCATCGATCTTCATTTGAGGAATACTAGGAAATTGAGGGAAATTGAGAGGATTTGAAAGAGAAAAACGAGTGGAAGAAAGGAAAAAGAGAGAAGAAGAATTGAGAGAACCTAAAACCCAAACCCGTGGAATCCAAACTTCGAATTTGAAATTGTAGACCTTTATTTGTGAAATTGAATTCCATTTGTGTTCTTTGGGATCAGGTGAAGTGTCTTATATGTGTGGGCACGTATCTATCTAACGCGAGGCCTCTTGGGAGCTCATTGGCTTTGGATTCCTTGGGAACTCCAAAGTTAAGCAAGTTGTAGCTGGTGCAATCCCAGGATGGGTGACCCACTGGGATGTTTTGGGCTTGAGATCCTGTTGGAAATGGTTTTGACTTGGTTTTAAGTCAAAGACGGTTTTGAAACATACGTATTTTAATCCCGAAAAATTATGGGATTTTAATATGATATTATTTGAGACATTAGTGACCCTTAGTAGTGGTTTTTGACAGGATTCATGATTTTTGGAATTTAAGGAAAAGCGCGCAACTCGTAATGGAGCAGCTTGGAGGGTGTGTGAGTAGACGTTTGTTTTATAAACTGTTATGCATGCATAGTTAAATGTTTTACATAATTGATTGCATGATTTGAGTTGAAATGACAGCATAATGATTTAATATGATTTTTGTTGATTTTATGGATTATTTAATCGATTTTGGGCACATTTTACGAGAATGGTGAAAAAGATATTTTGGGCTAGGCCCGAGATTTGAAAATGGTGTTTTGACTTGGATTGTGAGTCAAGGATGATTTTATGGAATATTTAATGATTTTCGGATGTGATTTTACGGATGTGTGTGGAAATGGCATTTTGGGTTGTGATTGTACGAATTTGCGTGAAATGATGTTTTGGGCTTGAGACCCCGTTGGAAATGATTTTGACTTAGTTTTAAGTCAAAGATGGTTTTGAAACAAAGGTTTTGGATTCAAATGTTTTATGATGATTAGATGAAACGAATTTTGGGAAATGTGGGCCACCGACTTTTGATGAATTGTGGGTCCCATGGTTTTTATGTGATATGATTTGAAATCTGGTTGTTCATATATTTTACCCTATACATGCTTGTTTTCTAACTAGAGGGTAAAATGATCTGTTTTGAAATGTATTTTCAAATGATGTTATTTTTTTCCACTCACACCTTTTATGTTTTTGATGACCCTCTATGCCTTGACACGAAATTCAGGACTGATCGAAAGGCGGAGACATGAGCGGAAATCAGTACAGTCATCCATTGTTTGACAGGTGCTGAGGGTGTTTTCGGAACTTTAGTTGACTTGTCAGACGGGAGCAGGACCAGACACGGTTATCAAAGTCTAGTTAGGATGAGGGACAGAAGGTGAAGTGCCTTAGATGTGTGGGCACGTACCTATCTAACACAAGGCCTTTTGGGAGCTCATTGGCTTTGGATTCCTTGAGAACTCCAAAGTTAAGCGAGTTGTGGCTGGTGCAATCCAAAGATGGGTGTCCTATTAGGAAGTTGCACATGAGCTCCCGAAAATAAAACCGTGAGGGCCGGGCCCAAAGCGAACAATATTGTACTAGATGGGTCGGGTTGTGACTCGATTTTGGGCATGTTTTATGAGAAGGGTGAAAACGATGTTTTGGACTAAGCCCAGGTTTGAAAATGGTGTTTTGACTTGGATTGTGAGTCAAGGATGATTTTATGGAATATTTAATGATTTCCGGATGTGATTTTACGGATTTGTGTGGAAATGGCATTTTGGTTTGTGATTGTACGGATTTGCATGAAATGATGTTTTGGGCTTGAGACCCTATTGGAAATGATTTTGACTTGATTTTAAGTCAAATATGGTTTTGAAACAAAGGTTTTGGATTTTTGTTTAGTGTCCTTGGACGTGTAATGCCTGAAAAAACCCGAATGTGTAATTCTTAGGTTAGTCGGATGAGTAATTCCCGAAACGTTCCGGAACGACTGGATGTGTAATTCCCGGAAATCCTGGATGTGTAATTCGCAGGAAAGACCTCAGATGTGTAATTCCTGAACTTTAAAGTGTTGAATTGTGTTTGATAGTGATTTTGTATTCAAATGCTTTATGATGATTGGATGAAACGGATTTCGGGAAATGTTTGTTTTCACCCCTCTTGTAAATCGTGCCCAAAATCGATTAAATATTCCATAAAATCAACAAACAATCATATCAAATCATCATGCAATCATTGCAACTCAAAGCATGCAATCAATCATGTAAAACATTTAACTATTCATGCATAACAGTTTATAAAATAAACGTCCACTAACACACCGTTCAAGCTGCTCTATTCCAAGCTGCACGATTTTTCGTAAATTCCATGAATCGCAAATCCTGTCAAAGGCCACCACTAAGGGTCACTAACACCTTAAGTAATGTCATATTAAAATCCCTCAATTTTTCCGGGATTAAAATATGTATTTAGAACGAAACATAACATTTCAGACCCTCGAAACTATATTGAAACAGAGTCTAATCGACTCAAAACCTGTGCCAAAATGTTCGTTACATCAAAAGCATCAAATCATATGTTGACCATACCTCGAGATTGTCCTTCACGAGCCCCCACGCGCTGCCTCAAGCGGTTGCGTGTGAAAGCCATGCGCCATGCACAGTACTGTTACAGTACTCCTCTTTCCTCGCCCGTTTTCCTGCAAAATGGGTCACACGACCCGGTTTCCAACCCGATTAAACTCCAGCTATTTTTCAATTAATTTCTTCATTCTCATCAATCAGGAACCTTCGAAGGACCGTCCTAAACACGACTTCAAATTCAATTTCATGATATCTTACCTCTAATTACTCGTACTCGGAATCAAAATTCCGAAACAAAAGTAGGGTCGGTATGGGCATGTGCTTCGACAATTCCCTTAGATTTCTTGGTGATTCGACTCTTTTAGGTTCCAAGAAACTAATTTCAATCCTAATTTGGTCAGTAGAAGTTCAAAACTCAACTTCCAAATTCAAGGTTCGTTTTCACATTTCCTGGGTTTCAGATTCAGGTTCTCTAATCCTCTGTTTCATTTTCTTTCTCGTTTTTTCTCTTTCAATTCTTCTCAAAATCTCAGTTCCTCTGTATGTGTTGAATGACTCCTGTTTGATTGTTAAGATCAAATCAAATTTTTGTTTTTGTTTCAAGAATAAACACACACATACACAATTGTACACACACACTATGACAGGACCCACCCTGATTATCACCCCGATAACCGGGACGAACCCTGCTCCCGTCTGACAAACCCACTCAAAGTACCAGAAAATCCTCACAACAACCCACAATTTCATTGCCAGACCATGGAGAATTAAAATCCAACAAGTCACAGCTATACAGAGCATAGTACAAATCAAGGTAAAACAGAAATCCTACTAAAGTTGACTACACGCACAACGAAAAAGTTCGTAACGGAAACTCCGGTAAAACTCCGGGATAACTCTATGCCTCTGACTCTGCCTTAACGTCAGCCCCATCGCTAGCACCATGACCTGGAGGGCATTTAAAAAACCAGAAAAGTGTGAGTGGACTAAAAATAAATAATAGTTTCAAAAAATGTTTAATAAACAAACCAGGATTTTGCCCTCCGTTTTAAAAACGTGCATGCATAACCAAGTAGCAAAAACAACGATATAAACAGTATGCTGATCATTATGAAAACATTAGCATTAAAAGAATGAAATACCAATATCATCATCCGATCAAACCTGCTGGACCTATCCGAGTCTTTAAACTCAATCCAGGCCTCAATATAATCCGAGTCTTTAAACTCAACAGGCCTACGGGGGAAATATCATAATATCTGAGTCTTTAAACTCCCGAGTCTTTAAACTCAATCCGGGTCTTTAAACCCAATCCAGGCCCGTCCCCCGTCATATCATAATTCGAGTCTTTAAACCCAATAACTAGATCCAGAAAATCCAATCAAAACCGTTTGAAAACCATTTCTAAGTCCATCTCCAAACCCGAATTCGAAATCATTATTCCGAAGCCATGCTGGCTTCTAGAATCTTCATTCCGAACCCAAATTCGGAATCCCTTTTTCAAGATTTTAAAACTAAATCTCAATTCCTGAAATTCGATTCTAAAACCGAAAACCTTGATCATCAAACCATGTTCCAAAACCCGTTATAATCATTGCAAATCAATTATAGATTTAAGTCCCAAAATCATGGCATCAAAATCATAAAAAGAGCATATCTCGTAAAACATGCCGAATACGTAAATTTCTCGCAAAACGTGCAAGTACGTAAAAAAGATATAGAATAATAAATAATCATGAAAGCATAATTAAAACCATAAAACAAGTAGATAAAAACAATTATGCATGCTCGGTTAGAAAGAAAGAGTCCACTCACAGTTCCCGGGCACGTCACTCGCATCCCGTACATTCCTCGGTTGCCTCAGGGATTTCCCGACCTGTCAAAAGTCATCAATCCGGGTCACAACCAGTTCATTTAAGCTTACCCTAATTTCCCCAATTTTTTTGAATTTTTAAACGTAATTAAACGAAACCCTAAACCTTCAAACACTTAAAACTAACCCGAGACGATGTCCGATCGTCTCGAAACTTATCCCAAAATGTTCGTTACATCGATTAGAGTAAAAACCATGTTGGACACTTCCCCAAACCCTGCCCCACGCGCCCTCACGCGCCCGCAAAGGGGCTGCACGTGGGCTTCACGCGCCTGCTACAGGGTCATCTTCAACCTCTGTCCAGCCGGTTCAGACTGGTCCGGTCGAACCGAACCGGCGTGACCGGTTCTCCTTCAAATCCAGTCCGTTTTCTATCCTTTTGATCCCAATAGTTTCATCCTACTCTAAGTAATCGATTAAGTAAGAAAAACACGAATTAAAGTCCAAATCCTTACCTGTCAAGCTCGAACCAAAAACCCAGAAAAACCAGTTTTGAATTCCGGCCACCCGTCGTCCTTCCAGCCATGGTTTCTATTCTCTGAGCTCAATAGACACCTCCTAAGACTGTTAGGACCTAGAAATCGAATCAACAATCGTCCAAAGTCCACGACTTTCCATTCGAACCAAAACTGGAAAATAGGGGAACCAGAGCTTACCCGTGTCTCTTCTCACCGTCGTGAGCTCCGTCGTGGGTCTCAGGGTCCCAAAAAACCTCCTATGGCTCTCTGAGCACCACCACAAACCTCAAGCTCGATTGGCTAAAATAATGGACCTTTCAGCCTTGCACGGTGGCTTCTCTGTTTTTCTGCGATTTCCTCCACTTCCCGTCACTTCCTCACCCGAAAAGCACCCTAAGACAATCCTTACACTCTCAGCTAGTCTCTGAACACTCCACAAAGATCACACACACGACTCAGACTAGGGAGGATGGTCGATTCTCTCACGGGTCAGTCTCTCTGTTTTCTTAATTGATCAAACATAAACCCATTTAAACGTGCAACCGTGTAGGCTAGAACCCACTGGAATCCAGCAGGTGTCAAACACCTGGTGGTCCCATCCCAAAATATTCAATAATTCCTGTACACCTGTCCTCATCTGATTGGCACGCTTCCCAAGGTGTAAAAAGACCAAAATACCCATTTGAGTCCAAATTACGATTTTACCCTTCGCTTCCTAGACCCGTATCTCACTAGTCCAATGTCTGATAAAGGCATGCCGCCTGTCGTTGTACTCAGAACGTCGAGATCTATCTAACGGTACTTGGTTTACGTGAAAATTCGTGGTCAATCAAAAATTCCACATTTTCCCTTCTTTTAACCAAATTACGAAAGTGCCCTCAACCTTTCGAACATCATAACTTCCTCCTCGGATGTCGGAATCGGGCGTGCCACCTGTCTACGGACTCGTGACGTCCCGAACTATGTCACGATCATCGGTCAATGCCCAATTGACCGTCCAAACTAAAAGTCAAAATTTTGCCCATTCTATGGGCAAAATCGTCATTCTACGCTAACTGTCCAAAAGTAACCAACTAAACACCGATTAACCTAGCTAACCCGTCACTAATCACTAAGCTAATCCCGACTCCCGGGACGGGTCGTTACACACTACACGGGGCACAGTACCACTAATCCCAAGAAGGAGATGACAGATGTGACTTAAAGAATAGGGTGAGTCACACCCCAATGACTCAGCAAATCACTAAAGACCAATATGCCTTCGAGTAAAAAATTATGCAAATACCCCTCACCATTTTAGACCCGTAATGATCACACTCGAACTCCGATTTCGACGTTGCCACCTGTCTACGGATTCAGTGTCTCGAGACCTACACAACGGTCCTCACGGAAAGTCCAAAAAATACCCCAAACAAAAAGTGATTAGAGCTGGACTTCGACTGAAAATGTGCTAGCGAGGACGCTGGGCAACAAGGAGGTAGATTGTATGTAACGACCCGTCCCAGGAGTTAGGATTAAGGAAGTGTTTAGTGCCGGATTAGCAGTGTTAATAGGTGGTTAGTTGGTTACTCTTGGCCCGTTAGTGTAGAATGACGATTTTGCCCCTAATTCGGGCAAAAATGTTGACTTTGAGTTCGGGTGGTCAATTGGACATTGACCGATGACCGTGACGTATTTTGGGACGTCACGAGTCCGTAAACAGGTGGCACGCCCGATTCCGACATCCGAGGAGGAAGTTATGATGTTCGGAAGGTTGGGGGCATGACCGTAATTTGGTTAAAATAGGGGGAAAAGTTGACTTTTCACACGACATAATTTTTACCTGTAGACCGAGGATCGTTAAGTAGATCTCGTCGTCCTGAGTACAACGACAGGCGGCATGCTTTAATCGGACGTCGGACGAGCGAGATACGAGTCTAGAATGTGAGGGGTAAAACCGTAAAATTGAACAAGAGGGGCATTTTGGTCTTTTTGGCACATTGAGAATTGGGCCAATCAGATAAGGCCAAGTGTACAGTGGAGATTGGGATATTTTGAGTTTGGGACCACAGGGCTATCACACGTGGGGGTAGGCTAGAGGTTTCTACAAGGTTGCACGGTGTAAAATTTAAAGGGTTTTGTGTTTGTGTTGAGTCGTGTTCGAAGAAGAAAACAGAGAGTGAGATTGGGAGAGGGATTGATCGATTACAGAGGATGTTGTGAGTTCTGGTGATCAAGAGAGTGACAGAGAGAAGGGAGGAAGTGGTGAGTGGATTGTGAGTGAGGATTGTGAGAGAAACCAGGGTAGTGTGAGGTTTGGGTTCTCAGGAAAACAGAGAGAGTCGAGGTGGTGGTGCAGCCACAGACGATCGTATTGATCCAATCAAGTTCAAAAGGAGGCTTGGACGGTTGAGGACGACTCTGTGAACGCAGAGGAGCACGGCGGCGAGAACGGCGGAGGTGAGATCGACAGTAAGCCCTGTTTCCCCTGTTTTTCTCGTTTTGTTCATTTCGAAAGTTGTGGCGTTTGGGGCTGAGTCGAGGTTTCTGTGAGTTGTGTGAGACTCAGTAGGTCCCTAGGATTGGTTTAAACTCGCAGCCGTGACAGGGGAGTTCGTGGTTGGCCTGGAACCAAAACAGAGTTTTGGGTGGTTTCTGGTTCGAGCTGGGGAAGACGGGTTAGAGGCTTTGATGTCTAGTTTTTGGGTTTGGAATCACTTGCTTAGGCCAGGACGAACTTAATGGGATTGAAAGGAAGGGATTTGAGTAGGAAATGAGGGAGAACTGGTCACGCCGGTTCAGTACAGTCGAACCGGCTGACCAGAGGTTGAAAACAACCATGTAGCAGGCGCGTGAAGCCCACGCGCATCCACTTTGGGCGGCGCGTGGGGGCGTGTGGGGAGGATTCCGGCGAACCTTCCAACATGGTTTTTGGTCTAATTGTTGTAACGAATCTTTTGAGATAGGTTTCGGGTTAAATGGACGTTGTTTCGGGTTAGTTCCGCGAGGTCGAAGGTTTAGGGTCTCAGTTCCTTACGTTTAGAACCCGGGGAATTTTGTGGGAAATTAGGAGAACCTTCGTTAATGTGTTAGTGACTTGTTTTGATGACTTGTGACAGGATCAGGAATCCCCGAAGCGGACGAAGAACGTACGGGACGTACGGAGAACGTACGGGACGTACGGGACGCGAGTGACGTACCCGGGAACTGTGAGTGGACTGTTTGTTTTCTAACCGAGCATGCATAACTGTTTTACTTATTTAATTATGTTTCGATCATGCTTTTGTGCTTTCAATAGATGATTTCATGAATTATGTTTCTATATCATGCTTTACGTAATTATGCTTTATATCACTGATAAGATTTGCACGTACTTCGAGAATAATGTTTTCTATGATGCTTTTGAGTATGGTTTCGGATGAATGAGTATATTTATACGCATTCTGTTTTATTACGATTTGTGGATTTGATTGAGGTTGGAAGTGAAAGTCGGGAGGAAGTTCCCTTTTTAAGTAAATGTGATGTCGGTTTTCGAAGGATTATGGTTTGGCTTTGGTTTTCGGTTTTGATGGATTTCCTTATACATGAAAAATGGTTTTGAGTTTAAAGACTCCGAAAACCCACCGGATCTGGTTTTGAGTTTAAAGACTCGGATTGATTTACGGGGGGGACTCGTTGATATCCCGGGAAGGCCTAGCTATTGCGCATTGTGTTTTGAGTTTAAAGACTCGGGCGCACTTGAGATCTAGTAACTGTATATGATTGATGTTTTTAACTGGTTTTCGAATGTTTTGGGCGGTGACCCGAATAACTTGGTTCTATGGCTTAAAGGCCGAGTGCCTGAACTTTGGTTTTGATTTCTGGTGATTTCTGCATGTTGTTTCATTTCGTACTACTATTATTTTAAGTTACTTGGTTATGCATGCATGTTTTCAAAACGGAGGGTGTAACCCTGGTTTATTTTTGTAAACGGTTTTATAACTCTTTATTTTTAGTCCACTCACATTTTTAATGTTTTTGACATCCTCCAGGTCGTGGTGCGAGCGTTGGGGCTACCGTTGAGGCAGAAGTCGAGGCATAAAGTCATCCGTTGCGCGCTTAGCTTATAGTAGGGCTTGTTTTGTTTTGTACTATGCTCTGTATAACGGTTGACTCTCGGATGTTTTCAATTCTCCTTCGTCTGACAATATAATTTGTGGTTTTCGTAAGGTTGTATCGGGTTTTCGTTTTGGGGTTGTCAGACGGGAGCAGGATTTACCTCGGTTTTCGGGGTGGGACCGAGGTGGGTCCTGACATTGTAATATCCGGTCTTGGAAGCAAGAACGAGGAGCAAGACCCGTGAGCTTGAAAAGGTAAGATCGGTGAACAATCCCACATCGCTTGGGGAGGGAAAATGTGAAATGTCTTATATGTGTGGGTACGTATCTATTTAGCGCGAGGCTTTTTGGGAGCTTACTGGCTTTGAATTCCTGGGGAACTTTAAAGTTAAGCGAGTGGAGACTGGTACAATCCCATGATGGGTAACCCACTAGGAAGTTGCACCGTGAGCTCCCGGGAGCAAAACCCTGCAGGTTGGGTTGGTTCGGCTAGTGAGTCCAAATGGGACAATATAGTGTTAGAAAGAGTGGGCCGCTGCGCAAATCTGATCTAAACTAGGAATTTTGGGACTACACTAGCTTTGAGTTCGGTTGGAACTCCAAAATGAAGCGAGTTGAGAGACTGGTGTAATCCCATGATGGGTGACCCATTGGGAAGTTGCACGTGAGCTCCCAAAAAAAAATCGTGAAAGTGAGGCCCAAAGCGGATAATATGGTGTTAGATGGGACAAATCCTAGAAAGCTCACCACCTGAGGGAAAATACAACGACCATTTTAATGATACAGTAAAATGGCCACTTTTGTGGATTTAGACTTTTTTGGTATTTTTTTTCATATATTACATACAAAAAATATTCTTTTTCATACCTTAAATAAAAGTGATATTTTTTCTAAGACATTACATGGAAGTGATATTCTTTTTCATACATTACATAAAAGATTGTATATAATGCTATCCTCCTAGTTAATAGTTTAATACTATTGAATTAAGAATAATATAGCAAAAATGAAAAAAAATAAGACATAATAAAACCCTACCATAACCTGCAACGAAAACTCGTATATAAGCAAACGCAGCCGCACGTTGAAACCCTAGCTCTCTCTAGTAAGCCACCTCTTTCATTTCGGTACTTTCGTCCTTTTCTCTGCTATATAATAAACCCTAACCCCAACAAACCCAACCCAGCTCTGGCCTCTGCTTGCCACTGCAATTTGTTTACCAATCAGGTCTAAGATTATCAGTTAATCTGATTTTTTTTTGTATTCAAATTGCTTGAGCTCATCTTCAACACTCATTCGACACCTGATTTTGCGGGTCTCTAACTATTCTTATGATTTTTAATTTTTGGGTTTAAGGATTAGGAGAATTTACAAGGTCTCAGGACGATGTCGGATGATGAGAGGGGAGAGGAGAAGGAGTTGGATCTCACCTCTCCAGAAGTTGTCACCAAATACAAGAGTGCCGCTGAGATTGTTAACAGTAATCTACTCGCTCTATTTCTCACTTTTAACACTAACAAAATATAGATGTAAATATTTATATATATGAGGTATGTTACATTTTGGCTGTTAATGCACGTTTATGGCTGATGGTATTGACGACATTCGGGAAATTTACAGAGGCTGTGCAATTGGTAATATCCGGATGCAAACCAAAGGCTAAGATTGTGGACCTGTGTGAGAAAGGAGATTCATACATCAGAGAGTGAGTATATGTGTAACTCTTGTTGGCTTTGGGATGATAGAATTTTGTATGTTTCTTTTGATTATTTTTCTTATTATAATCCGATTGTTTAATGGATATATTTTTTTATTGTTTTAAGGCAAACTGGAAACATGTACAAAAGTGCCAAGAAGAAGATTGAACGAGGCGTTGCCTTTCCAACTTGTATTTCTGTGAACAACACTGTATGCCATTTCTCCCCACTTACCAGTGATGAGGCGGTGTTGGAAGACGGCGATATTGTGAAGATGTAAGTTCTGTCTCATAACCTTTTTGTACCAGCTCTATTGGTAATGGAAACTAACGTTTGCGTTAGTTAGTTGTTAAGAACCGAGGTTTAAGTACTAATTACCAACATGGTGATGGTTTGCGCCCTCTTGCAGTGATATGGGTTGTCATATAGATGGGTTCATTGCCATTGTCGCACATACTCATCTTCTTCAAGAAGAGCCAGTTACTGGAAGGGCAGCTGATGTTATAGCCGCTGCTAACACTGCAGCTGAGGTTGCCTTAAGGCTTGTGAGGCCAGGAAGAAAGGTAATTCTTTGTATATAAATTGTTTGGCCTTTCTACTTCTGGAAATAGGTTACCAGTAGTGTGATGATGCTAAATGACTGCATCATTTTGTTGTCTGCAACATTTTTGATGTGAAATGCTTTCTTATACAGTAATTAGTGTTGATTGATTTTGTTTGTTTTAATGCATATCTTTGAATTGATTGTTGCTTTTTTGCCGAACGATTTGTTTTATGCTTATTGAACCCCTAATGATGACTTGTTATTTTAAGCTATGGACTCCAATCCAAATGAGGCTAGTTTGTCATAGTTACACTGAAGGGGAAATTTATGTTAATCAGTCCAGGGAGACGCCTTGCACAACAAAAAATCCGTTCAATTGCAACATGATTTTAGTCATTTGAGCAAGAAACGACCTCTTTTATTGTGCTAGTCATATTTACTGTGAATCCTTTGGAAAAAAAACTATAGATCTACTTGCACTTTAGAATCCTCTTATAACTTTTGGATATTTTTTCTTCTTTTTATTCTTTTGTTCCTTGTATTCGAAGTATAGTTGGCGGGCAGACCTAGATGTCCACATATTTCCATTGGTATTTGAGCTAAAGTTGTCAAGCTCCACTGTTTTGGATGTCTATCAGCATGATCCTTCTGCAGTTTTCACATGGAATAATTTAATAACATCTTACTTGTCCGCTATGAAAGGTTCAAAGGCAACTTTGCTGAGGTAATTTATGTTTTTTGGATTTCCTCTTTTTCCCTGTTGCCGAAATTAGTCTTGGTTATGGATGGGCTGTGGTGAGTGAAGTATGGATGAGGACCTTTTCCTTTTGAGAGAAGTAGCCACCAGAAACAGGACCTTTAACTTGTTTATCTTATTGTGCTCGTCAGGCCTGCATTGCAACCTCCTAGATTGTAGTTGCTTGCTTGTTGTACATTTTGTCTTGGTTGTTTGTTTTATTTGATTTGATTTGCACAGGTTAGTTTATTTTTTATTTTTATTACATTGTGAAACTCTTGGGTTTCCTCGTTTTTCTTTTATTAAAAGATCTCATCATGGTCCTTCATTAAGGCGATTGTTGGGATATCTCTTTCTATTACCACGATATCTCTGATGATGATAAGCTATTTCTGGCTATGGATTATATCCAATTAAGCTTTTTTTGTCATAGTTACACTGATGGAGCTTCATGTCTCTCTCTCTCTTCCATCTGTCATGTGCTTTGTGATATGGTGCAGGGAAGTTACAATTCTAGAAAGCTTTGTTAGGTATTCTTGTGTCCTTGTTTCATTTGATTATTTATTTTTTTCTTTTTCTTTCTCAAAGGTGTCTATGTACAGAGTTTGTTCATTTTTTGTATAACCTTTCATGCATCCCCCAGTTTCGGTCTTTTTCTTTTGCTGCTTTATGCATCCAAGATGCTGTTGTCTTTGTCAGAACCTTCCAGAGTGGTCCTTGCTTCTATGTGATGATTACCTGTCAAAAGCTATCGGCTGACGTCGAAGTGAGGCTTTATGTCATAGTTACTCTGATAGGATAGCATAAATCTCTTGGGTGTTTCCTTGATATGCATTTGTATTTATTTTAGTTTCTGTTAACTTTTATTCTGTGTTTCTTGAAGTGAGTCCGTGTCTCTTTCTGTATATGTTGACATGAAAGCAGAAGAAAACAATATGTGAGCATTTGTTAGTCTAGTAAACTTTTCCGAGAGCTGGACTGCCCTATTGCTTTCCTCCTTTCCTTATTTGTCTAAACTAGCAAACTACATTTGGTGCCGAGTACCAATTTATGTGTTATCTGTTCAATCATTATTTGAATTAGCTAACAGTAGAGGGTTTACTCTTTTATGAGCCCTTATCATTGGAAAGAAAAAATAGACACCCAATTTAGCAAGCCATTGTTGTAGGCAACTTTGCCGAGGTAATTGATTCTGTTTTTATTTCCTCTTTTCCCTGTTGCCTAGATAAACAGGCTACATTTGGTGCAGAGTACAGATCCTTTGTTGTCTGTTCTATCATCATTCAAAGCCAACAATTAAAGTGTGTTCCCTTTTCCTAGCACATTTCACTTGAAAGAAAAAGAGATCTAATTTAGAAATCCGTGGTTGTAGGCATCTTTGCTGAGGTAATTGATTTCCTTTTTTTCCCCGTATCCTAGACGAACATGCTACATTTGGTGTGCAATACAGATCTATTTGTTGTCTGTTCTATCATCATTCATAATTAGGTAACGATTAAAGCGTTTATCCCTTTCTTTGCACATTTCATTATAAATCATAAAGAGAAGCCTAATTTAGAAATCCGTGGGTGTGTAGGCAACTTTGCCGAGGTAATTGATCCTTTTTTATTTCCTCTTTTTCCCTGTTGCCTAAACAAACTGGCTACACTTGGTGCCTTGTACAGATATGTTTTTTGTCTGTCAATCATCATTCACATTAGCCTACATCACTGGTTGAGAACTTAATGCGTTCTAATGCATTGGTTGTGGTTTATTTGTATTACATTTGAACATGTGCTCACATTTATGTTGTTATATTAAGCTGAGTCTTTTTCGTCTGTATTTGACTTCAAGGTACACTGCATTTATATTACCTTTTTTTGTTTCTTTTCTTTGGCTGCAGAACAAAGATGTAACGGATGCAATTCAAAAGGTTGCAGCAGCATATGATTGCAAAATTGTTGAAGGTGTTCTTAGCCATCAGCTGAAGCAGTTTGTGATAGATGGGAACAAGGTTATACTAAGTGTATCCAATCCAGATACAAGAGTTGATGATGCAGAATTTGAGGAGAATGAAGTTTATGCTATAGATATTGTCACAAGCACAGGAGAAGGCAAGGTAATCAGCGAGTCACTATCAGGCTCATACTTTTCTATGTAAGTTTTGTGCTATATACTTTTCTGTCAACTAATTTTTTGTTTTCGCTTTGTAGCCTAAGCTTTTGGATGAAAAACAGACAACTGTGTATAAGAGAGCTGTTGACAAGACCTATCACCTTAAGATGAAAGCTTCTAGGTTTATTTTCAGTGAAATAAGTCAGAAATTCCCCATTATGCCATTCACTGCTAGGTTTGTTGGATTTTTTCATTCTTAACATTACTTCATCGAGTTCTGCAGCTTTTTTTAGTTCTCTTTATGAAATTGTTGTATCTTGGCATTAGAGCTTTGGAAGAGAAGAGGGCACGGCTGGGTTTACTCGAATGTGTCAACCATGAGCTTTTGAATCCATATCCAGTTCTGCACGAGAAGCCTGGTAACCAATCCCACTGTTCTGGCTTTTGGGAAATTATAGTTCGTCTTTCTGACTCCTTTCCTTTCGTTGGTGGTTTTGCAGGTGATTTGGTTGCTCGTATTAAGTTCACTGTTTTGCTAATGCCAAATGGTTCAGACAGGATTACATCTCATCCCTTGCAAGAGCTGCAGCCCACGAAACAGATAGATGATCCTGAAATAAAAGCCTGGTTGTCTTTGGGCACAAAGACCAAGAAGAAAGGTGGTGGTAAAAAGAAGAAAGGTAAGCTGAATTATATGTTTGTAGTTTTAAGTATCTTATGGATAGCCTGTCGGGTGTGATTGGGGTGTTTGGTTTTTTTTTTTTTCTGTCTTGACGTATTGCAGGTAAGAAGGGCGATAAGGCTGAGGAGTCTACAGAAGCTGAACCGATGGATGCAACAACTAATGGTGCTGAAACTCAAGCATGAGGGACTTGTGTTCTTCTTGTTACTCGATAACGTATTTCAATTTTGGTTCTTATCTCCCCCATTGTATCTGGTTGGATATGAATGAATTTGATTTAGTGTTGGAACGCTGATTCTAGCCGGATTTTCTCTGATATGCAATTCCAGTACTCGATGCTTTGCTTGTATCTCCTTGAATTTTTTAGTCGATTAACATCAAATATTAAGTAATATATAAAAGCTTGACTTGACAAATTCCGAAGAAAGTATATCTGTAGATCGATGGTCATGCTGTTTTGGTCTGTCTGGCATTTCTTAGTCTTGGGATGCGTAGCTGGTGCTTAGTGTGCTAGCTTATTTAGTCTTTTTGGTTTTTTGATTGTATAGGGGAGGATTATACTCGATTTTATTAGGAGCATTACTAACAATTAAGTATTAGTAGCGAACTTGAGACAATGCAACTTTTCTTAGCAAACATGGCTATAATTCTACTTGTTGATTTTGGTAGGTGCTCAATGACTTGTGACGGAGTAATTCAACATGCTATTGCAATTGCATTCCCTTTTCTAAATCAGCCGCCCAGAGATCATTCATGCAGAAAATGAATTGAAATGATACAAAAATGATATTATTTTTATAAAAACATTAGGGAAAATTGGTTATTATAATGACCAATAACTCCAAAAAAAACAACTCATTTTACCCACTTGCTCTATACGCCCCCAAACTACTTTTTACTATTTTTACTATTTACACTTTTGGCTTAACTATAGATGCCTTTTGCATTTCCTCAAGTTCTCACTTGGTTATCTTTCTCGAGAAAAACTACAGAAGAAAAGTGTTGATGCAGAGAAAAAGACAGAGATAAAGATGAAGCGATTTCCACCTCCCTACCCTTCTAGGTTCTTGTTTCTTGTTTTGTACCACACTCCCCTTCTCACCCTCAACCTTCACTTTGAAAATCTAGTTCCAGGTTCTGGGTTTTCATGACCTCGTAGTTAGTTAGTGATTCATTTTTATTTACATACCAATTAGTAACAAAATATTACCCACTTAATTATAGAACAGTTTCTGGATTTTTTCCTACATCTTTTGTTCTTTTTGAAGTTGAAGTTGAAGATTATTTTTGTCCCTGTTTCTTACACTTTTTTCTCCAATTACTAATCATTTATTAGCCTTATGATTTCCAATTGATTACCTTTAATTCTAGGGCAAATTACATTTAATTATCCCATAGTTTAGACAAAATAATGGGATTATACATGTAATTTAAATATTTTATTTTACTATCCTATATTTTTTAAAATGTTACACCTTGATTTATCCGTTATTTTTTTTCGTTCTCTCCCATTAAGTACTAATATGGAGTGTTTTAGAGCCCACCAATTAATATTTGTTAAATTAATTTTAGATTAAAAGACGAAATTATATTAAATGATAGTTATGGTATAACCATTTACTAATGGTTTGATTATGGTTATAACCATTAAGTTCATTTTTAAATGGTGAGGTCATGGTTTTTAACCATTTATCACATACCTTAAATCATTTATTATTACATAACCATATAAAATTTTTTGGTCATATTTATTTCACCATTTATTTTGTATTGTTTAATTAAAGTCAGAAAAAAAAAATTCAAAACTTAAGAAAATAAATAAATAAAAACTCATCACATACCCACATAGGCGACCCTCGGCACCAGCAGATCGACTCGACTTTTTTGGTCACCTCAGGCGACAATCTTCGCATGGATTTGTTCATCTCTTTGAATCTAACAAGTCTATATCCTTAGATTTCTTATATTTTAGTCCATTTTTATAGATCTATTTTGAAAAGTTTCATAGTTCAAAGTGTTTTTTATATTTCCCGACCATCTTTAGCAACTTTTGGTTATCAATCCAAGTATTAAAGTTGTTCTACTTGTCAAGCTCTACACGGTGATATAAAATTTATCGATATCCAAAACAGTTGATTATTCCTTGTAATCTTACATTTTATTTATTATTTTTTAAAATATTAATTTTAGTTATGTTAGGTCTTTAAAAAAAAATAGAAATGATAAAAGTTAAAAATTAAAATCATTTTTGTTTTGCATCATTGTTAACTATATATTAATAGTTATTATAATGATTACTAACCATTTAGCTAAATAACCAAACGTTAACAATAACTGCCGCTATGTTTCTAAATAGTTATGATAAAAAAACTGCGGTTAATTCTTAATCTATTGTCATTGTTTATGGTTAATGTTTACACCTGAAATAAATTACTATTGAGCCTAAAGAGGGGATTTAAAAAATTAAAAACCTAATCGGACTAAAGGCCTAAGCCGAACTAGTATTGACAAGACTCGCCCCTAAAACACGTTGATAAGCCTGTTTGGTCCTGATTCCATCTGACAAACGAATCATAATTTTTGAATCTACCCTCAACACGTGTCAGCCAAGTGATACTCGAATTGACCTTTTGGTTTTGCCTCCGCCTCATGATCAATCTCAATTTTCGCGCAATGGCCTAGAGGGTCATTATAAAAAAATCCGAGCAGACAAAAATAAATATTTTAAAGCACATTTATCGAGAAACAACGTTTAATCTCCATTTTTCTAAAACATGCATGCAACCAACCAACCAATACTCATAAATCAGACCATCAAATCCAATACCAATCAACTAACCAACACTAATACCAATACCAAGTAACCTGAGTTTTGCATGCCCAACGCCCTGTATACGTAAAATTAACCATCGACCAACCAATCCCCGATAGCCAAACTGCATAAGAAACCTTGGAAGCTGCATTAAGCACTATCTGAGTCAAGTCCAGGAATTGCATGTAGTACCATAAATGCTATAATAATATCCTCAGGAACTGCACGTAGCACTATCCAGGCCATGTCTGGGAACTGCACTAAACATCATCTAGACACGTCTAAAAACTCATCACACCCTAGCCTACCTCAGGGTATGCGGAGTTGAGCTCTAGACTTCTGAGTCCCATCTTCCAAAATCAGATAAGTTTGGGAAGTCATCATAGGCTTAAGCTGCCCCCATCAGGAAGATATCATATGACAGGACCCGCCCCCGAAGGACATAGATAACCGTGCCCGGTCCTGCTCCCGTCTGACAAGTCAACTGAAGATCCGAAACTACCCTTCAGCATCTGCCAGACAAGGGATATTTGCGCATGTGCCCACTCATACCTCCACCTCTCGAATAGCCTCGATCATCGCACCACGACCTGAAGGGTCATTAAAACAGAAAAGGTGTGAGTGGACAAAAATGACTTCTTATAAAAACGTTTGCCAAAATACATTCTTACCCTCTAGTTTTCACAAACGTGCATGCATATCGTAAAACATGAGCAATATTATGAAATCATTCAAGCATGAACAGTGGACCGATAAAATCAGAACATATTTTCCCATGGTCCGTAAAACTCATGTTCACCAAATCAGTTCATGTTATAAAACATCAAATCCCAGCTCTCAGGCCAAAACATGTGAAAACATAATCACCTGGCCACAAAGACCAAAAACCCGTACTCAAAACCGGTACGTAATCACAAACATCATGTTTCTAAATTCCATGTCCACATTTTTCCTTGAAATCATTTTCATCAAATCAATTTAAAATCTCAATAAGTTCACGGTTTCCTTAAATCATTTCAACCACAAAACCACGGTTTCCTCAAAATAATTTTCCATAAAACCACGAGACTTATTTCTATATCCTGTTGCTTATAGTCACGTTTATCCCTGCAACGCGTGCAAATCAAATAGGCTCAAGGACCGCTCAAAATCCGAGCATCCGCTACTGTGAACACATCACCAGTCAGCAATCCGTCGCTGTGAAAACCTCAACAGCCGACAATCCGGATCTCGTGAACACATCACTTACTAATCCATATATATCTAACACATCTCTGGTCTGAGTTGAGCCTCCCTTGGCTGCACGACAACAGACTGTGCTACGTGACCTCTTCGGGGTAAACACCTCCCGAAGGTGAGCGTTATCATCATCACAAAAACCAGTGAAAAACAGTTGCATTGAAAACCAATTCATTTATCAACACAGGGTCGCAACCCCAAAATATAGTTTCCTCAAATCCGGAAAAACCAAAGTCCCGATTTACTTTATAAATCCGCAAATCATTAATATCATCATATAATTACATGGACATGCAAATTTAATCGAAATCACAATTCCATTGGGTCTCAAGCCCAAAATCTCATTTTCACGCAAATCCGCCCAACCGTAAACCCGAGTTGCCACGATCACGTAAATCCATGAAAACAATCACTGACTCATAATCCGAGTCCAAATATCATTTTTAATTCCCTGACTCATAACCCGAGTCAAAACATCATTTTCAATCCGGGCCTAGCCCAAAAACATCAATTTCACAATTTCTCGAAAATCGTGCCAAAATATAATATAATAATCATAAAACCGAGAAATCACCAGATTGAAACATCAATTATAACAAATCATATCAAATCATATAATAAAGCATTTTAAATCATATATGCATGCCTCACGGTTAGAAAACCAAAAGTCCACTCATACACACCGTCTAAACGGTTCGTTTCCGAGCTGCACGTTTTTCCGTAAATTCTGGAAATCACAATTCTTGTCCAAAATCATTATAGAGGGTTACCAATATCTCAAAATACTTCATATAATTTTCCCCAATTTTTCTGGAATTTAAATACGTATTTTAAACGTAAAACAAAACTTCGGATACGCGGAACATTAACGAAACGATATCCGATTTCCTTGAAATCAGCGTCAAAATGTTCGTTACACTAAGAGGATTCAAAGTCATGTTGACCTCACCTTGAAAAAAGGCCGTACGCGCCCTCACGCGCCGCCGTGAGTGGCTGCGCGTGAAACCCACGCGCCAGCTACAGTACTCGTCTTCCTCACCCGTTTAACTGATAAACGGATCCTTTTGCCCGCGAGACGACCCGGTTTGTTCTCTGTCAATTCGACACCAAATTCAACAATTGAACATTCAGTCAACTTCGGTTTAAATCCAATTAGAGGTCTGTTATCTTAATTTCACTAAAACTTACCTTAAATCAAGCAACTCGACGATGAACATCGAAGAACACCAAGCACTGTTCATCCTTTGAAATCCTTCAATGTCGATCGATTCCTTCAATTGATGCATCCAGTAGCATCGTGGGATCATACTGAACATAATCCCCAGTTCAATTGCATCAATCCAAGCCTCAAATCCCACGACTCAAGCTCAAACCTTGCTCACTGTTACTAGACTCGTTCAGAGCCAATTGGGCCTCAAATCCTTTCGTTCTTTCAATGAAACTGTTCGTGGTAATCCCAGAAGACTCAAATTGAACTCAATTTTCATCAACAAGGCTCAAAGCTTGGAATTCGAATTTCCCCCCAAAATTTCTGAAATTCGAATTCCAGTCCTCCTCACTCTCTCAATCCCTCGTGATTCCCCAGTTCAGTTCAATCTCACCATCCACTCAATTCCCAACCCTCAAGTTCAGTTATGGAAGAGAAATTAAGGTTGGATGGAGACTGAGTTTTGGTTGTACACGGTTAAGAAAACACAAAGAAGATTAATGGTGGATTAATTGATTAATGGTGATTAGAAAAATAATAAAACAGCATGATTATGTTTACCCCAAAACATGGAGCTGAAATTAGGCCATAAATCAGGGGATGGGTGACACTTGTCACTCATCCAGGTGTGTTCTATCCTCAGGTACTGTTCACAATAAAATAATATTTTAATCGGAATCCCGGTTTGTTCGGTTAATCGATTTCGTTCCCGTGACCATAACTTTGTCGTCGAATCTCCGATTTCGGCATGCCGCCTGTCATTGGATTCGTATCGACGAGACCTACGTAACGGTCTTTGGCCCTCGTCCATTGGACAAACCGGATCAAAAGTCAACATTTGACCCCTTTTCAGCCAAATTACCAAAATACCCCTCAACTTCCGAACGCCATAACTTTTTTCTCGAATGTCGGAATCAAACGTGCCACTTGTCTATGAACTCGTGACATCCCGAACTACGTCACAGTCATCGGTCAAAGTACGTTTGACCGCCCGAACTAAAAGTCAACATTTTGCCCACGCCTAAGGGCAAAACGGTCATTTTGCACATTTTGTCCGCTTCCACTCAACTAATCCCAGATTAGTCATTCTAAACCATAATTAATTACTATTCAATCCCGATATTTGGGACGGGTCATTACAACCTTCCCCCCTTAAAGAATTTCGTCCCCGAAATTCCAACTATCCGTATTCCACATCCACCTCGTGGAAAACAAATGGTTTCACAACATGTGTACAATTGTACACCCAACAAAACAACGCAAAAACTCGTCTGCACTCAGACGTCCCATCACAGAATCACGTCACACTGACTACACTCAACAACCTCGAGTGAAATTGATCACCTGAAATTGACATTGTCATCATTAAGCTGACTCTTTCAGCTTGACGGTTCCCCTCAATCACCAACCCTGACCTCCGCTCCCATCGGGAGTCACCAAATCTCACTTGTCAGTCCAAGCTGACACTACAGGCCAAACTGTCACCACTAAGCCTTACCACCCTAGTAAGGCTCCAATCATCAACCAATCAGTGACATCACCTCGTACTACAACTCCGTCAATGTAGCGTAAGATCAACAACATGATCCCACCTCGTAGGGCAAGCTCCATCCTACGACAAATACCAACCTCAGTATCCACAACTGTCACCCCCTTAGCGATCCAAGATTCTGGTAAGGTCACGACATGGTAACATCTCGCAAAGCAACTCGTGGTCACACTAACCACCAACTCACTCACCCTGAGTATACGCATACCGTCATCCTTCTCAAACAGATGGTGTAACTGGAACACGTTGAACACCAGCCTAGCAGTGATCACACAGCTCAACACTAGAGTTACACTAGCCAACCATGGCTAAGAGCACTTGCTCAAACAATCACTGAATGCATAAGAATCACTCTGCCCAGTGCATCGTGTTTAATGTCCAGTTCACGTTCACAACCAATCCAATGGTATAGGAACTAAGCCGACTACCAACATGCTCACTAACGTATTACTGGTATACCTAATATACCGTCACCAGGCACCACCAATCTACTTGGTATCATACTTCACTCCAAATCACGTAATCCCATACGTGCCATTCCGACTTGAGCCTACTAAGGCGTACCTACTCATGCCAACTGGCAACAAATCGTACCCACGTCTACCAAGACGGATTTACTCTGAGCCTCTCGGTTACCTGTTCAAACGATTAACACATTACATCCGATTGACTTCATAAGGAAGCCAATCCTATCATTCACAACTCTAAGGCTGACCAAATTCGACCCCGTCGGAAACCTACTCGCTCGAGTAATACAACATACGGGATTTACCTCGAAAAGAAGTTCAGTCCCATAATCCTTAACTCAAATAGCCAAATAAGAGTGATAAACTTTCTACCCATCTGGATCATCAAGATCACGGTCCAGATCCATCACTACGTCAGCCGATCATGAACATCACGATCCTAGATCGTCACATGCCCAATTTTCACAACATCACAATCCCGATCCACCTAGGATCCACACATGCTCACCGAGTCAACCAATCCCCATATCTAAACAGATCAGTCAAAGACGAGACACGCCAAGACTGTGGGTTTTCTCCACTTACCTCGTATCGATCCCTACCATTCCACTGAGGAAAAGCAAGGATGATCAAACACAATGACAACAGAATCCATCCCGCATAAAAGCAAACCAAAACTCGTTGTACGCACCACACCACGTAACCCAGAATTAAACACAACTTCTTGTGTCCAATGACCCAAAGTCAATCATAGGTCCGCCCACCAATACACGCTCAACGTACTGGTGACAATAATCATCATCTGCCAGGGGCAGAAAATAAGAAGTCACCCCCGATGACTTCAAGATACCTAATCCCAATGCGGAAAACCCGCAATCCTTTTATCACCTCAAACACAACCTCTCTTGATTCCGTAGGTCCAACCATGTTGGAACCAACGGACTCGGACACCAACCACATGTCCCTTTTTGACTGGTTACTGACACATGCCCATCTCGACGAAGTCACAACTTGACTCATGACTCATCGTCAGCACAAACACCGGCACCAACACCAGCACTAGTACCAGCACCAACACTAGCACTAGTACCAGCACCAACACTAGCACCAACTTCAACATCAGCACACAAACAACAACATCAGTATGAGCACACCGTGTGCAAAACTGACAACCCTGGATCTCCGCTCATAACGAGCGACGACCCCGTACCTCTGCTCGAATAGGAGAAACTCTGCCTCCCTCGTTCCCAACAACTATGGGTACAATCACCCTGACAACTCATATGAGAAAAGGAAACGTCCCCTGAACGTCCCCCGATTCTCAACAACAACTCTTGGTAGTAGTGTCTGCCACAGACTTGTGCAGACCTAACCACCAAACACCGCTATCGAGACTCCGCATCCAATGGAATCAATTACCCGTACAACTACTCTATAACCCCACTCTGGGATTCCATCGACAAGTACCAACCCCTGGTAACCTGTCCAACACATCTCCGACCAAGCGTAACTCTACTCAACCAATGTCGTCTACTAGGTCACCCATGACCATAGTTGCACCAACAATTTGTCACAACTAAGTAGCACGACACCCGACTAGGTCTAACCGATGAGTACAACCCCGACTGTGGATTGTAGTTCCACCACTAAAGCTGACATGACTAGACCTGACATAACCGTCAGTTGGTCTCGACTTCGAAAAGTCATTAAAAGTCAAACCACTCGCCATCACACCTTTCCGAACCAAACACTCTACCTTAGGGCTCCACGATCATTACCTAGGGTTCCTCAAAACCCGACTGCTCCTGAGACTTAAGATATTACCATGACTCATCTCGAGTCCTAACCGAAATATTGACTCAATCATCCATGCCATCCCTGGCATACTCGGTCACCTAGCAAATTACCGCCGGTGAACCACAACTTATACCACTTACAAAGCCTAGGAATACCCCAACACACTCTAGACGTTGGAACTCACATTCCGCACAAGGAATTTACTGTGAATAATCTCATCCTGGGTCCAACCTAACCCAATTGTGTTACCCTCCAAGCCTTTGGGTTCATTAAATCCTGGGATTCACAAGAATACTGATTCGACAATTAGCAAGCCGCAGTTACACTAATTAACATCTGACCCTCAAACCAAGGTCAATTACATTCCGAGATCTATCACAAGGTCTCAAATACCCTAATATACCCATCTCACTACCAGGTCACGCACGAGGCTCACGTTTCGGAGGTATGGCGTGGCAACAACATCAGCAACCTAGTGCTCTGATACCAATTTGACAGGACCCGTCCCCGAAGGACATAGATAACCATGCCCGGTCCTGCTCCCATCTGACAAGTCAACTGAAGATCCGAAACTACCCTTCAGCACCTGCCAGACAAGGGATATTTGCGCCTGTGCCCACTCATACCTCCACCTCTCGAATAGCCTCGATCATCGCGCCACGACCTGAAGGGTCATTAAAACAGAAAAGGTGTGAGTGGACAAAAATGACTTCTTATAAAAACGTTAGCCAAAATACATTCTTACCCTCCAGTTTTCACAAACGTGCATGCATATCGTAAAACATGAGTAATAGTATGAAATCATTCAAGCATAAACAGTGGACCGATAAAATCAGAACATATTTTCCCATGGTCCGTAAAACTCATGTTCACCAAATCAGTTCATGTTATAAAACATCAAATCCCGGCTCTCAGGCCAAAACATGTGAAATCATAATCACCTGGCCACAAAGACCAAAAACCCGTACTCAAAACCGGTACGTAATCACAAACATCATGTTTCTAAATTCCATGTCCACATTTTTCCTTGAAATCATTTTCATCAAATCAATTTAAAATCTCAATAAGTTCACGGTTTCATTAAATCATTTCAACCGCAAAACCACGGTTTACTCAAAATCATTTTCCATAAAACCACGGGACTTATTTCCATATCCTGTTGCTTATTGTCATGTTTATCCCTGCAACGCGTGCAAATCAAATAGGCTCAAGGACCGCTCAAAATCCGAGCATCCGCTGCTGTGAACACATCACCAGTCAGCAATCCGTCGCTGTGAAAACCTCAACTGCCGACAATCCGGATCTCGTGAACACATCACTTACCGATCCATATATATCCAGCACATCTCTGGTCTGAGTCGAGCCTCCCTCGGTTGCACGACAACAGACCGTGCTACGTGACCTCTTCGGGGTAAACACTTTCCTCCCGAAGGCGAGCGTTATCATCATCACAAAAACCAGTGAAAACAGTTGCATTGAAAACCAATTCATTTATCAACACATGGTCGCAACCCCAAAATATAGTTTCCTCAAATCCGGAAAAACCAAAGTCCCGATTTACTTTATAAATCCGCAAATCATTAATATCATCATATAATTACATGAAAATGCAAATTTAATCGAAATCACAATTCCATTAGGTCTCAAGCCCAAAATTTCATTTTCACGCAAATCCGTCCAACCTTAAACCCGAGTTGCCACGATCACGTAAATCCATGAAAACAATCCCTGACTCATAATCCGAGTCCAAATATCATTTTTAATTCCGTGACTCATAACCCGAGTCAAAACATCATTTTCAATCCGGGCCGAGCCCAAAAACATCAATTTCATCATTTCTCGAAAATTGTGCCAAAATATAATATAATAATCATAAAACCGAGTGATAGATCGTTAAATCAACATTATTTTATATTATTTTATATCCTTATACTTATCTTTTAATATTAAAATATTAAATAATTAGATAAAATAATTTATTTTGTGTTTTTTTTTTGTTTCATTAAATAAAGTCTGTAATTTGGAGCGTTTTGGCGAAAGAATCGTCCCGATCGGAATTATAAAAAAGAAATTATGGACGAAATTCGATTAAATTAATTATTATTAATTTTGTAGCCCAAATTCATATTTAATTTAAGCCCAAAATTCTGATGTAGGCCATTTTGTGCAGCCCAGAAAGAAAGAGAATAGCCCAGCAGCCCAAAATCCCAGCAGCAGCCCAACCCATTCTGTTCCTACGTAGTCCCGTTCGTCAGCTCGTCCCGCGTCTCCAGTCCACCACGTCTGGCCCGCTACCCTGCGCGCTCCAGCCCACGACCCGCACACTCTGTTTTGCACTTGCTGGGCCGCGCGAATGAGAAGCCCAGTACGCCTGGCCTGCTACTAGACGCAAAAATCCAGTCCAAGCTGCTCCATCATGCTCGGCCCGTACGCCTGCTCCACCTAACCACGCAGCCCATCACGCAAAGCCTGCACAACTCGTACACTGCATAGTCCAAGTACCCACGCACCAGCCCGTGCTCCTGCTGCTCGCCACAACTAAGGCTGCTCACCAACCCATGACCGTACGTCTGCTTCAGCCAGTCCATCACTCCCGCTGAGCCCATTTGTTCCAGCAACAGTCCATCACTCCAGCCCATCTGCACAGCAACTGCTCAGCACAGCCCACCTGCTCTTCATCAGGTCAGCCCGTACGCCCAACAGTGCAGCCCACTTGCCAACAACTCAGCCCAGCCGTCCAACTGCTCCAATTTTCCCCTATTTCTCATATTTTTCAGCCAAAAATTAATTCCAAACCTTACCTAATTTCATCATTTTTCATAATTAGTCATCATTTCATTTTCTTTTATTTTATTGTAATTTTTAATTACTTTATTTTATTTGTTTTTAGTGACTTTTTCCTCCTATAAATAGGAGTGCATTTCACTTGTTGAGGGGACTTTGTTTGGAGAAAGAGCTCCAAAACACAAAATTGTATCCTTCCTTTAGAAATATCAAGACTAGTATTTCCGTTGCAATTCTTGAGTTTAAATTCGTATTCTCGTGTTTATTCATCCATCTTCATAAGGTTTCTTCTGCTGTCAGAAAATCTTATGAATAACATATCATTTTTATTCCATCCATTTTCGGAATCACAAGCTTTCTTGGATTCCGAAGGTGTAACTTGTTCTTTCCTTTGCTTAAACTCTCATTGTTGTTTCGGTTTTATTTTCTTTAGTTCAATATTTTTGTGGGTATTTTCTTTCTAACTTTTGTAGACAAGAATATTATTATAATGTGTTATACTTTTCAAACTTCATTTACTTCATACATTTGAGTGCTTAAGCTTCAATTTTATACTAAGTGTTTAAGACCGCGTTTCGGTGCACTTAGTATAAAATTGAAGAGATTTAAATGTTTAATACACATTCAAATCATAAACATTGAGTTAATCAATTTATAAGTGTTTATGACCGCGTTTCGGTGCATTTATAATGTTTATAAAATGTATGCATGAGTGAGATGATGAAAGTAGAATTTTGTGATATATTCAAACTTTGCAAATGTTAGAGTGTTGGTAGAATTTATGTTTAAAGAAAGTCCACTTGTATATATGTTAAAATAGGAATAGAATTAGTTTATTTATGTCTTTACTTATTTTGCATGATCAAAATCCCTAAAAACCCCCATCTTTATTCTTTTATTCGTTTAATTCATTTATTCGTTATTCCATTAATTTATTGATTCTCTTATTTATTAATTCGTTTATTCGTTTATTCGTTAATTCTTTAATTCTTTATTACTTGATTATTCAATTAATTAATTATGTGATTATTTAATTATTTAATTCTTCAATTCATTATTCCTTGATTATTCCTTATTCTTTTTAACTAACATATTATTAATATTCCCTAATTTCTCCGGTTAAGAACGATCCCTATTTACCAATACTATAATTACACAAAAAAGGTTTAAATTTGCATAATACTCAAATTACGTGTTTAATTTAATGCGTAGTTTGGGTATTATCAATTTTTGGCGCCGTTGCCGGGGAGATTAAAAATCATTCTTAATGTGTTAGTATGTATAAAATTGTTTATATTTGAAATGTTCATATTTGTGAATTAAGTATACATATTCTTAAGTTTTATTTATTTATTTAATTATGTTTCCATAATACTTGTTCATATTTTATTCGTTTACTTTCATAGTATTACATGTATATTACTTGTTTACAATTACTTTATTTTATGATTATTTATTTGTTTATTTAATATTTCTATTAAACTAAAAAAAGAAAAAAAAATATTAAACTAAAAAAAAACAAAGAAACTTACGGATAAGTATAAATCAATTGTAGTAAATAAATGAACAATTTAATTTGTGCATACTTAATTTTAGATTGTGTTTTAACTTGTTTATAATTACCTTTACTAAATTTTCATACCTTTTATTTTTGTGTTAGCATAAATAAGTTGTAATTATGTTACTTGTTATTTGTCATACTTGTTCATAATTTGGTTATACTTTTACACACTTGAGTTATTTTGTTCATATTTGAGTATCCATTTTTGTTCACAACTTTTATGTCTTATGCTTGCCTTATTATATTAATTCACAATGTTCATAATATGCTTGTTCATAAATTGTATTTAATGCCTTTATTGTGTTATTTCATGAATTGTATTTTATACTTGTTTATTTTATTAATTTTTAGGAGCTATATATATTTATATATGTGACTTTCCTAAATGTAAATATTGTTTCCTATTAAATGTTTTAGAGTTGCATGAATCTCAATGCCCCTTTTTCTTCAAAATTCTACTTTCGGGAACAGGTAGCGCTCTTTGTGTTTATGTTCTCCTTAACCCTTCGTGATGTGTGGATTTCATCACCACACACCATAGACTCGAATCTATTGGCATGAGGTTGGGGCGGAGTTTGTAAACACTCGGGTTTGGTAATTCACCAAATCTTCCATCAGTTGGTTATGGTGTCTAGAAGGGTTATGACTGGTGACAAGTTTTGGATTAAGAAAGAGAACACCAATGGAGTATATGCCAATGCAAGCCTCGGGGTGTTCTCGAAATTATCCTTGCTTCTCGCGTTACATCTATCTCAACTGGCCATGATTAACGTTGAATGGTGGAAGGGTGGTTATCAGTACGCGCAGGCCGTACGCCCAGGAAAGTATTATGAGAAGCGGAAGGGGAAAGTTATTCATGACACTCTAAGACTCTACATATTGCATAAATAGTTGCATACCCTCCTTGAGATTTCATGATGCTCGGAATTCATCACCGGGCCCCCTAGACTAAGTAAATCTAGGGAAGTGAGATCGAAGGTGTAGGCCATTCTTTCATGAATTGTCACGTAACTCTTATGTATTGTGTAGGTTCTAATAAATGCATTCACACCATGCTTCATGTAGATACTTTTGTGTTGCATTAGTTTAGATGCATTTGGAACTTGTGCATTTTCTGCTATTACTGTGACTTTTTGTTAATTCTAGCTTCTATTTATGTCCCATTGTATGAACTCTATACTCTGATACCCTTAATATCTCTTTTTGTGTATATGTTAATTCCAACTTAAATTTATACTTGTTCATACCTCACATTTTCTTGCTAATTGTGACTTTCTTAACTTGTATTCCGAATATTAATCCTAACTCTTGTCGCGACTATTTTTTTTTAAATTAACTTTCACTAGCTAAGTACTTGTGTATATTTACCTTCTAACTTAGTGTTCACTTTTAATTTAGGTACGTACTTATGAATGCACGCTCATCAGTCTAAGCTTGATCGGTTGAGAAAGCAACTTGACATCTCACCAAGCAACGCAACATTCAGAGACGCACTTAAGAAAACCAGCTCATCCGGACCACCATCCCCAATACTCGGTGAATCAATAAGTGAGAAGAGTAATTTAGACGAGGAACAGATTTTTGGAACACCAGTAGTCATGGCAAGAAATCTGAGTATCCGAGAGCAGACATGTGCTAACACAAGTGGCACTACGAATTTCTGCATCCTGTATCCCGATCTTAGAACCAACAAGAAAGATATTGAGCTCAAGAGTGGAGTCCTTCATCAGTTACCCAAGTTCCATGGAATCAGAAATGAAGATCCACACAAACACTTGACGGAGTTGCAATTCATTATCGGTAGCATGTGTCCCGATGATGCGGATTTGGAAATCATGAAGCTGAAGGCTTTCCCATTGTCCTTGGAAGATAGAGCACGGGTGTGGCTTTTGAGTCTCCCACCCAATCATATTGACTCTTGGGAGAAGCTGGTTCAGGAATTTCTTACCAAATACTTTCCTGCCTCAAAGATTACGGTGTTAAGAAAAGAGATCACTGGAATCAAGCAAAAAGATCATGATGAGAATTTCAGCTAGTATTATGAAAGGTTTAAGGAACTCTGTGCTTTATGCCCGACTCACGGAATCACTGAAGGATATCTCTTAACCTACTTCTACGAAGGACTCAAAGGTTGGGATAGAGGACTACTTGATGCTGCATCTAACGGAAGTTTCTTAGCTCGGAGTTTAGTAGACGGCCGTGCATTACTTGAAAGCCGTGCACTCAATGATGCACAATATGAAGGTGCCGAGCCTATTCCAAGAAAGGTACATGAGGTAAGTTCCCAAGTTATTAATGATTCTAAATTAGATAAAATCACCTCTATGCTTTCGAATGTGTTGGAACTAAAGAAGCAGGTAGCCCCGGTGTGTTCCATATGCTCCCAAGGCCATCTTGAGGACTAATGCCCCTACACTGCAAGGGAGTAAGACCCCGGGACTGAAATGGCACAAGCCATTGGTGGATTTCAAGGAGGGCCAAAGACCCAAGGCTATAGTTGGAGAGATCAGAACAATGTCCTAAACCCTCAACACATGATGACAAACCCAACCCGTGCCCCGAATCCTCAACATTTCCAAAAGCCCACATGGCAACCAAGGCCCCCGGTTCCATTTTCTAAATTTTCTCATAATCATGCAAATAATCATATCTCTTCATCTTCTAATCCTGATTATGATAAAATGTTGGCTGCTCTTTCACAAGGGTAGCAAACACTAATGGCTTCGACTCAAGCTCTTGTCACAGGTCAGCAAAATCAGCAAAAAGACATCGCTGATCTCAAGGACCAAATGGGCAAGGTCGTGGACTTCATGGGTAAAATCCAAGCTAGTGGGGTTCTTCCACCTCAACCTACACCCAACCCGAATGCAAGACCTGAAGCCAATGCGATTATCACTTGAAGTGGTAAAGTGCTCGGTGAAATAGAGCCAGCTCCAGCAGTTTCTGAGGCTAAAAAGCACAAGGTGGCAACTAAGACCACTACGGCACAACCGCCAGTTCAACCTACCCACACACAAGGTAACAACCCAATCCCTTCAAGTTCTGTTGTTACTAATTCCACGTCTGTGCGTGCACCATTTCCAAGTAGGCTTGCCAAATCTAAGAAGGATGAATCCGATGAGGAAATCTTGGAAATCTTCAAAAGGGTGCAAATAAACATGCCCTTGATCGAGTGCATCAAAGAAGTGCCAAAATACGCAAAATTTCTGAAAGAGTTATGCACTCCAAGGCGCCAAACGAGGGAGAAAGAGGTTGTGATGGTGAGTGAAATAGTTTCTGCTGTAATCCAACGTCGGCTACCCCCAAAGTTGAAGGATCCAAGGAGTTTTTCTGTTCCCTGCGTGATTGGTAACAAGTATTTTGATAAAGTCATGCTAGACTTAGGTGCATCCATTAATGTTATGCCATATTCGTTATATGTTGCCCTAGGTTTAGGAAAATTACAACATGATGATGTTATCATTCAATTAGCCGATCGTTCTAATGTGTATCCCAAGGGATACGTCGAAGATGTTCTTGTGCAGGTTAACCAGCTCATTTTCCCCGCGGATTTTTATGTCCTAGACATGGAGGATTCCCCTACGAATCAAGCTCCACTAATGTTGTTGGGAAGACCATTCATGAGAACTGCTAAGACGAAGATTGATGTATTCAATGGTACATTAACAATGGAAGTTGATGGAGAGGAAATTGGCTTCAACATTTTCGATGCCATGAGGTACCCTAGTTCCACAACTAAAACTACGTTTTCTATTGACGTGTGCACTTCTTTTGCAGAAAAACATCTTGAATCAATTCGAGAAGACACGCTCAATATGATAATCCAGGAAGGAGTTGGCCTAACTCAATCAGGGGACGCCTTGGTTGAATATGCGGATTATGAACTAGGGCCTCGAATTTTGGATGAAGTCATGACCCTAAATGAGGCCCCCAGAATGGTAAATCCTCAGGTACCCTTGTCCCTTCCAGTTAGTACTAATGCGACTCCTCCTTCAGTAGTGCAGGCCCCCGTTCTCGAGCTCAAGGTTCTACCGGACCACCTGAAGTATTCCTATCTTGGCCCGGACGAGACTCTGCCTGTCATACTGTCCTCTGCACTAACCGAATCACAGGAAGACAGATTGGTACGGGTCTTGACAAAGTACAAAGCATCCATTGGATGGACTCTGTCCGACATCAAGGGAATCGGCCCTACAACCCGTGTGCATCGAATCTTGCTTGAAGATGATGCAAACCCTCTCGCGAAGCTCAACGTCGCCTCCATCCCCCGATGATGGAGGTCGTGAAACAAGTGGTCATCAAACTCTTGGACTGTGGTGTCATCTACCCAATTTCAGACAGCAAATGGGTCTCACCAGTCCAAGTAGTCCCAAAGAAAAGTGGAGTCACAGTTGTGGCGAACAGCGAAGGCGAGCTGGTGCCCCAGAGAACAGTGACCGGATATAGAGTTTGTATCGATTATCGCCGCCTCAACAAAGCAACTAGGAAGGATCACTTTCCTTTGCCCTTCATTGATCAAATGCTTGAAAGGTTAGCAGGTCACTCCTATTAATGTTTTCTTGATGGTTATTCCAGATATAATCAAATTTGTATCGCTCAAAATGACCAAGACAAAATGACTTTCACTTGTCCTTTTGGAACTTTTGCCTACCGAAGAATGCCTTTCGGTTTATGTAATGCCCCAGGTACTTTCCAAAGATGCATGCTTTCTATTTTCTCTGAATATGTCGAAAAAATAATTGAAGTATTTATGGACGATTTCAGTGTCTTTGGGGATAGTTTTGATGCATGCTTAGAACACTTAGAACTTATCTTACAAAGGTGTGTCAGAACTAATCTAGTACTTAATTGGGAAAAATGTCATTTCATGGTTAGACAAGGGATAGTCTTAGGCCATATTGTCTCTGAAAGAGGAATTGAAGTTGATAAATCTAAAGTTGATATTGTGCGACACTTACCCTCTCCCACTTCGGTGAGAGAGATCCGTTCATTTCTTGGTCACGCAGGTTTCTACAGAAGATTTATCAAGGACTTCTCCCACATTGCAAGGCCTTTGTGCCGATTGCTTCAGAAGGAGACACCCTTCGTCTTCGATGATGACTGTCAGGAAGCTTTTGAGAAGCTTAAAACTCTTCTAACCACTGCACCCATTCTTTGTGCCCCGGATTGGTCCTTACCCTTTGAACTAATGTGTGATGCCTCTGACTATGTAGTTGGTGCTGTACTAGGACAAAGGCGGGGAAAGAAGCCCTACGTCATCTATTATGCATCCAGAACTCTGAATGATGCTCAAATGAACTACACCACTACCGAAAAGGAGTTGCTTGCTGTAGTGTTTGCTTTAGATAATTTTCGCTCTTATTTACTTCGAACTAAAGTCATTATCTACACTGATCATGCAGCACTGAAGTATCTCCTCTCCAAGAAGGAGGAGAAACCAAGGCTCATCCGATGGATTCTTCTTCTTCAAGAGTTTGACATCGAGATCAAAAACAAGAAAGGTGTAGAAAATGTGGTGGCAGACCATTTGAGTCGCATAGCAAATGATCGAGATCCCGTGGAGATTCAGGAGATGTTTCCGGATGAACAACTCTTCGGAATTCAGGTAAGTACTCCTTGGTATGCTGATATCGTAAATTACTTAGTCACCAAGAAGTTACCTTCCACTCTCACTCGTGCACAAAAAGATAAACTCAAAAAGCATGCTAGATACTATGTTTGGGATGAACCTTATTTATGGAAACACTGTACAGATTTATTGATTAGGAGATGTGTCCCTGATATTGAACATAGGTCAGTCCTAGAGTTCTACCATAACCATGCTTGTGGAGGCCACTTTGGATCTCGAAAAACTGCACTCAAAATTTTAGAATCTGAACTATATTGGCCCACACTTTTTAAAGATGCACATTCATTCTGTTTAGCTTGTGATAAATGTCAGAGATTAGGAAACTTAGGAAAAAGGGATGAAATGCCACAACATTATGTTCTAACTGTTGAAATATTTGATGTTTGGGGTATTGATTTTATGGGTCCATTTCCTCAATCTAATGGCTATCTCTATATCTTACTTGCTGTTGATTATGTCTCGAAATGGGTGGAAGCTAAAGCCACCAGGACTAATGACTCTAAAACTGTTGCAGATTTCCTCAGAACTAACATTCTTTCCAAGTTTGGGATCCCTCGGGTCCTGATCAGTGATGGTGGAAGCCACTTCTGCAACAAGACCATTGAAGCCTTACTGAAACGATACGGTGTCACTCACAAAATCTCCACACCGTATCATCCTCAAACGAGTGGAATGGCCGAAGTCAGCAATAGGGAAATAAAGAAGATCTTAGAGAGAACCGTGGGCCCTAGTCGCAAGGATTGGAGCCAACGATTGGATGATGCACTTTGGGCCTACAGAACGGCCTACAAAACTCCTATAGGGATGTCACCCTATAGGTTGGTCGATGGAAAAGCATGCCACCTTCCAGTGAAACTGGAGCACAAAGCATGGTGGGCTGTCAAGACGTTCAACATCAAACTAGATGACGCCGGTTTGCATCGAAAGCTCCTGAGTGAGCTTGAGGAAATTAGAAATGATGCATTCGAAAACACTCTGATCTACAAGGAGAAGACTAAGGCATTTCATGACAAGCAGATCAAGAGAAAAACGTTTGACATCGGACAGAAAGTTTTGCTATTCAATTCCCGACTCAGACTCTTTCCTGGTAAGTTATGTTCTAGATGGGTAGGTCCTTTTGTTGTTACTAATATGTTTGCCCATGGAGCCATACAGATCAAAAGCATCGAAACTGGGAAGGAGTTCAAAGTCAATGGCCACAGATTAAAGACGTACATAGAGGCATTTGGAGAGCACGATGTGAAAACAGCGAAGGCGCTACGGCCTCGCATCATATGAGTTGATTTCAGCACTCCGTCAAAGCGCTTGTTGGGAGGCAACCCAACGTATTCCCGAGTCGTGAAGGAGCCATCACCGCAGATTTGCTCTCTTTAATCCCTTTGCTCTCTTTTAAGTTTATGTCTTTAGTGTTTTTCTTAATTTATTTTCGCAAAATCCTCTTCCTTACTTAGAGTCTATGTTCATTTCTACTTTCTTACATTGAGGACAATGTAGAATTTAAGTGTGGGGGAGTGGTTTACAATTTTAAGTGCACAATAAAATTGTTTTTAAAATAAATTAAAATTTAAAAAAAAGAAAAAAAAAAGAAAAGAAAAGTTATTTCGGCTTTCTTGAGTCTTTTCATTTTTATCGAGTCTTAAGTTGCCCCTTAACCTGTCAATGATAATAATGAAAGGAATAAGTATATTATGTCTATAAAGATGATCACTATAACTTGAATTCGTTTGTTAATACTTTGTGATTAAATGTTATAACTGTTAAGATAGTGCATGTAAATTGGTACATAAACGAGCATGCTAAGACAAGTATGAATCATTTAAACCTTATGTGAGCTTTAGAACTATATATACATCTTTGATGAGTGATTCATAAGTTCTTTGTTTAAATTGATATACATATGCCTCATAACTACTTGCAATAGATCTTAATGAACTCTAGAGTACTAGAACTTATTCGATTTGATTTTCAAAGCTTTTAAGTCATTAAACTCTCTGATTTTGGATATGATTAAGGCATTAGGGTTAACACCATAAATTCAAACATCCATGCTCCCTATTTTGTGCGCAAAAGTTGCAACCCCCTTAGTTTTAACCCAGTTGAGCCCACATTAAACCTTTCCTTCATCACCATGATTATCTAAACACTTGAGCTTAATATAGACATCTTTCACCCTTGTTCCAAAGACTTGATTGAAGACATGAAATTGGTGTGAAGAAAAATTAATGATGTTTGGAAGACTTTTATGTGTATGGATTTACTTACTCAAACTTTGTATATTATGTTATTACCTTGATATTTGTAAATAAAAAAATAACGTTGCAAAAAAAAAAAAAAGTTGAGTTTCTATCAAGGTAATAAAGATTGATTATATTTGAGTTAAGTCCTTTACATTTGAATAATTGAACATGTTCGAAGGAATGAATTCATACTAAGATCAGGAAGTTATGGTTTGGGAATTGTTTAAGTCTTGGAATGAATTTGAGCACCACTTGTCCTATATATTCCTTGCCTCTAAACTTAGCCCCATTACAACCTTCGTAAAGACCTTATGATCCTTAAGATGGTAAACTTTGATTAGTTGAGTCAATCACATGAGTAAGCTTATGGTTTTGGTTCATTTGTGCAAGTATGTTTAAATCTTTATCTTGAGGTGTTTGTTTGAGATTTTGCGAAAGTACTTTACTTCTATTATGTGAACATTTTCTCACATATTTTGAGTGTAAACACAAACCCTTACAAAATTTGAGTGAATTTATGAGTGCATATCCTTGTGAGTTGATTCGTACTTATTTTATTCATGTTGAGATTCATTTCACCATATTTACTCATTATCTTACTTGTTTAAACATTTTGTTACCATGTATTAACCCTTGAAATTCTGTATGTTTAAAACGCCTTAAGTGAAAATCTTTTATACCATAATATTGTTGAAATTTTGAGACAAATGATAAGGGGTTTATTGTTTTGACTTCGTAGTTTAAATTCAGTATTTTCTAGGGACTAGCAAAGTTTAAGTGTGGGGGTATTTGCTAGGTCGTTAAATCAACATTATTTTATATTATTTTATACCCTTATACTTAACTTTCAATATTAAAATATTAAATAATTAGATAAAATAATTTATTTTGTGTTTTTTCTGTTTCATTTAATAAAGTCTATAATTTGGAGCGTTTTGGCGAAAGAATCGTCCCGATCGGAATTATAAAGAAGAAATTCTGGACGAAATTCGATTAAATTAATTATTATTAATTTTGTAGCCCAAATTCATAGTTAATTTAAGCCCAAAATTCTGATGTAGGCCTTTTTGTGCAGCCCAGAAAGAAAGAGAATAGCCCAGCAGCCCAAAATCCCAGCAGCAGCCCAACCCATTCTGTACCTGCGTAGGCCCGTTCGTCAGCTCGACCCGCGTCTCCAGTCCACCACGTCCGGCCCGCTACCCTGCTCACTCCAACCCACGACCCGCACGCTCTGTTTTGCACTTGCTGGGCCACGCGAATGAGAAGCCCAGTACGCCTGGCCTGCTACTAGACGCAAAAATCCAGTCCAAGCCGCTCCATCATGCTCGGCCCGTACACCTGCTCCACCTAACCACGCAGCCCATCACGCAAATCCTGCACAACCCGTACACTGCACAGTCCAAGTACCCATGCACCAGCCCGTGCTCCTGCTGCTCGCCACTACTGAGGCTGCTCACGTCTGCTTCAGCCAGTCCATCACGCCCGCTGAGCCCATCTGTTCCAGCAACAGTCCATCACTCCAGCCCAGCTGCACAACAGCCGCTCAGAACAGCCCACCTGCTCTTCATCAGTTCAGCCCGTACGCCCAACAGTGCAGCCCACTTACCAACAACTCAGCCCAGCCGTCCAACTGCTCCAATTTCCCCCTATTTCTCATATTTTTCAGCCACAAATTAATTCCAAACCTTACCTAATTTCATCATTTTTCATAATTAGTCATCATTTCATTTTCTTTTATTTTATTGTAATTTTTAATTACTTTATTTTATTTGTTTTTAGTGACTTTTTCCTCCTATAAATAGGAGTGCATTTCACTTGTTAAGGGGACTTTGTTTGGAGAAAGAGCTCCAAAACACAAAATTGTATCCTTCCTTTAGAAATATCAAGACTAGTATTTCCGTTACAATTCTTGAGTTTAAGTTCGCATTCTCGTGTTTATTCATCCATCTTCATAAGGTTTCTTCTGCTGTCAGAAAATCTTATGAATAACATGTCATTTTTATTCCATCCATTTTCGGAATCACAAGCTTTCTTGGATTCTGAAGGTGTAACTTGTTCTTTCCTTTGCTTAAACTCTCATTGTTGTTTCGGTTTTATTTTCTTTAGTTCAATATTTTTGTGGGTATTTTCTTTCTAACTTTTGTAGACAAGAATATTATTATAATGTGTTATACTTTTCAAACTTCATACTCTTCATACATTTGAGTGCTTAAGCTTCAATTTTATACTAAGTGTTTAAGACCGCGTTTCGGTGCACTTAGTATAAAATTGAAGAGATTTAAATGTTTAATACACATTCAAATCATAAACATTGGGTTAATCAATTTATAAGTGTTTATGACCGCGTTTCGGTGCATTTATAATGTTTATAAAATGTATGCATGAGTGAGATGGTGAAAGTTGAATTTTGTGATATATTCAAACTTTGCAAATGTTAGAGTGTTGGTAGAATGTGTGTTTAAAGAAAGTCCACTTGTATATATGTTAAAATAGGAATAGAATTAGTTTATTTATGTGTTTACTTATTTTTCATGATCAAAATCCCTAAAAACCCCCATCTTTATTCTTTTATTCGTTTAATTCATTTATTCGTTATTCCATTAATTTATTGATTCTCTTATTTATTAATTCGTTTATTCCTTTATTCGTTAATTATTTAATTCTTTATTACTTGATTATTCAATTAATTAATTATGTGATTATTTAATTCTTTAATTCTTCAATTCATTATTCCTTGATTATGCATTATTCTTTTTAACTAACATATTATTAATATTCCCTAATTTCTCTGGTTAAGAACGATCCCTATTTACCAATACTATAATTACACAAAAAAGGTTTAAATTTGCATAATACTCAAATTACGTGTTTAATTTAATGCGTAGTTTGAGTGTTATCAATTTTTGGCGCCGTTGCCGGGGAGATTAAAAATCATTCTTAATGTGTTAGTATGTATAAAATTGTTTATATTTGAAATGTTCATATTTGTGAATTAAGTATACATATTCTTAAGTTTTATTTATTTATTTAATTATGTTGCCATAATACTTGTTCATATTTTATTCGTTTACTTTCATAGTATTACATGTATATTACTTGTTTACAATTACTTTATTTTATGATTATTTATTTGTTTATTTAATATTTCTATTAAACTAAAAAAGAAAAAAAATATTAAACTAAAAAAAAAACAAAGAAACTTACGGATAAGTATAAATCAATTGTAGTAAATAAATGAACAATTTAATTTGTGCATACTTAATTTTAGATTGTGTTTTAACTTGTTTATAATTACCTTTACTAAATTTTCATACCTTTTATTTTTGTGTTAGCATAAATAAGTTGTAATTATGTTACTTGTTATTTGTCATACTTGTTCATAATTTGGTTATACTTTTACACACTTGAGTTATTTTGTTCATATTTGAGTATCCATTTTTGTTCACAATTTTTATGTCTTATGCTTGCCTTATTATATTAATTCACAATGTTCATAATATGCTTGTTCATAAATTGTATTTAATGCCTTTATTGTGTTGTTTCATGAATTGTATTTTATACTTGTTTATTTTATTAATTTTTAGGAGCTATATATATTTATATATGTGACTTTCCTAAATGTAAATATTGTTTCCTATTAAATGTTTTAAAGTTGCATGAATCTCAAAGCCCATTTTTCTTCAAAATTCTACTTTCGGGAACATGTAGCGCCCCTTGTGTTTATGTTCTCCTTAACCCTTTGTGATGTGTGGATTTCATCACCACACACCATAGACTCGAATTTATGGGCATGAGAACACCAAATCTTCCATCGGTTGGTTATGGTGTCTAGAAGGGTTATGACTGGTGACAAGTTTTGGATTAAGAAAGAGAACACCAATGGAGTATATGCCAATGCAAGCCTCGGGGTGTTCTCGAAATTATCCTTGCTTCTCGCGTTACATCTATCTCAACTGGCCATGATTAACGTTGAATGGTGGAAGGGTGGTTATCAGTACGCGCAGGCCGTACGCCCATGAAAGTATTATGAGAAGCGGAAGGGGAAAGTTATTCATGACACTCTAAGGCTCTACTTATTGCATAAATAGTTGCATACCCTCCCTGAGATTTCATGATGCTCGGAATTCATCACCGGGCCCCCTAGACTAAGTGAATCTAGGGAAGTGAGATCGAAGGTGTAGGCCATTCTTTCATGAATTGTCATGTAACTCTTATGTCTTGTGTAGGTTCTAATAAATGCATTCACACCATGCTTCATGTAGATACTTTTGTGTTGCATTAGTTTAGATGCATTTGGAACTTGTGCATTTTCTTGCTATTACTGTGACTTTTTGTTAATTCTAGCTTCTATTTATGTCACATTGTATGAAATCTATACTCTGATACCCTTAATATCTCTTTTTGTGTATATGTTAATTCCAACTTAAATTTATACTTGTTCATACCTCACATTTTCTTGCTAATTGTGACTTTCTTAACTTGTATTCCGAATATTGGTCCTAACTCTTATAACGACTATTTTTTTTTAAATTAACTTTCACTAGCTAAGTACTTGTGTATATTTACCTTCTAACTTAGTGTTCACTTTTAATTTAGGAATGATGTATAATCGACTCAAAACCTGCGTAAAGAGGTTCGTAACATCGAAAACTTGAAAAACCATGTTAACTACACTTCGAGGTGGGGTGGCATGCACCCCCACATGCTACCTCTAGCCTCTACGCGTGGTGTCCACACTCATGCACATGTTGTCTTCAACCTTGGAATAGGGGGCGACTCGATTCCTGCAACTCGGGTCCCTGATCTGCGATCTTCACCCGACCAAAACTCGGTCATTTCACGCCCAAAGTTGACTTACGAAAAATTATTAGGATTCATTTAGGAAAAATTATTAGGGTTGGTTTAGGAAAAAAGGAAATAAAAGGAAAGGAAAAATAAAAGAAAAAGAAAAAAATTAATGTATTTAGAAAAAGAAAACCAAAAAAATAGAAAGAAAAACTAAATGGAAAAAAGAAGGAAAAAGATTATACGGATTCAAACCGAAGACTACTTGAAATAATAAAACAACAACGACCAGAACGCCCACCAGCTATTCTATGAATAATTTTGAAGTAACAAAATTATATACAAAACTTACATAACAACTATATATTAAAAAGGACTTTTGAGGCCCCTTCGAGGTGGGGGCCCTAGGTAGCCGCTACATTCGGCTACCCTTAGGGCCTGCCCTGACTATTTGACATGTAACAAAAAACTAATTGATAACTAACTACAAAATTAGAGAAACCCATAATTTGGGTTTTCGCAGTGAGAATTGAAAGTGAGAGGATGAGATGTGATGTGGAGCAAGAAGTGCATATCAAGATGGATAAGGAGTTGTAAATTGCTTCATCTTCCTCTTCATATTCATATTCGTATTTATCTTCATCTTCATTATCATTTCCATCTCCATTTTCATCTTCATTAATTTTTTGCAGAATGAATAGGAGAGATGTAAGGACCCGTCCCGGAAATTAGGGTTAAGACAGTGATTAAGATGGGATTAGTGAGCTTAATCAATGGTTAGTTGGTTACGATAGGACCGTTAGCGTAGAATGACGATGTTGCCCCTGGTTCGGGCAAATAGTTGACTTTTAGTTTGGGCGGTCAAGTGGGTTGAGGGCACTTTCGTAATTTGGTTAAATTAAGGGGGAAAAGTTGACTTTTTGTACAATTGGGTTTTGACACGTTGACCTAGGACCGTTAGGTAGAGCTCGTCGTTCTGAGTTCAACGACAGGCGGCACGTATTCATTGGAGAAAGAATGTGTGAGTTACGAGTCTAGAAAGGCAGTGGCATTATCGTAATTTTGACTCAAAGTAGGGGCATTTTGGTCTTTTGCACATTGGGAATTGTGCAATAGGATAGGGACAGGTGTACAGCTGAGATTGGGACAAGTGTGAGAGGGTTGAGAGGATTATGACGTGTGGCAGGGACCTAGTGGCTTCTAGATGGGTTCACGGGTCCAAATAATTGGGGGTGTAACCGTGCATTCGAGAGAAACAGAGACAGAGTGAGGTTGAGAGGAAATCGATCAATGGCCGGGAAGGAGTGAGAGTTGTGAGCTGGTGAGAGTGAATAGAGTTTAAGGGAGAGTTGAGGAGTGAATTGGTGGGGTTGTGTGATCGTGAGTGAGTGAGGAGGAACGGTGATCTCACGGGGAAAACAAGAAAAACAGAGAGAGCTGAGGGAGTTGGTGGTGGTGTGGCCGTGTGTTGCTCCAATTGGACTCGAGAGGAAGCTGAGATGGCTCTGTGTAGTCCAGGGAATACGGCGGCGAGCACGGTGGTGGATGGCTGCAGGTAATTCCTCATCCCCGTTAACTTGCTCTGTTTTGCCGTGATTTTCAAAACCTTAGTCGCGGACTTAGGGATTGAGTCGAGGGATTTGGTGAGTTGGGTGAGCTTCAGTGAGGTCCTAGGAACCGTCTAAGGTGGTTGCCGTGACGGGGGAGTGACTGGGTGGCCGGGAACCGAAACAGGGGACTAATCGGCTTTGGTTTCAAGTACGGGTTATAGGCTGTGTCGAGGTGTGAGAGTAAGGGGAATAGGTTGCTTAGGACTGGATGGTGAGGATGGTGAAGAGAAGAGTCAAAACGGTGCAGGAAAGGCGGAGAACCGGGTACGCCGGTTCAGACCGGTTCGCCCAAGGAAGACGATGATGAACAGTGATCGTGTGCAGGCGCGTGAGGCCTACGCGCAGCCACTTTGGGCGGCGCATAGGGGCGCGTACGGCGGTTTCCGATGAAGAATCCAACTGAGTTTTTGTTCTAAATGTCGTAACGAATCCATTGAATTAAGTTTCGGGTTATTCGGACGTCAATTCGAGGTAGTTCTATGAGGTTGAAGGTTTAGGGTTCCGGTTTGTTACGTTTAGGACCCGGGGATTTTTGGGAAAAATTAGTAGAGTCTTGGTAGACGTGTTAGTGCGTACTTTGGTGACTTGTGACAGGATCGGGACTTCCCGAGGAAGCTGAGGAACGTACGGGACGTACGGGGCGCGAGCGACGTGCCAGTGACTGTGAGTGGACCCCTTCTCTAAACTCGAGCATGCATAACTGCTTTTAATTACTTGTTTTATGGTTTTACATGTGATTTCATGATTTTTGAATATGCTATGTTGGTTTTACACAATTGCACGTTTTACGAGAAAAGGTGGATTTCTGATTATGATGTTATAGTCTTGGGATTTCAAATGATAAATGGTTTTCAATGATTTTAAATGGAATTTGAGACATGATTTGATAATTGAGATTTACGGTTTTAGACTTTCGGAAAGCGGAATTTGATTTTAAAGATTGAAAAGTGGATTTCCGGATTTGAGTTCGGAATGACGGTTCTAGACACCGGAAGGGCTTCAGATCGGTGATTTCGGATTCGGGTTTGGATGTGGATTGAGAAATGGTTTTCAAATGGTTTTGGATTGGATTTGCTGGATCTAATTATTGGGTTTAAAGACCCGGATATTGTGATTGACGGGGGATGGGCCCAGATTGGGTTTAAAGACCCGGATTGAGTTTAAAGACTCGGGAGTTTAAAGACTCGGATATATTGATATTTCCCCCGTAGGCCTGTTGAGTTTAAAGACTCGGGAGTTTAAAGACTCGGATATTATTGATGCCTGGATTGAGTTTAAAAACTCGGATAGGTCCAGCAGGTTTGATCGGATAATGATTGGTTGAAACTTATGTTTTATGACGTGGTTTTTATGATGCTTATGACATCATTTCTATAATTATTTTTATGATGATTCTGCAAATGTTTTTATGACAATCTTTATGTGATCTATAACCGTTTTCAGTAAATGGGTTATGCATGTGTGTTTTCAAAACGGAGGGCTAAAACCCTGGTTTTATTATGAAATGGTTTTCGGAAAGTATTTTATTATTTATGGTCCACTCACACCTTCTGTTTTAAATTGCCCTCCAGGTCGTGGAGCTAGCGCGAGGATCGACGTTGAGGCAGCGTCGGAGGCAAAGAATACTCGAGAGTGACCCCGGAGTGCTTTACATTTTCCGTTGTGCGTATACCTTGTTTATCGGTTTTCTTTTCTTTGTTTTTGGGTACTATGCTCTGTAAAACTTTGACTTCGGGATGTTTAAACTTTTCTCCTGCGTCTGGCATGTAGTTTGGTGGTTTTTCGTGAGGTTACTTTGGTTTTTGTGTCGAGGAGTCAGACGGGAGCAGGATTTACCTCGGCTTTCGGGGTGGAACTGAGGTGGGTCCTGACAATTGGTATCAGAGCATAGGTTTGTCGGGTTTGTCGGTTTGTGCGGTTGTGTTTAGGTTGTTTGACTGATTCTATGCCTCTTTCAGTGTGCGGTTGACTATGCCTCCGAGACGTGATCCCCATCCACGACCTGAAGACGAAGCAGCGAGAGGGACAGAGAGTGCTACGATTGAGCCAGCCCAGTGGCTCGGGGCTACGACTTTTAGTGGTGGGGCAGATCCTGAGGAAGCCCAGAGGTGGATCACGAGACTTGTGAGGATCTTTGCAGCGCTGCATTGCCCACCAGAGGATCAAGTGTTACTGGCTACCTTCTTGTTGGACGGTGCGGCGTACGAATGGTGGTACACCCTCGAGTTTTCTGGTTGGGATACCCACACAGTGACCTGTGAGACGTTTCGGGAGAGGTTCCTAGATCAGTATTACCCTCGTTCTTTCCGAGATGCCAAGGAGGCTGAGTTTCTGCAACTCCAACAGGGGATTTTAGTGTGGCTGAGTACGAACAGAAGTTTCAGATGTTGTCTCGGTTTGCTCCTGCGTTTGTGGCTACTGAAGCCGAGAAGTACCGTAGGTTTGAGTTAGGCCTGCGAGGTGAGATTCGAGCCATAGTGACGGCTGGATCGTTTGATACCCTTCGAGAGTTGTCAGACGCTGCAGTGAGGGTTGAGGCTAGCTTGCCGGTATGACGCCGGGAGCCACCTTTTTCTGGAGCTTCGAGTCAGAGGACACCGAAGAGAGGTAACTACAGTGGAGCATCGTCGTCGGGGGATGATCGTTTTGGTAGACCTGGTAGTTTCCAGAGTTCAGGATTTCGTGGTTACCGAGCACAGCCGACTCCGCAAGCCAGTGTGACGTTTGTTGCGTCTACATGGAGATTGAGTGGTGGACCAGGTCGGGATGTGTGTTTTTACTGTGGGGAGCGAGGTCACTTTCGACGTGAGTGTCCACTGTTACCACAGGAAGGTGGTGTAGGTCGAGGATCGGCAGAGCCTGAACGGAGTACAGTGTCAGCGTCAGGGACAACAGGTACTAGAGGAGGTGATGGTGCCACTAGTGGTGTGGGTGGACGTGGTAGATCTTCAGGACCCTAGGCCCGAGTGTTTTCGATGACTTAGCAGGAGGTTCAGTCGGCACCAGGTGCAGGGATAGGTACTCTTACTATCTTTGGTTGTATTGCACCTACTTTGTTGTTGGATCTTGGGGTGTAGTTAGGTCTTATCCTAGGTGACCTGGAGTGACGAGGTTGAGGAGTTCAGTGAGTTCCGCTGAAGGATGACGGAAGAAATGGGAAAAGAGTGACTATAACTGATCGATTTGAGGTTATTGAAGGGAGAGAACCCACAATCTAGGATTTGCCTTTAGGACTTTGTAAATTTATTCCGACAAGTGGTCGAAGTAGCAGCCGAAGGGTGTGACAGTGAGGGAGTGAGCTAGTAGGTAGGATTTTCTGTTTGGACTAGATTGTTCTGGGTTAGGATTTGAGTTGGGTTCTGGAAGCTGAGGTGGTAGTACGTAAGGATGTACTCTGTGAATTCTATTGGGTACTCTATTTGAGGTATTTTAAAATACCTTTGTTTTATGTTCAAAGAGTTTCCCTTGCGTACACGTACTAAGAGAGGGTCAGGAGTGGTGAACTGGTAGTTGGGGGTGTTGTAAAATACCCAAGGTGGAGATGATAGATCGGAAACCCAGGAGTAGTTGTTGTTGCACCAGTGTGGATCACCGGGTAGGAGACCCCTAGTATTGGGAACGAGCTGTGGAATTTCGGGGACGAAATTCTTTTAAGGAGGGTAGGTTGTAAGGACCCGTCCCGAAAATTAAGGTTAAGACAGTGATTAAGATAGGATTAGTGAGCTTAATCGGTGGTTAGTTGGTTACGATAGGACTGTTAGTGTAGAATGACGATGTTGCCCCTGGTTCGGGCAAATAGTTGACTTTTAGTTCGGGCGGTCACGTGGGTATTGACCGGTGACTGTGACGTAGTTCGGGAAGTCACGAATCCGTAGACAGGTGGTGTCAGGGCCTACCCTTAATCCCCCGGGATTAAGGGCTAAACCCCGCTCCCGTCTGACTTGAGCATGACACAAGGGCCAAACAGACGTCTAACCTCCGTGTGACATGTAAATCGGACAAGGGAGTTCCGATCCGACCGTCCAGAAACTTCCGAACTTCCCAGAGTGCGCAGAGTCTACTGTGGAACGTCCGTGTGATGTCTCCGTCTCTCTCGATCAACAGCCCGCGCCGCAACAACCTGGAGGGTATCGAAAACACGAAAAGACTGTGAGTGGAAAAAAAATATAGTTTAAGTTAAAAAACATTTCATAAAACAAGAACAGTTATTCCCTCCGTTTTCAAAACCAATGCATGCATATCAATTTCATACCATAAAACCCTGTACGAAAACCAAACACATTTTCCTTTTTCTCAAATCCCGGGCCTCAGCCCAAAACCATCGAAACCATTTCATCCGGGCCACTGCCCAAACATCGGAAAACCATTTTTATAAACCATCATCATCATCACATCTCAGTGAAATCCAAAACACATTTAAAACCACGTTCTCATCCATCGAACCTGCTGGATCTATCCGAGTCTTTAAACTCCCGAGTCTTTAAACTCAATAACCAGGCCTCAATAATATCCGAGTCTTTAAACTCCCGTGTCTTTAAACTCAACAGGCCTACGGGGGAAATATCAATATATCCGAGTCTTTAAACTCAATCCGGGTCTTTAAACCCAATCTGGGCCCGCCCCCGTCAATCACAATATCCGGGTCTTTAAACCCAATAATCAGATCCAGCAAATCCAATCCAAAACCATTTGAAAATCATTTCTAAATCCACATCCAAACCCGAATCCGAAATCACTGGCCCGAAGCCCTTCGAGCATCCAGAACCGTCATTCCGAATCCAAATCCAGAACCCATATCCATTCCTTTCCAGATCCGAGTCCGCAACCATCATTCCGTAAGCTAGCATCCGGAATAACCATTCCGAACCCAAACCCGGAAATCCATTTCAAGTCCCGAATCGATTCCCGAATCGTCACCCGGAATTCCGATTCCAAAACCCGAAATCACATTTCCGAAAACCACTTTTGAACTAGGCCTCAAGCCCGAAATTACTTTTCAAAATCCTTTTACTTTCTTTGAAATCAAACCATATCTCAAATCCCGAAACCATTTCCTTAAAACCAGTTCAAATCACAGTATCCATCAAAATCTCGTAAAACGTGAAATTCCGTAATTTCCTCGAAAAACGTGCAAAAATCGTAAACCATCACAAACATAAATCACATCATAGAATCACGTATGAAAACATATTAAAAACATATATGCATGCATCGAGAGTTAGAAAGTAAAGTCCACTCACAGACCATTTCAACGTCGCCTCGATACGCGCGCACTTACGCCGTTCCCGGCCATTCCGCTATCCTTGGCTTTCCCGAACCTGTTCAAATCCCATAAGGAGGTCACTAACTACTTCACAAAACTCATACTAAAGCCCCATAATTTTCCCATATTTTTAACTATTTTTAACCGAACCGTAAAACCTTCGGACAGCCCGAAACATATCGAGACGATATCCGATCGACTCGAAACCGACGTCAAAATGTTCGTTACATCAAATACTTTAAAAGTCGTGTTGGAAAATTCTCCAAACTAGGCCCCACGCGCCCCCCACGAGCGTCTCGAACGTTCGGCGCGTGAAACCCACGCGCATGAATAGTGTCTCCCCTACCTCTGGTGAACCAGTCCAGTCCGATTCACTGTCATCCGGTCTAGCCGTGAACCGGTGTGGGCGGTTTTCGTCCAATTCTTGTCCGTTTTAAGTCCTACTTAACCAATTGATTTCGTACTTTAATTTACAACAGATCTATCTAACAAAATCGTGACATAAAGCCCTAAATCCTTACCTATCAAACTCGAACCAAAACTCAGATAAAACCAATTTCGAAGTCCGGCCACCCGGCATCCTTCCAGCCGTGATTTCGATTCCCAGAGCTAAATAAACACCTCCTTAAGCTGCCAAGATCAACAAAAACACCCAACCAAGACCAGAATCTCACGACTTTGAGTTTGAACAAAAATTGGAAAACAGGGGACCGAAATCTTACCGTTTGTTTGCTCACCGTCGTGGGTCCCCAAGTGCTCATCCGTCCTCTAAACGCCACCACAACCCACGGTTTGATCGATTTGGGCTGCACCACCACCACGACTCCCTCTCTATTTTTTCCGATTTTGCTCACCTCACACGTCCACAACCTCACTTCAGTTCACCCCAAGACGATCACATACCTTCAGGTTCTCACTTAAACACAAAGTAACCTCGCAACAATCACATACTTACTGAAACCGATCGATTGTTCCTCACTGTCTCAAGGTCTCTGTACTCTTAGTTGCACGGTTAAAACAACCCAACCAATTTCAACGAAACTCGTGAAAGTGGCTAGAAGCCACTAGACAGTGACCAGGTGTCACTCACCCAATGGACACAACCCCTAAGTAACCAATTAAAACCGTCCACTTGTCCTTATCCTGTCTGCACAAAACCCAAGGAATAAAAAGACTGAAATACCCCTACAAATCCAAATTACCATTTTGCCCTCAACCTTCCGAACATCATAACTTCCTCCTCGGATGTCGGAATCGGGCGTGCCACCTGTCTACGAATTCGTGACGTCCCGAACTACGTCATAGTCATCGGTCAATACCCAATTGACCATCCAAACAAAAAGTCAACATTTTTGCCCGTACGAGGGGCAAAATCGTCATTCTATGCTAACGAACCTATCGAAACCAACTAACCACCGATTAGGCTCACTAAGCCTTTACTAATCACTTTACTAATCCCGGCTCTCGGGACGGGTCGTTACAGGTGGCACGCCCGATTCCGACATCCGAGGAGGAAGTTATGATGTCCGGACGGTTGAGGGCACTTTCGTAATTTGGTTAAATTAGGGGGAAAAGTTGACTTTTTTTACAATTGGGTTTTGACACGTTGACCTAGGACCGTTAGGTAGAGCTCGCCGTCCTAAGTTCAACGACAGGTGACACGTGTTCATCGGAGATAGAATGTGTGAGTTACAGGTCTAGAAAGGTTGTGGCATTATCGTAATTTTGACTCAAAGGAGGGGCATTTTGGTCTTTTGAACATTAGGAATTGTACAATAGGATAGGGACAGGTGTACAGCTGAGATTGGGACAAGTGTGAGAGGGTTGAGAGGATTATGACGTGTGGCAGGGACCTAGTGGCTTCTAGATTGGTTCACGGGTCCAAATAATTGGGGGTGTAACCGTTCATTCGAGAGAAACAGAGACAGAGTGAGGCTGAGAGGAAATCAATCGATGGCCGGGAAGGTGTGAGTGTTGTGAGCTGGTGAGAGTGAATAGAGTTTAAGGGAGAGTTGAGGAGTGAATTGGTGGGGTTGTGTGATCGGGAGTGAGTGAGGAGGAAGGGTGAGCTCACGGGGAAAACCAGAAAAATAGAGAGAGCTGAGGGAGCTGGTGGTGGTGTGGCCGTGTGTTGCTCCAATTGGACTCGAGCGGAATCTGAGACGGCTCTGTGGACTCCAGGGAACACGGCGGCGAGCACGGTGGTGGACGGCTGCAGGTAATTCCTCATCCCCGTTAACTTGCTCTGTTTTGCCGTGATTTTCAAACCCTTAGTCGTGGACTTAGGGACTGAGTCGAGGGATTTGGTGAGTTGGGTGAGCTTCAGTGAGGTCCTAGGAACCGTCTAAGGTGGTTGCTGTGACGGGGGAGTGACTGGGTGGCCGGGAACTGAAACAGGGGACTGATCGGGTTTGGTTTCAAGTTTGAGACGACGGGTTATAGGCTGTGTCAAGGTGTGAGATTAAGGGGAATAGGTTGCTTAGGACTGGACGGTGAGGATGGTGAAGAGAGGAGTCGAAACGGTGCAGGAACGACGGAGAACCGGGTACGCCGGTTCAGAACGGTTCGCCCAAGGAAGACGATGATGAACAATGATCGTGTGCAGGCGCGTGAGGCCCACGCGCAGCCACTTTGGGCGGTGCATGGGGGTGCGTGCGGAGGTTTCCGGTGAAGATTCCAACTGGGTTTTTGTTCTAAATGTCGTAACGAATCCATTGAATTAAGTTTCGGGTTATTCGGACGTCAATTCGAGGTAGTTCTACGAGGTTGAAGGTTTAGGGTTCCGGTTCGTTACGTTTAGGACCCGGGGATTTTTGGGGAAAATTAGGAGAGTCTTGGTAGACGTGTTAGTGACGTACTTTGGTGACTTGTGACAGGATCAGGACTTCCCGAGGAAGCTGAGGAACGTATGGGACGTACGGGGCGCGAGTGACGTGCCGGTGACTGTGAGTGGACCCCTTCTCTAAACTCGAGCATGCATAACTGCTTTTACACAATTGCACGTTTTACACAATTGCACGTTTTACGAGAAAATGTGGATTTCTGATTATGATGTTATAGTCTTGGGATTTCAAGTGATAAATGGTTTTCAATGATTTTAAATGGAATTTGAGACATGATTTGATAATCGAGATTTTCGGTTTTAGACTCGGATTTCGGAAAGCGGAATTTGATTTTAAAGATTGAAAAGTGGATTTTCGGATTTGGGTTCGGAATGACAGTTCTGGACGCTGGAAGGGCTTCAGACCGGTGATTTTGGATTCGGATTTGGACGTGGATTGAGAAATGGTTTTCAAATGGTTTTGGATTGGATTTGCTGGATCTGATTATTGGGTTTAAAGACCCGGATATTGTGATTGACGGGGGACGGGCCCGGATTGGGTTTAAAGACCCAGATTGAGTTTAAAGACTCGGGAGTTTAAAGACTCGAATATATTGATATTTCCCCCGTAGGCCTGTTGAGTTTAAAGACTCGGGAGTTTAAAGACTCAGATATTATTGAGGCCTGGATTGAGTTTAAAGACTCGGATAGGTCCAGCAGGTTTGATCGGATAATGATTGGTTGAAACTTATGTTTTATGACGTGGTTTTTATGATGCTTATGACATGATTTCTATAATTGTTTTTATGATGATTCTGCAAATGTTTTTATGACAATCTTTATGTGATCTATAACTGATTTCAGTAAATGGGTTATGCATGTGTGTTTTCAAAACGGAGGGCTAAAACCCTGGTTTTATTATGAAATGGTTTTCGGAAAGTATTTTATTATTTATGGTTCACTCACACCTTCTGTTTTAAATTGCCCTCCAGGTCGTGGAGCTAGCGTGGGGATTGACGTTGAGGCAGCTTCTGAGGCATAGAATACTCGAGAGTGACACCGGAGTGCTTTACATTTTCCGTTGTGCGTGTACCTTGTTTATCGGTTTTCTTTTCTTTGTTTTTGGGTACTATGCTTTGTAAAACTTTGACTTCGGGATGTTTAAACTTTTCTCCTGCGTCTGGCATGTAGTTTGGTGGTTTTTCGTGAGGTTACTTTGGTTTTTGTGTCGGGGTGTGAAACGGGAGCAGGATTTACCTCGGCTTTCGGGGTGGAACCGAGGTGGGTCCTGACAAGAGAAGTGAAGGATAGAGGTAGAAAATGGAAAACTAGCTAGCGTTCCCTACTTACTGATCAACATGAAGATAATTTTTTTTTTTCCAATCAAATATCAAGATTAGTAAATTGCTAAATAGGAGTAATAGTCCTTAAATTTTATCATAATTTTAGAAATTATCTATAAACTTCATCATCAGTTTTCTCTTTTTCTGAATTTTATCATAATAGTTGATTTAATTCATTTTAAAAAAATTAAACATAATCCGTGAAAAAAATCTCACCTGAAAGAATGGTTTTGTTCTTAATTTTAATGGATTTTATTCAAAATTTTATAGTGTAACTAAATTACTTATTATTATACAATTTAGAGATGGAAAAAAATTAGTATTAAAATTTATAGACGATTTATAAAATTATAACAAAATTTAGTAACTATGGTCCTAATTTTACCTTAGTAGATTACGTTAGGTAGGTCTTTTTTTTTTCTTTTTTTTTTCGGGGGTCGAAACCCGAAAGTGAAGGGCCCGGATAGCCTTCACCTACGCCGAACTACCTAACACTGATGTGGAGAACCGACGCGCGTGGTAGCGTGTTCCTTAACACGACAAAGAACTTCTAAAATATGATTGGTCAGTTTGCGCGGAACATGTTATTATGCCACGTGGACCTAACAGACTTCACGAAGTATCTGGATTCCTTTCGACCCTCGACATCGTTTATAAGCCCTCAATTTCAATCTTCTCCCCCCCTCTCTCTCTTTTTCTCTCTCATTTGCTCCAAAAAGAAAAGAAAACTCAAATCCGCAAAACTAGGAAGCTTGCAGCCGAAAAATCTGAGTGTGAATTTCGATTCTGATATGGTGAACCGGTCCGTATTGTGGATCTTCTTGTCGGCGTTGCTGTTCCTCTTAACCATGGAAGCAAAAACTCTAGACCCTTACAAGGTATGGCTCTCGATGGTGTCTCCTTTTTCGTTTCTTTATATACTGGGTAATTTTGTCCTCTAAATTGACCACATTTAGTAAATATATTAATGTGTCAATCAATAGTGTAATATAAATATAGAATAATTTTATTTATTAAAATAATATTATTTATTAATTACTAGATTAATATAGCCACTAAATATATTTAATATAGATGATCTAAATAGCATTATTCTCATATATATCTTTCCTCAATTGGTCATAACCAATGTGAATGAATTGAATGTGGACAATTGGGCTTTGTATTTGGAGTTTTAAAAATAAAAATCTTTCTCTGAAATTTTTTGAAGCAAAACCCCCGCTGAATGTGAAATTGCAAAGAATAGTTTTGAAATTGTAATGACACGGTGCAAAAGGAACAAAATTGAAGTTTAGCTATGTATTTATTGACTCTTTTTATTTTTATTTTTTATAAATTGATTTCAAATTCTTATCAGGTTCTTGGAGTTGAGCGGAATGCAAGTCAGCGTGACATTCAGAAAGCTTTCCACAAGTATGTCCAGTAACTCTTTGTAATTGTCCTTTGATCTTAAAATGCAATTACTTGGCTTGGATATTGATGTCTTTATGTCTTCATGAGAAGCAAGATCATAACTTGCTTCATTTCTGTGCTGATCACGTAGAATAGTTTTTTTCTTTCTTTTATGGGAGTTGGGATGGCCATTATCTGGGAATTGAAAGTATTGACACTTAATGTGACCTCTATGCTCATTTAGTAGCTGGGCATGCATAAATAAGGATGGTCGTGGTATCTGCAAAACTTTTTTATCGTTTTGGGTCGGAGCTGGAGCAAGTGCCTAACTTAAATTTTCAGGCTTATATCCTGCTCTATGGAACAGTCGTTGAGGTGGTGTCTAGTTTGATTTGATGGGAACCAGCCGTAAAAAATGTAGGTGAGAGTGCCTTGGCAGTAATGTTGGGCAAATGGGAATGATAGTTGCTGATTGCTGTTTGCCCAGCTATGTTTGTAATGTAGCTTGAAGATCTTGAATAAATGCAACTTTACATGATTGTAGTTGTTAGAATAGGCAGTGCCTTGCTTTCTTTGCCTAATTTGTTTGTTGTTACTGTGAGACTAATGTATGTTCCTTCTACTTGAAAGTAAAATAGTTGAGAATTTTGACTAAGATTTAAGTAGGGTTTCTTGGTTTTCTCTAAAATGGAACAGGAATATGTCTGCGTTTTCTTAGGCTAGTTTTGTTTAGCTTATTAATTTATATTCCCTAGAAGGTTGTAAGGTCCTGTTCTGTGACTTATGATTTCCTATCTCAAATTGTATCATCATGTTTGTGCACTTATCCATTTACTCAAAGAAAAATGTGAATTCAGAAACCATGCTGTTTACCTTACTCATGCTCACTTGAATCTTGAATGATTCCATGTAGGCTTTCTCTTCAATATCACCCCGACAAGAATAAAAGTAAGGGAGCTCAAGCAAAGTTTTCTGAGATAAACAATGGTATAACTCCTGAAATTTCTTCATTTATTGTTCCTTTCATCTTGCCTTTTTGTTGTAGCTTCTTTAGTTCCTAATATCTATCCTGTTGTAGTAGCCACATACTCATAAATATGTAGCAAATGCCGACTTGTTTCTTCTACTTTGATTAGCATATGAGATTTTATCTGATGAAGAGAAGAGGAAGAATTATGATATGTATGGAGATGAGAAGGGAAATCCTGGATTTGGAGGTGCTTCTCCTGGAGATCAAGGAGCATATACTTACTTCACAAATGGTGGACCAGGACACAACGACTTTACCTACAGACCAAGTGACTGGCAGAGCATGGGTGGGCGAGGTTCCCAATCATTCTCATTTTCCTTTGGAGGTCCTGGTGGTCCAAGTTCACTCGGTTTTGGCATGGAAGACATTTTCTCAAATTTTTTCGGGGGTAAGCCCGGAGGTGGGGGTAAACCTGGAGGTGGAAGTCAGTTTGGTGGTTTTGGTGGGTCTGCTGGGTCTCGACCTGGGTCTAGGAGTTCTCCAATGAGCTTTAGGACCATCAATTCTCAGGTCTATAAGAAAGAAATAGTTGATCAAGGGATGACATGGCTCTTGTTATCTTACACAACCTCACTGAAGGGAAAGCAACATGTTGAATCGATCATAGAGGAAGTTGCCAGTTCATTGCAGGGAGCTTTAAAGGTATGCCCAAATTCTTATGCATTATTTACCAGTTTATCTGCCATCAGTCACGATGTATGCTCATCTCTCATTTTTCGTATTCCAGGTTGGTAGTGTAGATTGTGAGAAGGAACAATCTCTCTGTAAGGACCTTGGCATATATCCCCGAAGAATGCCTAGGGTATTTCTTTATTCATACAAACTGAGTGAAAAGGGTTCTGTGGCCGAGTATGATGGTGATTGGGCAGCAAAACCCTTGAAATCTTTTTGCCAAGACCATCTGCCAAGGTTTTCAAAACGGGTTAACTTGAAGCATTTGGTGTCGTTCACTGTCACACTCAATAAACTGCCTTCGGTAGTGCTTTTTTCTACCAAGAAAGATACACCTGTTATCTGGCGTGTCCTTAGCGGATTGCATCACAATCAGTTTATTTTCTATGATGCAGAGGTATGTTGGTTTCATATCTCAGTTTCCTTTAATAAATCTTTTCAATATAAGAATATTCTGTTGTATTTGGCTTTGATTCCAATTCCTTTAACTAATTTTTGAAGGAACTGAAGCCTTTTTATTATAACAATTTCCTGATATTCAACCTGGATATCTGTTTACAAGACTGAAGAAATGTATTTATGATTATGAAAGGGGGTGTAATGATGACTCTAGTACTTCCATGGAAAAGTGAAAAAAGTATTTCTGATTTTCAGGGAAAAGATGCTTTTGTTGTTTGCATTCAGCTTACAATTTTTCAGTTATGCTTGTTTGTCTTTTTAACATATAAAATAAATTAATTCAATGATCATGCAGGTTCATGACGTTTCTGATCCGACAGTGAAGAAGCTAGGAGTTGATGCACTTCCAGCAATTATTGGTTGGCTTTCAAATGGGGAGAAGCATGTCTTAAAAATGGGCATTCCTATAAAAGATGTGAAGTCAGCAGTTAATGAGCTCAGTGCTTTACTGAAAGGATTTGAGAAAAAGAGCAAGAAGGCAGCATCTAGTCAAGCTAAGAAATCACCGACTGATTCAAGGGATAATCAGATACCTGTACTCACTGAGTCTAATTTTGATGCTCTTTGTGGTGAGAGAACTCCACTTTGCATCATTGGTGCTTTCAGATGTTTGAAAGAAAGAAAGACCCTGGAATCAACCTTGAACATGGTGAGTATACTTTTTCTTGCATCGGAGTACCTATTTTAGTAGAAGCTTCAACCCCGTGATCTTCCTATGGGCATCAAAAGATTAGCATCACGATTCCCAACTCTCTTTTTGTTATCTGTTGTTTATCTGCTTTGTAAATTTTTCTTTCAGGTGTCTCAGAAATCACTATCAAGGCGACAAAATTCACCTGACGGCAAGGATTCCATTTCCTACACTCTCTTGGATGGCGGAAAGCAGGCATCATTCTTGAATGCGTTTGACAAAGCAGGATTTAAATCATTAGATAAGCTCTTGGTAGCCTACAAACCTCGGAAGGGGACGTTTGCAGCGTTTAAGGGTGAAATGACCACAGAAGAAGTAGAAAGGTTTATTAGCTCGGTTCTTAACGGAGATACACGATTTACCAAAACACGGCAGAGACCAGTACTCAAGTAAGTGCAAAGTTCGGATCAGTTGGTTTCTGGCTTTTGTGTACATAGCTTCACTACATGTCTATAGGAGAGAGAACAATTTTTAGACTACAATTAAAGATAATATGCGACTGTCGGCCCCGGTTAGCAGACAACCTTAGAGGAGCACCCATTATGGTCGAAAACTTGTGCTCCTCGAACCCTGGCAAAGTGGTTTTTTGGCAATGCCATGGTAAAAGTTTCATACTTTTTGATCGTATGAATCGTGTAATTTAATTTCTTGTAAGATGTAAAGACAAAATCTTATATTAAGAAAGCGAGGCTTGATGCTCAGATGTCTAAACGAGAGGGTGATGATTCACCGGAAACCATCTTTTGACATGCCCCTTAAGGGCATTTGTCCGACATACCCAATCATGGGATCTCACCGGAAACCATCTTGCTTATTGTGATTTGTTCAAAATTATTTTTAATTATGATGGTTTTAATTTTGCAATTTGATCGTTGTAATTTTGCTAACTAACAAATTAATTAACTTTTATTAAGTAGCGAAAGGCGTTCTAAACTTTTTATCAATAAAGCAATTTAGTTTATTTAAACTTTACAGAGGAGAGATTGCCTGCAATTGAACTAATAGTTTTAGTATAATTTTTTAATATTGGACCAACCTGGGAGAAGCGTGGACCAACCTGGTGCAAAGAAACAACCAGAAGCATCTGACTGAAGCACGCAGCCGTCTAGCCAAAACAAGCTGCAAACCACAACGGATGGCCACGCACTCAGCCTGCAAAGGCGGCAGGATGCTGTGCAAATGTAAAGCTTGAGCCTCCAGTGCCGTCCCCAATCCCCATGCCTCACTTCTCCCTAAAGAAGAGTTTGTTCCAAAAATAAAAATAAATAAAGACATAATTGAATATAGTCGGATCCTCAAACTACGGATAAAGCCGTAAAGGATATTAATTGTTCCAACAAATTACAAATGATGCAGAGGATTTCAATGGGACCATATGTAATATATATTTTAATTAATTCACCCAAATTTTCTTTTTCTAATGGGGATAGTATGTCTGAGATTATCTGTGAGAAGATAAAATGGTCTAAAGGCGAAAATGAGTTAGAACGGCTGAGCTTAGTTTAATAAATGATAGAATGAGATGAGGTTTGGACGAGGAGGAAAGGCTAGATAGGGATGAGATGAAGTTGCGACGAGAAGGAAATGCTAGAGAGAAATGCAAACTGTCTTCCTACTTCGTCCTCCATCTTCCGAGGAGATCATCAACTGGCTATTTTGCCCTCCATTTTCGAAAGCTTCCTAAGGAAATACAATTAGAATTTGAAATTTAGACGCTTCATCATTCCTCTCCTCTTGGCTCTCTCTCTCTCTCTCTCTCTCTCTCTCTCTCTCTCTTTTATCTTTGTGGGATTTTCTTTCATTTATATTAATGGATGAAAAATCTAAATTAGCAACACTTTTTTTCTCGAAAAATTTAAAAAAAAAAATCATGTTTGGTCCTAAAACCTATAATGTACAAGTTACTGCATCAAATATTAAGATGACTACATAACGCAAACGTACTACCTTCTACTTGGTCCTCAGCCTTTCAAGGAAATCATCAACTGCGTACTTGATCCTACATTTTTCAAGGAAATCATTACCGGCATACTTGGTCCCTAACTTCGATGAAATCTCCGCAAGGAAAGACAACTAGTTTTTGAAACTTATACCTTGTGACCTGCTGTGTCATCACCTGCCTACTTTATTTATACTTGCAAATGTAAAAGTTAGATTATTGACCTGTTTTCTCTTAGATCAGTAACTAAAGTTCTCCCGCGACCAATTCTAGAATGATCCCTACGTACGCTTATGCTCAGACTCACTTCTAGGATGACAATGATACCCAAGACCATGGGTACGAACAGAAGGAGCTCGGCAAGAGTGTATTTTTGAAAAAGATCATTTAGAACCCAATAATGAGGAGAAAGAACGGTTTGGAGGTGACAATTATATAGAAAGGTTAAGTTAGTTTAAGAAATGGTGAACTGAGAATAAGATGAGTTGAAAAAACCTAGAAATTAAGTTGGTACCTTGGGTTTGGGTTTTGCGCGCAGGTCGGGCAAACTAATATGTTCGTCAGGCAACCATAGGCGTAACGAATGTTCGTTGGGCGAAGGTCGTCGCCTCAAGCTTGTGAGGCGTAACTTTGCCCGACGATCAACTGTGTTGGTTGGGCAAGTAATACCCAATGGCCTGACGAACAAAGATCGTCACACTAATTTGTTTTCGTGCAAGACATTTTGTTGCCCGACGAACATGGGTTCATTGGGTGGATTTTGGCCCAACAAACATTGGATTCGTTGGGCAAAATAAATAATTTTTTTTTGAAATTATTTTTAATGGTTTTGCACATTTAATATATAAATTTTAATAACTTATGAAATTATTATATTTATCATCTAATTAAATTTAAAAAATATATAAAAGTCATAAAATAATAAAAAGAAAAAATTCTACAAATAAGTCTTAAACATAATAAAAGGTCTTAAACATAATAAAAGGTCTTAAACATAATAAAAAGAAATAATTCTAGAAAATTAACAAGTCTCAAACATAGTAATACATAAATCTAAACGCTCGGTAGCTAGTCAGGATGCGATGCCTGCTGCTGGGCTGGCTGATCAGACTGAGAGGTTGGTTGCTGTGACGACTGGCCGGGATGCAGAGCTGGTTGTTGGGGTGACTGGTCATGCAGCGGAGCTGGTTGTGCAGGTGACTGGTCAGAATATGAGGAAGGCTGTTGAGGCAACTGAATACCCTGCATTTGAGCGAACTGAAACATCTCTGGGGGAACCGCCAAATTATTTTGAAACAACACATTAGTGATGAGTTGGAAGAAAGCCTGACAACAATTAGTAGTGGCTCGGGATTCAAAGGTTGCCGAGTTTTGCGTGCTGGCTCCTTGAGAACTCGAAGAGCTACTCCCACGCTCACGAATCAAAGCATTACCCACACCTCGAATGATCGTCCCACGACGCTTTCCTAGCCTTTCATCTAGGATTTCCACTGACCTAGTAGGATCCGGTAATAGCTGCTCCAACTGGACCTCAGGGTGCTGTTGCACTAGCTCAGACTGTAAACGCTCTATATCTGTGTAACGACCCGTCCCAAATTCCATGATTAGATTAGTGACTAATCACGATTAGTGAGGCTAATCCGTGATTAGTAGAGCGAAATCGGACGAACGAGGCGAAATGACCGTTTTGCCCCTAGTCGTGGCAAAACGTTGACTTTTCATTCGGGCAATCAAATGGACTTTGACCGATGACCGTGACGTAGTTCGTGATGTCACGAGTTCATAGACAGGTGGCACGTTCAAATCTGACGTTGGAGGAAGAAGTTATGACGTTGGGAAGTTTAGGGGCATTTTGGTAATTTTGGTTAAAAGGGGGCAAATGTTGACTTTTTGACCGGGAGGTCCGATGGCCGAGGGCCAAAGATCGTTACGTAGATGGGGACGATACGAATCTGTAGACAGGCGGCACGTCGAATTCGGACGTTCGACGACGAAGTTACGGTTCACGGAAGTTTTGGGATACTATTTACGGCGACACATTTTACGAGACAAAAGTGCAGTTTTGTCTCTAGTGGGGCCAGATATTTGTCCTGATGCCCAATGGATGAGTGACAAGTGTCACCCATCCAATGGACACCATACTTCATTCATGCATCAAACCCGTTAACCGTGCATCCATTTTCCATTTTTGTTCCAAACCAAAAACCGATCCCATTTCTCCCCAAAACCTTGACCCTATAATCATGGATGAGAGGCAGAGAGTGAGCTGAGGACGGAGTGGATGATGGTGGCCGGCCAGGATGGCGCCGCCGGGGACGGCGGAGGAGGAAAAATTGATCGGGTAATCGGTTTTAACCTTTTTATTCATTTTTTCGATTTTGCTTGTTAGGGGTCGATTTGGATGTTTGGGTTGAAGTAAATAGGTTCCTAGGATTCTTTTAGGAAGGTTTGGATGAAGGTTGGACGTCGGGGAAACCCTGGGAGGTTTCGGGAAAATCGAACCGTGAGGGACTTTTTGGACCGGTCGGGTTTAGGTTGTTTTAGGGTCTCTAATTAATTAGGTTAGGTTCCTAGGACGATTATATGAAGATTAGGATCGATTAGGAGTGGAATCGGTGAAAAACTGGGCTGGAATGAGCTTGGACCGGTTACGCCGGTCCAGTTGCAGGGGTTGGACCGGACCGGCCGGCCCGGACCGGCTGTGCGAGGTTGAAGACGGGTACTGTAGCTGGCGCGTGAAGCCCACGCGCAGCCACTTCAGGCGGCGCGTGCGGGCGCGTGGGGGATATTTTGGGGAAAGTTCCAACATGTGAAATCATCTATTCGATGTAACGAACCTTTTGGGACTGGTTTCGTGTCGATCGGACACCGTCTCGATATGTTTCGGGGCATCAGAAGGTTTAGGTTCGAGTTTAAAAATAGTTAAAAGTTCGGAAAAATTACGGGGCTTTGGTAGGAGGTTAATTAAGTAGTTAGTAACCTTCTATTAAAATTTGGATAGGTTTGGGAGTCCCGGTGATGGTGATCGGCTCGGGGAGCCGTATGGCACGCAAATCGAGGCGGCAGCTCGGACGGTCTGTGAGTGGACCTTGTTTTTTAAATTGGTGCATGCATAAATGTTTATTATATGTTTTATTACATGTTTGATGATGCCATGGGTGCATTTGTATGTGGTTACGTGTAAGCACGTATTTTGAGGTTTCGGTCTTATACGGTGCTTATACGGGTCTGTATCTCTTTATTGGTCTAAATGAAAAGGTTTTGGATTTCTAAAAGGATAAACTCGGGTATGAGACCCATTTGGTTTGGTCTCGGGCATATGACGCTATTTACGACCTTCAGGTGTAAATCGTGGTCGCGACGGGTGCTATGTGCACGGCGATCGACGATACGACGCTCGCCTCCAGATTGGGATGTGTTCCTTCCGGAGAGGTCACGATGCACGATTCGTGGTCGGGCAGCCTGGGGAGGTTCGACTTCGAAGTACTGACGTTTCAGGATAGAGATCGGTGATGAGTGCACCATGATCTTGTGGTGGTCGCGTCGGTTGATTCGTTCACGGCGACATACCAGGATTGAGAGCGGTCCTAGATGGATGGTTGCACGCATCACTATGATCGGAGTCGTGACTGACCCTTAGATATCCGGCACGGTGCCCAGTTGAGTCATATGTTCGGGCACGAGACCTAGTTGTTTTACACTGATGATTTCGGGTCAGGGACCCTAGATGGATTTCCAAGTTCATGACGGTTTATGGGAACCAGCATGAACTCTGGAAAGGTCATTCTGGTTCATGACAGTTTATGGGAACCGGCATGAACCCTTGTTATGGATTTTATGGATCATGACGGTTCAAGGGAACCGGGCATGAACGTTTATGTTATGTATATATATGTATTCATATACATTCCTTTACTTCTATTATCTCCTCCGGGGAGGGTCATTGGCCTGGGTGGACCTCGGAGTAGTCACGGAGCACCGACTGAGTGGAGTCACCCCCCAGTTGGGTTCCTTTCTCTCAGGAAGGCTATGATTACTATTACCCCGGGTACGGTCAGTGGTCTGCGGACATTGATCTTGATTTTGAGAAGACTCGGATTGAGACCTGGGTAGCACGCGCGTAGCTTTCGAAACCGTGACAGGATTGGTTGTGTGAATTATATGTATATATGATGTATGCTATATGATATGATATATGATGTGTGTTTACACAGGTTTTGGGCAGTAGCTCGTATGGTTGGTTTCTTATGATTTGGGCCGAGTCCCTTATGGATTTGGGTAGTGGTCTGTATAGTCATTTTCATTATGTTTCTTTCAATCTTGGTTTTGGGCTTAGTTCCCACATATGGTTTATTTCAGATAAATGGTTTTCGAATGCATGCATGCTTTTTAGTGAAGGGTACAAATATCTTCTTATGCAAATGTTTTTATAAACTCTTGTTTTGTCCACTCACAGTTTTTAATGTTTTGACTGCCCTTCAGGTTGACATCGGATGTGGACTGTAGCAGAGACCGAGATATCACATACCTCCTCCGGATCCTGGCGTACTCTGATAGCCCGGGAGGGCAAAGGTCGAAATTATCCCTTGTCTGACACTCCGTGTCAGACGGGAGCAAGGTCATCCCGCACTAATCCCGGGGGGGATTGGGATGGGTCCTGTCAGCGTGGTATCAGAGGATAGGATTGCTTATCAGAGCGTGGTTGTCTCTATTCGAGCAACCGCGGAGCTCTTGGTGTATTATGCAAGTCGAGGATGTGATATCTCAATGGGCTACAGTTCGTGATCAACCTGATAGTTGGGGTGCCGATACGATAATTAGTAGGATTGGATCGTGGAACGTCTTGGTTCGGCATTCGATGCCGGGGTTGCCATAGTTCTGTCGTGGATGACAGTGTGGGACCCTATAAAGGGATAAACGTATTCTTATAGATTTTGATCGTGAGATGGTAAGTTGGGATCGTCTTCACGATGTCGTAGGATCGTTTCCGACGACTGGTTGGGAATTATGACTATCGATGTTCGGATATTGTTGAGTTAAATGGATTTACTGCTCCTGGCAGTTAGCGGTCGAATTTGTGGAATCCTAGTTGGATTGACGGTATGATTGGATTGACGTCCTTACGATGTCAAGACCGCGGAGTCGGTCAGATTGTTGATTTTACTGCCTTATGCAGTCGGGTTCAGTGGAACTCTAGGTGTAATCGTGGAACCCTACTTTGGGTGTATAGTTCGGAAATGTGAGTTGGCGAGTGGTGTGACTTTGACGACTATTTGGATTTGGGGTTCGTTAGTCGGTCTAGTCATATTAGCTTGTGTTGGGACTGCACTTCGCAGTCGGGATTGTACTTATCGGTTTGACCTAGTTGGTTGTCGTGCTACTTCAGTTGTGATGGATTGTTGGTACAACTAAGGTCATGGGTGACCTGGTAGACGACAGTGGTTGAGTCGAGTTACGACTGGTTAGTGATTGGTTGGGCAAGTTATCAGGGTTGGTACTTGTCGATGGAATCCCGGAGTGGGGATACGAAGTAGTTGGTACGCTCGATTGATTCTGTTGGACGCGAATCTCGATTGTGATGTCTGGTAGTTGGGTCTGCACGAGTCTGTGGCAGATACTACTACAGAGAGAGTACCGAGAGTGGTTGTCGCTGTGGTTGTTGGGAATCGGGGACGTTCAGGGGATGTTTCCTTTTCTCGTATGAGTTGTCAGGATGACTGTACTCATAGTTGTTAGGTACGAGGGAGACTGAGTTTCTCCAATACGAGTTGAGGTACGGGATCGTCGTTCGGTAGGAGCGGAGATCCAGAGTTGTCAGTTTTGCACACGGTGTGCTAACGTCAGTACTGATGCTAGTGAGGATGCTTGTGTGCTGATGCTGACGGGTGATAGTGATGGTGCTAGTACTAGTGCTAGTGCTAGTGCTGGTGTCGGTGCCGGTGATTGCGACGACGATGAGTTACGAATCGGGATATGACTCCATCGAGTTACGTATGTGTTCGGTATCTGTGGTCCCAGAGTGGATCTCAGATAGAGCTAAATTGGTTAGGGGACACGTGGTTGATGTCCAGGTATGTTGTTTCCAATCTTGTTGGAACTTCGGAATCGCGAGAGGTTGCGATTGAGGTTACGAGTGGAATGCGGGTCTTCCGCATTGGTAATGAGTATGTCGAAGTCATTAGGGTGACTTCTCAAGTTCTACAATGGTAGATGACGGTAGATGATGGTTGTGACACCAGTACATTGGTCGTGTATTGGTTGGTGAAACCGGGATTTGTTTTGGGTCATTAAGTGGAGTTGAGTATATCGAAGTCGGGTGACTGAGATTCTCATCTTCTGCATGGTGGCAGACGATGTTGAATTACGTGGCGTGGTGAGTGCAGCGAGATTTGTCTGCATTCACGTAGATTGAGTTTTGGTGTCATCGTGTTGGATCATCCTTGATTCTCCTAGGTGGAATGACAAGAATCGATACGAGGTAATTGGTGAGGACCCACAGTCTCGGCGTGTCTCGTCGCTGACTGATCTGGTTAGATGTGGGAATTGTTTTAGGACTTTGGGTGTCGTTATGGATCTGGATCGTGATCTTGATGATCCAGATAGGTGGAGAGTTTATCACTCTTACTGGGATGTTTGAGTGGAGCATGATGGGACTGAACTTCTTTTTGAGGTAAATCCCATATGGCATACTACTCGCCTGAGTAGTTGTCCGATGAGTAGTTTTCCGACGTAGTCGCATATGGTCAGCCTGGATGTGTTGATATTGGGATTGGCGTCCCTATGAAGTCAATCGAGGGTAATGTATAACTTGTTTGAACAAGTATCCGATAGGTTCGGATATAGTGCGTTTCGTTAGACGAGAACGAGATTTCGAGTTTTGGAACAGATTTCTGGATGAAGATTCAGGATTTGATTTTGGAACTTGAAAGGATTTCTAGATTTGGGTTTGGAATCGGATTCTGGGTGACGATTCAGGATTTGATTCTGGAGCTCGACTGTGGATTTTCTTTTATGGATTTGGGTTCGGAATGGTCATTCCAAATACTAGTCTACGAAATGATGATTTCAGATTCGAATTTGGAAATGGTTATGGATATGAATTCTAGGTCTGGATTCGGGATTTCTTACGAAATTGCGAATTCGGATTTGGAAATAGATGATGGGTTGGAGTTTCGATTTGTCTAGTCTTGGATTGGACAAATGGACTCCATTATAGAAACGTGATTAGCTAAAACCTAGATGGTTGTAGTTTGATTGATGGATAGATGTACGTACCTTGTACGTTGTTCGAGGTACGATATTGGGCAAACTTGTCATGTCTGCTGACGGTATATAGGTTATACCGTGGGTATGTTGGTATACGTATACTCAGGTTGAGTGAGTTGGTGGCTATTGTAATCACGAGCGAGTATAGTGTTAGTTTTTTACTGACGACTGTCAAGTGCTGACAGTTTGTCGGAAGTGTCAATGTGAATCGGTTAGTGAGGTCTGATGACTCCCAGTGGGAGGACGTCAGAATAGATTAGTGATTGAGAAGGGAACCGTCTAGTTGTTCATATCAGCGAAAGGGTAGATTTGACAAGTGGTGTCAATTTGGAGCGTACGACTTCTGTCATTCGACGTGGTCGAATGTAGTCGATACGACGAGAGCATTAGTGGCACGTCTAGCTGCAGACGAGTAAGTATTGTTCCGGTTAGTGGGTGTACTAGCGTACACGTGTTGCGAGGTAGGTCGATTCTACTTTCCACGAGGTGGATGTGGAATCAGGATAGTTGGAATTTCGAGAACGAAACTAATTAAGGAGGGAAGAACGGCTAGAATTAGATCGGTTGGAATTTTGAGGACGAAATTAATTAAGGAGGGAAGGTTGTAACGACCCGTCCCAAATTCCATGATTAGATTAGTGACTAATCACGATTAGTGAGGCTAATCCGTGATTAGTAGAGCGAAATCGGACGAACGAGGCGAAATGACCGTTTTGCCCCTAGTCGTGGCAAAACGTTGACTTTTCATTTGGGCGGTCAAATGGACTTTTACCGATGACCGTGACGTAGTTCGTGATGTCACGAGTTCATAGATAAGTGGCACGTTCAAATCCGACGTTCGAGGAAGAAGTTATGACGTTGGGAAGTTTAGGGGCATTTTGGTAATTTTGGTTAAAAGGGGGCAAATGTTGACTTTTTGACCGGGAGGTTCGATGGCCGAGGGCGAAAGACCGTTACGTAGATGGGGACGATACGAATCCGTAGACAGGCGGCACGTCGAATTCGGACGTTCGACGACGAAGTTACGGTTCACGGAAGTTTTGGGATACTATTCATGGCGACACGTTTTACAAGACAAAAAGTACAGTTTTGTCTCTAGTGGGCCAGATATTTGTCCTGATGCCCAATGGATGAGTGACAAGTGTCACCCATCCAATGGACACCATAATTCATTCATGCATCAAACCCCTTAACCGTGCATCCATTTTCCATTTTTGTTCCAAACCAAAAACCGATCCCATTTCTCCCCAAAACCTTGACCCTATAATCATGGATGAGAGGCAGAGAGTGAGCTGAGGACGGAGTGGATGATGGTGGTCGGCCAGGACGGCGCCACCGGGGACGGCGGAGGAGGAAAAATTGATCGGGTAATCGGTTTTAACCTTTTTATTCATTTTTTCGATTTTGCTTGTTAGGGGTCGATTTGGATGTTTGGGTTGAAGTAAATAGGTTCCTAGGATTGTTTTAGGAAGTTTTGGATGAAGGTTGGACGTCGGGGAAGCCCTGGGAGGTTTCGGGAAAATCGAACCGTGAGGGACTTTTTGGACCAGTCGGGTTTAGGTTGTTTTAGGGTCTCTAATTAATTAGGTTAGGTTCTTAGGACGATTATATGAAGATTAGGATCGATTAGGAGTGGAATCAGTGAAAAACTGGGCTGGAATGAGCTTGGACCGGTTACGCAGGTCCAGTTACAGGGGTTGGACCGGACCGGCCGGCCCGGACCGGCTGTGCGAGGTTGAAGATGGGTACTGTAGCTGGCGCGTGAAACCCACGCGCAGCCACTTCAGGCGGTGCGTGCGGGCGCATGAGGGATATTATGGGGAAGTTCCAACATGTCAAATCATCTATTCGATGTAACGAACCTTTTGGGACTGGTTTCGTGTCGATCGGACACCGTCTCGATATGTTTCGGGGCATTGTAAGGTTTAGGTTCGAGTTTAAAAATAGTTAAAAGTTCGGAAAAATTACGGGGCTTTGGTAAGAGGTTAATTAAGTAGTTAGTAACCTTCTATTAAAATTTGGACAGGTTTGGGAGTCCCGGTGATGGTGATCGGCTCGGGGAGCCGTATGACACGCAAATCGAGGCGGCAGCTCGGACGGTCTGTGAGTGGACCTTGTTTTCTAAATTGGTGCATGCATAAATGTTTATTATATGTTTTATTACATGTTTGATGATGCCATGGGTGCATTTGTATGTGGTTACGTGTAAGCACGTATTTCGAGGTTTCGGCCTTATACGGTGCTTATACGGGTCTGTATCTCTTTATTGGTCTAAATGAAAAGGTTTTGGATTTCTAAAAGGATAAACTCGGGTATGAGACCCATTTGGTTTGGTCTCGGGAATACGACGCTATTTACGACCTTCGGGTCTAAATCGTGGTCGCGACAGGTGCTATGTGCACGGCGATCGACGATACGACGCTCGCCTCCAGATTGGGATGTGTTCCTTCCGAAGAGGTCACGATGCACGATTCGTGGTTGGGCAGCCTGGGGAGGCTCGACTTCGAAGTGCTGACGGTTCAGGATAGCGATCGGTGATGAGTGCACCATGATCTTGTGGTGGTCGCGTCGGTTGATTCGTTCACGGCGACATACCAGGATTGAGAGCGGTCCTAGATGGATGGTTGCACGCATCACTATGATCGGAGTCGTGACTAACCCTTAGATATCCGGCACGGTGCCCAGTTGAGTCATATGTTCGGGCACGAGACCTAGTTGTTTTACACTGATGATTTCGGGTCAGGGACCCTAGATGGATTTCCAAGTTCATGACGGTTTATGGGAACCGACGTGAACTCTGGAAAGGTCATTCTGGTTCATGACGGTTTATGGGAACCGGCATGAACCCTTGTTATGGATTTTATGGATCATGACGGTTCAAGGGAACCGGGCATGAACGTTTATGTTATGTATATATATGTATTCATATACATTCCTTTACTTCTATTATCTCCTCCGTGGAGGGTCGTTGGCCTGGGTGGACCCCGGAGTAGTCACGGAGCACCGACTGAGTGGAGTCACCCCCCAGTTGGGTTCCTTACTCTCAGGAAGGCTATGATTACTATTACCTCGGGTAGGGTCAGTGGTCTGCAGACATTGATCTTGACTTTGAGAAGACTCGGATTGAGACCTGGGTAGCACGCGCGTAGCTTTGGAAATCGTGACAGGATTGGTTGTGTGAATTATATGTATATATGATGTATGCTATATGATATGATATATGATGTGTGTTTACACAGGTTTTGGGCAGTAGCTCGTATGGTTGGTTTCTTATGATTTGGACCGAGTCCCTTATGGATTTGGGTAGTGTCCTGTATAGTCATTTTCATTATGTTTCTTTCAATCTTGGTTTTGGGCTTAGTTCCCACATATGGTTTCTTTCGGATAAATGGTTTTTGAATGCATGCATGCTTTTTAGTGAAGGGTACAAATATCTTCTTATGCAAATGTTTTTATAAACTCTTGTTTTGTCCACTCACAGTTTTTAATGTTTTGACTGCCCTTCAGGTTGACATCGGATGTGGACTGTAGCAGATACCGAGATATCACATACCTCCTCCGGATCCTGACGTACTCTGATAGCCCGGGAGGGCAAAGGTCGAAATTATCCCTTGTCTAACACTCCGTGTCAGACGGGAGCAGGGTCATCCCGCACTAATCTCGGGGGGGATTGGGATGGTGAAACGTACGTTAATTTCATCAGCCACCTCATTGCCGTGGCCGGCGTTGACCTGCCCCCAGACTTCTAACTCTGGCCACAACGGACCATTATGTCGTCGTTCCTCGTGTCGGAAAGCAAGAGGCCGCGAGCCCCCATGGTGGTTGTATTTCTTCTCTTTTCGATTTCTTTTGTTGGCGATCGATCTTCTCTATTCATTTTTAAAAAGAATCAATCGTTTAAAATTGGATATTATATTGGAAATAATGAAATAATTCTTAAAAAAAAACTTACTAAAAATTCAGGGGTCTCAAAATGAGTGCACAACCAATCCCACTCTACCCTACGATCCTCATTAGCCAACTCAGTAGGAGGATTTGCAATCACTTCTGCAGCAGTACTCCAACTCTTGTAATATGTACTCAATTCGCTCTTCCATTCCTTGTACCTGCATTGCCAGAGGTCAGTGAGGTACATATTGACGTCAGGGTCCATCAAGTCGTACTCAAAATTAACCTGCATTAAATAACAAAGCTTTTAAATTAATGAAAATGATGAAGAACATATTGAAAATAAATAAATACTTACCGATAACTGATCCCAACATAGCCTCTTGTAATAAAAGAGCTAAGATTTTTACGAAATTTGAACAAGTTAATATCAAAAGCTACCCCTCTCCTTATGCCTCCGGTGATTTGGCCCTATCCCATTCAAGAGTGCACATTCTGCTATGTAGTTTACAACCTACGAGGCTAAGTTTCGATCAAGGGAAATTTCGGCAGCATCTCCCTACAATTCCCCAAATGCACCACGTAGATATTATAAACAAATATCTAGTAGGATTCGGAGAACATTTAGGGGATACAAACCAAATATCCCATAATCACAACATAGCCTCGTCGAATGTAAACTATACAGCACATAGTTGTGCACTCCCAAACTGTCCGAATAAATGGACAATTCAAGAGTCAGTCAATCAACTCGATTCACTAACTCTCAAACGGGTCTAAGGTTTTTCGTTGAACTTCATTATACGAAGATAATCAACCCGATTAACTTCGTATAAACTTTTGAGAAATATCAACATCTTTCACTCTTTTAGAACTAACTAAAACTAAAAAAAAAAAATTCACAATATATTCACAAATAAAAACATATATTAATTAGCATATCACAAAGTTTAGAAATTTCTATTCCTAATTTTCCAATTCTAGTTTAAAATAAAATTTCTAGAATATTTTCTACTTAATTTCTTAGTTTCCAAAAATATTTTCTAATTTAGAAATTTCCCAAAACTATACCAAATTTATACACAAATATTCCCAAGCTATACACAAATTTTCACAACTTATACAAAAGTTTCCACACCTTATCATGCAAATTTCCTAACATAATTATATATCCAAAATTCTTACCAAAATTAAATTTAGAGGCAAACACACATACCTCTTTACAAGTATTCTTCTAAATCAATAACAGATTTCCTACAAATTAAACATACAAAAAATAATTAGTTTCAAATAAAAAAAAACATCAAAACTACAAAGAATTCTATTTCCTAAAACATATACCTCTAAATGGATTTTGGCATTGGAGAGATACAAAAATAAGAATGAATTGTTATGATGTAATAATGGAGTTAAGAGAGAGAGAGAGAAAGAGAGAGAAAGAGAGAAAACTGAAAAACCAGAGAGAAAAGGGGAAGAAACAGATTGTTTAAGTGACTGAGACTTTGCCCAACAAACATTTGTTCGTCGGGCCACATATAATAATTCGTCGGGCAAAAAGGGGTAGCGATCGCAATCAAGTGGCAACGAACTTTGTCGCCATCATACGTGCTTTGCCCGACAAAAAAATAGAAGTTTGTCGGGCAAAGTTAGCGTGGGAAAGGCTTGTTTGGCGCCACCCATGCCCACTTTCCCGCTATAGCTATAGCGACGAAAGTGGTTGTCGCTTAAAGTTTTGCCCAACGAATACAAACGTTCGTCGGGCAAATATACCTTCAGTGACAAATTTGTTATTCGTCGGGCAAAGTTTTGTCGGGCCAATACTTTTTTCTTGTAGTGAATAGACTATAAGAAACCAAAAGAAAATGAACTGGAACCGTTCTCTTATCATATTTACATTCTTCTTCATTCATTTGTTCTCCTTTCACATCTCAACGAGTCAACGCTATAACTAAATTTTCTGTTAGCTAAAATATTATGCCGACACATCTGGCACGTACACCAAATTAATTAATTGGGTTACACTCTAAAATTAGGTTAATTTAATTATGTACTTTAAATTAAAGGCTTATTACATAAAACGGAAGCCAAGTAATTTCAAAATGCACCTAAAACTATAATTTCCCTCACTTCATTTCCCCATTTCCCCATGTAGAATTTTACTTGCCTCATTTTAACCGCCCAGTAATCTCAAAATCCATCTTTCGCTTATTTTTGTTAAATCTACTTATGTGGCAGTTAGTTAGTAAAATTAATATGGATATTTAAGTCATTTTATACTATTTTTTCCCAAATTATACTATATATTATATAAAAGAAAACTAAAAGTAATTTAAATAAAAAGGAAAAATAAAACAGACATCTAACCTAAATGAAATTTAACAAAAAAACATATCTGTTTATACCCGAAAAAATCCCCTCTAGGCCCAAGTCGCAGCTGACGGGAATTAAAGGTCCAAAGAACGATTTTTGGCCAAAGATCAAGCAGTTCGCATGTGAAAAGGAAGAAGACTTGGGCTGTATTGTCAGGATAGGAAGAAAATATATGCAAAGGGGAAAGTACCCTAACTGAAAAAACGGGAAGGTAGGTTCCGCGTGGGTCCTGATCTAGCAAGTTGAAGAGCTTCCTCGACCGCCTATAAATAGAGAATGACTTTGCTTCTCAAAACAAGCAATCAACCAATCAAAACTTAGCAAATTGATCTCAATCAATTTATGAACTTATGAACACCTCTAACCAAGGTTTCATGGTTTAAAAATAGCTGGCCCTTGTGACAAAAACTGCTTCTTTCGACCTAAGAAATCAAGATGCAGTTTCTCTTCTCACCTATTCGAGGCAGTTATGCAACTGTCTAACCGTTTTTCTGATCGCTCTAGCAATATTGTCATAATGGTTAAGCTTCATCCCCAGTGTAAACCTTCTTTCTGACCATTCGTGTCATAAATGTTGCCTTCATTTTGACTGACCAGTTCATGGACTTTCGGGGAAAGTTCGCAGGAGATCAACCTTCTTCCTGACCACTTGATAACGCCCAAACTACGCATTAAATTAAACACGTAATTCGGGTGTTATGCAATTTAAACCATTTTTGTGTAATTGTAGTATTGGTAAATAGGGATCGTTCTTAACCGGAGAAATTAGGGAACATTAATAATATGTTAGTGAGAAAGAATAATGAATAATCAAAGAATAATGAATTAAATAATTAAATAATAAAGAATTAAAGAATAAATGAATTAAAGAATAAAAAAATTAATGAATTAATGAAATAAAAAATAAAAGAATAAAAGAATAAAAAATTAAATAATAAAAGAATAAAGAATTAGATGGGGGGTTTGAAAGATTGTAATCATATAATAAAGAAAACAAGTAAAAATAATTAAGAACTTAATTCTACTTCTACTTTAATTTTTGTGCAAGTAAACTTTCTTCAAACACATATTTTTACCAACACTCTAACATCATGCTCATATTGAACCAATCACGAAATCCTACCTTAATCATCTCAAATACAAGCATACGTTTTTCAATATTACAAATGCACCGAACAGCGGTTATAAACAATTATAATACGATTCACCTTATGTTATTGATTTCAATGTGTGTCAAACATTTAAATCTCTTCAACCTTATTCTAAGTGCACCGAACAGCGGTCATAAACACTTAGCGTTAAATTGAAGGTTAAGCACTAAAACATATGAAGTAGATGAAATTCAAAAAGTAAAACACATGGAGATTGTATTCACATTTACAAATGTTAGAAAGAAAATACCAACACATATATTGAATTATAAGTAAACCGAAATAATAACAAGAATTTAAGTAAAGGGAAGAAAGTTACACGTTCAGAATTCAAGAACAGCTTGTGATTCCGAAAGTGGATGGAAACAATTGAATGTTATTCATAAGGAACACCGAACAGCGGCTAGAACCTTATGAAGATGGAGGATAAAACATAAGAATGCGGATTTAAATTCTAGAATTATTTCGGAAATACTTGGCCTAGATATTTCTTAAGGAAACCATAAAAATGTGTTTAAGAGATCTCAAAGAAAAATCACAAGAACAAAGTAAAGAAGAAATGAAATTAAAGATTAATATAAATTAAGAACAAGAATTAAAAGAAAGCTAATTAAATAAATAATCTAAAAGAAATTAAAATGGTCCCAAAATAAATCTAAAAAATTGAAAAAGAAAAATTAAGAGAAGAGAGAAACATGAACTAAACTAGGATGAAAAACTACTCAAAATGGGGACCCTTTTACAAGTGAAATGCCTCCCTATTTATAGAGGGAGGCCACAAAGAACTAAAAATAAAATACACAATAAAATATAAAAATAGTACAAAATGAAATGATGAATAATGATGAGTTATGATGAAATTATGTTTGATTTTTGGGATTGATTTGTGCTGGAAAATCAGAGAAATAAGAGAAAGTGGGAGCAGTTTTCTTGCTGGGCTACTGTGCAGTGGGCAGGTGGGTTGCTACTGTTTGTACGGGCTGGGTTTGGCGCAGTAAGTGGTTGGGCTGTGCGGGCAAGTGGGCAGTGACTGCTGCAGCGTACTGGCTGGGCGCAGATAGTTAGGTGGGCTGGCAGATGGATCAGGCGACTGGGTGCGAGAGGGCTGAGCTGGAGAGGCGTGCCGAGTTGGAGACGCGGGCCGAGCTGGAGACTGATGTGGGCTGAAGTTGCGGGCCGAGCAGGAGACGGGCCGTGGACTGCGAGTTGGCGTCTGGGCTTGCTACAGGAGACAGGGCTGGGCGAGCTGCGGGCTGGGCTTGCAAATTTAATTTTTGGGTTTGTTCTTTTATTTATTAATTTGGGCCTGCAAGAATAGAAATAAAAATAAGTAATATATAATTTCATCTAAACTCGTCCATAATTTATTCGTTATAATTCCAATCGAGACGATTCTTTCGCCAAAATGCTTCAAATTACAAAATTTATTTATTTAAATAGAAATATCACAAAATAAATTATTTTATCTAATTATTTATTATTTTAATATTAAAATTCAAGTATAAATGGTATAAAATAAAGCTTATTTGAGGACCTATCAAATACCCCCACACTTAAACTTTGCTAGTCCTTAGCAAATACTAAAATTAAACTACGAATTCAAAACAAGTAAACCCTTAACCATTTGTCTCAATATGGCATCAAAAAATTTCACTTAAAGCAATTAAGCATATAGAATTCAAGAATTAATACATTATAACAAAATGTTTTAACAAGTAAGATAATGAGTAAATATGGTGAAATGGATCTCAACATGAATAAAATAAGTATGAATCAACTCACAAGGATATGCACTCATGAATTCACTCAATTTTGTAAAGATTTGTGTTTGTACTCAAAATATGTGAGAAAAATGCTCACATAATAGAAATGAAGTATTTTTGCAAAATCTCAAACAAACACCTCAATATAAAAACAAAACATATTTGCACAAATGAACCAAAACCATAAGCTTACTCAAGTGGTTAACTCTACTAATCAAAATTTACTATCTTAAGGATCATAAGGTCTTTACGAATGTTGTAATGGAGCTAAATTTAGGGACAAGGAATATATAGGACAAGTGGTGCTCAAAATTCGTTCCAAGACTCAAAAGATTCCCAAAACATAACATAACTTCCCGACCTTAGTTCAATGATATCATGAATTCATCCCTTCGAACATAGGCCAAATTTCATCATGTTGGGCCTCGAATCCATTCTTTGTGTTGGATTTACAAATATAAAGAACTTAACTCAAACATTACATAATCAAACCTTATTACCTTGATAAAAACTCAATACTTTCATTTGTTTTCTTTTTATTTATTTATATATATATCAAGGTAATAACATGTGTCAATAATACAACAAAGTTTGAGTAAGTAAATCCATATACATAAAAATCTTCAAAACATCATCAATTTCTCTTCACACAATCTTTATGTCTTCAACCGAGTCATTGAAACAAGGATGAAAGATGTCTATCCTAAGCTCAAGTGTTTAGATAGTCATGGTGATGAAAGAAAGGCTTAATGTGGGCTCAAATGGGTTAAAACTAAGGGGGGTCGCAACTTGTGCGCACAAAATAGGGAACATGGATGTTTGAATTTGTGGTGTTAACCCTAATGCCTTAATCATATCCAAAATCAGAGTGTTTATTGACTTAAAAGCTTTGAAAATCACATGGAATAAGTTCTAGTACTCTAGAGTTCATTAACATCTATTGCAAGCAGTTATGAGACATATGTATATCAATTTAAACAAAGAACTTATGAATCACTCATCAAAGATGTATATAAGGTTCTAAAGCTCACATAAGGTTCAAATGATTCATACTTATCTTACATGCTCATTTATGTACCAATTTACATGCATTATCTACAAGTTATAACACTTAATCACAAAATATTAACAAACGAATTCAAGTTATAGTGATAATCTTTATAGCCATAACATATTCATTTCCGTTCATTTATATCATTGACAAGTTAAAAGCTAACTTAATACTCGTAAAAACACTAAGTTAAAACAAAAAACTTTAAGAAAGTAATAAACAAATTTTTTTTTGAATAATTTATTTTTTTATTTTTTTTATTTTTTTAAACAATTTTATTGCACAATTAAAATTGTAAACCACTCATCCACACTTAAATTCTACATAGTCCTCAATGTAAGAAAATAAAAAGTAATTGAACATAGAATCAAAGTAAGGAAGAAGATTTACGAAAATAACGCAAGAAAATAATAAATAAACAAAATAAATGAGAGTGAAGGGTAGAAAGATAGCAAATCTGCGTTGATGACTCCTTCACATCCCGGGAATACATTGGGTTGCCTCCCAACAAGTGCTTGAAGTTTAACGTCCATCCAGCCTAGACAGAGATGCACGTTAGTTAGTAATGCAAATTTAAGTTAAAGATGCAAATAAAATTTGTCATGACAAATAATGTAAGTTAAGATATAAATAATGTTTACATGTTGGGGGAAGTCAAAGATATATATAGTTCACATAGCTTCAAAGTTTAGATGAAGACTTATACGTCTGTGCGGCCCAAGTAAATATCTTGGATTAATTCAACTGTTTGGGCAAGTTCAAAGGTGACCATGTTAGAAAGAATAAACACAAGAGGTAGGGCTAATTTCAAGACATCCCGAGGCTTAAACTCCATTGATGTCCCTTTCTTAGACCCAAAACCTGTTATGAGTACCGTCTCTTATCCTAGACATCACCCTCGAAAATTTCTTACTCTAGAGGAATTAAGATAACTCAAGTGTTAACAATCACCGTAGGTGAAAGTTAACAAAAGAGTCTTCGCCGATTAAAGATCCAAATCTAAACTTCGAAGCACAAGTGATCTACATATAGCCGAGACTAATGCATGAATGCACGAATTATTTACAAGTATGTTTTTATGCACAATTTACAAATATAACATGACAATTTACATATGAACAATTTATACAAGTATGAACAATTTATGAATAAAAAGACAAAGATGTACAAATATATCCACAAATAATATACAACTTAAATAAATACATCCACAAATAAAATGAACAAGTAATATACAACTTAGGAACTAGTATAAACAAACAAGTATGTACTAACACTAACATGAAGCTAAAACTAAAGAAAGTTGGAAAGTAAATAAATATATATATTTTTAGAATTTTTTTTTTGGGTAATGAAAAAGGTTTTCCTTAACAAATGTTTTTTTTAAATTAATTCTTTTCGGAATTAATAAATAAATAAATGAATTTTTTTTTACGAATTTTATGTTTTTTTTAATTACAAAAAAAAATAAAAAAAATAAGGAAAAGTGAACATATACAAAATGCACTTATGAACAAGTAAAATGAATGAACATTATGTACAAGTATGAACAAGAATAAAATGACATATATAAGAATTACAAACAAACATAAATGAAAGTCAATTATGAACAAGTATGTATAAGTATAAAATGAACAAGTAAAATAAAAATTAAAATTTACATAAACAATTATAATATGACAAGTAAATATATATATATATATAAATAAACATTTTTGCACAAATATAATAAGAACAAATAAAGTATGAACATTATAAACAAAAATAAATAGAACAAATATAAGAATCAAAATTATAAACAAGCATAAAAATAAAAGTTATGAACAAGTATAAAAGTAATATACAAGTATAATATGAACATGCATAAAGATAAACATTAAGAACAAGTATAATATGTACAAATATAAAAATAAAAATAAACAAATAATGTGAATAAAAATAAGATGGATAAAATATAAACAAGTATAAGAATTATAAACAAGTAACTAAAAGTTACGAATAAATAAAATATGAATCAAAATAAATATAAACAAGTATAATATGCACAATTTATATACATACACCAACATATTAAAAATGATTTTCAATTTCCCCGGAAACGGCGCCAAAAATTGATAATGCCCAAACTACGCATTAAATTAAACACGTAATTCGGGTGTTATGCAATTTAAACCCTTTTTGTGTAATTGTAGTATTGGTAAATAGGGATCGTTCTTAACCGGGGAAATTAGGGAACATTAATAATATGTTAGTGAGAAAGAATAATGAATAATCAAAGAATAATGAATTAAAGAATTAAATAATTAAATAATTAAATAATTAAATAATAAAGAATTAAAGAATAAAAAAATTAATGAATTAATGAAATAAAGAATAAAAGAATAAAAGAATAAAGAATTAAATAATAAAAGAATAAAGAATTAGATAGGGGGTTTGAAAGATTGTAATCATATAATAAAGAAAACAAGTAAAAATAATTAAGAACTTAATTCTACTTCTACTTTAACTTTTGTGCAAGTGAACTTTCTTCAAACACATATTTTTACCAACACTCTAACATCATGCTCATATTGAACCAATCACGAAATCCTACCTTAATCATCTCAAATACAAGCATATGTTTTTCAATATTACAAAATGCATCGAACAGCGGTCATAAACACTTATAATACGATTCACCTTATGTTATTGATTTCAATGTGTGTCAAACATTTAAATCTCTTCAACCCTATTCTAAGTGCACCGAACAGCGGTCATAAACACTTAGCGTTAAATTGAAGGTTAAGCACTAAAACATATGAAGTAGATGAAATTCAAAAAGTAAAACACATGGAGATTGTATTCACATAAATGGAAGAAAGTTACACTTTCGGAATTCAAGAACAGCTTGTGATTCCGAAAGTGGATGGAAACAATTGAATGTTATTCATAAATAACACCGAACAACGGCTAGAACCTTATGAAGATGGAGGATAAAACATAAGAATGCGGATTTAAATTCTAGAATTATTTCGGAAATACTTGGCCTAGATATTTTTTAAAGAAAGCATAAAAATGTATTTAAGAGATCTCAAAGAAAAATCACAAGAACAAAGTAAAGAAGAAATGAAATTAAAGATTAGTATTAATTAAGAACAAGAATTAAAAGAAAGATAATTAAATAAATAATCTAAAAGAAATTAAAATGGTCCCAAAATAAATCTAAAAAATTGAAAAAGAAGAATTAAGAGAAGAGAGAAACATGAACTAAACTAGGATGAAAAACTACTCAAAATTGGGACCCTTTTACAAGTGAAATGCCTCCCTATTTATAGAGGGAGGCCACAAAGAACTAAAAATAAAATACACAATAAAATATAAAAATAGTACTAAAATAGTACAAAATGAAATGATGAATAATGATGAGTTATGATGAAATTAGGTTTGATTTTTGGGATTGATTTGTGTTGGAAAATCAGAGAAATAAGAGAAAGTGGGAGCAGTTTTCTTGCTGGGCTACTGTGCAGTGGGCAGGTGGGCTGCTACAGTTTGTATGGGCTGGGTTTGGCGCAGTAAGTGGTTGGGTTGTGCGGGCAGGTGGGCTGTGACTGCTGCAACGTACGGGCTGGGCGCAGATAGTTAGGTGGGCTGGCGCAGATGGATCAGGCGACTGGGTGCGAGAGGGCTGAGCTGGAGACTCGTGCCGAGCTGGAGACACGGGCCGAGCTGGAGACTGACGTGGGCTGAAGTTGCGGGCCGAGCAGGAGATGGGTCGTTGGCTGAGAGTTGGCGTCTGGGCTTGCTACAGGAGACAGGGTTGGGCGAGCTGCGGGCTGGGCTGCGGAATGTGGGCTTGCAAATTCAATTTTTGGGGTTGTTCTTTTATTTATTAATTTGGGCCTGCAAGAATAGAAATAAAAATAATTAATATATAATTTCATCTAAACTCGTCCATAATTTATTCGTTATAATTCCAATCTTGACAATTCTTTCGCAAAAATGCTCCAAATTACAAACTTTATTTATTTAAATAGAAATATCACAAAATAAATTATTTATCTAATTATTTATTATTTTAATATTAAAAGTCAAGTATAAAGGGTATAAAATAATATAAAATAAAGCTTATTTGAGGACCTATCACCACTTCGATTCATAAGGGTTGATATTATCAACTACTAGTTCACAGAAAGTCATCCCGACTACCGGTTCGCGGATAGTGTCCGGTCACCATTTTTACGGAAAACCATCTCGACTACCGTCCTACGGAAAGTCATCCTGATTTCCAGTTCATGGCTAATCACTGAGGAATTCAAACCTCCCTTTCGACGTCTCGTCGTCGCATTTGAGTGTTTTGTCATCTTATGTCATGATTTCCGACTGATATTATTTTTAGTTGATGATTCCTGAACTTCTTGCTTATTACAAGTTTGAAGCACGACGAGAATAATTTACTTCTTTGCACTTGTAACTTCGGTTTGTTTAAATTCAATTACTTTTATATTCCTGTGTTTGTACTACCGCATTCATTTCAATACGAAAACTAGATTTTTTTAAGTAAGTAATTGGGTTTCAGGACATACCATCCGGACGTGATTTTCGACTTCACAAGTCGGGATACCATCTTTGTGCATTGTTCTGATTACTTTGATTTCGATTCAAGAGAATTTCGGACCACTGATGACAGGACCCGTCCCAAAAGTACTATGATAACCGAGCTTGGTCTTGCTCTCGTCTAACAAGTCAATCGAAGTTTCAAAAACACCCTCAACAATTTTCAGACAAGGGATGACTATATTGATTCCCACTCATACCTCCGCCTCTCCATTAGCCCCGATCTTCATGCCACAGCTTGTAAAATAATTAAAAGTCTGAGTGGACAAAAATAACATCGTATGAAAATACATTTCAAAACGAACTCATTTACCCTCCAGTTATAAAACATCATGCATAGAGTAAAACACATGAACAATTGGCTCCCAAGCAAAATCACATGAAAAGCATTTGGACACAACCATCCACATCAAACCAGTCATAATGACCATCAACAATAGTACTACCCACCAGTACTCAAATATCACCATAATCAAACATCATTACTCACAAGTGCATAGATATCAGCCACAATATCATAACATCACATTAGCACTACGCATAGGAAACAACAATAACCCCGAGCATTAGCCGTCTAGGAACACCCTAGCTTCGGTTACCTAGGAACATAGATACAATCACCCCGTGCTTCAGTCGTCTGGGAAATACCCCTAGCTTCGACGGTTTGGGAACACATATACCCCGAGTATCAGTCATCTAAGAACACCCCTACATTCGGCTTCCTGGGAAACAAATACCCCGAGCATCAGCCATCTGGGAACACCCCTAACTTCAGCTGACTGGGAAACAAATACCCCAAGGATCATCTGTCTGTGAACACCTCTAGCTTCGACCGTTTGGGAACTCATTACAAACACAATGAAAACCGGCGAGCGATTACATCCCAAAACCTTTCAAAACCATTCTTGACTTACATTCTAAGTCAAATACCATTATTAAACTAGGCCTACGCCCAAAACATTAGTTTCAAACAACCTTTGACTTTAAAATAAGTCAAAATCATTTCCAGTAGGGTCTCAAGCCCAAAATACAATTTTCCTTTAAATTCGTAAAATCGTTCAGAAATCGACAATTAAGTCCACCAAAACATCAAGTAATGACCTCAAATCATCATTCAAATCATTGAAATTAAATCATGCAATAAATCACATGAAACATTTAACTATGCATGCATAACAGTTTATAAAAAAAATGTCCACTTACATATCGTCCACGCGGTTCGATCTTGAGCTGTACGCTCCTCCGTATATTCGAAGAATCACCAATCCTGTCAAAAAACACCACTAAAGGTCACTAACATCCCAAATAACCTCACATTACAATCCCCTAATTTTTTTAGTATTTAAATACGTATTAAAAATGTATACATACGCTTTGGATATACAAAACTATATCGAAATGGTGTCTGTATAACTCAAAACCTGCGCCAAAATGTTCGTTATATCAATTACATTAAAAGTCATGTTGACCCTACCTCGAAAATAGTGCTCACATACCCCCACGCGCCTGCTACAGTGTCACCATCTTCACCCGTTTTCCTACAAACGGGTCCTTCGACCTGCGACCTGACCTGCTCCAATTTTGCTCAATTCTGCACCAATTCTCACATTTTATTTATCCAATTGCGTCTAACCAATTCCAATTACAGACCCATGACCTCAAGTTCATGAGTTCTTACCTCCAACTTGACAATCCAAACCATGGATTTCGACCAACTTCCAATCGTTCAATCCATGGCCTCCTGCATCCAATTTAATACCGTTACTTTCTCATCCAACCTCAATTTCACAAACTTAATGTTCAAAATCACAATTCAAAATTATGGGTTCATGAAGGTTTTTCGGGTTTTCTGGGTTTCAAGATTCCTCCTTTCCAATTTCCAGGTTCAACAACCCTCTCTTCTCTTCGTCTTTCTCACTCTTTTCATCTCTCTAACTCTCTGTTTTCCCAGCTGAAGATCAAAGTTTAGCAACCTTTTTCCTTTTCCTTTTGTTCGAACACAACACACGACACAATTCAAGTGCCATTAATCCCAGCCCAAAGATGCCAGGTGTCATTCAATGAGTAAGGCGAGTCACCGGATTTTGATGACTCATCAAAACTACAAAAAGACCAAAATGCCCTCAAGGTCCAAAATGACGAAAAATACCCCTGGCTTTTCTAGACCCATCATAATTTCATCCAGACTCCAATTTCGGCGTGATGTTTGTCTATAAACTCAGAATTCTGAGACCTACACAACTACCTTCACAGAAAGTCCAAATAGTATCCTGAGCAAAAAATTAAATTTTGACCACTTAAACGAAGGGTAAAATCGTCATTTCTACACAACTACCAGTTTCTCTACTAGTGGCACGCCTATACTTGAGCGGAGAAAGCCCATTTGCTTAGTGGTCTGCATATTCAGAGATTGACCATAGCATTAGGGCATGCTGCTTTCAGCCCATTCAGCATCTCTACACCCATCATGATAAAAGAGATCCCCACAAGTGATCCACCTCCCTAGCTTCCGCAGAACAGGTTTCGAGCGGAGGCCCAGCTAGGGTTACCTGGAGATATTGGGCTCGTAATACGAGAAAAATATTTTGAGCAGGAACAATATCTACCCTAAGTGAAAATAAAACTCATGCCCCAACAATAGCGATTCAAGAACGGCATGTAGGTCGAGGGGGAGATCGAAGAGCTAGCGTCATATTTAACATGCAAGACAATATCGTCGACGAGCAGAAATTCTTATTAAAGAAAATTATGCACGAATTAGATAATCAACTTGTAGATTGATTCTTAGTTATTTACTTCCACATATATAGATGATAGACTTGATTGTAGCCTATAAAATAGGATCTTGATTGTATCATGGTTAGTATAAATACATAACTGTTTCTCTATGAATAATAAGTCAGAAACATCCAATCTACCCAGAGTTTCTTTATGGTATTAAAGCACTAACCTGGGAAAACACCAAACACCTCGAAAACCTTAGCCACCTACCATGGAAGACGAGAAGCCAAAAAGCATGCCCTTGGGTACCTATGGGACAATCACAATCATCAACTATACCTTTACCAATCAGCCTGGTGCAATCCCTGTGCCACAAGCTTTGGTCGAAGACAACCATAACACATGGAGTTATTCCATGACTAGGGCCTTTTGTGAAGAACACAATTGGACTCATAGATGGTTCAATTGAAATGCTTGATGAAGACAATCCTGAAGAACTGCAACAATGGGGAATCATTACAACAATCTGGTGAAAACTTGGCTGCTGTGTTTGATGCCGAAGGAGATTACTAGTAGCGTTATCAACTGCAACGATGCCAGAAAGATGTGGCTCAATTTGAAAAGTGATTCTCACAAGTTAATGTTCTCTAATTGTTCCATGTTGAGAACAAAATCCATGACTGTGTGCAAGGTAATATGTTAATGGGGTCCTACATTGAAAAACTAAAAAAATTGTGGGATGAACGGGATGCGTTGCACACTCTCCTAACGCGCACCTGCAGAACATTCAAAGAAATGGCTGTCTAAATGAAAGAAATAGAGAAATACAAAATTCCTCATTGTGCTCAATGATCCCTATGCAGGTGTTCGCAGAAACACCTTACTACAAGTGCTGCTACCTGAGTGAAGAAATCTCATTCACTAGTTTTTCGTCATAAAAACAACTGGGGGTTTTAACGGGGAAGATTAGTGCCCAACCAGACGCCGTTTGCTTTGTTGTGAAGAACTCGAGTCACAAATCTGAAAGAGAAAATGTAAAACCCAAATGTTTCAAATGCAAACAACAAACCACTAACCAAGAATTGTTGTACCTATCTTAAGTACGCAGTGGAAGGAAAGGGCACAGTGCTCATTATTACCACAAGAAGAAAGTAGCAAAAGAGAATGGACTTTGTTTGGGAACAACTTCCAAAGGGAATCATGCTACCTCTCATTTGAAAGAAGGGAAGGAAGAAAAGTTTCCTTTCTCATATGATGAGTACAAACAAATACTGAGCAAGTTGAAGAACAAAGCCTCATCTTCCAACCTTATGGGCAATTCTTCAATTCATGATGAATTTCAGCTAAAGCTTTTTCACTCACTTCTAATGAAAAGAGGAATATTGGATCTTTGATAGTGGTTGCACTAATCACATGGTTTGTAGTCTCAATTTTCTTACACATTCCAAACCCATTACTATTCATATTGTTGAATTTCCAACTTCAGTAGCACCAGTGAACCACATTGACAGTGTTGATCTATCTTCTGACCTGACCCTTAGTAACGTCTTATATGTCCTATATTCGATTGAATATAATTTCAATTTGTAAATTGACGTTTTAAGCATCTTGCATTACTATTTTTTTTGAGCAAATTTTGTGTTATTCAGGACCAATTCTTGGAAAAGATGATTGGGATGAGAATTGAACGCGAAGGTCTCTATTATCTTAATCGCTCCAAGAAAGGAACACACAACAATGTCTGAACCTCTAGTCCATCTCTTAGGCATCAACTTCTTGGGCATCCTTCAACAAAGGCTTCTTGGTCATTTCCCTTTTCTACTTTCAAAAAGAAATCTTGTGATCTAGAAAAGTATTTTATTTTCTCATTGGCGAAACAGAGAGACTACCATTTTCTTTAAGTTCCATTTCTAGTGCATCTTGTGTTGATTTAATTCATGTTGACATTTGGGGTGGTTACAAAATTTCTTCTATTTCAGGTATAAGATACTTTCTTACTATTGTTGATGATCACACTAGATGCACATGGATTTTTCTCACGAAACATAAATTTGACACCGGACATATCCTGGTCAAATTCATTAGCGTGGTTGAACTCAATTTAATTTCAAAGCCAGAATTTTTCATACTAACGATGCCCTGAATTCAAACTTGAGATTTTATGCACAAATGGGGGGAGGAAGGGAGCCATTCTTACTTCTACTAACACACCCCAATGCAAAAAATCCATTAAGATGCCAGGATCGAGGCATGCTGGTTGACATCTGGACGATGACACTAATCACCATCACCATGAGTCCCCTAGAGCTAAGAGATAGGACTTGTGTTATTAACTATTATTGCGAGCAATGTAAGTGAACGATCATGTAGAGGCCTGGTCTATGGCCATACAAACATGTACAAGATACTAGCGACTCCTAGAGTAGGTTCTAATATCACTATCTTGAAAAATCCTCGAGGACTAATATGCACAAACTGGCATCCATGAAGCTATCTAAATATGTAAATGCAGCAAATAACTCAACCATTCATACACGAGAGATATGTTGTCAAGTGATAGGTCTTCAAATAAGCATTATTTTATATTATTTTATACCCTTTATACTTGACTTTTATTATTAAAATATTAAATAAATAGATAAAATAATTTATTTTGTGTTATTTTTGTTTAAATAAATAGAGTTTGTAATTTGGAGTATTTTGGCGAAAGAATCGTCTCGATCGGAATTATAACGAAGAAATTATGGACGAATTTCGGTGAAATATTACTAAATTAATTAATTTGTGCAGCCCAAACCCAATAAAATGCAGCCCAGCCCAACAGAAAAAAGAAAAAGAAAAAAAGCCCGCAGCCTAGGCCCAGTTCGCAAGCCCAGGCCCGCATCCAAGCCGTGCGGCCCAGTCCACTTCAGCGCGTCAGCCCGTTCAGCCCAGAATCCCGTTCGGCGCGAGTGTCCCGAGCTCCTGCTCCTTCATTCGGCGCGCGTGTCCAGAGCCATGGTTCCTCTCTTCAGCGCAGCCCCGCCGAGTCCCTTATCTTCCATTCAGCATGCTGCTGTCGAAATTCCAGTCCATCTTTCAGCAGCTTGCTGCCGAATTTCCTGCCCTCTTTTCCAGCAAACTTCCACTCAATTTCCAGCCACTTTCCTTCCACTTTCCAACCCAATTTTGCAACTTTACAACTCAAACCACTTCTAAACATCATCACTAATCTTTTTTACTCATCATTCCATTATTTAGCATTTTTTATTGTATTTTTTAATGTATTTTTGATAGCTTTTTTCACCTATAAATAGGGTTTCAATTCTTGTAATTGAGGAGTCCCCCATTAGTTTCATTCTTCCATTTCTTTCATTTTCTTAGTTCTTAGTTCTTGGTTTAGTTCTTTTGTTTCTCTCTTTTGAGAGACATTTTTGGGGACCATTTTAACTTCTTGTAGATTTTCTTATTAAGTAGTTTCCTTTTACAAGAAGTTAAAATGGTCCCCAAAAATGTCTCTCAAAAGAGAGAAACAAAAGAACTAAACCAAGAACTAAGAACTAAGAAAATGAAAGAAATGGAAGAATGAAACTAATGGGGGACTCCTCAATTACAAGAATTGAAACCCTATTTATAGGTGAAAAAAGCTATCAAAAATACATAAAAAAATACAATAAAAAATGTTAAATAATGGAATGATGAGTAATAAAGATTAGTGATGATGTTTAGAAGTGGTTTGAGTTGTAAAGTTGCAAAATTGGGTTGGAAAGTGGAAGGAAAGTGGCTAGAAATTGAGTGGAAGTTTGCTGGAAAAGATGGCAGAAAATTCGGCAGCAAGCTGCTGAAAGATGGACTGGAATTTCGGCAGCAGCCTGCTGAATGGAAGATAAGGGACTCGGGGGGGCGGCGCTGAAGAGAGGAACCATGGCTCGGGTCACGCGCACCGAATGGAGGAGCAGGAGCTCGGGACACTCGCGCCGAATGGGATTCTGGGCTGAACGGGCTGACGCGCTGAAGTGGACTGGGGCGCACGGCTTGGACGCGGGCCTGGGCTTGCGAACTGGCCTGGGCTGCGGGCTTTTTTTCTTTTTCTTTTTTCTGTTGGGCTGGGCTGCATTTTATTGGGTTTGGGCTGCACAAATTAATTAATTTAATTAATTTAATTAATTTAGTTAATTTAGTAATATTTCACCGAAATTCGTCCATAATTTCTTCGTTATAATTCCGATCGAGACGATTCTTTCGCCAAAATACTCCAAATCACAAACTTTATTTATTTACACAAAAATAACACAAAATAAATTATTTTATCTATTTATTTAGTATTTTAATAATAAAAGTCAAGTATAAATGGTATAAAATAATATAAAATAATGCTTATTTGAGGACCTATCATCAAGCAATTTTTCAACTAGCATGCATACAGGTACCATAAAGTAAGCAATCATAAAATGCACAAAATAATTATCATAAATTGACCAATCAAGGTATAATTCATCACGATATAATTCATCACGATATAACCAATCAAGCATGCTTCAAAAGTATATCGAAACAATCATCATAAAATGTGAAACTAAAACATCATTATAAAATAAGTTTGAGAAAGGGAATCCACTCACACACTAGTCGGGGAGTCAGATCACCTAAAAATCCAAACTAATACAAGCTCCAAGGTAGTCTAACCCTATCCAACTCAATTGTAAAGGTTACTAATGATCCATATGTCAAATTATAAACAAAATTCACTAGGATTGCCTAAAAAGGGGCTTAAAAGCACTATAAACCAACCAAAACGGGTTAAAAATTGTCCTAACAACTCAAACTTGTGCTCACACGTTTTCGGGAAGGCCAGACAATGGCCTCACGTGTCGCCACACATTGGCCAGAGGTGGAAAACTGCTTCACGTGCCTCTACGCGCAAACCAGAGGTCACCAAACTACTCCACGCACCGACTAGGGGTCAGAAACCTACCTCACATTCCATCACACATCGGCCAGAGGCTTCATGCACTCTCCATGACCTGTCACGCACGACTATGCACCCACGTGCCCACATGTAGAGCTAGCATGCGCAAGAATATACCTTGAAATATTCCATTATGACACCGTTAGTTGAAAAACGGTCCTAACAGTTGACTAATAGCGACTAACCTTTTGACTAACGATGGCTACCCATCACCAGAGCTACATTAGAGACGGCGACTAGACCGCCGCCGTCGTCGGTGTAGGCGATGATAGAATTATGGGGTGGCAGAATTCCCAGTTTCCGACGAAGTCAATCTTCCTCAAATCCTGCCTGTTTTCGACATGGAATTAGTCAGTCCATACCTACTCGACATAAGGATTATGAAAATCATACTTTTAGGCTAAGAATCTACCTACATTTCTCGGAATGGCACTGGGAAGGTCTCAGTTTTGTGACTCTGACCGTTGTTCCCACCGCCGCATCCTACCTACTAACACACCATGATATTAGGTCAAACAAAAGCTCTCAACAACAGGATTACAATGGTCTAAATTACACGGCTCGAGGTTACCTAAAATGAGCAAAATCACGATGGGTTGAAATCAGTTAGTTCTCGGGTCAACGTCGATAGCTTCTACCGTGGGCGTTCTCGTGAGTGTCGATCTTCATTAATGAGCCTACGGTGTTCGCAAGGCTACTACAAGCTCAACACTGGTGGATATGGGGTTCGTCGTGGTCTGGGGTGGCTAAACGGCTCACATTCTTATTGGGAGGTCTCGACTAGGATCACAATCCACCATTGCTCCAGCCTTTGCAAACTATTTGATTGGGGTTTGGTCTGCTGACTTCGAAACCACCAGGCACAACTGTTGAAGGTGGTTTGAGGTTTTAGATTGAGACTTGGAGCCTAACCGTATGGGAGGTGTTCTCGATAGGATGCTTACTAGCATCTTGTCCAACCTTGATGCGGCTACTGAAACGACCCGTCCCGAATATCGGAATTAAATAATTAATTAATTATGGATTTAATATGACTAATCGGATATTAGTTGAGAGAATACGGACGAACGGTGTGAAATGAGCGTTTTGCCCATGGAATCGGGAAAAATGTTGAATTTTGACCCGGGGAGTCAAACATACGAGGACCGATGACCGTTACATAGATAAAGACGACACGAGTTCGTAGACAGGCGACATATCGAAATCGAACATCGAACGGGGAAATTATGGTCACGGGATCGAAATCGAGTTAATTAACGTCTCAGGATTCAAATTAAATATTAATTAAATATGATTGGTTAATTAATTAATGTAGGGCCCTTGGATGAGTGACAAGTGTCACTCATCTCATTGGTCACTTTCCTTAAAATGGGGATCTGGTTTTGATTGGTGGATTTCTATTAAAATATATTGTTTTATTTTCCCTCATCCATCTTTCTTCCCTTCCCGTGCACTCATCTTCTTCATTCTTTAATTTTCTTCCTAAACAAACACACAAACATATACCACCCCACTATCATATCCTTCTATGTGTTCATGTGAGAGGCTAAGGGAATGAGTGATTAAATGAGATTGAGAGACTGAGAACTAGCGTGGGGCTGAGGGATGACCTAAGCCACGGCGGTGGCCACGACGAAGGTAACCCGTAACCCGTCTTAAATACATTTTTGGGAAACCATTTTGTGGCGGTTGTTGATCGAGTTGGATAATCCTAAAGTGTTCCTAGGACTTAGACGAGTGCATTAAGATCGATTCTGAGCAGTTTAGTGGTTGAGGCGGCCGGAAATCCAAACGGTTAGTTTAGGTTCAAAATTCAAAAATGGGGTTTTGGTGCTCGTTGATCAATTCTAACTATTGGAACGTGTTCCTGGTGGTTGTATGGACGTATGGAAATGGATATCAGTGATAGAGGAGGTCGGAGCCGACGACGGAGCACGGTTGCAGATTTTCGTTAGTGTTCACACGTTCACAGGTAAAATCGAAGCCATTTTTCTAGTTTTTGAGCTTATAGATCAATTGGGATTGGATAGACGAACATGTAGGAAGAAATCCCATTGAAAATGGTTGAGATTCGAGGAAGAACGGAACGGGTCAGGTCGTGTGTCACGACGACCCTGTTACAGAACCCGACTGAGGTCAGGGATGACTGATGACATCAGCGATGACGTCATCTTCTTGACGTCATCATGTCAGATCTGACAATGTCAGACTAACATGTCAAGCATGGACCAATGGGGACTTGACACGAGGCATTATCAGGGTTGTTAGTGCTAACATCACGCTGACATCAGCGTTGACTTTTGGGTTGACCAGGTGTGTGGGCCCAGTGTTATTTTAAAGGTTTTGACGATCCGGATCCAATGGTGGTGGTTTCGGGTCGATCAGAGATCGTTAAATTGGTCAAATTGAGGTTTTCACCTTGGGAATCGTGTTTGGGACACGTTGAGTTTTTCGGGAGTTTTGGGTGTACATTCTATAGACTTGTATAGTTGATTAGTAACCTTCAGGTGTGATTTGGACAGGTCTGGATGTTCCGGTGATGGTGATTTAGCCCCAGAAGTCTTATGGCATGCGTATCAAGGTGGCAGTTAGGACGGTCTATGATTGGACATTGGTTTCTAAATATGATGCATGCATAACTATTTATATATTTTTTATACATGTGATTTCTATGATTATGATTGTAGTATTGATGGCTTACGTATTCACGGGTATTTTGAGATTTAAGGCTTTATACTATGCTTATACGTGCTGGTATTTTTATGATGGTTTAATGGAATGGTTTTGGATTTGGAAATATGGATTCAGGCATGAGACCCATTTGATTTATGAACTATCGAACTCGAAATCTATTTGATTTAATGAGATATCGAGCTGGAGGCCCATTTGACTTACAGGATCGGGCTTGAGGCCCAGTTGGTTTATGAAATGGAATTTCGGAATAACTCCCTTGAATTTGGAAATTGGATTTGTGGAAATGGTTTATGAAAGTTATACTTCGGGCACAAGACCCATTTGTGGATTTATGATGGCTTTATGGAAGTCGGGTATAGGCCCAAATGAAAGGTTTTAAAGGGATTTATGAAACGTTTTTCCATATACCATCCTTATGATCTGATATCGCCCTTCTAGGGAGGATCAAGGACCTGGGTGAGCCTGGGGGAGATTCAAATTGAGACCGAGGGGCACGCGTAGCTCTAAACATGACATCTGGGATGTCAGACATTGCCTGCGAGAGGTTATTCTACAGAGCGACTAGACCGTAGAGTACCTCAAGAGCAGGATTGCTATTATTGGATGTTTGGGACGTCAAGCGTCTGGGACACTAGAAATTTGGGATGCTGAGGATTGGTATATAACGGTGTTTGATTGGATTGTGATTTATGGATTTGCTGGATTATCTATTTGGATTTCATATTTATTAGATTTGTGAAATGATATTTCAGTGTTGGTGGTTTTGGGCAGTGGCCCACATGATTGGACTTATGGTTTTGGGCCGAGTTCCCACATACTTGGATTTATGGTTTTGGGCTAATGCCCCAATGATTTATTTAAGTAAATAATTTGATTGCTGGTTTTCGAATGTATGCATAATTTTTCGTGAAGGGCATAAACGTCTTCTTATGAAATGTGTTTTTATTAAACTATTGATTTTTTGTCCACTCACAGCTTTTAATGGTTGTAATGTCCTTCAGGTTGATTGCGGATGCGGACAATAGCAATGATCGAGATATCACACTCCTCTACCGATCCTAGCGTGCTCTGGAAACTCTGAACTGGCTGAGATTTGAGTTATCCCTTGTCTGACACTTCGTGTCAGATGGGAGCATGACACATCCCGCGTTAATCCCGGGGGAGGGGGGGGGGATTGGGATGGGTCATGTCAGCTACAGCCAGTTCTTTCCTCTTTTCTTGTATACGTTTGAATTTTACATCAACTGTAGAGTCAATGGGTTATGTGCAAGTAGTTCGTCTATAGCCATTAGAACAAAAATTACCGAACTTTAGGGTAGAGTGGTATCAAGGGAACTCAGTAGCATATGTAGGAGGATCTTCATCCGACTTCGCTTTCTTTTCGTTTGTGGTCCCTCGGGTTTTTTATGATACTTTGGTGGTTTTAGGGTTAGTACACCAATCTTTTCCAACTGATCATCGATAGGCACTGGTTTGATAATTCCTTCATAGGTCCTAGTATAGGCTGCATGAGAGTAGCACTCGTAGACATACTCCTCTAGGTTGCCATTGCCTCAACTAATGGCACTGTAAGCATATGCACAAGGAATCCCACTAAGTTGATAACTTATGCAAGATCATGTGCAAGCATTCAAGTCAATTGAGAATCTTCTTCCATGGGAATGCATCACCTCAAATATGTTCTGACTACAATGAGTAAGAATCAAGTTTTGACCAATCTTCTTATTAACCTTCATAATCCCTTAGATTCTTTTACCAACTAGATGATCCCCTCAATTACCACATGTGTTTCTTCTCTTAGTCGTGAATGCAGTTAGGTATTGCCTAATCTTATTCACCATAGATATGATAGGCTTAGGCCTAAATGGGAGAATGGCTTTGTTGAAGGCCTCAAACAATTATTCAGTAAAATGTCGCACATCATTTTTGTGCCAAAATGAGTTCTGCACCACTGTTTTGCATCTTTTCCTTTTGTTAATTGTGAGCAGATGCATTGAGGAGTTCCATTTGACTCATCTCTTCATTATACCACGATATAGTAGTGGCCCTAGCAATCTTCTCTAGCTACAGCTAGACAACCAACCTTTTATGTATTCCATTGAGGTTCCCTTTTAGATGCCTCAAGTAATGCCTGTTTTTGTGCATGAGGGAATACTTGGGTCATTTCATTTAACAACCTCTTTTTCTTATTAGTCATTATCACTATACCCTTAGAGTTCTGAATTTGAAGATTCTTCTTCAACAACTCCATAAAACACCGCCAACTTCTAAAGTTTTCAGCTTCACATACGACACAGGCAATGGGAAACATCCTATTGTTTGGATCCACTCATACCGTTGCTAACAATTGTCTAAGGTGAATGCCCTTAATATGGCACGCATGAAGAACAATGAAGGTCTGCAGCCTTTCATCGAACCATCTTTGAAAGCTATAAAACACACATACACTCTCTCAAATTGAGGGAAACCATCAGCTTTCAATACTACCTTGGTTATCATTGTAGAACTAGGATTCGTCTTCTAAACTTGGACACACTATTCACCCAACAACTCATACTGACTTAGGTACTTGCCTTCAAAAACTTGCAGAACACCGACCCTTACCCTAAAACATGTTGCCCTAAATGGTCTTATCCCATGTTCTGCACTCACCAAGTCCTATAATTCCACCCAATCCTAGTTGTTGCTCGCCAGATGCCTTCCATACCTCTAAGTCAACCACTTAACATTAACATGTATGTTCTTAGTCCCTTCACCACAGCTGTGCTCACTCTTCAATTCCTTAATTTGCATAGTCTTGGTGCCTCTTATCAGTGATGCATATACTATAAACTCACATCCACTCCTACTGCAAACCACACTAATTCTGCTTAGTTGATTCCCTTTGAATGTTACTTGCCTTCCAGTATTTACTGAATAAACCCTGATAGCTTCCCTTAAAATGGAAGTTGATTAAAAAATCTGCCCAAGCTCAAACTGCGGATCCTTCATCTCCATTTTAGGAATAAATTCCCTTGTTTTTGGCAGGCGTTTCATCTTCCTTTTTTTTCCGTTCCAAGTCATCATCTGATTCTCCGTTAGTTGTAGCAATCCCAGATAATAATGTAACAACTATTTCTTCAAAGTCATCTTCGACATATGGAGGAGGAGGAACTACGACTTCTTCATTCGTTTGGAATATGTCATCATCATCACTTAGACATTTCCTGCGCATCTTTTTCTCCATAACCATCATTTGCAAAATGCACTTGCTCAGATTGCTCACTATTATCATCAACAATATCATTTTCCTCCACTTTTTGCACTCCATGCTTCTAACTATGCTGGCCACCACTTGATTTCATTCTAGGTTCCCTCAATTTAGGTTCAACATTAGTATCATTTTCCTCCACTTCTTGTACTCTAGGTCTTTGACTACGCATGCAACCACTTGATTCCACTCTCGATCTCTGACTACGTTGCCCATCACTTGATTGCACTGTAGGTTCCCTCAATTCAGGTTCATCTAATTCTACTTCTAACTCTTCATCTTTATCCACCTCTTCACTAGTTTCATCTTTCTCTCGAACTTCATACAATTCATCAACACTATCATCAGCATCATTACTTTCTATTTTAAGACTGGCATAATATGGCACATCTTCTACATCTTCATCTTGAGCTATGTTTGGACCAACCTCTGTGCTTGAACCAGCCTCTATGTTTGGACCAGCCTCTATGCTTAGATTAGCCTCTGTAGTTCTTGGACCAGCCTTTGTGTTTGGGCCTACCTTTCCAGTTCTTGGACCAGCCTTTGTGTTTGGGCCTACCTTTCCAGTGCTTGGACCAGCCTCTAATATATACACTAGGTCTTTGACTACACGGGAAACCACTTGATTTCACTCTCGATCTCTGACTATGCTGGCCATCACTTGATTGCACTATAGATTCCCTCAATTCAGGTTCATCCAATTCTACTTCTATTTCTTCATCTTTATCCATCTCTTCACTAGTTTCATCTTCCTCTCGAACTTCATACAATTCATCAACACTATCATCAACATCACTACTTTCTTCTTTATGACTGGCATAATATGGCATATCTTCTACATCTTCATCTTGAGTTGTGTTTGGACCAACCTCTGTGCTTGAACCAACCACTATGTTTGGACCAGCCTCTATGCTTAGATTAGCCTCTATAGTGCTTAGACCAGCCTTTGTGTTTGGGCCTACCTCTCCAGTGCTTGGACTAGCCTCTAATATATACACTAGATCCTCATCTATAACTTGGTCCACATGATGGGAAGCATACACATGCCCGACCTTCTCAAATGTCCTCGAAGACTTTTTAATGAGTGCCAACAACTGCTGATATGTGGATAACTCGAAAAAATTTCTACTAACTTCATTTTGTATGTAGAAACCCACTATATCCTGAATGTAACCTGACAGGACCCGCCCTGATCCCTTGGGGACCACCGGGGGCAAGGCATGCTCCCATCTGACATGTAACTCAAAATACCACAACTACCCTTACTAGGGTTATATTACCACAAATACCCTTACTAGGGTTCCAAAATACACGCCATTGTTTAAAACAACAGTATTGTCAGACAAGAGACGAGAGCATTATGTTTGTACTAATACAATAATTACAACACCTACTCTGTAGGGTGAACAGAACGCAACGGTACTATTTATACCTAGGCCCTTGAGTCGGTCCCCGTCTCTATATCACCGCATGGAGGGTCAAGAAAACAGTCAAAGTGTGAGTGGACCAAAAATAAATCAGTTATAAACTCATTTGGAAAACATATACAGTCTGACCCTCCGTTTTAGAAACATGCATGCATCCAAGATAAATCGTATAAACACAGTCAAATCATACATACAAATATCTGTACATATACATATATCTATACATACATACATTTGGAGGCAAAAATCAGTGAAACATAATATATATAACCCATCCTCGACAACCCAGATGTCAACCAATATCCGTCACTATTTCTCTACAGTACGTGTACTACTCGGGGTCTCACCTCCGAGTATTCCCCTAGGATCTACGACGTCTAGGGTGGACCTGCCTCGGATCCTAACATGTCCGAGACGATATCATAACTCGCACTCCTGAGCCTAAGCTCCTCATCGGAGTCACCCATCCCAAGCAGTGGATCGTGACAACTCCAAGATCATCGACGTCTGGAGGAGACTAAACCACACATACAGGAGGGTATATATATATATATATATATATATATATAAGTGAGAAAATATGTAATTCAATAATATCATATTTGAAATCCATCTTTTCTAAGATCAAAACAAACCACTGTTTAATTTGGGACTAGGCCCGAAACCTGTCCAGAAATCCATTTCTAAAACTCGTTTCTTGAAAAATACTCATACCGAATCATAGGTCAAATCATTTGAATCAATCTTTCTTTCAAAACTACATTGACCCCAAAAGTTGAGTCAACCGGTTACCAAATGGGCCTCATGCCCGAAAACATCATTTTTCACGTAAATCCATAACAAAGTCCATGACCAATGACTCGAGTATATAAATTCCATGATTCCAAAATATTTAACTTAAATCAATTAAGGAAACATGTAAAACTATTATGCATGCATTTCAGTATAAAACAACAGTCCACTCACAATCAATCCTTGCTGCGCTAACGAACAGCCTAAACCTGTCCTGAAGCTAAACACAGTCTCCGGGCCTATCCAAATACATCCAAAGGTCACTAATTGACCCTACTAGGTCTAACAACAAACCCTAGAACAAAACCGGCCTAGGAAGGCAACCCGAACACGCTTCCTGGGGTATCAAACCTCATTTTAACCTATATAACGGTCTTAGATCGACACGAAACCACCGTTATTGGATTCGTAACATCGATACCATGAAAATGATGCTGGTCCTACCTCAAAACTCGTGCCCCCACGCGCGGGTCAACACTTCTGGTCAAAAGTCAGCGGTCAACTCTATTGACATCAGCATAACGTCATCAGACAATGTCATATTGCCACTTGTCAGGCTCTGACAGGTGCCACGTGTAACGCCCCAGAAATTCGGAAAATGTAATATTGTAAAATAATGAATAAAATGACGTTTTTACCCTTGTGATTCGTATGGTCAATTTGTTGACTTTTTTATTGGAGGGTCGAATGGACGTTGACCGATGACCGTGATGTATTTCGGGACGTCACGAGTTTATAGACAGGTGGCACGTCCAAATCGGACGAACAGGGTGAAAGTTATGACGTTTGGAAGCTCAGGGGCATTATCGTAATTTGGGCGTTATAGGGGAAAAAATTGACTTTTTGTTTGACAATTGATATTCACATGACTCGAAGACCGTTAGGTTCGTCTCGACGCCCCGAGTACAACGACAGGCGGCACGCTTGAAACGGACATCGGGTGACCGAGTTACGGGTCACGGAAGATGAGGGGCAATTTGGTAATTGTCAACTGAGGGGAAATTTGGTCTTTTCGCCACGGGTTACTGTAGCAGTCATGGGGAGACAGTTGCTGCACCGCCGTGATTGGTGGTTTTGCACGATCCAATTGTTTAAACCATAGTGGACTGCACGGTGGGAATTGTTTATTGGATTTGAGGTATTGGAAGCAGCCCATCGTGGCTTGAACAGAGCTCCAGTGCACGGGTGGTTTTAAAAATGGCCGTGGTCTCTGTGTGCGGGAAACATTTTCCAGAGTGATTCAGTTGATTCCCACGGGTTGTCTTCCATTCTGAGGGGTTTAGCTGAGTGTCACTGAGTCTGGGAACTCATTTCGATCACTTGGGTAGTCTGAGAGAGAGTTGAGCGAGTGTTCTGAGACGGGGAAGAAAAAACGCAGAAATGGAGGGAAATTCAAAGGTTGGGTTTTGAGGTGAGTTGAACCAAGCTGAGGGTGGAATTAGTCTTCTGGGATCCTTGCTAACACGACCGTGCAAGAATTGAAGAGGAATGATCAAGGTTTGCTCAGGAACTCAAGTTCCAGTTTCTGGAAAAACACAGTGTTGAGGACGACGACTCCGAGGTAACGGCGGGTTCAATTGACTGTTCCATTTTGTTCGTCTAGGTCCCCTTAAGCTACTGGTGAAGTTAATTTGAAAATGGGGCTAGGTTGGGTGAGTTCCAGAAGTCGACTAGTTCGACTGTTCGTGTCTGGGTTGGATAGTTTTAATGTTAGTCGAGGTTAATCGTTAATACATACCTAAAATTAATGGATTAGAGAAGGTGATAGGATTGAAAACGGGAAGAATTGATTGAGAATTGAGGGCTAACTGGTCGGGTTGAGTCGCGGGTAATAGACCCGTTTATCAGTTTATTCGGGTAAGGAAGAAGGTACTGTAGCTTGGCGTGTGGCCTTCACGCGCAGCCACTTTGGGCGGCGCGTGACGGCGTGACAGGACCCGTCCCAACTGGACGTCAAAAAAAACCGTACCCGGTCCTGCTCCCGTCTGACAAGTCAACTAAAGGTCTGAAACTCCCCTTCAGTGCTTGCCAGACAAGGGATGTTTGCGCGGATTTCTGCTGCTGTCACTGCCTCACGATCAGTCCCGAACGTCGTACCACGGCCTGGAGGGTCACAAAACAGAAATGGTGTGAGTGGACAAAAATGACCTCTTATAAAAACATTTATCAAAATACAATCTTACCCTCCAGTTTTCACAAACTTGCATGCATATCGTAAAACATGAGTGACCGATAAAATCAAAACATATTTTCCCATGGTCCATAAAACTCATGTTCACCAAATCAGTTTATGTTATAAAACAGCAAATCCCGGCTCTCAGGCCAAAACATGTGAAAACATAATCACCTGGCCACAAGGACCAAAAACCCGTACTCAAAACCAGTACATCATCACAATCAATACCAATCAGCATTACTTACCAGGGCACAATAAATATATCAATCCAATCAATCCGCACTACTCACGAGTGCATAAAATATCACCAATCACATCTGCACTACTCACCAGTGCACAATCAATCAAACTGTACTACTCACAAGTGCTGCACTACGCGTAGGCCAATATCCAGTCACTCTCTCGGGAATAAACACCTCTGGGCTCAACCCCCTCGGGCTCAGTCACCTCTGGGCGAACACATCCCCAGGATCAGACACCTCCGAGTGGTACATCCAGGCTCAGTATCTTCCGAGAAGCTGACTACCATAGGATCAACTCCCGATCCTACAATCACATCCCCCAAGCTCCAGTCGTCTGGGTAATCCCCCCCCAAGCACCGACCGTCTGGGAATATCACAATCACAATGAACACCATCCCGGGAATTACATCCCAAAACATTTCAATCAAATCTTGACTTCATACCAAGTCAAGGTCATTCTCAACTGGGTCTCAAGCCCAAAATACTTTTTACACATAAACCGTTAAAATCACATTTAAATCAATCGAATAATCCGGAAATCATCATTGACTCACCAACCAAGTCAAACATCATTTTAGAAATCATTTAGACTCCGGGCCTAGCCCAAAACATCATTTGTACGTACCTCGTAAAACGTGCCCGAAAGGACTGATTAAAATAATCATAAAATCACAAAAATCATTAATTTCATCAAATTCACAAGTGACTCCAAAACCGAGTCAAAATCACTATTCACTTGGGTTATCATGCCCAACATATCATTATCACGCAAATCCTTGCGTTGCAACCTCCGTTGCCATTTTCACACAAATCCACAAAATTGACCCTCGACTCATTCCCGAGTCACCACATCATCTTTCAATCCATGACTCAATAATCCGAGTCCAAACATTATTTTCAATCAACTTCAATCCCGGACTCATAAACCAAGTCCAAACATTATTTTTACCAAATTTCGTAATTTCTCGAAAATCGCCCAAAATAATAATATAATAATCATAAAACCGAGAAATTACCGGATTGAAACACAAATCATGCCCAAGCATATAAAATCATATAATAAGGCATTAGAAATCATATATGCATGCATCACGGTTAGAAAACAAAGTCCACTCACACACACCGTCCAAAACGGTCCGTTTCCGAGCTGCACGTTTTTCCGTAAAATCTGGAAATCACAACTCCTGTCCAAAATCATTATAGAGGGTTACTAACATCTCAAAATATATCATATAATTTTCCCCAATTTTTCCGGGATTTAAATACGTATTTTTAACGTAATACAAAACTTCGGATACGCGGAACATTATCGAAATAATATCCGATTTCACCGAAATCAACGTCAAAATGTTCGTTACACTGAGAGGATCAAAAGTCATGTTGACCTCACCTTGAGACTAGGCCGGACGCGCCCCCACGCGCCGCCGTGAGTGGCTGCGCGTGAAATCCACGCGCCTGCTACAGTGTCACCGTCCCAACCCGTTTGTCTGTAAAACGGGCCATTTAACCCGCGAGGCGACCCGGTTTGTTTTCTGTCAATTCGACATTGATTCCACCAATTGAACATTCAGTCAGTTTCGATTCAAGTCTAATTAGGGTTCTGTGGACTTAATTACAAGCAACATTACCTCTAACCTCACGATCACAGATGATCAATCGAAGAACATCCGTCCACTGTTCATCCTTCGAAAACCATCAAAGCTTCTTGATTTCGTTCAATTGATTCACTAGTAAGCTTCAGTGGACTCAGGTAAGTATTTTCCCCAACTCAATTGCATCAATTCGTGGCTCAAACGCCACGACTCAAACTCGAACATCCGTACACTGTGCATCCATGGAGCTTCATCAATCTCCAGTGTTTCCCTTCAATTGGTGAACCCAGAAGCATCGTGGGATCTTCAGGAACACAATCCCCACATCAATTTCGTCAATCAAAGCCTCAATTCCCTCGACTCAACCTCGAGATTTCTGAAAGTTTCCTCCCTCAGTTCTACGTCAATTCGACCTCAATTCCACTTAGTTCCTTCTACAAAATGGATCGTAGTAATCCCAGAAGACAGAAACTGAACCCAATTTCGATCAACAAGGCTCAATTCATCCAATTTGATTTTTCCTCCCAAAAACCCAATTTCGAATTCCTAGTTTTTAGCCACTCTCAACCTCCCGTGTTTACCCAGTTGAGTTAGTCTCAACAAACACTCGATTTTGCCCTCAAAACCAGTTAGGAATGGCAGCAAACACTCTCCAATTCTGCTGCTCAATGCTCACGGGTAAGAAGAACAAAGAAGGAGAAAATTAAGGAGAAAATGGAGGAAATGATGAAGGATAAATGATGATGTTGTAATGATGGTGTTGTAATGATGGTGTTGGGAGGGAAACATGGACCAGATTTCAGGGGATGGGTGACACTTGTCACTCATCCGAATGTGTACAGTCACCGGGTACTGTTCATATTAAAATATTATTTTAATCCCGGTTCGTTCGGTTAATCGAGTCCGATTCCGTGACCATAACTTCGTCGTCGAACCTCCGATTTCGGCATGCCGCCTGTCGTTGGATTCGTATCGACGAGACCTTCGTAACGGTCCTTGGCCCTCGTCCATCGGACCTCCCGATCAAAAAGTCAACATTTGGCCCCTAATATGCCAAATTACCAAAATACCCCTCAACTTTCGAACATCATAACTTTCACCTCGAATGTCGGAATCGAACGTGCCACCTGTCTATGAACTCGTAACGTCCCGAACTACGTCACAGTCATCGGCCAAAGTCCATTTGACCGCCCGAACTAAAAGTCAACATTTTGCCCACGCTAGGGGCAAAACGGTCATTTTGCACGTTTCGTCCGATTTCACTCAACTAATCCCCGATTAGTCATTCTAAATCATGATTAATTAATATTCAATCCCGATATTCGGGACGGGTCATTACAACCTTCCCTCCTTAAAGAATTTCGTCCCCGAAATTCCAACTACTTGTATTCCACATCCACCTCGTGGAAAACAAATGGGCCTCTCAACACGTGTACACCTGTACACCCACTAGCCAATGCAGAACTCGTCTGCACTCAGACGTCACATCACAGATGCACGTCGTACTGACTACACTCGACCACCCCGAGTGAAAATGAATCACCAGAAATTGGCAATGTCGTCACTAAGCTGACTCCTTCAGCCTGACGGCCCCACGTAGTCACTAATGTGCCCTGACATCCGCTCTCATAGAGAGTCACCAAAACTCACTTGTCAGTCCATGCTAACACCACAAGCCAAACTGTCACCACCAAGCTTTACCACCCTAGTAAAGCGCCAATCAGTAACAAATCAGTGACAACACATCAAACCACCACGTCCGTCAATGTAGCACAAGATCAACAACACGATCTCCCCTCGCAGGGCAAACTCAATCCTGCGACAAATATCAACAGCAGTATCCACAACTGTCACCCCCTCAGCGATCCCAGATGCTGGTAAGGTCACGACAAGGTAACATTTCGCCGCAAAGCAACTTGCGGTCACACTAACCACCAACCCACTCATCCTGAGTATATGCATACCGTCATCACACTCAAACAGACGGTGTAACTGGAACACATTGAACACCAGCATAGCAGTGATCACACAACTCAACACTAGAGTTATACTAGTCAACCATGGCTCAGAGCACCTGCTCAAACAATCACTGCAATCATCAGAATCAATCTGCCCAGTGCATCGTGTTCAATGTCCAGTTCACGTTCACAACCCATCCAATGGTATCAGGATTAAGCCGACTACTAACACGTTCACCAACGTACTATTGTTATAATCCGTATATCGTCACCCGACACCACAAGTCTGCAAAGTATCGTACCCCAAACCATAAACAAGGTACATACATCTATCTATTGACAAGACTACAACCACCTAGGTCATAGCCAAACATGTTCAAATAATGGAGTCCATTTGCCCAAACCAGCAAGAGACAAATCGAAACTCCACCCATCAACTAGTTCCAATTCCAAATTCGAATCCGCAATTTCGTAAGAAATCCCGAATCCGAACCCATACATCACATTTTTAATTCATGTCCAAATCCGAATCCGAAATCATTATTCCGTAAGCTAGCATTTGGAATAATCATTCCGTACCCAAATCCAGTATTCCACTTTCAAGTTCTAAAATCGAATCCTGAATCGTCACCCAGAAATTCGATTCCAAAACCCGAAATCTCGTTCACGTCCACTCGGACACACCAAAACCGAACCTATCGGTTACCCATTTATTATACTCGGTTGACTTCATAAGGAAGCCAATCCAACAACTACACGGTTAAGGTTGACAAAATTCGATCACTTCAGAAACCTACTCACTCGTGTAATATACCACAAAGGGCCCCACTTCGAAAAGAAGTTCAGTCCCGTCATTTACGATTCACATACCGGAGTAAGAGTGACAAACTCTCTACCCAACTGGATCATCAGGATCACGGTCCAGATCCATCACTACGTCAGCTGGCCATGAACATCACGATCCTAGATCGTCATAATGCCCAATGTCCATGACATCACAAACCCGATCCACCTTGGGAAAACCAAGGATGATCCCAAAACAATAACACCAATAGTCATCCCCGGGTCAAGTTTATTCTGGGCCCAACACGCCCATCTACAAACCAAACTGTGAACAAAAACAACCATCCGGACCCACACTAGTCCGACACACCCAAAACACATGATACAATATTACAACACAAATGGACAATACAAACCATTTACAAGGTATCACGAAAACATGTATCAATACGATTATTCCGACCTACGGTCAAGTCGATCGGGGCAGTTCCTTCGTAAATGTCCAAGTTTCCTACAAAAGTGACAAGTGGCAGTGCTGAGGCGACTTGCCCCACCACGCCGTTTACTTATCGACTGGGTTGAAGTTCCACCCGTATGAATGCCCACCGAGGATTGCGACACAAGATTATGAAGGCTAACTCGCTTCGTTGTTTCCTGACTCATCTGTTCAGTATCCTGACGCTCTCGGCGTCGTCCAGAGCCCAAAGATTGTTCTGGCACAGGTAAAATAGTAGCCTCCACTCGGATAGCAGCATCCGATAATTCCCTCAGGGTAGAATACGAGCCAACAGTTACAGCACCTCGTAACTCATTCCTCAATCCCTGCTCAAACCTTCGACACTTATCCTCCTCAGTAGCCACATACAGAGGAGCGAAACTTGATAAGTGCAAAAATTGCTGTTCATAATCGACCACTGACCGATTCCCTTGCTGCAATTGGAGAAACTCAACCTCCTTAGCGTTCCGAAATGAGCGAGGATAAAACTGATCCAAAAATCGCTCTCGGAATGCATCCCATGCCAAGGTACGGGCATCCCAGCCAGTCAACTGTAAACTATGCCACCACCTATAAGCATAGCCATCCAAGAGAAAAGTGGCTAAGGGTACCATGTCCTCCAGGGGACATATCATAACCTCAAAAATCCTCTCCAATCGTGTAAGCCAATCTTCGGCACCATCCGGTCCCGAATCACCACGAAACACAGTGGCTCCCAACCGTCGAGCTCGCTCAATATCTGGGCCTTTACTAACACTACTCTCGCCCCTCCCATCTTCAGACCGTGTACGGGACGCACGACTCGGAGGCATGACGTATCAACAGAAATCAAGAACCAAATGCTCTGATACCAATTTGACAGGACCCGTCCCAACTGGACGTCAAAAAAAACCGTACCCGGTCCTGCTCCCGTCTGACAAGTCAACTAAAGGTCTGAAACTCCCCTTCAGTGCTTGCCAGACAAGGGATGTTTGCGCGGATTTCTGCTGCTGTCACTGCCTCACGATCAGTCCCGAATGTCGTACCACGGCCTGGAGGGTCACAAAACAGAAATGGTGTGAGTGGACAAAAATGACCTCTTATAAAAACATTTATCAAAATACAATCTTACCCTCCAGTTTTCACAAACTTGCATGCATATCGTAAAACATGAGTGACCGATAAAATCAAAACATATTTTCCCATGGTCCATAAAACTCATGTTCACCAAATCAGTTTATGTTATAAAACAGCAAATCCCGGCTCTCAGGCCAAAACATGTGAAAACATAATCACCTGGCCACAAGGACCAAAAACCCGTACTCAAAACCAGTACATCATCACAATCAATACCAATCAGCATTACTTACCAGGGCACAATAAATATATCAATCCAATCAATCCGCACTACTCACGAGTGCATAAAATATCACCAATCACATCTGCACTACTCACCAGTGCACAATCAATCAAACTGTACTACTCACAAGTGCTGCACTACGCGTAGGCCAATATCCAGTCACTCTCTCGGGAATAAACACCTCTGGGCTCAACCCCCTCGGGCTCAGTCACCTCTGGGCGAACACATCCCCAGGATCAGACACCTCCGAGTGGTACATCCAGGCTCAGTATCTTCCGAGAAGCTGACTACCATAGGATCAACTCCCGATCCTACAATCACATCCCCCAAGCTCCAGTCGTCTGGGTAATCCCCCCCCAAGCACCGACCGTCTGGGAATATCACAATCACAATGAACACCATCCCGGGAATTACATCCCAAAACATTTCAATCAAATCTTGACTTCATACCAAGTCAAGGTCATTCTCAACTGGGTCTCAAGCCCAAAATACTTTTTACACATAAACCGTTAAAATCACATTTAAATCAATCGAATAATCCGGAAATCATCATTGACTCACCAACCAAGTCAAACATCATTTTAGAAATCATTTAGACTCCGGGCCTAGCCCAAAACATCATTTGTACGTACCTCGTAAAACGTGCCCGAAAGGACTGATTAAAATAATCATAAAATCACAAAAATCATTAATTTCATCAAATTCACAAGTGACTCCAAAACCGAGTCAAAATCACTATTCACTTGGGTTATCATGCCCAACATATCATTATCACGCAAATCCTTGCGTTGCAACCTCCGTTGCCATTTTCACACAAATCCACAAAATTGACCCTCGACTCATTCCCGAGTCACCACATCATCTTTCAATCCATGACTCAATAATCCGAGTCCAAACATTATTTTCAATCAACTTCAATCCCGGACTCATAAACCAAGTCCAAACATTATTTTTACCAAATTTCGTAATTTCTCGAAAAATCGCCCAAAATAATAATATAATAATCATAAAACCGAGAAATTACCGGATTGAAACACAAATCATGCCCAAGCATATAAAATCATATAATAAGGCATTAGAAATCATATATGCATGCATCACGGTTAGAAAACAAAGTCCACTCACACACACCGTCCAAAACGGTCCGTTTCCGAGCTGCACGTTTTTCCGTAAAATCTGGAAATCACAACTCCTGTCCAAAATCATTATAGAGGGTTACTAACATCTCAAAATATATCATATAATTTTCCCCAATTTTTCCGGGATTTAAATACGTATTTTTAACGTAATACAAAACTTCGGATACGCGGAACATTATCGAAACAATATCCGATTTCACCGAAATCAACGTCAAAATGTTCGTTACACTGAGAGGATCAAAAGTCATGTTGACCTCACCTTGAGACTAGGCCGGACGCGCCCCCACGCGCCGCCGTGAGTGGCTGCGCGTGAAATCCACGCGCCTGCTACAGTGTCACCGTCCCAACCCGTTTGTCTGTAAAACGGGCCATTTAACCCGCGAGGCGACCCGGTTTGTTTTCTGTCAATTCGACATTGATTCCACCAATTGAACATTCAGTCAGTTTCGATTCAAGTCTAATTAGGGTTCTGTGGACTTAATTACAAGCAACATTACCTCTAACCTCACGATCACAGATGATCAATCGAAGAACATCCGTCCACTGTTCATCCTTCGAAAACCATCAAAGCTTCTTGATTTCGTTCAATTGATTCACTAGTAAGCTTCAGTGGACTCAGGTAAGTATTTTCCCCAACTCAATTGCATCAATTCGTGGCTCAAACGCCACGACTCAAACTCGAACATCCGTACACTGTGCATCCATGGAGCTTCATCAATCTCCAGTGTTTCCCTTCAATTGGTGAACCCAGAAGCATCGTGGGATCTTCAGGAACACAATCCCCACATCAATTTCGTCAATCAAAGCCTCAATTCCCTCGACTCAACCTCGAGATTTCTGAAAGTTTCCTCCCTCAGTTCTACGTCAATTCGACCTCAATTCCACTTAGTTCCTTCTACAAAATGGATCGTAGTAATCCCAGAAGACAGAAACTGAACCCAATTTCGATCAACAAGGCTCAATTCATCCAATTTGATTTTTCCTCCCAAAAACCCAATTTCGAATTCCTAGTTTTTAGCCACTCTCAACCTCCCGTGTTTACCCAGTTGAGTTAGTCTCAACAAACACTCGATTTTGCCCTCAAAACCAGTTAGGAATGGCAGCAAACACTCTCCAATTCTGCTGCTCAATGCTCACGGGTAAGAAGAACAAAGAAGGAGAAAATTAAGGAGAAAATGGAGGAAATGATGAAGGATAAATGATGATGTTGTAATGATGGTGTTGTAATGATGGTGTTGGGAGGGAAACATGGACCAGATTTCAGGGGATGGGTGACACTTGTCACTCATCCGAATGTGTACAGTCACCGGGTACTGTTCATATTAAAATATTATTTTAATCCCGGTTCGTTCGGTTAATCGAGTCCGATTCCGTGACCATAACTTCGTCGTCGAACCTCCGATTTCGGCATGCCGCCTGTCGTTGGATTCGTATCGACGAGACCTTCGTAACGGTCCTTGGCCCTCGTCCATCGGACCTCCCGATCAAAAAGTCAACATTTGGCCCCTAATATGCCAAATTACCAAAATACCCCTCAACTTTCGAACATCATAACTTTCACCTCGAATGTCGGAATCGAACGTGCCACCTGTCTATGAACTCGTAACGTCCCGAACTACGTCACAGTCATCGGCCAAAGTCCATTTGACCGCCCGAACTAAAAGTCAACATTTTGCCCACGCTAGGGGCAAAACGGTCATTTTGCACGTTTCGTCCGATTTCACTCAACTAATCCCCGATTAGTCATTCTAAATCATGATTAATTAATATTCAATCCCGATATTCGGGACGGGTCATTACACGGCGCGTGTGAGGCCTTTTCTGATCGGGGTCAACTGAGGTTTTCTTCCTTTTAATGTTTTTAACATTTTACCTTTAGGATTCGAGTTGTTCGGGAGTCGTCCGGGATAATTTCGGGAGTTCGGAAGTTTAGGTCCTTATGGTTTATTTCGTCGAAAAATCCGAAAAATTTAGGGAAAATCATACGAGATATTTGAGGATATTTGTAACCCATCTTGTATGTTTTTACAGGCCCGGACATTTCCGAAGCTACTGAGGAGCGCACGGGGCGCAATTGACGCGTCCTAAAACCGTGAGTGGACTTTTTGATTTCTAAACCGGGCATGTCAGGACCCACCCCGGTTCACCCCGAGACCCGAGGTAAATCCCGCTCCCGTCTGACTCCCCGACACCACACTCAAGTAAAACTCACTCAAACCCAGTCAGACGCAGGAGTACTTAAACAAAAGCTCCCAAAGTTATCATGTACATAGCATAGTAGTAAAATACAAGGAACTAAAAACCGATAAATTACACGCACACGGAATACTTTAAACTCGTCTGGGATCCCTCACGTCACTTCTATGCCCCGGACACTGCCTCGACGTCAAGACCCCACGCTAGCTCCACAACCTGGAGGGCAAGTTAAAACAGAAGATGTGAGTGGACCAAAATAACAGAAAAGTTTCTAAAACCATTTATCAGAAAAAAACCGAGTTTAACCCTCCGTTTTGAAAACTACATGCATAACCACCAGTGGTTAACACAGTTATAAATCAATGTTCACAAAACGTCACAAAACATCATAAGAAACAGAAACACTATAGAACAGTATGGAAAACATGGCATGAGTATCAAAACCCGTAGCATAAATCATAAAACTGAAATCATCATTTCCCGATCAAACCTGCTGGACCTATCCGAGTCTTTAAACTCCCGAGTCTTTAAACTCAATCCAGGCCTTAATCATATCCGAGTCTTTAAACTCCCGAGTCTTTAAACTCAAGGCCTACGGGGGAAATCAATATATCCGAGTCTTTAAACTCCCGAGTCTTTAAACTCAATCCGGGTCTTTAAACCCAATCCGGCCGGTCCCCCGTCACATTTATCCGGGTCTTTAAACCCAATAACCAGATCCAGCAAATCCAATCCCAAAACTATTTGAAAACCATACACCAATCCACATCCAAACCCGAATTCGAAATCACTGGTCTGGTGCCCTTCCAGCATCCAGAACCGTCATTCCGAACCCAAATCCGGAATCCACTTTTCAACTTTAAAACCAAATTCCGTTACCGAAATCCGATTCTAAAACCGAAAACTTTAATCACCAAATCATAGTTCGAAATCCCTTATAAACACTTAAACCACTTATCCACTGACATCCCAAATCCATAACCTCATATTCAGAAATCACACCTTTTTTCTTAAAACGTGCTGAAAACCGAACTTTCTCAAAAACCGTGCAATTATGTAAAATTAACAAGGCATACCCGATAAACATAAAATCATAATTAAAACCATAAAACAATTATAGAAAACAGTTATGCATGCTCGAGTTTAGAGAAAGGGTCCACTCACAGTACTGAGCCCTACTCGCGTCCCGAACGTCCAGTACGTTCCTCGGCTTCCTCGGGAAATCATGATCCTGTTCACAATCACCAAATTATGTCACTAACACGTCTACGACGGTTCACCTAAATTCCTTCAAAATTCCCCGAATCCTAAACGAAATAACCCGGGACCCTAAACTTTCACCCTCGCGGAACTAAACTCAAACGACGTCCGATTGACTCGAAACCAACTCCATTGAACTCACCATAACTCCTAGACCAAAAACCATGTTGACCGTTTTCCCCATCGCCGCCGCACGCGCCCCCACGCGCCGCCCAAAGTGGCTGCGCGTGGCCCTCACGCGCCAGCTACAGTAGCATCATCAACCTCGACTCACTGTGTTGAACCGGCCGCTGCAGGCTGAACCGGCGAGAACTGATCTCCGCCGTCCGGCCATCAATTCAATCTTTCTTTTCTCTCACAGCTGCGTCCAGACCTGCCCTATCTCTTCCCGTACTCCGTTCACCTCGACACGGCCTCTACACCGTCGACTGAAGCTCGAAATCAGACGGCCTACTTCCCCTGTTTTCCTTCCCGGCCACCCAGTTCACCTCCCTTCACGGTGGCTACACCAAACTCTTCCCTGGACCTCTCTATGCCTAACCCAGCTAACCAGAACCGTCGACTCACTCCCCAGCTTCACGACTCGCCGTACGAACCTCACGGCTAAAACAGAGCACACAAGTGCACTCCGTCGTGCCGGCCGCCACTGTGCACCACCCGTCACGACATCACCACCAGGAGGTACCCAAGTCTTCCCTGAGTCACCTAGACCACCCTAGACTCATCGATTCGACCTCTAGACTCACGACTCTCACTTTGAACTTCGACGGGAAAACAGAGTATCGAACACAGGACTTAGGAATTACCTGCAATTGGTCACCGCCGTACTCGCCTCCGCGTTCCCTGGAGTCCCCAGAGCTACCTCAGCCTCCTCTCGAGTTCCCTTGCACCGTACACGGCCACCGCACCACCGCAAGACCTCAGCCTTCTCTGTTTTCTCTGAATTCCCCGTGGCTCCCAACCGCACCACCACACGACTTCCTCACCCCCCAAACTTCTCACCGTCTCTCTTCCACTCTCTGGACACTCACACACACTCACAACTCACCAGCACCCGTGATCAACCTTTCAAACCTCTCAATTCCTTCCCTCTGTTTCTCTCTGTGTCGAGGAACACACACGAGCACACACGGTTGCACCCCAAATAATGGAACCGTGTACACACCAGAGAACCCCCCAGAACCCACTACACACTTGCCACATGTCACCATCCCCCACTCTCTCTCACCAACTGGCTCCATCCCAGCCGTCCATTTCTTTCTTTCTGCACAAATCCCAATGTGCAGAAAGACCAACTTACCCTTCTTTTAATTCCTTTTTACGATTTTGCCACTAACTTCCTAGACCCATATCTCTCGCCTCGTAAGTCCGATGAATACGTGCCGCCTGTCATCGAACTCAGGACGACGAAATCTATCTAACCATGCTAGGTCAACCTACCAAAACTCAATTATTCAAAAAGTCAACTTTTCCCCCTAATTTACCCAACTTACGGTTAAGCCCTCAACCTTCCGAACATCACAACTTCCTCCTCGGATGTCGGAATCGAACGTACCACATGTCTACGGGTTCATGATGTCCTAAACTACGTCCTGGTCACTGGTCAATCCCCAATTGACCTCCCGAAATAAAAGTCAACATTTCGGCCCGACCCAAGGGCAAAATCGTCATTCTAGGTTCCCGGACCCCTCGGGACCACCTAACCCTTGATTACCCTCACTAATCACACCTTAATCGCTCTAGTAATCCCGATTCTCGGGACGGGTTGTTACAGGGCATGCATGACTATTTTACTTATTTATCTTATGGTTTTACATATGATTTTATGATGGTGATATGATATTTCGGTTTTACGTGTTTTCACGCTTTTCGAGATATTTATCATATTTCACGCATTTCGAGGTTACGATTTTTCGCTTATGCATGAATGATGTTTTGATGAAGTATCTGGATATGATTATGCATGTTACGGATTTATGATGTTTTGATTATAATCGTGAAGTGATTTCGGAAATTGCATGTTTTGGAATTTGCATGTGAATTCGAACATAAGTCCTAATATGGCGAGATATGATTTCGGAATGATGTCGAAAAACGGCTTATGATGAATCCTGGTTTATTGTGGTTAAAAACGGTTTTGGATTTAAAGACCCGGTTGATTGTTGGATCTGGTTTTGGGTTTAAAGACCCGGTTTATTGGTGACGGGGGCGGGCCCAAAAATTGGGTTTAAAGACCCGGATTGAGTTTAAAGACTCGTGAGTTTAAAGACTCGGTTATTGTGATACCCCCGAGGCCTATTGATCATATTTTGAGTTTAAAGACTCGTTGATATCCCGGGAAGGCCTGATATTGAGTTTAAAGACTCGGATGGATCCAACGGTTTAATTGCGAATATTGATACACTTTTTACTTGGTTTGCGTAAACGATGTTGCAAATGACAAATTCTGGATTTTGGTAATATTATATTATTTTACACGAGTTGTGATGGTTTTTCTGTAACGTTTTACATGGGTTTAGGAGAAAGAGTTTTTCAAATGTTAATACGCGGTTTTCTTGAATATCTGGTTATGCATGCGTGTTATAAAACTGGAGGGCGAACCCCGATTTCATTAAATTGTTTTCTGTAAACCTTTGTTTCGGTCCACTCACACTTTGTTGTTTTAACTACCCTCCAGGTCGTGGTACAAGTTCGGGGGCTAGCGCTGAGGTAGAGGCAGAGGCATAAAGTTTTCCGTTGCGGAGTAGTTAGTTCACAGAGTAGGATTTGTTCTTTAACCTGTTTTGTAATATTATGCTCTGTGAAACTGTGGACTTGACGTCCAGTCGGATGTATTTGTTTAATCTCCCTGGTCTGACAATGGGTGTGATGTAATATTATTTGGTTTTTCGGTCTTTTGGATTCGATTGTCAGACGGGAGCAGGATGCTCCCCGATTATCGAGGCGATAATCGGGGTGGGTCCTGTCAATTGGTATCAGAGCCTAGGTTTACGATTCGTGTCTGGCACCCGGTTGTGCCTTGATTATTGTACTAACTTATGCCTCTTTCAGAAGAAGGACGATCGGCCATGCCTCCGCGACGCGAACCCCCTCCACGACCTGATGGTGATGCCGAGAGTGCTTCGATCGAGCGAGCCCAGCGTCTTGGGGCTACGGTGTTTAGTGGTGGAGCGGATCCCGAGGATGCTCACCATTGGATTTCTCGGTTCGAGCGGATTTTTGCTGTGATGCACTGTCCTCCTGAGGAGCGAGTTGTATTGACTACCTTTTTGCTTGATGGATCTTCTTATGAGTGGTGGTATACTCTGGAGTTCTCGGGTTGGGATTCCCGTACAGTGACTTGGGAGACCTTTCGTGAACGGTTTCTGGATCAGTATTATCCCCGTTCATTCCGTGATGCTAGGGAGACCGAGTTTCTGCAGCTCCAACAGGGGAGCGTGTCGGTAGCTGAGTATGAGCAGAAGTTTCAGATGCTAGCCCGTTTTGCTCCTACCTTTGTATCTACTGAGGCTGAGAAATGTCGTAGGTTTGAGCTTGGCCTGCGGGGTGAGATACGGGCCATTGTGACGGCTGGAGCTTTTACCACCCTCAGGGAGTTATCTGATGCCGCAGTGCGGGTTGAGGCCAGTCTCCCGACACGTTCACAGTACTCTGGTGGTGGACAACGTCGAGAGCGTTCATATCCTGGATCGTATGGTCAGAGAGCCCCAAAGAAAGGACGTTATGGTGGAGCCTTATCTGCAGGCAATGATCGTTATGGCAGGCCTGTTAACTATCAGAGTCCCGGATTCCGAGCGCCTAGGGCGCAGACTGCTCCGCAGGCGAGCGCGACTTCGGTTGCTTCCACAGGACGGCAGTGTGGTGGTTTTGCTCGAGATGCTTCCAGTGTTATCTGTTTCTTCTGTGGCGAGCGGGGCCACTATCGGAGGAAGTGTCCATCTTTGCCATAGGGTGGTGGCGCAGGTCGGGGTGGAGCAGAGCAGGGACGGAGCGCAGCTGCAGTTTCTGGGACTGGGAGTACTAGAGGAGGTGGTGCTAGAGTGGCTAATGGACAGAGGGGCCGGGGCCGTGGGCGAGCAGCTGGACCACAGGCCCAAGTTTTTGCTGTTACGCAGCAGGAGGCCAGGGCAGCACCTGGTGTTGTGAGAGGTACACTCACGATCTTTGGGCATGATGTTTGTGCTTTAATTGATCCCGGAGCTACTCATTCATTTATATCACGAGACTGTGAGTTGTTGGCGGGTAGAGAGGTGTCTGCTTTGGACTGTGACTTGGGTGTGAGTACACCCACAGGAGATGTATTTGTGGTGAACCAAGTGTTGCGGGAGTGTCCTGTAATGGTAGGTGACGTTGGACTGGTAGCAGATTTGATACTCTTGGACTTGCATGACTTTGATGTCATTTTGGGAATGGATTGGTTGACGCTCCATCATGCTTCTATCGAATGTGTCGATAAGAAGGTTACTTTTCGGAGCCCGGGGTTACCGGAAACCACCTTTCAGGGAATATAACGAGCAACTCCTGTCGGAGTGATTTCAGCCCTGAAGGCAAGTAAGTTGTTGAGGAAAGGGTGCCAGGGATACTTAGCACAAGTGATGGATGCACGAGCTGCACCATTGAGGGTGGAGGATATACCGATAGTACGAGAGTTCCCGGATGTCTTTCCGGAGGATCTACCGGGTTTGCCACCTCATCGAGATGTCGAGTTCACCATTGATCTGGTTCCAGGTACGCAACCTATCTCTCAGACTCCGTATCGTATGGCGCCAGCTGAGTTGAAAGAACTGAAAGCGCAGTTACAAGAATTACTTGAGATGGGATTTATTCGACCGAGTGTATCCCCCTGGGGAGCCCCGGTGTTGTTTGTGAGGAAAAAGGATGGGAGTTTGAGACTCTGCATCGATTACAGGCAACTGAATAAAGTAACAGTCAGGAAAAAATACCCGTTGCCTCAGATCGATGATTTGTTCGATCAGCTGCGAGGAGCGTAGTACTTCTCCAAAATTGATTTTCGTTCTGTTTATCATCAGTTGCGGGTTAAGGATGAGGATGTACCCAAGACAGCCTTTAGGACCCGATATGGTCATTATGAGTTCCTTGTGATGCCGTTTGGTTTGACCAACGCACCCGCAGCGTTTATGGATTTGATGAACCGAGTGTTGCAGCCATACTTGGATCACTTTGTCATCGTGTTCATTGACGATATCCTAGTCTACTCGAGGAGTGCGGAAGCGCACGAGGAGCACTTAAGGATGGTGCTAGGTACCTTGAGGGAAAACCAGTTGTATGCGAAGCTCAGCAAGTGTCAGTTTTGGTTGACGAGCGTGAGTTTCTTGGGGCATGTGATCTCAACTGACGGGATCAATGTGGATTCTCAGAAAATTGAGGCAGTGGTGAAGTGGGAACAACCGAGGACCGTCACTGAAGTCAGAAGTTTCTTGGGTTTGGCTGGTTACTACAGGAGGTTTGTAGAGGGTTCCTCTACCATTGCTGCCCCGTTGACGCGACTGACGAGGAAGGGAGTCAAGTTTGTTTGGGATGACGATTGTGAGAGCAGTTTTCGGGAGTTAAAGGAAAGGTTGACATCTGCTCCTATACTGACCCTTCCTGACGACAGTGGGGAATTTGAGGTGTACAGTGATGCATCCTTACAGGGATTGGGATGTGTACTAATGCAGCATGGGAAAGTGATTGCCTATGCTTCGCGCCAGTTGAAGCCGCATGAGCGCAATTATCCTACGCACGACTTGGAGTTAGCTGCTGTTGTGCATGCGTTAAAAATTTGGAGACATCACTTGTATGGTGCGACTTGCAGAATGTTCACGGATAACAAGAGCCTGAAGTACTTGTTCACTCAGAAGGAGTTAAATGTGAGGCAACGACGGTGGCTAGAGCTAATTAAGGACTATGATTGCACGATTGAGTACCACCCTGGAAAAGCCAATGTGGTGGCTGATGCTCTAAGCCGGAAGTCAACGCATTCTGTAGCACATCTACGGATGGTTCATTTGCCACTTTTGGTTGAACTCCGCAAGACTAGCATTGATTTGGGACTGGATAGCCAAGGTGTCTTACTGGCTAACTTTCACGTGAGACCACTCTTAATCGATCGGATCGTTGAGGCTCAATCTCAATATCCTGTCTCGTGTGTACTTCGGATTGAAGTGGAAGCTGGTGAACGGCTAGATTTCACAGTCAGAGAGGATGGAGCTTTGCTAAAAGAAGGGCGGTTGTGTGTGCCCGACGTTGAGGCATTGGAGAAAGAGATCTTGGACGAGGCTCATAGTTCGGCCTAAGCGATGCATCCTGGTGGGACCAAGATGTATCGTACCTTACGAGAACACTATTGGTGGGCGGGTATGAAACGGAAGATTGCCGAGTTTGTTAGTAGGTGTCTGATTTGCCAGCAAGTGAAGGCTGAGAGACAACGACCTTATGGAGCCTTGCAACCCCTACCTATCCCGGAATGGAAATGGGATCACTTAACGATGGATTTTGTGTTTGGACTTCCTAGGACACCCAGAGGTCACGATGGAGTTTGGGTGATTGTGGACAGGCTTACGAAATCAGCTCATTTCTTGCCGGTGCGAGAGAACTTCAGGATGACACATTTGGCTCAGTTGTTTATCGACGAGATCATCCGGTTGCACGGTACTCCAGAATCAATAGTTTCTGACAGAGACCCGAGGTTTACTTCTCGGTTTTGGCAAAGTCTACAGGAAGCCTTTGGGACGAAACTTCGTTTCAGTACTGCATTTCATCCTCAGACTGACGGCCAGTCTGAGCGAACCATCCAGATATTGGAGGATATGATGCGAGCTTGCGTTTTGCAATTTCAGGACATTTGGGAATCACATCTAGCCTTGATGGAATTTTCCTACAATAACAGCTATCAGGCGAGCATTGGGATGGCTCCGTACGAAGCCTTGTACGGACGGCAGTGTAGAACCCCGTTGTGTTGGACGGATGTGGGTGAAAGGAAACTGACTAAATCCGAATTGGTGGAATTGGCAACCGAAAAGGTCAAACTCATCAGGGATCGGCTCAAGGCAGCCCAAGACAGACAAAAGAGCTATGTGGACCATCGGATTCGAGATCTTGAGTTTGCGGTCGGAGATCGGCTATTTCTGAAACTGTCCCCTTGGAAGGGTGTAATGAGATTTGGCAGGCGAGGAAAGTTGAGCCCTCGTTACATCGGACCTTATGAGATCACAGAGAGGATTGGCCCGGTGGCCTACAGGTTAGCACTACTGCCAGAGCTTTCGAAGGTCCACGATGTTTTCCACGTGTCGTTGTTGCAGAAATACGTGTTCGATGCATCTCATGTACTGGAGGAACAACCCATTGAACTCCGAGAGGATTTGAGTTTCGAAGAACAGCCGGTGCAGATTTTAGACCGAAAGGATAAAGTATTACGTCGAAAGACCGTTCCTCTGGTAAAGATTCTCTGGAGAAACCAGAATGTGGAGGAAGCCACATGGGAACCCGAGGCGCAGATGCGAGAACAGTTCCCCTATCTGTTTCCTTGAAATTTCGGGACGAAATTTCTTAAGGGGGGGAGATTGTAACGCCCCGGAAATTCGGAAAATGTAATATTGTAAAATAATGAATAAAATGACGTTTTTACCCTTGTGATTCGTATGGTCAATTTGTTGACTTTTTGATTGGAGGGTAGAACGGACGTTGACCGATGACCGTGACGTAGTTCGGGACGTCACGAGTTCATAGACATGTGGCACGTCCAAATCGGACGAACAGGGTGAAAGTTATGACGTTCGGAAGCTCAGGGGCATTATCGTAATTTGGACGTTATAGGGGAAAAATTGACTTTTTGTTTGACAATTGATATTCACTTGACTCGAAGACCGTTAGGTTCGTCTCGACGCCCCGAGTACAACGACAGGCGGCACGCTTGAAACAGACATCGGGTGACCGAGTTACGGGTCATGGAAGATAAGGGGCAATTTGGTAATTGTCAACTGAGGGGCAATTTGGTCTTTTCACCACGGGTTACTGTAGCAGCCGTGGGGAGACAGTTGCTGCACCGCCGTGTGTGGTGGTTTTGCACGATCCAATTGTTTAAACCATAGTGGACTGAACGGTGGGAATTTTTTATGGGATTTGAGGTATTGGAAGTAGCCCATCGTGGCTTGAACAGAGCTCCAGTGCACGGGTGGTTTTAAAAATGGTCGTGGTCTCTGTGTGCGGGAAAAATTTTCCAGAGTGATTCAGTTGATTCCCACGGTTGTCTTCCATTCTGAGGGGTTTAGCTGAGTGTCATTGAGTCTGGGAACTCATTTCGATCACTTGGGTAGTCTGAGAGAGAGTTGGTCGAGTGTTCTGAGACGGGGAAGAAAAAACGCAGAAATGGAGGGAAATTCAAAGGTTGGGTTTTGAGGTGAGTTGAACCAAGCTGAGGGTGGAATTAGTCTTCTGGGATCCTTGCTAACACGACCGTGCAAGAATTGAAGAGGAATGATCAAGGTTTGCTCAGGAACTCAAGTTCTAGTTTCTGGAAAAACACAGTGTTGAGGACGACGACTCCCAGGTAACGGCGGGTTCAATTGACTGTTCCATTGTGTTCGTCTAGGTCCCCTTAAGCTACTGGTGAAGTTAATTTGAAAATGGGGCTAGGTTGGGTGAGTTCCAGAAGTCGACTAGTTCGACTGTTCGAGTCTGGGTTGGATCGTTTTAATGTTAGTCGAGGTTAATCGTTAATACAGACCTAAAATTAATGGATTAGAGAAGGTGATAGGATTGAAAACGGGAAGAATTGATTGAGAATTGAGGGCTAACTGGTCGGGTTGAGTCGCGGGTAATAGACCCGTTTATCAGTCTATTCGGGTAAGGAAGAAGGTACTGTAGCTTGGCGCGTGGCCTTCACGCGCAGCCACTTTGGGTGGCGCGTGACGGCGCGTGTGAGGCCTTTTCCGATCGCAGTCAACTGAGGTTTTCTTCATTTTAATGTTTTTAACATTTTACCTTTAGGATTCGAGTTGTTCGGGAGTCGTCCGGGATAATTTCGGGAGTTCGGAAGTTTAGGTCCTTAAGGTTTATTTCGTCGAAAAATCCGGAAAATTTAGGAAAAATCATACGAGCTATTTGAGGATATTTGTAACCCATCTTGTACGTTTTTCCAGGCCCGGACATTTCCGAAGCTACTGAGGAGCGCACGGGGCGCGATTGACGCGTCCTAAAACCGTGAGTCGACTTTTTGATTTCTAAACCGGGCATGCATGACTATTTTACTTATTTATCTTATGGTTTTACATATGATTTTATGATGGTGATATGATATTTCGGTTTTATGTTTTTTCACGCTTTTCGAGATATTTATCGTATTTCACGCATTTCGAGGTTACGGTTTTTCGCTTATGCATGAATGATGTTTTGATGAAGTATCTGGATATGATTATGCATGTTACGGATTTATGATGTTTTGATTATAATCGTGAAGTGATTTCGGAAATTGCATGTTTTGGAATTTGCATGTGAATTCGGACATAAGTCCTAATATGGCGAGATATGATTTCGGAATGATGTCGGAAACAGCTTATGATGAATCCTCGTTTATTGTGGTTAAAAACGGTTTTGGATTTAAAGACCCGGTTGATTGTTGGATCTGGTTTTGGGTTTAAAGACCCGGTTTATTGATGACGGGGCGGGCCCGAAAATTGGGTTTAAAGACTCGGATTGAGTTTAAAGACTCGTGAGTTTAAAGACTCGGTTATTGTGATACCCCCGAGGCCTATTGATCATATTTTGAGTTTAAAGACTCGTTGATATCCCGGGAAGGCCTGATATTGAGTTTAAAGACTCGGATGGATCCAACGGTTTAATTGCGAATATTGATACACTTTTTACTTGGTTTGCGTAAACGATGTTGCAAATGACAAATTCTGGATTTTGGTAATATTATATTGTTTTACACGAGTTGTGATGGTTTTTCTGTAACGTTTTACATGGGTTTAGGAGAAAGAGTTTTTCAAATGTTAATACGCAGTTTTCTTGAATATCTGGTTATGCATGCGTGTTATAAAACTGGAGGGCGAACCCCGATTCCATTAAATTGTTTTCTGTAAACCTTTGTTTCGGTCCACTCACACTTTGTTGTTTTAACTACCCTCCAGGTCGTGGTACAAGTTCGGGGGCTAGCGCCGAGGCAGAGGCAGAGGCATAAAGTTTTCCGTTGCGGAGTAGTTAGTTCACAAAGTAGGATTTGTTCTTTAACCTGTTTTGTAATATTATACTCTGTGAAACTGGGGACTTGACGTCCAGTCGAATGTATTTGTTTAATCTCCCTGGTCTGACAATGGGTGTGATGTAATATTATTTGGTTTTTCGGTCTTTTGGATTCGATTGTCAGACGGGAGCAGGATGCTCCCCGATTATCGAGGCGATAATCGGGGTGGGTCTTGTCACCACGTGTCAGCAACACACTGGTCCACGTCACTGACATGTTAATAACACGTGGCAACCTCTAATTAGGCCATGTCACTGACATGTTAGTGCTGATTGTGCACTGACATGTGACACTGTCATGTTGTAAGTGGTCCACGTTCTCTGACAGCCGAACAGGTGATGACGTCAGCAGATGATGTCATCACCCCTAACCTCTCGATGGGTCTGTGTTTGGATCGCCCAAAACCGCGAACCTGACCCGGCTGTAACTCGCTCAAAACTGACCCATTTTCAAAACCGTTACTTCCTACTGGATCGTCTGGGTGTCTAGGTTGGATCTATGGGTTCAAAAACATCTAAAACACTGTAAATTTACACCTTAATTCAAGCAACAAGGGAGGTTGGTTTTCTAATCTGTTTCCCGTCAATCACGGTGCCGTCAAGCCTAGTTCTGGTCTCCAATATGCACGTACTAACCTCAGAAATCATTCTGGGCCCTTAGATCCACTTAACCAGGCTTAAAACCTAAATCCAAACTTTGACCCAACCTTGAGAGTTTCATGTTTACCTATGGTTGTCCTCTCCACTGTGCGCCGCCGTTCTCAGTCTTGAGTCACCGTCAACCACACTCTCTGTCACTCACAAGGGTCACAATTAAGGGGTGGGAGTTTAGGGGAGATGGTTGATGGATGTGTGTGTGTGTTTGCAAAAAATGGTACACAGTTTGAATGAACAATTCCAAAAGGAGGACAAATACATGCATCCCAATCTTTTGGGTAGGTGGGCTAGTTAGATGAGTGACACTTGTCACTTATCTGATTGGTCCAAGGAACCAGTTGACCAATCCAATAATGCCACTTGGCCCAAAATCTCGAAAAATGTAATAGTAACCCTCGAACTCTGTGACCCGTAACTTTCGCGTCGTGCGTCCAAATTTGGCATGTCACCTGTCTACGAACTTATGGTGACACGATCTACGTAACGGTCAAGGGTCAACATCCAAATAGTGTCTTGAGTCAAAAGTCAACATTTTGCTCAGACCAGGGGTAAAATGGTCATTTTACAAGAAATTTTCCAATTCTAAAAAATAAAGAAAATCCGGGTCGTTATAGTTCTTGCTTAACTAGTGCATTTAATTCTACTAAGGATGAGTACTCCCAACAACGCCAATCAAACCATTTCAATACCCCCTCCGCATATCTTCACTTCCAAGACTCGTCCCATCTAGCACCATATTGTCCGCTCTCACGTGAAACTTTCTAGTGGGTCACCCATCATGGGATTGAGCCAGCCTCAACTCGCTTAACTTTGGAATTCCAACCGAACTCAAAGCCAATGAGCTTGCAAAAGACCTAGTGCTAGATAGGTGTGTGCCTACACATATAAGACACACCACCATTCCCCTCCCAGGAATGTGGGATCGTTCACCGTTCCCTCTAGGACACGGGTCTTACAATCTTCCTCCCTTAGGGCCCAGCGTCCTCGCTGGTACATTTCCCGGTCGAGGTCTGGCTCTGATACCATTCTGCAAGGACTCGTCCCATCTAGCACCATATTGTCCGTTTTGGGCCTCGCCCTCACGGTTTTGTTTTCGGAAGCTCACGTGCAACTTCCCAATGGGTCACCCATCATGGGATTGCAGCAACCTAAACTCGCTTAACTTTGGAGTTCCAACCGAACTCAAAGCCAGTGAGCACCCAAAAGGTCTAGTGCTAGATAGGTGTGTACCTACACATATAAGGCACATCACCATTCCTCTTGCAGGAATGTGAGATCGTTCACCGTTCCCTCCAAGACATAGGTCTTTACATCCACTCTCCTTCTTTATGTACTATATTTCCATTGAGGTGTAAGGCGATAGAGACAATGTCATCGCAGTCCCCTTTCGCAAGCAATACAATAACAACCATTACTTAATAAGCATAAAGAATCTACATCCAACAGAAACAATGAAATATCACACAACCAAAACCTTAACCCTAACCCTAACCTTACGCCTACAGCCGAAATCCTAAACCTAAAGCCTAAACCTAAAGCATAAACCTAAAGCCCACATCATAGACCCACGCATTATCACAATATCAATTCTAATCCAAAATGCCCATATGAAGTCTCTGTTCCAACCCTAAACCCTTTAATCCAAAATGCCCAATCCGAAATCCTTAGCTCTAATATAAAATGCCCATTCCTTAACCTCGCACACATCATAATAACAACTCACAACTTTCCAAAGTCAACACTCATAGCCTATTATATTCACATCCACCAACAACCAAGAAAATTTAAACAATTTGAAGTGGAAAACATTACACATAGAACACAAACACCAACTAAATAAATTAATCTTTTAATCAAATATGCCCCTTAACTTCCAATTCGAACCTAGATTTCAAAATTTAGAATTTTAAATCCCTAACTTACCATATTAAGGCTGTTGTGCTCCATGCTTTTGAGGGATTGTCATCTTAAACAATCAAACTTGTCTTCCTATCCGATTCACACCCTGGATAGAAATTGACTTGATTGAACTCGCTTTGATTTCTTTTCCTCTTCCCTCTTCTCCATAAACCCTCAAAATTGCATAGCCCTAGAATTTCTTCAATTTACAAAATGGTTTGCCACGTTTTCTGATCCATATCGCTATAGTATGGACCATGAGTGGGCCAACTTATTGCCACATAGGTGCCATATAAGCACAACTGTCACCGTCACTAATATAGGGTAACGATTGGAGCAATGAAGGTATTAAAAGGGGTGTTCTGGTATTACATTGCACCGATTCTGGTTGTGGGAGAAAAGTGAGATTTGATGTCTGGTTAAGTGAGCATTTTGAGTAATAAGCCTATTTAAATCACAAGGGTTTAGATTGGAAGATCAATCAAGCTCATATCTTGAAATTCCTAGACCTTTATGGCTTCTGGGTCTGAATCTACCAAAGGCACCGAGGTTCTGAGGCAGACCCAAGCGGATGAAATTGAATATTTGGGAGAGGAACCACTTGGCCCATTTTGTCGAATGGTGTTCTCACCAGATGGTCATCTATTTGAAGTCGAATGCACGCTAGAATTGTGTACAAGGGTAAAGTTCTCATTGACATCTATGGCACTGACATCATCATTCTCAACGTCGAAAAGAAGTCTACAACTAAGCTCAAATGATAGAACCCATCCCAATCCCCTTGGATTATCGTAGGATGTACCTGCTCCCGTCTGACACCGCGTGTCAGACTAGGGATAAACTCGTCACCCACTCGGGGTTAGCCTGAGTACGCCAGGATCGATGGTGGCATGTAATGTCTCGATCTCTACTACAGCCCGCATCCACGATCAACCTGAAGGGTATTGAAAACCATAAAAGCTGTGAGTGGAAAAAACAACAGTTTATAAAAACAATTTATCGAAATCTCATTTATACCCTTCACATAAAAGAATGCATGCATAATAAAACATCATTTCAAATACTTTCTCGGAAGCAAGACGTATTGCTTCCCAAATCAAATCCAGTGAAAAATACTTCTCAATCGAAGCCATTATTACAGTAGGGTCTCAGTCCGAAACCAAATCATACGGGGTCTCAGCCCAAACCAAAAACACATACAGGGTCTCAGTCCAAATCATAGAAAACAAGTGCGGGGTCTCAGCCCAAGTCAAAAACCATGTAAGATCTCTGCCCACTATCAACATCCTCAGTGTCAGTCACGATTCCAATCCTAGCACATGTGAAAATAGCTCACGACCGCTCACAATCCTAGCATGTTGCCGTGAACAAATCAACCGCCGCGACCGTCTCTAGATCATCGTGAACACATCACCGATCGATCTTAGAGGATAACATCAACACTCCTAAGTCGAGCCTCCCTCGGCCATAGCCTCCAGGGGCTGCTCAAAAACAGGCAATACATCATGACCTCTCCGAAAAGAACACATCCGCAGTCCAGAGTCGAGCGTCATATCACCCGGGACTCTAACCCGAATGTTATCATCGACTTGGACTCTAACCCCATCTTCCAGAACTCTAACCCGTAGTATCACACATAGGATTCATCGAATCCTATCCAATTTATAACTAGGTCTCAGATCCAAAATATAACCCTGGATTCCTCGAATCCTGTCAAATTCACAACTGGGTCTCATGCCTGAAATATCTTTCATAAATCTCTTAACTAGGTCGTAGCCCGACTTATCTCACGTTTGACTATACTCTAAGTCAAACCTCAAATCAACTGGGTCACATGCCCGAAAAATATTTCCAACTCCGAAAACCATTTATCATTTCCAAAACATTTTCAGAATCACCTTTGACTTCAATCAAGTCAAGGTCGTTCAACTGGGACTCGTGCCCAAATCTCGATTTCACGCATTTTCGTGAAATATTTTAAAACCGTAAATCAGTTCCTCGGTTTCACGCCTCTCCGTGAAACCTTCAGAATCACATATAACTCATGCACGTAGTATATTCGGTTGAAGCCCAAACATCATATAAAACCAAAATCTCGAACTACGTGCAATACGACATTTTCTACGAAAATGGCCAAAAAATAATATTTAAAACACATGCACTCATGGCATCTCAAATCATGTTCATAAACACATATAAAACATTTATGTATGCATCATATTCATAAAATAAAGTCCACTCACAAACCATCCAAGATGCGCCTCGAAACGCGTGCTATAAGCCTCTCTGGGCTAATCCAACCTCTCCGGGTCATTCGGACCTGTCCAAAACACATTCAAAAGTTACTACCAACCTGGACAAGTCCTAATTAAGAACCCCCAACATTCCCAGAAAAGTCAACGTGTCTCGGACACGCTTCCCTAGGCTTTAAACCTCAATTTGACCATCCTAACGATCTCCGATCGACTCGAAACCACCACCCTTAGATTCGTATCGCGAAAAATTTAAAGGGTTTTGGTTCTACCTCGAAATACATGCCCACGCGCCCCTACGCGCGGATCAAAGGTACGGTCAATGTTGATCAAAAAGTCAATGCTGACGTCAACAAAGTCAATATTGATGTTAGCAAAGTCAACGCTGACATTAGTAGTCAATGGTTGACATCAGCATGACGTCATCTGACATCAGACATGTGTCAGTCTGACATGTTAGGTCTGACAGGATGACGTCATCTCGTCCCTGTCCTCTATCCGGGTCAACTTGGTTCTCTATAACCGGGTCACGCGACCCGCAGTCCCGACCCGATCCGTTCTTCCATGTTCAGCCACCAAAATCAAACCCGTTGCTTCCTACACGATCGTCTGGATCCCAGGAATCGATCCATCCACTCAAAAACACGAAAAATAGGCTAGAGATTACCTGTCACGACCAAGCTTCAACCTTCTTGCTTGAGCTACCCAGCCGTCTTCAGCCCTGGTTTTCGATCCCCATAGACTCACACAGACCCCAGAAACACCATCTAATCGTTAGAAACCACCAAAAATGTACAAAACTCAAAAATCCAATTTTGAACCACAACGGTTCTTCGGGTTTACCTGGGTTTTCTGGGCTTCTCCACCATCCACGGCGGTCCTGCAGCTTCCCACGACGTCTCTCAGTCCCTCACTCACCCTTGGCCACTCTCTTGGTCTCAAAATAAATCAAATGGGGGAAGGGGAATGATTTTTGCTGCTTTTGGGTTTGGTTGATTTAAAGAGAGAAATGGGGAGATATGCATGAATGATAATGGGATGGACAATGGGTGAGTGACACTTGTCACTCATCCATTGGGCCTGACCAAAATATCTGGGGCCCATTGATAGATATTTTATCAAACACAAAAGATGTACTAGGCAAAAACTCTACGTGTAATAAACTTTGACATCGCACAAGACGTGTAGATAGTATAGATGCAAGGATGAAAATATCGATATCGATGGATATATCACTACTCAAATTTACGGATATTTCGCCCCAAATATCGATATCGATATCGATATCGTTTACGATCAACAAAAATGACGGAAATTCGGTCTAAAAATGGGAAATTTGGGATGAAATTTTATGAAAAACTTAAGTATCTAATGATGGTTATATAGGACTAATAAAAACTATAAAATTACTTTGATATAATAAATCTATGATGAATAATATGATACAATAGGGTTCTGTCGATGACTAATACTATAAAATTTTAAATATAAACATAAATTGAAGTGAATTATTATGATTGAATGTTAATATAATTAAAACATAAAAATAAGCATAATAATGGAGTTTACATTTACATAATAATTTAGAAAATCGGGGAGTTTGTATTTACATAATAATTTATAAAATTGGACATTAATTAGTGAAAATTGGACGTAAAACGAATTCTTATTAATCGTATGCTCATCTCGTATTTTTTTTAAATCCATTAATATTCAAATTAACCATTCAAATAATTTCCTTCAATTCAACATATAATTTTCTATTTTTCTTCAATTCAACATAACTTGTTTCAATTCAAGGGACATATTGACTAAAAAGCCTAATTATTATATTTTATTACAAATTTCTAAATTCTGAACCTATTTAAACCTATCATCAACCAACCAATAGGCAATGCTCCAGATTTCATCACTGACCTTAAACTACAATTAAACTTTGATCCTTCCATTAACCAAAATCCCCCTTCTAAATCATACTCGATGGTTATTAAGAAAAATGATATATACACCCTTTTAATTTTTATTATTATAGAACGATTCACACATGACCAAGTGTCATTACTTTTCCATCAATCTCATCATGCTTTAATAAATTTGAATATGACATATAAATATAAGCGTATTTTAATCGTTAATATATTTAAAACTTTCCGAAGAAATTTGACCAAAAAACAAGCACTGCAAGAATTTGGCCACTACAAAGATTCTTAAATAACGTTAGTCCCCGATAATATTGATCACCATATTATCCACGTATATAAAATAATCTTTTATTGATTAATTAAAGATGATTAGCAAGGGATTGATTTTGATGCATTGGATGAATCATATGGAAGACAAAAATTGAAAAAGATCATTATGGGAAAAAGAAGAGAAAGTTCACTGGTAGCGACCACACCAAATCATCTCTCATGCTCTGCTTTCCCAAAGTTTTCTTCTGCAGCTAGGACCACACAAATATCTTGACCTGCAAATCTCTGGACCATCGGTCTCTAATGTAACCCAAACAAAACAAACCCTTCTCTCATTCCTTATCCTCTCTCCACTTCTCTTTCACTCTCTTTCTCGTTTTCTCTCCTTCTAATTTCTCCCTTCGTTCAATTCGAAGGCTGCAGCCATGTCTTCTGCCACCGCCGTTTTTTTGAACCCATTATCAATCGCCGAAAGTTGCCTACCCTCTGTAGTAGCCCTTTTCGCCCCCAAAAGCCAGTACCCAATTCTTTCACTTCCCTCAAAACCCACCAAGTGGGTCTCTCTCAATCTCAATCTCAATCTCAAGCACAAGTCTTTTTTGCCTCTTCAAGTGGCGCAGACCTCCGACTGGACTCAAGAGGAAGAGCAAGTAGAGGCGGAAGAAGAGGCGGCGGAGGACACGACGGTGGGAGTAGAGGCGGAAGACGATTCTGCAGATGGAGTTGTAGCTGTTGGTGAAGAAGAATACTATCCCGAGCCACCTGAAGAGGCTAAGCTTTATGTGGGCAATTTGCCTTATGATGTTGACAGTGAGAAGCTTGCTAATATCTTCAATGAGGCTGGGATTGTTGAAATTGCCCGGTCCAAAATCGTCGATATCGGCGAATATCGCCGATATTCGCCGATATTGTTCGATATCGACGATTTTGGTGGAAGAAATATGTTCACCCCCTCTGGATCTGCCGGTGGCCGGATTCCGGCGATATTTTCATCAGTGTATAGATGCAAGCAAATGTCGATCCCACGAAGACTTGCTCAATGATATCCAATTCCGTTTAACTCAATTGACTTAAGTGGAGTAATTAAAATGAAAATAGGGGGGGGGGGGGGTTGGGGGGGTTGTTGCATTTTATGAATGAAGTAAATTAACTAATAATAACTAACTACGTAGAGTTAGGGTTTCTATCCACCTTTACCAATTATAATTCCGTTAGATTTCCTTGATTAGATTACTATGCATGTATCTGAATTAAGTGTCTGTGTAGGGGTCCGACTATGGTTCACCCCACACATATTATCTTCTCTTAGATTGCATGTTTAAGCACAATGTGCCCGCCCTTAAACAACTATTACCGATGATGCGTGATAATGAATAAAATATAAAGAAGATTTAATGACACTACACTATCCCTAAAAAAGTGATGTGCAAACCTAAGAAGTCATGAGTTTAGATTACGAATAAGATTCCCCCTCTTAAACGTGATGCTACAAATTGCAGGATGACCACAAACATCGAGGTGATCCGTCAAGTAATTACATCGAAAATTATACACAAATAAGGTAGCTAAGCTTATCAGCATAAATTGAGTTTACGAAGCACAGTAATCCAACAAATCCAGGCATTCATAGCAATCATAATCAAGAGCCATAAATCAAACACGAACTAACATGGCTAGGGCTTCAAGTACCCCTATCCCTAATTACACTACTAAAATATTATTGAATAAAATAAGAACATAATTAAAAGGTGCAAAAATATAAATAAAGCAAGAAATAATAAAAGGACAATGAATAAAAGAGATGAAGGAAAACTCCCTCAAGGTAGACGTGCTGAATTTGAAGATGCTTGAATTATAAAGAGTGCTTGAATTAAATTTCAAAACTCTAAACTAAGAACATGGATTGAAGTACGAATTTTGACAGAGTTGCGGGGGCCTTCAAGAGGTAAATTCGGCCCCCCAACAATAAACCCTAATGCCCCTATTTATAAGAGAATAAGTAATCCTCTTAAAAATAGGAGTTTTTAATTAAATTCTATAAGGAAAAGGATTTCTAAATAATCAAGAAATCAAAATAAAACCTTTTCTACAAGTAAAGAAATTAAAAATAAGAATACAAAAGGAAATAGGACTAAAATCCCTATACAATATGGAGAATAAATGTGGAAGGAACTTGAAATTAACCTAAAAAAATGAGGAAAATCCGGAATTAAAGCTGCAGAGTCTTACTATGCAATCTTCTTTCCTTCATAATTTTTTCGTTTCAACTCCGATTTAGGTGATTCTTTCGCTCAAATTCTCATAATTCCAAGCTTTATTTGATCTACAAATTTCTCACAAAATATATTATTTTCTCTAATTACATAGAGCGAAATATGAACAAAACATAAGTAAAAGGGTATTAAATCATGGATAAAACATGCATAAATTATGATCTATCACCCACAAAAAGGCAAAAGTCACTCGTCTCGTAAAACGTGCAATAGTACCCCGAACCTTCTGTGACCTGTATCTTTCCTTTTGAATGTCCGATTTCGACGTGCCACCTGTCTACGGACTCGTATCGACTCGATCTAAGTAAAGGTCTTTGGTCCATGTGCATTGGACCTCCAGGTCAAAAGTCAACTGTTTACCCTTGTCTAGAGGCAAAATCGCAATTTCACCATGAAGGTCCGATAATCCTCGACTAAGTCCCGATTAGCCTTGCTAATCCTCAATTAATTTTTAATTAATCCCGTAATTTGGAACGGGTCGTTACATCAAAGACTCCAGATTAGTGATTAAGATTGTCAACTTGGATAATCACAATGAACTAGCATGTGCTGGGCTTAAACCCAATTTGAGAAACTAGCCTCGAGCGAGGAATGGAGTAAAACCCAGATTGAGAAATTGTGCGCACTTTCGTCTCTCCTCAAAAAATAAAAATGAATTTGGGATTGGATTTTCAATTTGGGATTTTGAGGTTTTATGTAAGTAGTTAAGGAAGAAGAAAGGAAGAAGAGGAGAGATTTGAGATAAAATAGTAATATGATGATATTAGCCTTTATTTTTTAATTATATCAGTTGATGATAAGACATAATAATTGTTTCATAGACATTTAATGTTAGATTGGATGAAAAATTAATAAAAATAGTGATTTGTTAATGATCATAATTTAGATATCTAAATAAAAAAAAATCATACTTTAAATATGAGTTTATAACAACGGAAATTTTATCCAGTTAATTTTTCATAATTTGAATACAAATTTACAGCAACAAAAATTTTCTTTTGTTTGTCTCTTTGGTTTAAAAATTAAAAGACGCATCATGGCTCATGCATGTGCTGTTTAGACTTAAAGAAAAGGAATGCCGAACGAGTACGTCACCATTCAAGCCTGTGATTGAGAGTACTCTGCCATGCCATACGAGGAGACCAATCCACGTGTCTAAATGTATATGCATTATTATTACCTCAAAAAAAAAAAAAAACAATGTGCATGCATTACCACTTGCTAATTGGAAATTAATTAAAGGTTATTTACTGGTTAGTTTTTAACATCAATATTTATTCAAAATCTATTAATTATATTTTTAAATTTTCTAATCTCTAACCTTCATAATAATTAATCAAACAATAAAATTGACCATTTTTCTTTAAAAATGCATTTGAACTTCAAATTTTTTTTAATTATAAGATTATATTGAGAATTATGAAAATATTACTCTTATTTATAATATTTTTTTTTCACTTGTTCATTTTAAGAGTAATATGAGTATTTAATCCAATTTAAAACAATATAATTAAAATAAAAAATTCTTCAAAAATATTTTTAAATTTAAAAGTTCTTTATTAACCGATATTAAATAATTTGGTTAATTGTGTATGGTTTAAGGTATAATTCTTGCCCAAAATCCAAGAATTAAATTCTATGTTGTACGATTTTCTACCACCATCTCGTTCCCTCCCAAAAATTTTCTATACCATACTATTGAACCCTAGACAATACATATTTTATTTTTTATTCATAGAAAAAAATTCAATTGTAACTGAATATAATATATATATATGTATAATATAATAAGGGGTCCAAGATGCCAAAGAGATCAAACATTAAGGGGCACACATAAGGCAAAGAGAGCCAAATTAAGAAGACAATGTTATTTTACTTGTTTGAAGTATTTTTCAGTAAAAATAAATTGATAGAAATGTTTAAATAAAAGTAGAAGTTTGTCAAGAATAATATACTAATGATTTACTCAATAATTAATTCAATTATGAATAATCCAAAAATAGGACCTTGCCATTACCAAAAACTTCGCGGTATCCACAACCAGTGGATTCTCACGGTTTTCCCCACTACGGCGCCGTTTTGTTTACCTATCTCCACTTGACATGGGTTATTCATTACACCGCCTAGCAATATTTTGAAGGCTTTTGTTGATTACATTATACCCTTGTTTTATAAGCTCCTATATATTAGGCTATAAATCTATAAGATTGTTTTTAAAAAGCTCAGGACTTTAATATAGTACTGGACATGATAAATTTTAAAATTAAATTGGACTATTGTTATTACACACTGTAATCAGCTCCAAAAATGCTATTTTATAATGTGATTGAGTTTTGTGAATAATGATATTAATTATATAATTTAATAGATATTTTTTTTTGAGTTTTATAATCAGATCAAAATTATTTTTTTAAAAAAAAAAATTATCTCACTAAATTAAAATAAGATCATACATATAATATTATAATTACAAAAAATATAAAACTTTTAATGTTCAATGGGATTGAGAGACTAGGGCCACCATGGAGTTTGAAATATATATTTTTTATAATTTTTTTTTTCAAACAATAAATAAATTTTAAGTAATTTTTTTATATTTATTTAATTATTGTCAAAAATAAAATATATGATAATAGAGAAGTATAGATTGAATACACCTCAATTTTTTAATGACTTTATAAATCTCTAGAGAAGTATAATTTTTTGTCAAATCTAAAAAAATAAAAATTAAATATATCCCAAATTTTTACTAACTCTTTAAAAATCCTAATTAAATATATTTGAATTTTTGAAGACATTTAAACTATATGAAAATTGAATATACTCGTGATTGAGATGGAAAAATTAATCTAATGTTAATGTGTGTATCAACCTCCTAACTCAATTCTGCAATATTCGCTAGGCACCAAGGCAACCAAGTACGTAGCATAGAATCAGGCCACGAAATTACCACCTTTTACATACAGCTAAACACGTGTTTATGCCTTTGCTCACTATCTTTTCTTCACGGAATCACGGCCATGAAAATACTTCTAAACCATTTCATATTAAAACTGCACCATAATTGATGATCAAAGCCAGCCAAATTAGGTGCATCACTATCTTCCTCTTTTCCTTTTGTTCATCTATGGTCTCTTCTCCTTCACCACGTTCTGAATATTATGACCACAATATTTGAATTCAAACCAAGATTGTGATCCTGTGATTGTCATATTGGCATGACTCATGAGAATACTATGTTCTATGATAATTGACTTTCCCCCTAACACGTTAAGCCACACAAAACGATGGCATTGTCTTACAGATCAAAAAACAAAATTATGACATTCCCTTATCAAAAAGAAACTTATGGCAATGCAGCCAAATAATTGAACACGCGATTCATGAGGTTATTTCTTTCCAAATTAGCATCAAATTTAAAATTTTATTGAAGATCATATAATTGAATCGTCAATTAATATTGTAATTGAATTATAACTGAGTATGTAAATACGTCCATGCATATACCTCAAAGACACATAAATACAAATTTTAATTTATAGTACAAATTAATAATAGAGATACAGTAGTTTGATTTAAGGAAAAAGATTCCAATCACCATGATTAGAGAATTTTCTGGTACAAGTTATTTTCTTGGGCGCCACTCATATTAGCATTGGCCCGTATTAAAAATCGACTGCAACCCACTGCCTTTGCCAAAAGGCCTCTCATGAAAACCGCCCCTAGTATTTTCCTTTCACTGCCGACCACCCTATAAAACCCAATTTCTATCAACCGACTCATTCACCAAAAACCACATCCCATTTCTCTCTACAAGACAATTTTCACCTCAAAGTTTCCATCTTTGCTTTCTATTTTTCTAAGTGTTTTTGACTTTGTGAGTGATCAGAAATCCGTCAACAATCCATGGATATCAAAATCGGAATGCTAGACGATTGTAAGCCGGCATGCAACGAGGTGGGCAGCCTTCCAAACGGCGCTGCTGTGGCAATCCAGAACTCTGTGCCCTCCACCGTGATCAACTCGTCCGATGGCACTCTGGGTGGCCACCTCGCTCGCCGACTGGTTGAAATTGGGGTGACCGACGTGTTCACAGTGCCGGGTGACTTCAATCTCACCCTCCTCGACCACCTCATCGCCGAGCCTGGGCTCACTAACATTGGCTGCTGCAATGAACTAAACGCTGGCTACGCCGCTGATGGCTATGCGCGGTCTCGCGGCGTCGGCGCTTGTGTCGTTACTTTCACCGTCGGTGGGCTCAGTGTTATCAATGCCATTGCTGGAGCCTACAGTGAGAACCTACCTCTGATCTGCATAGTTGGAGGACCCAACTCCAACGATTATGGGACTAACAGGATTCTTCACCACACTATTGGGTTGCCTGATTTCAGCCAAGAGCTTAGGTGCTTCCAGACCGTCACTTGCTACCAGGTTAGTATGAGATCAAAGATTGATTTTTTATTTCATTTTTAACTTGAACTTTAGTGTATGTTCTTGGCTTGTTGATGGATTTGATTAAGGTTCATGTTGAAATTGGTTTGTGTTTACTTTTCAAAGTTTGCTAATTTTGGCATATGGGTTTCTACTAGGCTGTGGTAAATAATCTGGAAGATGCACATGAATTGATCGACACTGCAATTTCGACTGCTTTGAAAGAAAGCAAGCCTGTTTATATAAGTATAGGCTGTAACTTGGCGGGGATCCCTCATCCTACTTTTAGCCGGGACCCGGTACCATTTTCATTGTCTCCCAGGTAAAATCTTAACAGTTTGGATTTTTCTACTCAATTTGATCGAACTGTTTATAGAAGCATCCGATGTCCTAATTCAAAGTAGAGGATTTATAAAAAAATATCTGATGTTTATAAAAGTATGCGGTTTTTAATTTGTATAGATTGAGCAATCATCAAGGCTTAGAGGCTGCGGTGGAGGCAGCGGCGGAATTCTTGAACAAGGCGGTGAAGCCAGTTATGGTAGGCGGGCCTAAATTGCGTGTGGCACATGCCGGTGATGCCTTTGTTGAATTAGCTGAGGCTAGTGGATTTGCTTTGGCTGTGATGCCATCAGCAAAGGGGCTTGTGCCAGAGCACCACCCCCATTTCATTGGAACATATTGGGGTGCTGTGAGCACTGCCTTTTGTGCTGAAATTGTGGAGTCTGCTGATGCATACTTGTTTGCTGGACCAATCTTCAATGACTACAGCTCAGTTGGGTACTCTCTCCTTCTCAAGAAAGAGAAAGCAATCATTGTTCAGCCCGACCGCGTGACAATTGCCAACGGCCCTTCATTTGGTTGTGTTTTGATGAAGGATTTCCTCAGAGCATTAGGAAAGAGGCTCAAGCACAACAACACTGCTTATGAGAACTACCGCAGGATCTTTGTTCCTGATGGACATCCTCTCAAATGTGCACCCAAAGAACCTTTGAGGGTTAATATTCTGTTCCACCATGTCCAGAAAATGTTGTCAAGTGAAACTGCTGTGATTGCTGAGACAGGGGACTCATGGTTTAACTGTCAGAAACTGAAATTGCCTCTTGGTTGTGGGTAAGTCATGGAGTGAATGTGGCCTATCTTGTTGCTTACTTTGTTATAGTTCATGATTTTTAATTGGAATTTATAATTGGGTTTGTAGGTATGAGTTCCAAATGCAATATGGATCGATTGGTTGGTCAGTTGGAGCTACTCTTGGGTATGCTCAGGCCGTTCCTGAGAAGCGTGTGATTTCTTTCATTGGCGATGGGAGCTTTCAGGTACATTTGGTTCCTAAGTTTATACAAAACATTTCATCAGCTGCACGAATTCAGATTCTCCAATGATTTTCCAAGGATCAAACTTAACAACATGATATTGGAGATGGTATTTGAAATGTCAAACATATATTGTCATGCTGCTTCGTTGCTTTCCTTCATTCATGTGTTTATGCCTTTATTGTTTTTTTTTTTTTTTGCTTAATAGGTGACTGCCCAAGATGTGTCAACCATGATTCGAAACGGGCAGAAGACGATCATCTTTTTGATAAACAATGGAGGATACACAATTGAAGTGGAGATCCATGACGGGCCATACAATGTGATCAAGAACTGGAACTACACTGGACTGGTTGATGCCATAAACAATGGGGAGGGCAAGTGCTGGACAACCAAGGTGCTTACTTTGCAACTTCGTTAATCCATAAAATAAATCTCCTTAAATCTTAATCAAAGATCTTGGTGGATCATAAGCACTCATTGTAATTGAAGTCAACAATTAATCTTGCAGGTGCGTTACGAAGAGGAGCTGATCAAAGCGATTGAGACGGCTACCAGGGACAAGAAGGATAGCTTTTGCTTCATTGAGGTGATAGTCCACAAGGATGATACAAGCAAAGAGCTGCTTGAGTGGGGGTCTAGAGTCTCTGCTGCCAACAGCCGCCCACCCAACCCTCAGTAAAACTCTTTCATGTCATGGCATTCATTAATGGAGCATTGTTTGCTCTGGTCAATTAATTTTATTTATTTTGTTCCTGCTTATGGTGGGTTTGTTTAATGTTCTTTTGTTATCCCCTGAAAATTAAACGGTTTCTGTGCTTTACTTGAATTCGTTTTTTCCCTTTTGTTTCTCGCATTCTTCGTATCTTTTAGTTTATGAAATGTCAAACGAATTGTGCAAAGCAAGGCCTCAGTTGACTCGTAAGAAGATAGAGTTGTTTATTATGAAAATCCACGTTCGAACAGGGTTGTTGATAACTAAACATTAGCCGGAACACCTAAACATATATGAGATTCTAATTTTTGTGATGTGATCGCACAATTACGTGGGTTGGGTTTGCTCCAGAAGAATCCTATGTATGAGGAGCTGTCAATCTACACAAATATCTTATAAATATGTCACTGTCCTGTGATCCCTGGTTCATCTTCAATTAAGAAAATAATTGACAGATGGGAGTTGGGAATAAATATCTCTTATTGAGCCGAACATGTGTGGGTATGTTTTTTTCCCAATTAGATTACAATTTTCGGTAAGATTATAATAAATGCAGTTATTACCATTATATCAGTTTATAATATGTTATCTTTCTAATTTCAATAAAATATTGTCTTTGAATAAAAGAGACAATTTTACTCAATTTATTTCCCAATATTTATTTTCTGATTTATATTAGGGCTAGACTTAAATTTTGATGAAAATTAAAACTTAGATTATTATTTTTTATTCAACTATTGCATTAGTGACGACTTTCATGATATTCTTACCCTCTATTTCTTGAAAATAATCGAATATGAGTTTGTACTCGTCAACCGACAATTATATCCATACTAAAGGAGAATTGGAAAAATCACTATATCTAGATGTAGGAAAAAAAAAAAATGAGATTTGTTAAAATGTTGGAATTTCAAATTTCCACTTCTACCTTTTTTTTTTCCTTTTCCTTTAATTTTTTTTTCTCTGTCTTTTTTCTTGATATTTGTTTTTCTTTTCCTTTATACATATCAATTTTTTTTTTCTCTTTCCTTTTTTTTCTTTTCCTTTATTATTATTTTTTTTTCATTTCCTTTATATATATTTTTTTTTCCTTTATACGTATCAAAAGAAAATTTTCCTTTTTTTTTCTTTTCCTTTATACATATTAAAAAATTATAAAAGAGATAAAAAAAAACATTGTTCCCCTACAATATTTTACCGATTTTGCCTTTTTTTTCCCTTTCTTTTATAGATATAAAAAAATCACTGCTCATTTATGAAAAATTAATAATACTCTATTCAATAATCCTGCCGCAACGTACAGGTCTAATTGCTAGTAATTACTAAGACGAATTTATGCCTGTATAATTTACAAATCGTGAGTTTAACTTTTTCACAAATTAAATATAAATTTTCTCGGGAAAATATTTCAACACCGAACTTCGAGTTTACCATAAAGACGTCCGGTTACCTTAATTAGTTCCTAATAGGTTTCTTGGGCCGCCCGGCCCACGACGGCCCGAATGTTATTTTTATGAATGTTACCGGAACATTCCCTACATGAAGACCTAGACTTGGAGAAATTGGTCAGACTTCCCTTTGAAGCTATACACTAATTGACAAGTGGAAGCCCAGCTGTCGTTCGATGTAAACAAAGCAAATAATTAACTTCACAACCAAGATGATGACTTTCAGTTTAGCCATCAACATTCATGCTTCGAGATGGCATGCAGGTCACGCTTGCTAATATGACATTAAGGGACATTAAGACCTAGTTAGACCTAAATTCGTATTTTCAATTTCTCTTCAAGTCTGTTAGGAAGAAAGTAGTCGCATTAACAATTATTAATTAGCTGGAAAGAAAACAAAACATCATTAATTCATTTCATGATTGATTTTCATGATTGAAACAAAACGATAATTTGGATCAATCATGAAAGAACAGCCATCCCAAGGGTTTCATTGCAAACCCGGTTCGACCCGGCCAGCAAAAACCATTTATTTCTTTGTACACACCATAATATTTCGTAACAATCATGAAAGAAAACGCAATCCAAGGATCTCATTGCAAACCCGGTTCGACCCGGCTATCAAAAACCATTATTTTGTCTGTTAATATACAACATAATTTTGATGGTATACTGTGTCCGTGCACCTACATGTCAACATTGGCATTGCTTGGTGCAAGAACTAGCCGACCATTTTGGAGCAGGGTATTCGGAAATGGGGATCGACAATTTCTAATGTGTGATTTCAATCGGGGAATGTTCGGGTGAACACTTCTACACCGGTGGCATCGTAGCTCCATAGACAACAAGCGCTCATCATCTTTCAATATCGCTTTTCCTTCAGTATCAACTTCCTCCATCACATCCACAGCGTCGCGAAAGAAAGCAGTATTGAACGAGTTCCAATGTTTCTTGTTCTTCAAATGTGGTGAATCAAAGTCCTGGCTGATCACATGCAGGTGCAGCTGCCGCATTGATGGTTCCTGCGTCAGAAGACAACCCAAAATATGTATTATCTTATCTGATACCGGACCAGGTCAAGGTTCCTAATGACAAGTTGGAAAAAACAAATATAACGTGACGACGTAAGCAAAGTACGATGCATACTGAGTGATATCCAAGGCGAAATACCAATGATGAATCATCATGCAAGAACTTCTCAGTCCACTTCACGCCAACAGAGTACATTGTCCTTAACAATTGAAGGTGTTCTTTACGTACATCTGCCAGTCGATCAAGACTTTCATTTCGTGCCACAACCAGAACATGCCTTTGTGCCTGCGAAATTTCAAATTTTTTTTATTTGGCTAAAAAGTATCAAGAGGATGGTTAAAAATATAATAGGTGTCATTTACCTTCGTATAAAGATCATTCAGTACAACAACGTCATCTGTTATCTCTAGTACGGAATCCCTATGCTTCTCAGGGTGCATGGCCATGTTGTAGAGATCCTGAGCCCATGAACCCCAGGATTTAGTCCTGCTTCCATCAGACTTTTTGCTTGGGTTTATTTTGCCAGGATTAGAACTAGAGACATCTTCAGTTTCATCCTGACATCCTTTACTTCTTTTGCTCCTCTCAGACTGATAAAGACACTCCTCTCTCTTAGTCTTTTGATCACTGTTTGTAAGCTGAATTCCAGGGGCACCATCAGAGTGATCTTGTGGCTTTGATCGGTTTACCTGAAGGTGTTCAATGCTTCCTTTAGGTAAGTTTTCTTGGGTCCTTACTATAGATGCAAAACCTTCGAAAAGTGAAGTATAAGCCTCTCGGAGAACTTGGCAGCCTTTACTATAGTCATTGTTAAGACAATTTGGTCTCTGTGGGTTCATGTTGGGTCCAACAGCATGTATGACATGGGTTACCCCTTCTTTACAAAACAAGGGAGAAGTTGAAGGGAGAGGAACAACCACAGCAGTCCCAGGAAGCAGAGATTGGGCTTGCTCCTTGGTTGCAACTTCCAAGGCTGAGCCTGCAGCATTAAAGATTGCAGCATTGACACCTCCACCTCCAGGTTTAAGCCGCCTACACCAGAATATTTTTGTTCAATTTACGTAATATGTAAACGAACATATGATCAGAGTTTTGGTAACTTTACCATACAACTGAGTGTGGCAGATGCAATCCTATTTCAGCAGAACAATATGTTTTGTTGAACAGCGCAATTAAATATTTACATGAATATTAGTTACTAAAAACTTACCAATTAGCAGCATTAGCTAGTACATTGCAGTGTAAGCCTCCTTCTGAATGAAGATGAGTGATATCTCCTACAAATGTGAAGAACTTGTTGGAATCAATGTTTTTCTCTAAAGCTTTAGCTTTTACCAAAGATAAAATCTTTGATTTATGACTCAAGTCCACTAAAACAAGTCTTGCATTTCCAAGCTTATTCACAAATTCTGCAACTTTCTCAACAATAATTTCAGATGCCTTCTCAAGGTCAAACTGAAAGTCTGCTGTTGATAGGGAAGGAAATGCCAAAGTGGGAGCATCGCTGCCAACAGATCCTACAGCTGGCTCTCCTCCTTCTTTTAACTCCTTCACAGAATTCTTAGAGAATGAACCTATTCCTTTCAAACATGCATCTTTTTCTTCACTAATTTGAGAAGATTTAGACCCCTGAACACTGTTCAAAATTGGTTCAGCATTAGCAGGAGCATCTGTTTTCTTTAAGAACTTCATTATGCCAAGTTGAATTTTCCCACCGGGGTTCTTCGGGCCATAAAAACCACTAGGAAGTGTATCCAAAGGACCAAGTCCACTGTATGCATCAACAGCAGATTGAACATCACTCTCATTCTGGCAAGAAGTGATTCTAGCGAACCCTTCAGTCAGTTTAGGGAATTCTTTCTTCTGCAGCATTCTATTCACAACCGCAGCAGCTCTCCCGCCTTGCAAGTTTCCTTCATGCCCCGTCCGCTTCACAGACCGTGATATACAAAGCTTGGGGGGGAGATCAAGCACCACAGCATGAACATCAACCTGAGGACCACCAAGCTGCACAAAATCATCGCGTTGTTCTTTCTCTAGATTGCATCTATCTATAAACACACTCTTCCCATCTTCCAATGCACTCATTGCACTCTGAATGCACTGAGCTTTCGTTCCAGCTTTACCACTTTTAATAGTATCCTAGAAAAAGAAAAAAAAAACAATAACAATCTAACCATTTGAAAAAGCAAACAAGAACGCGAATAAGTAGAATCAATACAATATCACATGCAAGAAAACAGTAATGTGAAACAGAGTGAGGCATTTCATCAAACACGTGGTGTTCATAAGGCATGCAGACAGACCTGGCAGACGCGAACCCAGGGGCGGGCAGAGGAGGAGCTCATGACATGTTCACAGAAGGTGGACTTCCCGCTTCCAGGGGCACCCACCAATATTACGATGATGGGCTTTCCTTGATTTTCTTCACCTGATACGACATAAATTCTGGTAAATGTTAAAAGCGTATGAACGTTTTCTGATCAGCAAAGGTGAACCCAAAAACGCAGAGTTTTGGTGAAAATGGCGTACCTTTGGCTGTTTCATCAATATCCATGTCCACTTTCCGTAAGAGGAGTCAGTCACTTTCGAATTAACGGTTTCGTCTTCCACTGGTATGGAAGAAGCTTCCAATTCTATGTCCGGTGCGCTTTTTGCCCCGGGTTAAGTTTGCAATTGATCCGAGAGTTGACCCGGTCCGATTCGGTTGAACACATTTGGGCTGGTTTTGTTTCATCGTGAAGGGTTTCAAAAGCCATGTTATAAGCCCAGTTAGCTATTCACATCAAGCCCAAAACATGTAGGCTGTAACCAAGTGCAACGATGGGCCTTTGCATACTCCACGATGTTAGAACTGGCCTAATGGCCTAAATAAATCAATCAGTTCTATAATTTTGTAATGTCCAAAGTGTATATATCTTTCTCCTCTTTCAATTCGTTGTGCTTCGGGTGAGGCCGAGACCGAGAAGATGGGTTATGTGAATGTGGAACCCGGAATCATCCGAAAATTATGGAGTTACCACGTGGTCCGTAATTCCTAAAAATGACCAAATTGCCCCTGGCAATAACACTGATCATTTGGAAACTCCCGCATATTAAATAATCTATTTACCAATTAAAAAGATTATTTGATCGAGTTAAAATCTCCGTAATATCAATATTTTCTCCGAGAGTTAATTATCGTTATTCTTAATAATAGATAATTATTATTGATGTTAAAATACTGACAGGACCCGTCCCCGAGGGACATCGATAACCGTGCCCGGTCCTGCTCCCGTCTGACAAGTCAACTGAAGTTCCGCAATTACCCTCAGCACTTGCCAAATAAGAGATAACCGCACATGTGCCCACTCATGCCTCCACCTCCTCGATAGCCTCGATCATCGCGCCACGACCTGGAGGGTCAATAAAACAGAAAGGTGTGAGTGGACAAAAATAAAGGTTTAGAAATACATTTATTAAAAGATAGTCTTACCCTCCAGTTTTGTAAACATGCATGCATATCATATAAAACATGAGTCATAGAAATCAAAGGTAAAATAAAACAGCTAATACAATACTTACGGAAAGTCCAATTACGGTCCCGATCAAAAGTCAACAAATGGCCCATTTTTAACTAATTTACCGAATTACCCTTTTATTTCCGAACATCATAACTTTTTCCTCGAATGTCGGAATCGGGCGTGCCACCTGTCTATGAACTCGTGACGTCCCGAACTACGTCACAGGCATCGATCAAAGTTCGTTTGACCGCTCAAACCAAAAGTCAACCTTTCGCCCAATTCCAGGAGCAAATCGTCATTTTCCTTCAATTTTCCAAATTTTCCTTTTTCGAATTTCCGGGGCGTTACAAATACAATAATTATCATTACTATCATGATAACCATCATTATAATTGTTAAATAGTATATTTAATTAATAGTATATTTTTTATTAATTAAATATTCAACCGACCAATCAGAACGCTCCAAGGCTCCCAAGATTTTCCTATAAATAGCAAGGCACATTTCATTTCTAAGGTACGTTGATTCTTCGTTTCAAAGTATATCCTTTTCCTCTCTCAAAGCTAACTTAAGCATCGGAGTGTTCTTGGTCGAACAACCCCCCGGGTAAATCGATCGAAGCAACGATAGCTAATTGTTTGTTGTTTGCAGGAATTGTGAGGACTTTTCGCGACGTGTTCAATCTTTGATCCAACAATTGGTGCTTTCATTGAGAGCTATTGAGGAATACTCAGAAGAAGCTCTCTCAATCGTTCATCGTTCATCTTTCTTCGTTCGTCGTTCATCGACATTGTTCGAAGATTTTGAATGTTGTTCAAATCATCCATCAACAAGCTTTCCAATTCAAAATTCTTCGATCCAGCATGGCTAAGGTTCGTCAATCCGTTCAGTCAGCCGGAGAAGGTGTTTCTGCCTCAACTGCTCAGACGAGAAATGAGGCTCACATTGAGACTCCGGAGAAGCGCCCAGCTCAACCCAGGCGTGTGTCCATAGAAGCGCCCAATGAGACACTCGAAGGGAGACCAACCTTCAGCTTCGGAACATTCCCCTCTCCAGCCAGCCAAATACCCCCGCCGGGGGAAGGAACTTCGGCTCTTCAACAGGAAGGCAGGAGATTGATGGGAAGTACATCACGACATGAACAGCCTGCAGCAAACATGGTCCTAAGGGACTTCCTGGATGGGTATCATGACATCTCAGGGGGACGTCACCCCCGACCCCCCCAGGATATCTTGGCGCAACAAGTTGAAAGGTTGAGCAACCAAGTTCAACTTCAGTCAGAGCTCTTGCAGCAAATCCTAGCAGGGAGACCAATCCAGGAGCAGGACAGACGATCCATGCCACATGGAAGACAAGAGAATGCCCAAAGACGTCCTGGGAAAGAACAGGTCCGCTGCCAAACAATGTTTACGAGATACTTAGCTAAGCGACTCTGGAGAAGAAAGTCACGCTCATCGAGCGAAAAGAACACAACGCCTAAAGCCGTTAGTACATGAACGGCTAGGAGGTAGGGTTGGGGCAACCTCACGGGCAGAGATCTCACAGCGCTCACATGGGAGTAGGGCGCAACCGCAGGCTCTATACGAAGACCTAAGACGATCTGTCCACGAAAGTGAAGGAGAAGGTGAGGCCTACTCCCCTACTCGATCCCAGAGATCGAGGGAAGAGGCCCATGGAGGTTCTCGACGACTGTCACAACGGAACTCATCGCCTCAGCACGGCGCATTGCGGGCTAATGATGTTCAAAAGATGCTGGACAGGCACCTTCGTGCTCAGCGAGGTGGCGATCTAGAGGACGATCTACGTCGCCAAATACAGCACTCTACACCCTTTGTAAGGGATATCGAGGAGGAGCCATTCCCCCAGAGGTTCGCAACGCCGAACTTTACTTCATTCAAAGGAACCTCCGATACGGTAAAACACATAGATTATTACCGAGGAGTCATGGTCCCCCACAGGTCTAACGATGCACTTATGTGCAAAGTTTTTCAAGCTTCTCTTCAAGGCCAAGCCATGACTTGGTTCAATCATCTCCCCCCGAGGTCGATTGAGTCCTTTGAAGAGTTGGCCCTGGCATTTGTGAGGGAATACGCACAACTTCGGACAATCGAGGTGAAGGATGACCATCTTTTCTCGGTCCGAAAGAGAACAAAAGATACTCTGCGACAATACATACGGAGATTTTGCAAAGAGAAGTCTCGCATTGTCGTCTGTAGTGACCTTGTTGCAGCAATGGCATTCAAACAAGGACTCCCTCAAGACAGCCAACTTTACGGGGACATCGTCATGAGCAATGCACAAAGTCTCACCAAAATACTTTCGCTAGCAGAGCGACATGCAAGTTGGGAGGATGAGAAGAACGCTACTCAAACTCAGGACCATGCTGGAGCTGGTGAGAAGACCCCCAAAAAGGAGGAGTCCCACGAAAAATTTACGGCTGGAAAGTCCAACAAGCGCAAAGCGGGACAACCTTCCCAAACTCCGGCAGTAGGGAAACCTAATTTACAACTATCTTTTCCAGTCCATCAGATCCACAGTGAAATCAAGGACAAACCATGGTTCAAGGAGGAGGAGCCAGTCAAAGGAGATCGGGAGAGGGCGGATAAAACGAAGTGGTGCGCCTTCCATGAGTGCTATGGGCACAACATCGGAAAATGCATATCTTTCGAGAGATATCTCCGAAATCTCATCAAGGAAGGACATTGCACTGAGTACGTCAAGGGGAAGGCTGTGGATCGACCTACTGACAAAGGACCAAAGGAACCTGCAGCCAAGATGATTCGCATCAACACCATCATGGCTGAATCAGAATTACTAGGAACCACCTCCAAACAGAAAAAGAGAAAGATACGAGATGCACTTTCCGTCTCTCAAGTCTCCCAAGTTACCACCCCCGGGGTGGCCAACGACCTTGTCGTTGGTTTCTCTTTAAAGGACAAGGAGGGTCTCGATTGGCCGCATGATGATCATTAGTCGTATCAATCCAGATCGCTCATGCTCAGGTTGATAGGATTCACGTGGATGAAGGGAGCGCGGCAAATATCCTCAGCCTGGATGCAGTGCGCAGGATGGGGTTAGAAAGCCTCGCAGTAAAAGGGGTTGTCCCTCTCCGAGGTTTCAATGGGTCAACCAGCATGACCGTAGGTACTCTCCAGCAGGATGTACATTCATACCCCGTTGTCACGGCCCAGACCTTTTACATCATGGACGAATACTCCCCATACAATGGAATCCTCGGAAGGCCATGGCTTCACAAAATCCTCGCAACCACATCAAGCCTTTACCAGAGGTTCCCTATTCCCGGTGGTGGAATCGGAGAAATCAGGGGCGATCAGACGATGGCTCGACGGTGCCTTACCGAAGGGCTAAAGGAGGTCAAGGCGGCAGAATTTATTCCCCAAGCAGGATCATCCATTGGGGGCAAGTTTTCTTCTTCATTCCCCAAATAGCAACTAATCGCGGGTCAAGATCCTGACATTCACGAGGAGCCAACAGCTCCGGAGGGGTGGCAGCCGGAGGATGATGTCGTCCTCATTCAACTTGACCCTCGATATCCTGAGCAAGAGGCCCGTACTGGCGCCCAGCTAAATGACATAGAAAAGGAAGAACTCATAGCCTTCCTACGTGAGGAGAAAGAAGTTTTTGCTTGGTCTCCGTCCGACATACCAGGGATTGACCCTACCATCGTTAGCCACAAGCTACACGTCAATCCCCACCACAAGCCGGTCAGGCAGAAAATACGCAATTTTTCCCCAGAGAAAATTGCTATCATCCAAGAGGAGATTGACAAGTTACTCATTGCTAGATCCATTGAAGAAGTTCCGCACTCTGAATGGCTAGCAAATGTCGTGCTTGTCAAGAAAAAGGAAGCTGGACGGTGGAGAGTTCGTGTCGATTACACCGATCTCAATCTTGCATGCCCAAAGGATCATTATCCTATGCCTAGAATCTATCTCTTAGTGGACTCAACTGCAGGGAATGAGCTACTGAGCTTCCTGGACGCATACTCGGGCTATAATTAGATTTTCATGCACGAAAGAGACAAGGACAAAACTGCCTTCGTCTTCGACCGAGGTGTGTACTGCTACAAGGTCATGCCATTTGGCCTCAAGAATGCAGGAGCAACGTACCAGAGGCTCGTCAATCGGATGTTCAAGGATCTCATCGGCAAAACCATGGAGGTCTATGTGGATGACATCTTGGTCAAAGGAGAAAAACGAGGGGATCATATCGCCAACTTGTGAGAGACCTTCAACTTGCTAAAGAAGTACAAAATGAAGCTCAACCCTCTAAAATGTACTTTCGGAGTGTCAGCAGGGAATTTCTTAGGATACCTTGTAACTCAGCGTGGGACCGAAGCAAACCCAAAGCAAATCAAGGCAATACTCGAGATGAAATCCCCATCAAGTCTGAAAGAGATTCAAAGTCTCACTAGACGAGCGGCAGCATTGAATAGGTTCCTGTCCAAATCAACTGACCGGTGTCGACCTTTCTTCCAAGCAGTAAAGAAGGCGTCCAGGGATAAGTGGGATGAAGGTTGCGAGAAAGCATTTCAAGATCTTAAGGCCCACTTGACATCTCCGCCATTGCTATCAAAGCCCAAAGAAAACGAGGACCTGTTCCTGTATCTAGGGGTTTCAGATGTTGCTGTAAGTTCTGCACTTATCCGGGAAGAAAATGGGATCCAGCTTCCTGTATTTTACACATCCAAAGCCCTCCTTGATGCTGAGACACGATACCCGAAATTTGAAAGGCTGATTCTGGCATTACTAGTTACCACAAAGAAACTGAGGCCATACTTTCAAGCTCATCGGGTGATCGTCATGACCGAATATCCGCTCCGTTCGTTACTTCATGCACCCGATGCATCAACACAGGTAATGAAATGGGCAATCGAGTTGAGTCAGCATGATTTGCTCTATCACCCACGAACAGCTATCAAAGGCCAGACCTTAGCAGATTTTGTTGTGGAATTCACACCAGCGTCACTAAAAGAAGGCAATAAGCTTGGCAAAACCCCCAGGGCCGCCAACACTCCTCTTCCACGGGATCAAGAAGCCAGTTCTTCTTCCCTACAGCCCACAACTTCCAATCCTCTATGGAAACTCTTTGTTGACGGTTCCTCGAACCAGAAGGGGGCAGGGGCAGGGATTATCCTTATCACTCCAGATGGCTCAATAATAGAACAGGCGGTATAGTTCGGATTCAAAGCCTCTAACAATGAAGCAAAGTATGAGGCTTTGATTTGCGGGCTCACACTTGCCAAGGAGTTGGGAATCAAACGCCTCGCTATCCATTCGGATTCGCAATTGATTACTAACCAATCAACCGGTGAGTATGCTGCACGTGATGCAAGGATGCTCATATATAATAACAAGGTCCAGGAAATGCTTACCTTTTTCCCGATTTTTACTTTTCATCAACTCCCACGAGCAGAAAATACGCAAGCAGATGCGTTGGCCAATCTAGCATCATCACTTGACTCTCGTTTCAAGCGCTCAATCCCGATTGAGTATCTCGAGCAGAGGAGTATCGATATGAGGGAGATCGAAGTGAGACAAATTGGTTCATCCCCAAGCTGGCAAGATCCTTTCCTCAACTATCTGGAACATGGAATATTGGCTGATGAACGATTAGAGGCCCACAAAGTCCAGATGAAGGCTGTGCGATACTATGTCAACAGGGGCCAACTCTTTCGAAAGAGCTTCACAGGACCAAACTTGTTATGCTTGAAGCATCCAGAAACATTGAAAGTCTTGGCGGAGATTCATGAAAGACATTGTGGAAATCATTCCGGTGGAAGGTCGCTTGCTCAAAAGACGCTTAGTGCAGGATTTTACTGGCCTACTCTATGCCAGGAAGCTCTGTAATATGCACAGAAATGCGACAAATGTTAAAGGTTCAAGCCTAACCAATTGGCACCACCGGAAGAGTTGCATGCACAGGTAAGCCCTTGGCCATTCATGCAATGGGGACTTGACATCGTTGGACCACTCCCAAGCACTCCGATCCCAAGCAAGAAGTATTTGATTGTCGCCACTGACTACTTCACTAAGTGGATGGAGGCAAAAGCTTTGGCCACCATAACCCAGGCTGATGTCCAAAAATTCATCTGGAGCTAGATTATCTGCCAATTTAGGCTCCCCAAGGTCATTCTAACTGACAATGGGACTCAGTTCACTGGCGCCATAATCAACGAGTTCATTGAGCTTTGGAAGATCAAGCATTTCACTTCAACTGCATATTACCCCCAGGGTAATGGCTAGGCAGAAGCTTCAAACAAAACGATCCTTGACTGTATCAAGAAGCGACTCGATGATAAGAAAGGCTTGTGGGAGGAGGAGTTGGATGGCACGCTCTGGGCGTACCGTACCACTCCGCGTCGAGCAACAGGAGAGTCTCCATTCAACCTTGCATACGGCACTGACGCAATCATTCCTCCACATGTTGTTGTCCCGGTACCCTTCACCGAGCTCGATGATCTAGTAGTCAACTCCATCGCTCTGAGAACTTCACTTGATCTCAGCGAGGAATTAAGAGAGCAAGTGGTGAAGCGTATCTCCAGCTACCAGCAGCAAGTGAGAAGCTCCTATAACAAGAAGGCTCGACTCCGTCACTTTCTCCTAGGAGACCTTGTTCTCAAGAAAAGGTTTGCGGCACCCAATTGTCCAGGGTCTCAAAAACTCAAATCCCCTTGGGAAGGACCTTATCGAATCTACCAAGTAGGAGGAAAATGAAGCTATACCTTGGAGACCATGGACGGGAAGTTAGTGAGTGGTTCCATGAACGCTCATCACCTCCGAAAATATTATGTGTAATGCAAACTAGAGCTCAATAATAAGCTAGTCATTGTTTGGTGCCAAATAAAGACTTTATTCCCCCGGGAAGAACTCAAACCTTCCTCCGGGAAGCATCCAAAGCCTTGCACTAGGGAGCATGCAAAGCCTTCCTTCAGGAAGCACCTCAAGCCTTCCTCTTAGGAAGCACCCTAAGCCTTCCTCTTGGAAGCTCCCTAAGTCTTCTTCATTGAAGCACTTCAAGCCTTCTCTTAAGAAGAACAAGCCCTTCCCTAAAGGCATCATTCCAAAGACTTAATCATCTAAACGTCACAAGTTATTTAGAACTCACTGTTATACACACATGGTTGCAGTAGAGGCATATAAACGAGCTCACACCAATGCATTCACAGACATTTAAAAGTGTTCGCTTCATAACATATAAGAAAGTTAATACTTGTGTTTCAAGAATTTAAAATGATTCTTCTTATTCATTCATTTGGAGGGTGTTTGGCAAATCACATGTCGATTGCTCACACCAGTCATTTAAAACATAAAAACACAAGCAATAACCAACATTCACATATAAAGGGACTATGGAGACAAGTCTTCAAATCCCATTGTTTTTCTAAACTCTTCCCACTCTTCTACTGAAAGTAGGGATGCATCGTTAAACAATGAATCAGCAGTCTCAAGGGCAGCTTGACACGACTCATCCCAATCCCCCCCGGGATTACCATGGAATGTGACGTGCTCCCGTCTGACAAGAGGCGTCATACAAGGGATAACCGATTGCTATTGCCCAAACGGGCTTCCAGAGTGCGTAAGGATCGATGGAGGAGGTGTGCGATGCTCAAGTCTCTGCTGCAGTCGTATCCGGAATCAACCTGAAGGGCATTAAAAACAAAAGCTGTGAGTGGACGAAAATAAACAAGTCTGCTTAAAACATTTACAAGACATTTATGCCCCTCAGTAAAATCATATGCATGCACCAAAAACCAACAAACCCATATTTATTGAGAAATAACCATTAGGGCCTTAGCCCGGAAACCAAAGCATAGTTTCAAATTCCAAAGGGTCAATCCAAGAGTTCTTTCATAAATCCAGTAATAAGAACCATAAGGCATATAATATAAACCATAACCATAATTTTTTTGCCACTGCACTATACACTCCAATCCGACATCCCTGATGTCTGACGTCCCTGACGTCAATAAGGTCACAATCACAAGGCTACGCGTGCCACTCGGGTCTCAATTTCCGAGTTCAATCCCCGAACCCCGTTCAGGTACAGCATCCCGATGCTTAGCGTCATAGACGCTGGACGTACTAGACGTCCGTGACCTCTCCGGGGTACCTCATCCGGAGGAGACAATATAATATGGAAGGATCTATACAGTGCAGTACCAAATACATTTTATTGATATCCACATACAAAACATATATGTATACATAGGTAAAATCCGAACCGATCGTTACGTTTCATCAAACGGGTCTCATGCCCAAATACCGTGAAACGTGCCATAACCGAAATATCATCAAAACCATTTATTGATTCCAGCATGTGAACATATATAAAATGTAACCCAGAAAATATTTATTCAATTCCATTTTAGGGTCCCCGACCCGCAATCACATGTAGAAATCCACTGGGCCCCCGGCCCGATTTCACAAGTTAACTGGGCCCCTAGCCCGATTCATAAGTTAATTGGGCCCCTGGCCTGATCCATAAATCAACTGGGCCCCTGGCCCGATTTCACTTTATCAAATCCGTAACCGTTTCATGAAATCATATCCAACCACATTTTTTTGAAATCAGTGCAAATCCAGAAAAATCTCGATTTACGTGCAAACACGTAAATCGCCTCGAAATGCGTGATATCATTTAAATTCACCGATATCCAAAGTAAATCATTTAAGCATAATTATAACAATCATGAAACAGTTATGCATGCATCGAATTTATAAAACCAATGTCCACTCACAGACCGTTTAACCGAGTGCCTCGATACGCGTGCCATAGGCCTTCCCGGGCCACACCACTATCACCGGGACTCCCAATCCTGTCCAAATCACATTAGAGGATTACTAACCCCTTCATTAACATCCTATCAAAGTCCCGTAATTTTTTCGAATTTTTAAATATTTTTAAACTGGATTTAAAATCTTCGGACGTCCCGAACAATATCGAAACGGAATCCGATCGACACGAAACCAACGCCAAAATGTTCGTTACATTGAATAGATTAAAAGTCATGTTGACCGTACCTCGGGATTCGCAATCACGCGCCCCCACGCGCCGCCGCAAGCGGCTGCGCGTGGAAGCCACCCGCCAGCTACAGTAACCGCACAGTGATCTCCTTCACCCGAATGACTGGTAAACGGGTTGAAAAACCCGCGATAAGACCCGGTCCAAATCCTAGCAATTCGACACCGATTCCATCAATTCAAAAGTCCATTAGCATCGAAATAGATTCAATTAGGGATCTGTGGACTAAATTACACACAATCATACCTCAAACCTGAAGATCAAGGATGATCACACGAAGAACAATCCGATCGCTGTTCATCATCCGAAATCCTCCCATGTCAATCGATTCTTTCAATTGATGCATCCATTAGCATCGTAGGGTCATAATGAACTCAATCCCCAGTCCAATTGCATCAATCCAAGCTTCAAATCCCACGACTCAAGCTCGAAATTTCTGCAGCTACAGTAGTTCTGTTCTTCCTCAAACGGGCCTCAATTCTCTTCGTTCTTTCGACGTAAATGATCGTGGCAATCCCAGAAGACTCAAACTAGTCTCCAATTTGATCATCAAGGCCCAAATCTTCCAATTCGATTTTCCCCCCGAATTTCAGAATTTTCGAAATTCCAGCCCCCAGCTCTCAATTAGTCCCTCGTGTTTTCCCAATTCAATCCAGTCTCAATTCTCGCCAATTTCGTTCACAAATTAATTGGATAGAGAGGAGATTAAGGGTAGAAGAAAATTGAAGTTTGGTTGTTCACGGTTGAAGAAGTCTGAAGAGATTAATGGAGGAAATAATTCAGTTAATTAATCAAATAAACACAATCATAATGTTCCCCCATGTTACAATTATACTAAACAATTCAGGGATAGATCGCACCAGACATCCACCAAGCTCAATCATGGCTCCAACTCACGGCTGTTCAAAATCACAGTCCAAATTACCATTCTGCCCTTGTGCAGAAAATTACCAAAATGCCCCTCACGCATCCTGACCCGTAACTCGGTCATACGGACTCCGATTGATGCATGTCGCCTGTCATTGGATTCGTATTGACGATACCTACGTAACGGTCCTTGGCCCCCGGCCATCGAGCCTCCCGATCAAAAAATCAACATTTCCCCTTATATCGTCCAAATTACGAAAATGCCCTTGCACTTCCGTACATCATAACTTTCACCACGAGCGTCGGAATCGAACGTGCCACCTGTCTATGAACTCGTGACGTCCCGAACTACGTCACGGTCATCGATCAAAGTCCATTTGACCATCCGATTTAAAAGTCAACGTTTTGCCCATGCCTAGGGGCAAAACGGTCATTTTGCACAATTCGTCCGAAATCGCCCAACTAATCCCAGATTAGTAAATCACAATTAAATATTATTAAATCCTGATATTCGGGACGGGTCGTTACACAGCTTCCTTCCTGGTCCCAGTCTCGGCCCTGGGTCAGGTATCGGAATAAGCTCAAGCTCTCGCTCCAACTCCGGCTCCCGCTCCTTGGTAGTAACTCCGCTGCAACTTGCCATATCCAACTTTTCTGCCTCAATGGGTTTTTTAGCACAAAGTTGTGGGGGCATTCGGCGACAGCAAATGGTCATGTCCCGGGAGCCCTCCTACCTTCAGACTCTGGATCTCCACCTACAAACGCCTGACTGTTTCTTCTGAATCCTGCAAGTTTCTGCGCAGCAGTGAGAGCTCGTCTCGAATGGTATCTCGCTCCTTCTCTATCAGCACCCTCTCTGCGCAGCTCGTCTCCAGCTCACCCACTTTGACTTCCAATGTAAGGATCCTTCCGACCAAGACTTCATTGTTCCGTCTCGAGTGATCTCGAGCTTCTCGAAGGCGTTTACATTCACTCTTCCTTCGCTCATTTTCATCTTCCAAACCAACATTTCTACGAAGCATGTCAACCAACTTACGAGCCCCAGCTTTCGCAATCCTAAGGTCCCGGACTACCTTGTCGTAAACTCCTTGTGGAACAGTTTTTTCACTGTCCTCTGTCAGGATAGGGGCACTTATCACACCAGGAATCTTGAGTGACGACCGCGTCTCCCCCACTATTCCCTCCGGGCCTTCATCCATCAACGATTGACGAGCCAGGTAGTGGGAAGAAGGAACCACATTCAGCTTCTTAAGCTGTTTTCCTGCACCCTCACAGGGACCATCCGAAGTTTTACGCTTGCCAGATGACTCTGCATGACTAAAACGGTCGGGTTTAGAAAGAGGCTGCTCGGCATGCTTTTTTCCAAAGAACCAATGGGTCCTTGCTTATCATCCCTCTTCTGGATAATAGGTTTTTTCAACCGCAGTGGAGCACTCAACCACTCCTTGATTAGGATGTCCGAAGGCCTCCAGCCATTCATATCTCTGAGTGGAGAGAGTAGCCAGCTCATGTCTCGGAACTCTGGAGGAATTTTCAAGGCCATGTCAATCTTTTTGAGATCAGGATGACCTCCAAAACCACTGTACAACTCATCAAACGTACGAAAGTGCGAGGCAATCCTCAAGTCCGGAGAGGCGTGTTTGTCCCAGGCACCACCAACTTCGATACAATTGAATCTGTACGTGTCGTCATCAAACTCCGTCCTCAAAAATAGCTCCACTTTGGGGACGACTCGAGAAAGCCGACCGCCGGTAATTCCATTATGCGACACGGAATAGCAATGCCAGAATTCATCCTCAGTGAGACTCACGCCAAAGGACTTGTTCAGCTTCTCGAAGCACAGGATGTGTCGATAGGCACCGACATCCAGTTGAGCAGGACTACATCCCATCCGGCCAATAATCTTGGAGAAGAACTTCGAGAACGGGAACTTGAAACCCCACCCAATAATCAAAGGGTGGAATTTAGTCCACCGACCACCGACAGGGTTTTTTCCTCTTCCATGCTTAAGATCCTTCATGGAAGAACATCTCTCGCCAAGCTCCACAAAAATGTCATCCGGAAAGGCAATTTTATTGCGAGCCTTCCACTTCATAAAGTCTTCCGGCTGCTCAAACTCCATATCTTTCCCTCGGAACGGGCTTGAGCCACGAGAACCGCCACGCTCCCACAAAGCAAGTTTACTGGGTCTCTCAGCACCCTGACGCATAGCAAGCATATTCATGGTACTAACAAGAGTCACAGTAAATGTGATCAAGCCTACCAATGCTCACTAGTCACGTCCACAGGTACACTCAGTCACCTCCAAATCCTCGTCGACTGTTCCACCAAATCACCGCCCACCACGTGGCGCTAGTTGAACACCCGCTCCAACAAAGTTTCTAAACACCTTCGGCGGACTCTTGACGCGTAGCAAGCATTTTTGTGGTACTAGCAAAAGTCACATTGAATGTGAACCAGCCTACCAATGCTCGCACGCACCATCCAAACCACTCGCTTCTTAAGCTGCATGCATTCCCATAATTTTCGACGCTTTCCAGGAATCTCGGACCCTGCCCAAAAACATCATGAAAGGTCAATAATGACACTATGAATATTATATCAATTTCCCACATTTTTCTGGGAATTAAATATTAATTTAAAACATAAACTAAAACTCCGAACCCTCAAAACTATATCAAAACAGTGTCCGATTTCCTCGAAATCAGTACCAAAATGTTCGTTACATTGAATATAGTAAAACACCTGTTGAGCACTTCCCCATAAAACCGGCCACGCGCCCTCACGCGCCACCGTGAGTGGCTGCGCGTGAAGGCCACACGCGTGAACAGTAACAGCTACAGTGTCATCGTTCCTGCCCGATTCCCTGTTAAACGGGTCGCGTACCCGCGACCAGACCCGAAGCGATCTCAGCCAAATCAACCCCAATTCCTTCGTTTCTTCTCCTAGTTTTCATGTATCCAATCATATTTAGGGATCCTTATGCTCAATTTCATAAGATTGGACCTCAATTCACTCGACTCAAATTGAAAACCCGATGGATCCTTAATCAGGTACCACCCAATTTTAGGCCATTTCTTCAAATTAATCAAACAGAAAGTAACCTAAGATCATAATAAACATTAATACCAGGTCAATTGCACTAATATTTACCTCTAACCATTCGACTTCAAGCTCGATTTTTCGAGGAGTTTGAAGCTTCTCTTCTTGCTCGATACGGCCTCAATCCTCTCCTTTTTTGATTTGAAACGGTTCGAATTAGTCCCAGGAGACTTAATCCAGTCTCAATTTTGATGCTCAAGACTCACGAATTCGAATTCGAATTTTCACCACAAATTTTCAAATTTTTGAAAATCTGCAAATTCAGCGACCCCTCTGTCCTTCGTGTTTGTTTTGATCCAATTCAGACTCTCCAATCTCTCATTCTCACAACCGAATTGATCTGATTTTTAACAATGTTAAAAGTTGGACAAAATGAGTGATTTTTCCCTAATTAAGGCTTTAATGCTCCTAAATTCTTGATTTTTCCCTAAAATCAGGTGTAAAAGTAAGAAGGAAAGTGACATGAGTCTTTGGCTGGTAGCTTGAGTCAGCATCCACCGTTCGTTTGAAAGACCGATTCGCCCTTCGCTCGGAAATTTACCGTTTTACCCCTGGATTACGTAGAACCGTAAACTTTCACGTCCGAGCTCCTTTTTGAACATGCTGCCTGTCTACGGACTCGTGACATCCCGAACTACGTCACAGTCATTGGTCGAAGTTCGTTTGACCATCCGAGTCAAAAGTTAACATTTTGCCCTTACTGTGTAAAAATTACCAAAATACCCCTCACCTTTGCTGACCCACAACTTTTGCGTCTGACCTCAGATCGACGCAAGCTGCCTGCCTGCAGATTCAACGCCTCGGGACCTACTCAACAGTCCCTTCGAAAAAACCAAAAAGTTTTCCTATCTAAAAATCGATTTTTGACCCTTATAACCAGGGGCAAAATCGTCAAAAGGACACTGGGGCTCGATTTTTTAAACCAACAGTAACTGGAAAACCTAGTAGTATAAGATTCCGAACAATGTACATCCCTTCGGATTCCCCGAATTCCGAATCGATGTGGGGGCATTTGTGGAACCCGAAATCATCCAAAAATTATGGAGCTGCCACGTGGCCCGTAATTCCTAAAAATGACCAAATTGCCCCTGGCAATAACACTGATCATTTGGAAACTCCCGCATATTAAATAATCTATTTACCAGTTAAAAAGATTATTTGATCGAGTTAAAATCTCCGTAATATCAATATTTTCTCCGAGAGTTAATTATCGTTATTCTTAATAATAGATAATTATTATTGATGTTAAAATACAATAATTATCATTACTATCATGATAACCATCATTATAATTGTTAAATAGTATATTTTTTATTAATTAAATATTCAACCGACCAATCAGAACGCTCCAAGGCTCCCAAGATTTTCCTATAAATAGCAAGGCACATTTCATTTCCAAGGTACGTTGATTCTTCGTTTCGAAGTATATCCTTTTCCTCTCTCAAAGCTAACTTAAGCATCGGAGTGTTCTTGGTCGAACAACCCCCCAGGTAAATCGATCGAAGCAACGATAGCTAATTGTTTGCTGTTTGCAGGAATTGTGAGGACTTTTCGCGACGAGTTCAATCTTTGATCCAACAGTGAAGATTTCAGAAATGGCCGACTCACTTCAGTCTACAGCATGAAGATGGGTTATTTCTTATCCTTCGATGTTTGTTTGGCTTGAATTTTCTTACTCTTTTGCATAATGCTTGCACCATATTAAGTTTTCATCTTTGTTTTGTTAACAATTTCATCGTCTCTTTATGAAATCTCAAATATTTTGAATTTGGGAACACACCAAATAATCTAATATCTTCATGATCTAGAATTTTTCTTGCTGCTATCTTTCTTTGGTACTGCTTCTGCACGTTTATATGTGTATTACCAATTTTACTGCAAGAGTTAAGTTAGTTCAAAAAATTTGGCTATCAAACACCAGTTGCAGTAATTTTTGTTCTTTGAGGTAGTTGGGAGAGGCTTGTGGCGGTTGTTGGCGGTCATGTTCTCAGGTAGGCCTCCCATAACTGTAGGATGGATTATTAAGAAACGATTTCAAATTTATAACAGCCTAAAAAATGTTGAATTCTTTTTATTATGCCAAGTTTTTTCTGAAGGGTTTTTTCGGGTAAGGGTTTCTAACGAGGTAGCACAAAAGGTATAGTCATATACTCAGTTGATGTTGGAAAGAATAAGATAGCTAACAACTTAAAGTTTTTAAGATCTTACTTTTATTTTGACTATTCACATCTAGATTTACAAGAGACTATTCCTATTATTGTAAAATTTTCACCGATGTTTTAAATAAATAAAATATCTCTTGAAAAAAAAAAACTAGAACGAAGAAATGAAGATGATGTCGAGTGTCGCAATATGAATTCTAAATCCGGGTTTGCTTTAGAATTATGCTTCGTTATGTGTAATAAATCTCGGTTTTGTCCTTGATATTTCTCATATCCTCCAAATTAAGAACCTCAATGTAAGCAATCTCTTTCAGAGATTACCCAAAGTTTGACTGCAACCAATGGCGGCTCCTGAATCCAATTTTCGGATGGGATAAATTTAGTATCGCCCTGAGAATAGCCGTATAAAGTGGCCGCTTTGGATATCTTCCACAATTGTAACTAGTACGCGAATGTAATCCTTATAATTATTACAGTGATTCAATTACTCCTACAAACACCCCAATTTCAATATAGAATTTCAAATTACTATAACTCAACAAAAATTTCTTATCAGAAAATTACCAAAATCAAAATCTTATATAATTATATTTGACCTGGCTACTTAAGTTCATTGGAATCATTGATTGCTCAATAAAAATACAGTCATACAAATACATACTTGGTCATATATATTATTGAATTTGCCTCTATGAGTTCAACTCAGTGGCTGCACAAAACATGAAGAGTTGGGCAATTGGTAATATGTATTCTAGACTTTTCTTTGCATTTCTTTATCTATCTTTAATACATTATAAAAACTAAACTCCACTTAGTCCCACCACTGACTCCTCCAAGCGTGTTTGCCTTTCTTTAATCCTCAACACCAACATTCCATTTCCCACAATCCCACTCCCAGCCTCCCACACATATTTGCATTTCTTTAATCTTCAACACCAACTTCTTTTGAATCTTTTCTCTCTAGGATTCTCCATTTCTTCCTTATTTGTACAAAATAAAAACAAAAATTGCAGGTTTGAACATGGAATTGAAGAGGACTCACATGAGGAATTGAGGAAGGAAGCGAAGAAGACTACCAAATGACGCTGATGACGGAGAGCTGGAGAGGTGCTATCCTCCTATCTTTTCTGATTTGTCTGCTTGTTTTTCCTCCCCTTTCTCTGGCTCTCTGCAATCAACTGCTCAAGTGCAAAGTCATTCGGCTTTTTTTTTTTTGGGTAATTTGAAGTATAATGGGCTGTTAAGGTTTTAAATTAGGCTAGGCTAACTTGGAAGGGTCTAACTTGGAAGGGCAATAGCCCTTCTAGCCCATGAAGAGGATCCGTCCCTAAGTGCAACAGTCTTGCTAGGATTGCAATGACTTTAAAAAACCTTTAGGGAACTAGTTCTTCTGAAACTTCTATTTAAGAAAAAGTCTAGATCTCAGCCGAAATCATATAGAAAGTAAAATTTCCAAAATTTGTAGCTACTTGTAGACATCTAGAGATTTTAAACCTGGGAACGTACAATCATACTACATAATCACTTAATATTCTATTTTCTTCACTATATGATCTACCAAATGAGCTCACCATAAGGACCTACATATGTCACCTCGACCAATACATATGTCATCCCGGTCAATCTGCTACAGACTACAACAAACTCACAATTCCACGATGTATGTATGTCACAGCTAGCTGTTTCAAATTTCAATCCATGATTTTGGAGAATTTCCGTCGTCCCACCCAGAAAATCAACATGTACGTTTTGTTTTATCCATGCATTCTCTAATGGAAACCTCAGTGCTTGATCCACTTGGCTATAATGGATTCATGGTGTTTGTATTAAGTATTAACCAATTATAGCTCGAAAGTGAACCTCAGGCTTAATGGGTTGTTGATCGGTTGCTTGTCTCCCAAGTCTTCTCCCATCTATTCAAGTTGTTAAACTTTCGTGCTATGAGGTTTCCGTTAAACCGGTGTTCATGTTTTTCTGCATAGTTGGCCAATGCAAACACCATGATAGGCAAGTGGAGCAAGCAACGAGGTTTCAATTCCAATGTGTGTGTTTGCTCATGTTGAATTTCATGGAGAAATAAGTTAGTATATATATCTTCATTCATCATTAGGGATGAGGCAACGTGGCTATGTCCTCTACAGAAGAAAAATATGTGATTGCTTATGAGGCAACAACATAAGCAAAGTGGTTGAGGTTTGTTTTGGAAGAATTTTTGGGAGGAACAAACTAAGCCTACTCCTATTGTTGTGACTACACATCTAGTAGCTATTGTCAAAGAATCATGTTTTCCACCAGAAGATAAAACACATTCACAGAAGATTACACTTCATCAGAGCTGCAATCCAAGCAGGTGAGTTTGATTTTTTCTACTGCAAATCAGAAGACCAAATGCTGATATGTTCACTAAGGCTCTGCCTAAAGACATATTCAATACCCAATAGGTCTATTGGGAGTGAAGCTAATGATCAGCTTAGGAGGGCCTATTGGATCATAAGCTTCTTGCTTGGCAGTTAAACTGAGCTGGAGGCTGAGTTAGCAAAAGATCCGAGTGTAATGAGTTTGTGCTGGAAAATTAAAGAAAACAGAAGGTGTGTGTAAGCCTTGCATGAAGGCCAAGGATTTCCATTATGAGTACATGTGTAGGGTAGATGAGATCACTATGCATCACTCTATCACTCTAACCGTCTTTCAGAGAATGTATAAGGGGAGTGTGTGTGTGTGTGTGTGTGTGTGTGTGTGTGTGTGTGTGTGTGTGTGTGTGTGTGTGTGTGTGTGTGTGTCTAATATGTCCACGTTCATTTCATACTAATGAGGCAATCGAGAATCTCAGTCATATCTGAGAAGAAATATTCAGAAAATTCTCTTTGGCATTCAATAAAAAACATAGTGTGCATACTACATCATACTGCAGATCTCATGATTCTCCATTGAAATCAACATCCAAATTCCATCCTAATCTATTCAAACAAGCCTAATCCTATCCTAAATCAATCTCTTTCAGCTACAAGTTAGGAATCTAATTCATACCTGAGATTATTCCAAGCTTCGCGGTGTCATACTTGAAATATCGTCAAGATTTGGGTTTGCAGTTGCCATTGCATCACTTGTGTTTTGCAAGAGATGGAGAAAATGGTATTAAATAGCTATATATAAAATCACTGTGAAGATATTCCCTCAACTGGAAGAAAGAATTGGTCCACACCGCAGGCACGTTCACATAAAACAAAGGTACCAGAGGAGAGGTTGATGATATATATGACCATCATACGTGATCATTGATCACCACTGCTACAGCTGCACTCCATGTTAATATTTTCTTCGGTACGTATTGTCTTTTTGAATTTTTTATTTTCTCTATTTAAGATCCAACAAAGAAGAAATGTACTCTTGACACGTTATATTTTTAAATATGTACGGGTTGTTTTGTATCGTTTGAAGTTTCTGGGAAAACGTTTGTCAGGTTTTTGGTAAGCCTGATCTGATTTCACTATCTTGGTTAATTAAAACCTTTTCCCACAAAGTCAAGCCATTCAACCCAACCACGAATCTTTCTCAATTACTTCTGTTTTAAACTAATCTTGGTTTCCTTTTGAATTCTATCTGTTTCATTCTTTCTAACAGAGCTATAAGAATGCACAAATCCTAGTGGCTTCTTATTTTCATATTCAAGCTTTCCAAAAAGAATACATAATTTAATTTTATTTGCCTATATCCATGAATTTCAACAGAATTCACATAATCAATATCCACAAAACCCTAAACTATATAGCATAATTCTTTACAGAGCTAGTTTTTTGTGCATCAAGATACCTAATCCGGTGCATGGCATTGCAATTAAACAAAAAAAAGAAGACTTCAAAGTCCACATAATCAAGACAATAACCATAAATCTCATGGAGAGAAAGTTTAATTACCACTTTATTAAACCCACATCTTTAGTTTAATTAGTTTGCTTAATTATGTCTTGCTTCATTAATTTCCAGAAGCTCACAGAGCGAAGTAGCTAACAAAGCCATATCTTGACGGTGTCGAATGACTTGATGGTCCTAAGCCATAGCCTCTTTCAGCTTCCCTGCCAAGCTTGAAGGTCTTGAGCATGAGCCGCTGTGATCTGGTTGGTCTTATTGATCCCTCCATCAGGAGACTTAATCTTTATACATTATTCAATTGGATTGGAATGGTTGGTTGGACCAATTCTAGAGGTATTTGCCAACGTTTCAAACCTCAAAGTGTTCACATTTGCATACAACAATATCTCCGTTCCACTTCCACCATTTTTCCCCAGAGATCTTGTAGATACCTTCTCTCCAAACTATTGACCTTGTTAGGAAATTAATCCTCCACCACGCAAATAATAGCAATAAAGATGGAAGAAAGGAAATAAAGAAGTTAAGAACACAACAGATTTAATGAGTTTCGCCTAAATAACTTGTCTCCGTTATCGGAGAGTTTTCACCTTCATTATGAGTAAAAACAAAATACAAGATTACACCACCCAAATTTATACCTAATCTGAGCCCTTGTATCCAATAGGATACCCCTTATACACTCTCTTTTAACCTAAAAGATCACTCTACTCCAAGAGCTATGCACACTCTTGAAACACTTAAAACTAGGGGTGGGTACGGTCCGGTTCGGTATGGATATTGACAATATCCAAATCCAAACCGTTAAAATCTTAATGGTTAGATACAGTTTGGATTCTCTAAAATTAGAAATGAAACTGTTTCGATCCAAACCGTTATTAACGGTTCGATTTTGATCGATAACGGTTTCAAACCGTTTAGCCTATTTAGGTATAAAAAAAGAGCAATAATGAAATTGGATCTTTATTAACACAACCGATAACAAATATTTCAACCAATATAAATGCATAGATAGTTAGATTCAGCAAGACAATCTTTAAAATCAAAATACAATGTTTCAATACATCAGCAAAACAACAACAAAAAACACAACAGCACAATCTGTTATGAAATGCAGCAACAAGAAATATAGTAGCACAATCTGTTATGAAGTACAATAGTAAAACAGCAACAAAATATGAAATATAGCAGCATAACAGCAACAAAATATGAAATACAGCAGCAAAACAGCAACAAGATTCTCTTATGTAACATCCAATCTCCATCAATAAAATGAGCAGTAAGAATCATGTAGTTTATATTTTGACAAGATGTCCAAGTATCAGTAGTAAGGCAAATTCTATACGCACTAAGCATTGCTTTTAACACTTGCTTCTCTTCAAAATAAAAACAAAGTAAATCTCTTGCAATTGTTCTACGAGATGGAGGTATAAACCTAGGGCATGCAATACTACAAAAATGACAAAATCCTTCTCCTTCTACAAAACTAAAAGGTAACTCGTCATGACCACCATCCTAAGACATGCAGTTCTACAATCTTCCTTGTTAAATCCCGATGGCTCTAAACTATTAACATTCCCAGATTGATCCTTGGAAAAAACCAAAACTTTTTGGTTTGAACTCGCTGTAGGAACTCTATAAGGATATTTTGAACATAATTTCAAATGATTTCTCATAGGTGATGTCCCACCCTTAATTGAATCATACTTGTAATCAGCTTTGCAATACTTACATTTAACTCTAGTTGGATCAGAAGAATTACCAGTGACATACTCGTCAAAATGAGGCCATACCTCACTTCGCTTTTTTCTTTTATTCGGATGCAACGGTGGAAGACCACCACCATCAATTTCATTCAATGATGCCCCAACCTCTGCAGTAACTTCAAACTCGAGTGGTTTATGTGCAAGATGAGCATTGTCTTTCACAGAACTTATCACTTCCTGCCAATAAGCAAACAAAAAAATTAAATAAAAGACCAAAACTCAAACTAATTTAACCTAACAATCAAATTAACCAACAACCAAATTAGTACTTACATCTGACATTTTGGACAATGAGTGATGAGCAATGAGCAATGAGCATTGAGCAACGAGGAGACACAAAGGGCAAATCCAGTGACTGGCATAAGATAAGTAAAAGAACAAATTACAAAACAAAAAAGATATATGCTTGAAGGAAAACAGTGAACAATAATATCACAGGATGAAAGGATTGAGATTGACAAGAACATAACCTTGAACCTGCAGCATCTTATTTGTTCTTAAGCTAGTGTTACAAGTTACAACGGGAAAAACCATAAGAGCACCACCAAAAATTACATTTAAGAAAAACAAAAAAAAAGGGTAAAAACATATAATACAAAAATATATGTCCAGGTCAAATTATGATATTGAAAATTACTATGTCTGATTCTTCGAACATATATATTTCCAAATACTTTTGCAGAAAGTGCTTTAAATTTCTTATTGAAAATTCAAATATTAGCTGGGGTGTTAGAGAACAATAAAACATGTATTTATATATAATTTTATGAGGTTGTCTAGACTCCCTACTATCCCGAAACTAAATATGTAGCTTCCTAAGTCTAGAATTAGATACAAATGAATCATATCCGTACAATAAATAAATGAGATATGCAGTATATAAGTGTAAAATGGAATGGAATGCATAAATGAAGAAGATCAGGTAATATGTATGTATGTAATGTGTAATATATGCGTGTCATGCAATGTGGATGGAAAATTAGGCAGATAGAGAGAGATTGGATGTAACAAGCATGAGAAAGAAAGAAAGAAGAAGCAGCCAAATCCCACGCAATGAAGAAGAATAAAAGAAGCAAAACAAAACAAAATAGAGACAAGAAAGTCGAGAGAAAAGAAAGAGCAGAATATAAGGTGTCTCTCTCTTGGAATAATTCCCTCAATCACATCTATCTCTCCCATTCCAAGCATGGGAAAAACCGTAAGAGCACCAAAAGTTCAATGATGGAGGAGTTCGATATGTCGGACCTCGGTAAAATAAGGTATTTTCTTGGCATTGAGATGTTACAAGGATCACAGGGAATCTTTATTGGTCAAAAGAAATATGCTCAAGAGGTGTTAGAAAAGTTTAACATGGAAAGTTGTAACTCAGTCCTCAATCCAATCGTTCCTAGAGTTAAACTCGTGAAAGATGAGCATGGTGTGAAAGTGGACAACACCTTGTATAAGCAACTTATGGGGAGCCTCATGCACTTGTGACACAACCCATCCCAATCCCCCTCAGGATTATCACGGGATGTGTCATGCTTCTGTTTGACATGAAGTGTCAGACAAGGGATAATTCAAACCCTTCAGACCGACCGGCTTCTTGAGCGCGCTAGGATCCCGTGGAGGAGTGTGATGTCTCGGTCTCTACTACAGCCTGCATCCGTGATCAACCTGAAGAGCATTAAAACATCAAAAGCTGTGAGTAGATGAAAATAAATAGTTTAATAAAAACTCATTTCATAAAAAGACAATTATGCCCTTCACTAAAAAGTATGCATGCATTCGAAAACCATTTACCAAACCACATATTCAAATAACCATTATTAGAGTCTCAGACCCAAGTTCCATAAATCCAATTCATACGGGCCCCTGCCCAAAATCATTTACACAAATCCATAATTCATTTCAACCATATGTGGGAACTCTGCCCAAAACCGTAAATCCGAGTATATGGGTTATTGCCCAAATCTATTTACTATTCACAAAACACCATTTCATCAAATCCAAGAAATTGTGTTTACCAAATATCATATAACCAATCATGTCATGGTTTTCAAAGCTACGCACGTGCTACTCGGGGTCTCAAATCCCAAGTCTCCCTAGGGTCCACTCAGGTCAATGTCCGCAGATCAATGACCTTCCCTGGGGGTTATAATCCATATATGCCTTCTTGAGAGTAAGGTACCTCACAGGGGCGACTCCACTCAATTAGTGCTCTGTGACTACTCCGGGGTCCACTCAGGCCAACGACCCTCCTCGGAGGAGACAATCCATGAATACAAGGAAGGTATATGAAAAACCATTTCGAAATCATTCTCAAAACCTTTCAAACCTTTTAAAGGATCCATACCCGGTCCCCATAAACCGTCATGAAACTAGAAATCCATGTTTCCAAATCAAAATCTATTTAGGGTCTCCGAACCCGAAATCACCTTTATAAACCATATATGGGACTCATGCCCGATATCATAACCAATTGGGCCTCAAGCCCGATCATGTAAACCAACTGGGCAACAAGCCCAATTTCGTAAACCAACTGGGCCTCGAGCCCGATTTCTTAAATCAACTGGGCTTCTAGCCCAATGCCTTATTAAATCAAATAGACTCCAAGTCCGAGAGTTCGTAAATCAAATAAGTCTCATGCCCGATTCTATATTTCCAAATCCGAAATCAATCCACAAACCAATTGGGCCTTGGCCCGATAAGGTAACTAAAATGGACTTCTAGTTCGAGGATTTCCAAACCAAATGGGTCTCATGCCCGAGTTTACCTTTTCAAATCCAAATCCATTTCATTAAGCCATCACTGAAACCACAAGCACGTATAAGCACCGTATAAAATCGAAACCTCAAAATACGTATAAATATGTAAATACTAACTACCACAACCAAATGCACTCAAGGCATCTCAAAACATGTATTTAAACTCATATAAAACATTTATGCATGCATCAATTTAGAAAATAAGGTCCACTCACAGACCGTCCTACCTAGCACCTCGATATACGTGCCATAAGTCTTCTTGGACTAATCATCGTCACCGAGACTCCCAAACATGTCCAAATCATACTAGAGGGTTACTAACTACTTCATTAACCTCTCATTGAAGCCCCATAATTTTTCCGAATTTTTAACTATTTTAAAACTAGATCCTAAACCTTCGGATAACCCGAACTATATCGAAATGATGTCTGATCGACACAAAATCAGTCCCAAAATGTTCGTTACATCGAAATGATGATTTTTCATGTTGACAACATCCCTAAATTCTCCCCCCATATGCCGCCACGCACTGCCCAAAGGCCCTGCGCGTGGGCTGTACGCGCCGGTAAACAGTTGCATCTTCTTCCTTCGGCAAGACAGGTCTGGCCGGTTCACCTGCAAATCCGGTCCAGGGCCATTCCTTCCTATTTTTTCATCCTTTTTTCTTCCTTCTTTCCACCAATCTCTTCTAATCTATCTTAGGATTTGTTTTATGAAATCAAATCAATGAAAACAATCATAAAATCCATTGGTTCATTAAACCATTTTAAACCCAATTTTTCCTCCCAGGACTTGGGCATTTCCACAGGTCAAAACTCAATCCTAATGGTTCCATTAAGCTCCTATAATCATTAGAAAGAGGTTTAGGGATTTAGTTTAAGCTTACCTAGCCGGAAATCGAATTCAATGGCTACCCACTGAAAACTGCTCACGGCCATCAACCGGGTGGCTCAGTCGTCCTCAGCCTCCATTTTTGATCCCACACGACTCATACAACCCCCCCCCCCCCCCCCCCCCCCCCCCCCCAACATCACCCAATTATTAGAACTCATTCAAAACGTCCAAATCACAAAATCCAAAATTTGAAATATAAAAGGGTCACGGGTTACCTTGGCCATGAATTCCCACTGCCGCCTACGGCAGTCCTGCGGCTTGCCACCATCCCTCTCAATCCATCCATCATCCTCAACTCCTCTCCTGGCCTCACACAAAACCAAAAGGAAAGGGTAATGGTTTTGGGGTTTATTGGTTTGGTTGGATGAAACAGATGAAAAGCAAAGAAAGGGAAGGGATATGCATGCATCTATGCAATGGGAGCAATGGATGAGTGACACTCCTCGGCCCTTGTGCCTCCGACCTCCCGGGTCCAAAGTCAACTTTTTGCCCTCATTCAGGGGCAAAATCGTAATTTCTCATTGAACGTCCGTTAATCCTTAGTTAATTCCCGATTAGCCTCACTATTCCTTCATTAGTCACTAATCTAATCCCGGAATTCGGGACGGGTAGTTACAACCTTCCCCCCTTAAATAATTTCGTCCTCGAAATTCCAACTATTCTGATTCCACAACCACCTCGTGGAAAGCAACTTTAGCCCCACATCATGTGTACACTTGTACACCCACTAACCAGCACAATATTTGTCTGCACCCAGACGTCCCACCAATACTCTCGTCTCATTGACTACACCTGACCCTGTCGAGTGACATCACCTCGTACCACAATTCCCTCAATGTAGCGTAAGATCAACAACAGGATCTCACCTCGCAGGGCAAGCTCAAACCTGCGACATTTATCGGTCTCAGCGTCCACATCTGTCAACTCCTCTAGTGATCCATGACGCTGGTGAGAGTCACAAAGTAGCAGCTTTACACAAAGTAACCCTTCGTTACACTAACGATAACTCACTCAACCAGAGTATACGTACCAACCACTCACTCGACCTATGTGTAACTGGACCCATCAGAATCACCCTAGCCAGTGCATAGAATCCAATGTCCAGTCCACGTCCTCTACCAATCCAATGATACCAGAGCTAAGTCGATAACCAACACGGTCACCAACGTACCCCTGGTATATCCTATATACCGTCACCAAGCACCACAAGCCTGTCCAGTATCGATCCTCACATGACGTACCCTGTACGTACATCCATCCATCAACCAGCCTACTACATAGTTTGTAGCTAATCACGCTTCAATTCTGGAGTCCATCTGTCCAATCCACTACTAGACAGATCGAATACTCCAACTCATCATTCATTCCGAGTCCCATGGTCACCCGACCAGCATCACAACGTCTACTCCCAATCATGTAATCCAACACGTACCAATCTGACTCACGCCTACCAAGGCGTACTCATTCATGCCCAATGAGCATCCAATCTCACCCACGTCTACCGAGACACACCAACTCCGAACCTATCAGTTACTTGCTCAACCGATTACCATAACAATTCGATTGACTTTGAAAGGAAGATAATCCCATCATTCATGTATCCAATACTAACCAATCTGACCCTGTCGAATGCCCACTCGTTCTATTAAAATCCAGTCTTCGCATCTCACCAACTATTCCAAAAGATTCCTCGACCGTCGAAACATTCAGTAACTGTTTCACATCTAACCACTCAGTCAAAAACGAAACAGGTCTAGACTATGGGTTCTCTCCAATTACCTCATATCGATCCTTGTCATTCCACCTAGGAAAAATCAAGGATGATCCAAGACAATGACATCAAAATTCATCCTACGTTAGTGCAAGCACATGACCCATCCCAATCCCCCCGGGATTAGTGCGGGATGACCCTGCTCCCGTCTGACACGGAGTGTCAGACAAGGGATATTTCCGACCATTGCCCTCCCGGGCTATCAGAGTACACCAGGATCCGGAGGAGGTATGTGATATCTCGGTCTCTGCTACAGTCCATATCTGATGTCAACCTGAAGGGCAGTCAAAACATTAAAAGCTGTGAGTGGACAAAATAAGAGTTTATAAAACAGTTTATCGAACATTTGTACCCTTCACTAAAAAGCATGCATGCATTCAAAACCCATTTAACCAAATAGAAACCATATGTGGGAACTAAGCCCAAAACAGAATATAAACCAAGGTCAAAATGACCACTATGAAATCGACCATACGGGCCACTGCCCAAATCCTGTGTAAACGCACATCATACATCATATCATATAACTCATATAGCATACATCATATATAAATATAATTCACACAACCAATCCTGTCACGGTTTCCAAAGCTACGCGCGTGCTACCCATGTCTCAATCCGAGTCTTCTCAAAGTCAAGATCAATGTCCGCAGACCACTGACCCTACCCGAGGTAATAGTAATTATAGCCTTCCTGAGAGTAAGGAACCCAACTGGGGGGTGACTCCACTCAGTCGGTTCTCCGTGACTACTCTGGGGTCCACCCAGGCCAACGACCCTCCCCGGAGGAGATAATAGAACAAGTAAGGAAGGTATATGAACATATATATACATAACATAAATATTCATGCCCGGTTCCCCTGAACCGTCATGATCCATAACATCCATTAACCAAGGTTCATACCGGTTTCCATAAACCGTCATGAACCAAAATGACATAACCAGGGTTCATGCCGGTTCCCAAAAACCGTCATGAACCAAAATGACCTGACAAAGGTTCATGCCGGTTCCCCTAAATCGTCATGAACCACAATGACCTTTCCAGAGTTCATGTCGGTTCCCATAAACCGTCATGAACACGGAAATCCATCTAGGGTCCCTGACCCGAAATCATAAACCGTAAAATAACTGGGTCTCGTGCCCGAACATATGACATCAGCTGGGCACCGTGCCCGATATCTAAGATCATATGCCCGAGAAAAAACCAAATGGGTCTCATACCCGAGTTTATCCTTTTGGAAATCCGAAACCATTTCATTTAGGCCAATAAAGACATACAAACCCGTATAGGCACCGTATAGGGTCAAAACCTCAAAATACGTGCCTATACGTAACCACACATCCAAATGCACTCATGGTATCACAAACAAGTATTTAAAACATATAATAAACATTTATGCATGTACCAATTTAGAAAACAAGGTCCACTCACAGACCGTCCGAAGCTGCGCCTCGATACGCGTGTCATAATCGTCTCCCGAGTCAATCGCCGTCACCGGGACTCCCAAACCTGTCCAAATTCATTTAGAGGGTTACTAATAGCCTCATTAACCTCTCATTGAAGTCCCATAATTTTCCCGATTTTCTAACTATTTTTAAAATCGAACCTAAACCTTCGGACGTCCCGAACTATATGGAAACGATGTCTGATCGACTCGAAACCAGTCCCAAAATGTTCGTTACATCGAATAGATGATTTCGTATGTTGGAACCTTCCCCAAAAACCCTAGCACGCGCCCGCACGCGCCGCCTGAAGTGGCTGCGCGTGGGCTTCACGCGCCTGCTACAGTACCCGTCTTCAACCTTGCGTAGCCAGTCTGAACCGGTCGGTCCGGTCTTTTTCTGCAACTGGACCGGCGTGACTGGTCCAGGGTCCTACAATCCTCATTTTTCATCCGTTTTCTTCCATTTCAATTCCTAAATTCCTATTTTTGTGTTTCCTATCTATTCCAATTAACGAAATCCATCAAAACCCACAAAATCACACGGTCCAAGTTTGAACCTCACGGTTCAAACTTCTCCTTTTCTCCCCACGGCTTCCCAGCCGTCCACAACCACCAAAACCTCTCTAATCACCCCCTAGCAACCTTAATAACCCATCCTAATCATCCAAATCGACCCATAACAACAAAAATGAAAAATGGATTGAAATCGGTTAAAACCGATACCTTTCAGGCTTCACGGCTCCACCGTCCACGGCGGCGTGCCTTTCGCCGGCCACCACCTTCCTCAGTCCTCTTGTCACTCTCTGGTCCCTCGGGAATGAGCCTCAGGCTCAAGGGTTTGGGTTTTGGGTGAGAAATGGGATCGGGTTTGTGTTTGGGAACAAAGAAAAGAAATGGTCGATGGTGTGGGTTATGCATGAATGTGGGCTAGTGGCTAGTGGATGAGTGACACTTGTCACTCATCCATTGGTTTCTGAAAAGTAACTGGGCCCACTAAAGACAAACTGTCCTCGTAAAACGTGTCATCGTGAATAGTAACCTGGAACTTCCGTGAACCGTAACTTCGCCGTCGAACGTCCGAATTCGACGTGCCGCCTGTCTATGGATTCGTATCGTCCTTATCTACGTAACGGTCTTTGGCCCTCGGCCATTGGACCTCTCGGTCAAAAAGTCAACATTTGACCTCCTATTCACTCAAATTACCAAAATGCCCTTAAACTTCCGAACGTCATAACTTCCTCCTCGAACGTCGGAATTGAACGTGCCACCTGTCTATGAACTCGTGACGTCACGAACTACGTCACGATCATCGGTCAAAGTCCATTTGACTACCCGAACAAAAAGTCAACGTTTTACCACGACTAGGGGCAAAACGATCATTTCGCATCGTTCGTCCGATTTTGCCTAACTAATCACGAATTAGCCTCACTAATCTAATCCTGGAATTTGGGACGGGTCGTTACAACCAGCATTAGTACCAGTACCAGCACTAGCACACAGTGTGCAAATCAGACAACCATGTATCTTTGCTCATACCGAGCAACGACCTCGTACCTCTGCTCAAATTGGAGAAACTCTGCCTCCCTGGTACCAAAAAACTCTGGGTACAGTCACCCTGACAACTCATACAGGAAAATGGACGTTCCCTAAACCTCCCCCGATTTTCAACAACCACAACTGCGTCTGTCCTCGATAGTAGTGTCTGCCACAACTCTTGCAGACCCAACCACCAAACATCGCTATTGAGACTCCACATCCAACAGAATCAACCACCCGTACTAACTACTCCGTATCTCCACTTCGGGGCTCCATCGACAAATACCAACCCTAGTAACCTGTCCAACCAAATCTCTAACGAGTCTCAACTCGACTCCCATTTCCGAACCAACATTATACACTAGGGTTTCTCACCAATGTCAGGACCCACCCCGGTTCCACTCCGAAAACCGAGGTAAATCCTGCTCCCGTCTGACAACCCAAAACGAAAGACCAAAGTAACCTCACGAAAAACACAAATGTACACTGTCAGACGCAGGAGAAATTAGCTACAACCCAAAGTCAAACGTTTATACAGAGCATAGTACCATAAGAAAAAGAAAGAAAAACCGATACACAAGGTACACGCACAACGGAAAATGTAAACCACTCCGGGGTCACTCTCGAATACTCTATGCATCTGACGCTGCCTCAACGTCTAACCCCCGCGCTAGCTCCACGACCTGGAGGGCAATTAAAAACAGAAAGTGTGAGTAGACCATAAAGAATAAAAGTTTCGAAAACCGTTTTATAATCAAACCAGGGTTTTAGCCCTCCATTTTGAAAACATACATGCATAACCCAATTGCTGAAGACAGTTATAAATCACATAAGGATCGTCATAAAAACAATTGCAGAATCATCATAAAAATAGTTATATAAATCACGTCAGAAGCATCATAAAACCATAGCACACAACATAAATACCAAGCAATCATTATCCGATCAAACCTGCTGGACCTATCTGAGTCTTTAAACTCCCGAGTCTTTAAACTTAACAGGCCTACGAGGGAAATAGCAGTATATCCGAGTCTTTAAATTCAATCCAGATCTTTAAACCCAATCAGGGCCCGTCCCCCGTCAAACAATATCCGGGTCTTTAAACCTAAGAACCAGATCCAGCAAATCCAATCTAAAATCGTTTGAAAACTAATTCTAAATTCATATCCAAACCCAAATCCGAAATCGCTGGTCTGAAGCCCTTCCGGCGTCCAGAACCGTCATTCCGAACCCAAATCCGGAATTCCACTTTTTCAACTTTAAAACCAAATTCTGCTTTCCGAAATCCGATTCTAAAATCGAAAACCTTGATTATCAATCATGTCTCAAAATCCCTTTATAACCATTGAAAATCACTTTTCGTTTGAAATCCCAAAATCATGGCATCGAAATCAGACTTCAAACCTTTCTTGTAAAACGTGCTAAAAACTGTAATTTCTCGATAAACGTGCAAATATGTAAAACCAACATAGCATATTCAACAATCATGAAATCACATGTAAAACCATAAAACAATTATAGAAAAACAGTTATGCATGCTCAAGTATAGAGAAGGGGTCCACTCACAGATACCAGCCACGTCATTCGCGTCCCGTACATCTCGTACGTTCCTCGTCCGCCTCGGGGACTCCCGATCCTGTCAACAGTCACCAAAGAACGTCACTAACACGTCAACGAAGGTCCTCCTTATTTCCCACAAAAATCCCCGGGTCCTAAACGTAACGAACCGAGACCCTAAACCTTCAACCTCGCAGAACTAACTCGATTCGATGTCCGATTAACCCGAAACCTAGTCCAATAGACTCGTTACAACATCTAGACCAAAAACCTAGTTGGAAGTTTCCCCAAAAACCCCGCACGCGCCGCCCAAAGTGGCTGCGTGACAAGACTCGCACAGGGACCACAAGGGGACGTGCCTTGCTCCCGTCTGACACCCAATAATTCATACCAATTTTAACCTCAAAACATCAATTCATAAAAACCAAATAAAAGTTATACATCAAATCCGAATTAAACAGATGTCAGACAAGGGATGAAATCCAAAATTACAAGTTGCGAGCACGACTCTAAAGTAAACCCGCGGGTAAACCACCCAACAGGGGTTCAGGTACGTAGAAGTAGATCTTGCCTCAGCCTCAGGTTCCTCCTCTACCTCAGTATCACGACCTGGAGGGGTTACCAAAAACATTAAGGGTGAGTGGACCGAAACTCAAGTTTAAAAAAATCATTTGATAAGTAAAACATATAATTTACCCCTCCGTTTTCCAAACATGCATGCAACCGTATTTAAAACCATCAATCATATAATATGAACCAAAAGGCATATAATAAAAACCATAATATCATTTTAGTCACTGCACCATACACTCCAACCCGACATTCCTGATGTCTGACGTCCCTGACGCCCAATAAGGTCACAATCACAAGGCTACGCGTGCCACTCGGGTCTCAATTCCGAGTTCAATCCCCGAACCCCGTTCGGGTACAGCATCCCCGATGCTTAGCGTCATAGACGCTGGACGTTCTAGACGTCCGTGACCTCTCCGGGGTACCTCATCCGGAGGAGACAGTATCATATGGAAGGATCTATACAGTGCAGTACCAAATACATTTTATTGATATCCACATGCAAAACATATATGTATACATAGGTAAAATCCGAACCGATCGTTACGTTTCATCAAACGAGTCTCATGCCCAAATACCGTGAAACGTGCCATAACCGAAATTTCAATATCATCAAAACCATTTATTTGATTTTAGCATGTGAATAAATAAGTAAATCGGAAAACATTTTGAGCATGCAAGTGTTTAATGAAATCGGGCCCACTCACTGTATGATTCCGCTGCGAATCTGCGCGTACGGACCTGTACCGAGATTATCGTACAATTCCTGTCAGTTCAATTCACACGTAAGGGTCACTACAAGTCCTTCATATTTATTCAAAAGAAAGTTCGAAACAGAAGCCGGTTCGGGGAAACCGTCAACACGTTTCCCGAGGCAACCGGCCCTAAACTGGCCCTTCAAACTATCTCAGATCAACATGGTTAATTCACCAAAAATATTCAGAATAATGAGAGGAATAAAAGTCATGTTGATCGTGATCAGAGATAAGCCCCAACGCGCCCTCACGCGCCGCCCAAAGTGGCTGCGCGTGAAAGTCACGCGTCTGACACTGTAGCTACAGTGTCAGCACCTTCACCCGTTTGTCTGTAATTCGGGCCTGCCACCCGCGGCTTGACCCGGTTGATTACCCATCAATTCCTACTCGATTTCAATCCAATTTGATCCTAACTTTTGACCTTGTGATTTGGATTCAAAGTTTGTCTTTTGCAAGAACATGGGATGAACACATATGCATGTTTGTCCCGTGGTTTCTAGATCCGATAGGTCGGCCAGTAAGGAGAGTCGCGTTGTTGCCCATTCTTAGGAAGGTTTTTATATATATTTGTAGATGGTGTCTGAAGATTCTCAAGGCACGGACGCCCGGTCTGGAAATGCCTTCGAGGATGATTCAATGGCCTCGGCCGCTTCTGACACACGGTTGAAGACGAGTGGATCGGCTTCAACTTCAGGGACATCTCGGCCAGAGGTGAATCTGAGGTCGCAGGCTGAGGAAGATAGGGATCTGGAGGAGGAGCTTGAAAAAGCTTTTGCCCAGATTCCAGACGAGGCTGTTTCGGCCATTGGTGAGGCCGAACGGTTGATCGTTGATGTAGATTCGGTGGGGCAGACCAATGTTTTTGAAGGCATTCCCCTTGTATCAGGCCGGTCGAGAGAAAAAGAAGCTGTGGGGACAAGCGATCAAGATGCGACATCCAGGCCGATGTTGATTGAGATTGATGTGGATAATGCAATGAAGCAGGTGACCGTTGCGACATCCGTCTATCACATTGATCGTCAGCTGAGTACGATCAAATGGGATGATATTCAGGCATACCGAGAGGCGTTTCACGTGCCCGATTCAGTTGTGATGCGGCTGATTGGGGATAGCGACATGCCGAGTGATCCTCCGGAGCCGTGGACGACCTTCCATCCAGACGTCTTCACGCATGGTGTCATCCTGCCCCTCCATCCTTGGGTGCAAAGGATGGTTGCCCAGGTTGGGGTGGCCATCGGTCAAATTAACCCCAACACCTGGATTGCCCTGACAGGTGTGTACACGGCCTTCAAGCTGGCCGGGAAAGGAGAGCCGTCCTGGGGGCACATAAATTACCTCTACCAGTTTAGAAGGGATAAAACGGGGTGGATTTATGTGGAGGCTCGAGATAGGAAAACCCGGGGGCCGTTCATATGGGACATGCCCACATCTCAAAAGGCATGGAAACATCGTTTTGTGTTGGTTTGTGGAGACTGGGAGGGGTCCTACCTAACCGACCAAGATAGGAGAATTCCGAGGAATTATCAGTCAAAAGGTGTGACTAGTGTTAGGTTTGAAGGTCGGCTAGGGATTGTTGTTTGTCTTTTTTTTGTAGGCCGTGGCTAATGTGTCTTTGTTTTTGCAGAGGTGTTCAAGTGTCCTAGCGTGACCGACCAGGAAAAAGCTGACTGTGTGGAACTGTTCGAGAGGCTTGACCGAACAGAAAGGAGTAGGGATTTCTTGCGACTTCCCTAGAATTTGCTGAAGGTCGGCCTGATATCGGAACTTCGTAAGTGTCGACTCACCATGCCGTGTGAAAGTGTTGGCTGGCCTGGATAAGTGACCGATTTTTGTTCTTTTTTTTTTTTGTGCAGCTCCTCCGGACTACGTGCTTGCTGCAGCCACCCAGTGCTCGAATCGAATGGCTAAGATTCAAGAGATAATGAAGCAGGCCGAGGATGCGAAGGCTGAAGCTCAGAAAGCTGGGGCGTCATCCAGAGTGGACTTCAGGCAGCCACTGAAGACGAAGTCTACGGCCCGAGTGAAACCGAGGCTGCGGATAGCCGGGGGGTCCAGTCAAGCCGGGGAACAGCCGGCAACGGATGTGGATGAAGCGACGCTGGAGCCCCTTGAGCCCTTGTTCTCAAGTCCCCCTGCGTCGGCCGGTGAGAAGAGGAAGGCGACGCTCGCCAGTTCTCCGGTCATCATCGAAATTGATGATGCGGCCGAGCAGAGGAGAAAGTTCGTGGCCGAGGCTCGACTTAAGAAGAAAAAGAAACTGGCCGAGAGGAAGGAAAACAAGGATGACGAGGAGCCGGCCGAGAAAAAGCGGCAGAAGAGGCAGGCCGAGGTGGAGACCCTGGAACAGGTGAGGAACATGGTCGTGCCGTCGCAGACCTCCCTGTTGGCTGGCCGACAGGTGCCGAAGAAGCTGAAAAGGCCGACGCTGGACTCGTCGATCAAGTCATACTTCGTCAATGCGGAAGGGGAGCCGGACTTGATCAGGACGACTGAGGTGGATGACAGCTGGCGGCACCTGAGCACGGCCTTCCATCCCTCGCAGCTGGACTTTATGAACACGGTGGTCCGGGGGTCCCAATATGAGTTGGGTGAAATAGCTGAAGTGCAGCCGAGGGACTTTGCCGACCGTTGTGACAAGACCATGCGGCTTGGCTCTCATGTAAGTTTCTGTTTCACTTTTTTGTTGTTATTATTTTTGTTTTTGGGACTAATGCGGCCTGTGATTTGTGCAGTTTCTTGGAGAAGTGTTCTCGACCTTCCGCCATGCCAGCAACCTCAGGCAGCAAGCCTTGGATATGAAACGAGAAGTGGAAGGGAGGGAGCACGCCTTTGCCGGCAATCAAAGACTGTTCAACCAGGCGCTCGAGGCCAAGGCGGAGCTTGAGCTGAAGGTAAAGGCCCTGGAGGTGGAAGCAGCTGCGAGGGCCGAAGAGGCTAGGCGGGTCCAAGCCGAGTTGGAAGAATCCAGGGCAAGGTTGGCTGAGCAGGAGTCGGCCAATGCGAGACTAGCCGAGCAGTTGATCTCGGCCAAAAAGGTGGGGATAGAGGAATATAAGGCTTCTCAGGAATGTGAGAAGACCTTCATGAAGTTCGGGGCTGCCTTGGAGGATGGCTTCTACAAGAAGTTGTTGCTGTCTAACCCGGGGGTCTCCATTGCCTTCCCTTGGCTCAAGTCCCCGCCGAGGGTTGAGGATTACCTGGATGATGACGGGAATCCTCTGCCCGAAGAAGAGGAGGATCTGGAGTCCGATGAGGCCGACCAAGCTGAGGCCGAGAAGATAGGCAGTCCGCATGCCGAAGATGAAGAAACGACCGAGCTGGGTGGCGACGGCCAGTAGTATAGGGCGCATTCTAAATCTCATTGTAATTTGGCTTAGGCCTGTGTAATGTGACCTTAGTTTTAATAAACAGATATTTTTGGCAACTGATGTGTTTGGATTTGAAATAAGCACCAAGTGTGTCAGACTAAGACCATAATTGGGGGCTGTAGGCTTGGTAAGTCGGCCACTAATGGCCGATGGTACCCGTCAGTATCTGATTGTAGCCCGAATAGGCGTTCATGAAACTGAGCAACTCGTGTCCCGCCGTAGCGTCCACCAGCATGTCTATTTTGGGAAGTGGGAAGTTGTCCTTCGGGCATGCCTTGTTTAAGTCCGTGAAATCGATACACATTCGCCAGAGTCCCGTAGGTTTCTTGACTAGGACCACGTTGGCGACCCATGCAGCGTATATGGCCTTTCGGACGAAGTGGATCGTGCTGAGCTTCGTGATTTCGGCCTGCATGGCCATTTGCCTTTCCGCATCATAGCTTCGTTGCTTCTGGGCGACTGGCCTGAAGGTGGGATCGATGGTGAGCCGGTGGCAGATCACCTCGGCGGAAATGTCGGGCATGTCCGCATAGGACCATGCAAACACTTCAGCGTTGTCCTGGAGGAACTGGATGAGTTCGGAGCGGATGTCGGGCCTAAGTTTCGAGCCGATTCGAACCTGTCGGTCCCCGTGTTCACTGGAAAGAGGGATTGTCTCTGTTTCTTCCACCGGCTCCGCATGGGGCGTGTGAGCCAAGTCGCGGGGGTCTTCCGGGGGGCTGCCCCTGAGCTTTTCTACGTATCCTGCCTCCACAGGGTCGTCACCGAGTGCCGATTCAGTGACCGTGAGCGTCTCTGTTGTCTCGGTCGGCCTCTGGTTGGTATTAGTGAGAGAGGTGGCATAACACGTCCGGGCTGAGAGCTGGTCTCCTTGTACCTGGCCCGGTCCCAAAGGTGTTGGGAATTTCATAAGCAGGAGGTGAGTAGATACGATGGCTCGTATCTGGTTGAGCAGGCCCCGACCGAGGATCGCGTTGTAAGCTGTTGGACAATCGACCACAAGGAAAGTAGTCAGTGTGGTGGTGGTGAGGGGCTCGGAGCCCATGGTGATTGGTAAAGTGATAATCCCCCGGGGGAGGACTGAATCTCCTGAAAAACCAAGAAGAGGCGTGACCTTACGGTCTAACTCTTTCTCGTTCAAACCCATTCTCTGAAAAGCATCCCAAAAAAGTACATTGACCGAACTGCCGGTGTCGACGAGAATGCGACCTACGTCGCAGTTTGATATTAGCGCCCGGGCGATCAGGGGATCGTCATGGGGAAAAACGATGCCCTGCTCCTCCTCCTCCGAGAAGCTGATAGGTTTCCATCCGGTCTTTGCGATCTTGCCGGGTCGGCTGGCGCCGATGCTGAGTACCTGGCTGGATTGCGAAGCCCTGTTGAAACTCTTCCTGGCCCGGTTTGAGGTGATGGGGGAAGATAAGGTCGGGCCTCCACTGATGGTGTTGATCTGAAGGCGCGCCGGGGCGGCTTGTGCTCGGGTCACGAATTGATCGAGTCTGCCATCGCGGACTAGCTGTTCGACTATGTCCTTGAAGGCGATGCATTCCTCAATGGTGTGCCCATTGTACTTGTGGTACTGGCAAAATGCCTCCTTGTTGGTGACGGGTCGGTAGTTTGGGTTTCTTGGTTTGGGCTTCGGGATCATCTCCTCCACACTCAATAGGACATTGTCGAGCGTCGTGTTTAGGATCGTGTATGTTTCGAACCGGCGTCTGGGGCCTGCGCCCTCTGCTACCAATCCTCTGCCTTCCTGGGGGTTTCCGCGGTGAAAGTCGCGGTCGTTGCGACCTGAACGTCCCCGCTTCTCCTGATTGCGAGAATCAAAGTGAAGCTTCCTCCTCCCGGTCTCGGAGCGACTGTCGTCGTGACCACGGGAGTTTTGTTGAGCCCTTCCCGAGCTTGTGGTTGGGGGGTTGGGCTAAGTGACTCTGCTCTCCTTCGGAGGAGTGTGGAAGAACTCGGCCTTCGCATGGATGCTGGCCCTTCTCATAAGTTCGGCATAGCTTCCCCACTCTTCCGTATGGGCCGCGTATTTGAAAGGAGACTCTTTGAGACCGCTCCGAAAGGCATTGAATGCGGCCTTGTCGTCTGTATCCTGGCAGCGGGAGTACTCTAAGCTAAACCTTGCGGCATATTTTTGGAGGGTCTCGTCCTCCCTCTGCCTGATGGAGAACAGATCATCCGTGGACATGAGCCTGACTGTTTGGATCATGAACTGACTTAAGAACGTAGAGTGTAGATCCTCAAGGGAATCGATTGTGCCTGGCGGCAGACGGTAGAACCAGTTCAGGGCCGCGTCGGTGAGGGTGGAGCTGAAAATGAGGCACTGTTCGTCTTCCGAGGCATCGCGGTATGCCAAGGCAGAAGTGTAGTTGTTCCAGTGGGTGTTGGGGTCCCCTTTCCCGGTGTATAGGGCAATCTTGAGGGGCTTGACCCCAGTTCTGTGACGGGAGCGGAGGAGTCTTTCTGAGAAAGGACCGGGGTTGGCCTTCTTCAAGGCTGGCGCCTTGCTCCTATCTTCCTTTGCTTCCAAGGCACGTACTCTTTTCAGGAGGGCCTCAATCTCTGCGCTCTGACCGCTGGGCAGTTGGGTAGGAGTCTCATTCGGCCGTCGGCCCTTGTCCTGGCGGACCCTCGCTTCTCTACCCTGGGAGTAACTACCAGCCGTTGAGTCGGTCTCGTCCGGACGCTCCCGTGAGTGGGTTTCGCTCTTCTTGGTTGTCTGGCAACCTCTGTCCCTCGGCCAGTGGTCCAGGTGTTCCGTGGCGACTTGGCGGTCGGTTGAGTCGTGATGCCGTACTGACGAGGTTCGTTCATCCGACGTTTCGTAGGAGAGCCTAGCTGGCACGACTTGGCGTTCTTCCAGCAGCTGTCGGGCATCGCGGTAGATCTTGGTTCCTGAGGGCCCTGCCCCCGTTGGTTGGATGAGGAGGCGACCGGAGGAAGCAGGGTTCTGCCTTTGTTGTCTCCGCGGCTGACCCGATGACCTCTCGACTACAAGGTGTGCAGTGTGTGGCCTGTCAGCCTGTCTCTCCTCGACCCGTAAGTGGTCGGCCAATTCCCCTCCCGGTTGCCCCTCGCGCTGGGACATCCTCACGAGGGAAACCGTGTTTGCGTACTGCTCCGTTAGGAGTTGGTTCTTCGCGTCGATTTTGGCATTGTGTGCCTTCAGCGCGGCCACCTCACACATTAAGTCGTCCAGAGTCTGCCGGTAGGCATCCGGGACGCTCCCGGTTGTGTTTCCCCTAGTGAAGGGGGTGTGATTGAGCTCTCCTTCGTCTCGTTCGTCCGACATGACCCTTGGTACGATTCGGGACGGCTGATCTGGTGAGAGGGCGTGAGCTGTTGTTTCAGATTCCCACAGACGGCGCCAATCTGTTGATGCAAGAAATGGATCAACCTACTCCTGCCTCGCTGAGCTTCCTTCGCGATCCCCTCCGAAATATTGTGGCCTGCACAGGAAGAGGGTAAACGCAAAGGGACACCGGTGTGATGCCGGCCGAACAGTCTCCGATGCCTAAGTCAGTTAGGTAGAAGGGTACTGTTGTAATTTAGACAGCATGAGGGCAAGATTGTCATTACCTTTTGGAGGGGGATGCCCTTGTATTTATAGTAGCATTGAATGTGTTTGTTGGTGTTTGTCAATGTGGGATAAATGTTGCTGCCTCTAGGAGTTTGACAGGTGTCCTGTGGTGGTCCCGGATAGCATTTATGACTTGTCAGTAAGCCTTGCCGACCAGGTTCGGTCTTCCTATGTCGTTCTTGGCTTTGTTAGCGTAATCTGAGACTTGCCTGGGACTGGTGGAGCAGGAGCAGGTCAGATTGGTTCGGGATTTTGACCAGGCCGACCAGTTTAGGTACGAACACCAACAATGATCAATATTTGAAAGACAACCACTGGTTGGTGAGAATTGAACTCATTCATTAAATTATTCCTTAATCCTAGAGACTATTAGAAATGGGTCAAAACACAATATTTATGCTACTCTAATTTGAAGAAAAAGATTCAGACTCTGATGAGTGAAAATTCATTATTCAAAATATTCTTTTATCTAAACAAGGGATTCAAACTCCAGTGCAAAACTCAAACCCACGGCAGTAAAAATGAAACTTGAGCACACAATCTAGGGTTAGAAAGCGGGATTGTTATTCTTGCACAAATGCACAATACAAAAGAAGAAGTCAAGTGGGGACGAGAGAAATACCAATGGAATAATGGGCTTGAATATTCCAAGTTTGCAACTTGTAAGAGCCAACTGTCAAAAGCTGTAGTCATAAAATAATCCAATAAAGAAAGGCCGCCCCAGGAACGAGTCCACATCATTGTTTACATACGGTTCTTTGTCTCCTTCACAATTATTTTCTCTCTTATTTTCTTCTTCCTTGTTCAACATCCCATTTAACACTTCTAATCCATAGTCGTTCCGTGCCAATTCTGCAAGATTGAAAGGTCATGTTTTATGATCTAGACCTTCAGGAGACCATTGTTAATATCATAGCCTCCTGTGTTTCATTTTGTATGTGTGCCACACATCTGAGTTTTCAATGAGAATTTCTCTGTTTCCATGGCTTTTCTTGATGCCTTTTTACTTTGTTTCACTCAATGTGTATATATTCGTGGTCGACGGCCAATGCCCCCGCGATCAGCAATCTTTGTTGCTCCAACTGAAGAACAGCCTCAAGTTTAACTCTACATCATCTACAAAACTGTCGACGTGGAATGGCTCAGATTACTGCTCTTGGGTAGGTGTGTCTTGCGAAGATGGCTGTGTTTCTCATCTTGACTTGAGCAGTGAGTCGATTTCTGGAGGACTTGATAATTCAAGTGCTCTTTTCAGCCTGCAGAGCATCCAGGACCTGAATTTGGCTTACAACAACTTCCAGTATATTCAGATTCCACCTGAGTTCAACAAGCTCGCCGGTTTGAGGATTTTGAATCTGTCAAACTCCGGCTTTGCGGGGCAGGTTCCAATTGAGATCTCAAACTTGACAAGGTTAGCAGTTCTTGATTTATCTGGCGCCATTTACTTGTCGGGAACAACACTAAAACTTGAGAACCCTAATTTGAGTCTGCTCATTCGGAACCTTTCGAGCCTTACTGAACTGCATCTTGATGGTGTGAATATATCAGCACAGGGGACTGAGTGGTGCCAAGCGATATCATCTTCACTGCCAAACCTGAAGGTGTTGAGCTTGAACACTTGTAATCTCTCAGGCCCTATTGATAATTCCTTGCAGAAGCTTCACTCACTCTCAGTTATCAGTTTGGAGAACAATAATTTGTCTGCTCAAGTTCCAATGTTTTTCTCAAAATTTACAAATTTGACTCTCTTGCGCTTCAGTAATTGCGGGTTGGGTGGTACATTTCCAGAGAAAATCTTCCAAGTACCTACACTACAGACTATTGACTTATCAAGTAATCCAAAGCTTCAAGGTTCATTACCTGACTTTTCCAAGAATGGATCTCTTCGATCGTTGGTTCTGAATGGGGCAAAGTTTTCGGGATTTTTCCCCAACTCTGTAGGCGACCTCAAAATGCTATCCAGGATAGATGTTGCAAATTGCAATTTCACTGGATTAATCCCAAGGTCACTGGAAGAGCTTACAGAGTTGGTTTATTTGGACTTGTCTTGGAACAAGTTCAATGGTTCAGTTCCATTCTTTGGAGTCGCCAAGAATTTGACACTGATAAATCTTTCATACAATGGTCTAACAGGTCAGATTAATTCCTCTCACTGGGAAAATCTTACTAATCTGATGAATCTTGACTTGAGATTCAATCTACTTGATGGAACGGTTCCACCAGCTCTCTTTCTTCTTCCTGTGGTGCAGAAGATGCAACTTTCTAACAATCAATTCTCTGGTCAGCTGCCTGAATTTGCTAATATCTCTGCACTGGACACCCTTGATTTGAGTAGCAACAAATTGGAAGGGCCTATACCAATGTCTATCTTTAATCTCCGAGGGCTTAAGATTCTTTCACTTTCCTTTAACAACTTCAGCGGCTCCTTTCCTCTTGATGGTCTTCACCAACTGAATAAACTTTCGAGTCTTGATCTTTCATACAATAGCTTGTCAATTATTTACAATGATACCAATTCCTCTTACTCTTCCTCTCCACAATTGACCACATTGAAATTAGCTTTTGGCAAGTTGAGAAGATTCCCAGAGTTCCTGAGAAATCAAACTAAATTGAGCACGTTGGACCTTTCAGTAAACCAGATTCAAGGTGAGATACCCAACTGGATTTGGAAGCTCAGTAGTCTTAATCAATTAAATCTTTCTTGCAACTCATTAGCAACTCTAGAAGGTCCTTTACATAATCGTAATTCTAGTTTGTCTGTGGTTGACCTTCACTCCAACCAGCTCCAGGGAAAAATCCCAAATTTTCCACCATTTGCCACTTATCTAGATTACTCAAGAAATAATTTCACCTCTAGCATACCGCCTGACATTGGTACTTTCCTTCCTTTCACAATTTTCTTCTCCCTTTCAAGCAATAACTTCCATGGGGACATTCCAGAATCAATGTGCATTGCGCAATATCTTCAGGTTCTTGATTTGTCCAATAATTCTCTCAGTGGCATGATTCCCCAATGCTTAACTGCAATTAGCACCCTTGCTGTACTTAATCTGAGGAGAAACAAACTTACTGGTGCTGCTCCTGATAACTTCACTCATTGTAGTTTAAAAACTCTAGACCTCAGTAACAATCACATTTCCGGTCAGTTTCCCAAATCTCTAGCCACTTGCACAAAGTTGGAGGTTCTAAACCTGGGAAACAATCAGATAGAAGATATCTTCCCATGTTTGTTGAAGAACATATCCACCTTGCGTGTTCTTGTATTGCGATCCAACAAGTTTTATGATCACATTGGATGTCCCAATACCACTCAGACCTGGCCTAATCTTCAAATTGTTGACATCGCTCACAACAGTTTTAGTGGTGGTGTGCCGGGAAAATACTTGAGAACATGGAAAGCAATGATGGCTGATGAAGATGATTTCATGTCAAGGCTTAAACACCTTAGATTTCACGTTCTAAAGTTCGGTCAGGTATACTATCAAGATACTATAACAGTTACCAATAAAGGTTTGGAGATGGAGTTGGTAAAAATTCTAACTGTCTTCACCTATATTGACATCTCATCCAACAAGTTCAATGGAACGATATCTAAGACAGTGGGAGAACTCAAATCCCTCTATGGCCTTAACTTGTCCAGCAATTTTCTCACAGGCACAATCCCATCATCGTTAGGTAACTTGCAACAACTTGAGTCGTTAGACCTTTCAAACAACAGTCTGAGCGGGCCAATTCCACCAGAGTTTTCCAGACTTAATTTTCTCGCATTCCTGGATTTCTCCAATAATCAATTGGCCGGAAGGATTCCAGCCAGTACTCAGTTTTCAACATTTTCAGCAACTTCCTTTGCAGGCAATCCAGGATTATGCGGGCCACCTTTGTCTCAAAATTGCAATACCAGTATATCACCAGAGGCAGCACACAAGGCTCGAAACAAAAAGTCAAATATTGGTTTTGACTGGCAGTCTATATATACTGGAGTGGGGTTTGGAGTGGGAGCTGGTGTGATTGTTATCCTCTTAATTGGGTGGGAGGAAGGAAGAAATTGGTTGGATGATAGCATTGACAAAATTCTTCTTGTAACTCTTCCAAAGATGGGATTCACTTACAAAAATCGGGTTGAATGGGACGATGAGGACGAAGAGAATTCCGCAGAAGAAGGCACATTTGTCATAAAAGACCATGAAGAAGATGAGAATGAATCAGAAGACAGAGTATTTCGAGGTTCATATTGTGTGTTTTGTTCAAAACTTGATACGAGTAGGAAGAGGGCCATCCATAGTCCAAATTGTACATGCCGTTTCTCACCACCTATTTCATCTACCACTTCCTCTTCGTACTCATTTTCTCCATAGACACAATTTTCTGTTTCTGCTTTTTTTTTTCCCCTTTATTTGTTCACCTTTTTTTCCTTAATTTTACTTTTTGGTGCTATACATTCATAACCATGAACCCCAAAATGGTGATGGCAATGACGAAACGTGTACGTATAAAATTTATATCTTCACTGTCTAGATATAATATGCCTATATCTAGATATCCCTGAATTAGTTTCTCTGTCTTGACGTTGTAAGCGAGCAAGCATAACACAATGATGCTAATCTTCAGGATACAGTGAGAAATTTAATCAAACATGCGGAGGGCCATTAAACTACCATGCAAAATAAGAATCTAAAAGTTATAAATTTTAGGGTACATACCTGAAGATAAGAATACCATTGGTGCAAATTGTAACGCGATTTGCACAGCATGCCAAGGTTGAACATAGGGAATTTCCCTTTTCTGTTCTTTCGCAAGTGAAGATTCGAACCCTAATTTGCATACAGGACGATGGGTATCTATATGATCGAGCCAAAAAGAAGCTTCAACTAAACGAACTTGTGAGAAATTTAAATTTTAGGAGAGCGAAATTTTGTTTGTGCTCATTAGTCATTAGAGTTGCTACAATGCCACTTCCTACCACTCCCGCCAGTGGCTCTTATTTAATAACAAAATATCCTCTGGGCCAAATATGGGCTCATATTAACTGAAAAAATATATACGGGCAGTCAAGGACCCCCTCATGCGAACGGATGCATCGTGGGCCTTCTAATAAAAATAGCCGGGATAGCAGAAGCCGAAACTTTTTTCTCTTTTTCTTATTAAAAAATATACATTGAATTTTCCTTAATTAATTAAATAATTTAGAATCAATAGTAAAAATAAATACGAGATCTATCATTTTTAAAAAAATTGTTTAGATAAAATTTTTTTTTTTGTCAACCTTCTTGAATTACATTAATTTTTATTATAGTCTATGAACTTTATTATTAGTAGCAAACATCTTTCAGTTACATCTAAACGTGTCTGGACATAACATTTCGTTAAATTTTACACAATGATTTATTATATTATTTGCATAATGATGACTTGACTATAATTTCACATGATTTTTGGGTGATTTCACAACTTATTTAAAGTGCACATTTTACGAGAATTTTGGCATATATCGTGTTTTGGGCTTAAACCCAAATTTCAAGATATGGTTTTGGTTATAAAAATGATATATGTTATAAATATTTTTTTTTCGATATACGTGTATGTGGACTATTGTGTTATGGACAATCCTCCTTAGGATGCAGGGTTTTGGACAGTCTCAGACGTTGAGTCAGACTCTATTTCCTGAGACTGATACTATGATTGGACTATGACTTCGACGCCGAACTGGGCTCTGTTTCCTGAGTCAGTCCACACTCGAACGTCGAGTTGGGCTCGGTTTCCCTAGTGATTAGCATGCGAGTAGTGCAGTTGGTTATGTTATGGGCGCACATATATTATATCCCTGAACGGACACTCGCATGTTGTATCCCCGAATGGTTTCAGGCATCAAGGAAGGGTTGGTTCTATATGATTGTACTGTTATGTGTTTGGTATTTCGTATATGAGTTGGTTTTACGAATAATGATTGGTTACTATTGCTTACTCGTATTTCAAGGTTCATGATTTATGTTCTGTTTTGTTTTTACATAAAATTGATGGTTTTTACATACATGCAGAATATTAAAAAATGGAGGGTACATTACTTGTGTTTTTTAAACTTTGTTTTAAATTGTATCTTGTATGTCCACTCACACGTTTTCTTGATTTCAAAATCCTGCAGGGTTATTGCACAAAAAATGAGGTTATTTGAGAGACGGAGGCATGAACTAGTGAAAAGTACGAGTATCCTTTATCTGACAAGTGATAAGGGTGACTTCGGTTTTTCAGGTTACTTGTCAGGCGGAAACATGCCCAAGTGTGATTATCTAGGAATTTTTAGGGATGTCCTGTCATATAGTAACCCTGTTGATAATGTATCCAGAAGATGTCATGATTCGACTCATATGCATTTACTCATATTTTCCCTTCGACTATGGATTTTTCCCACTAGGTTTATCGGGTAAGGTTCTGGTGTAGCAACATTAATACATTTTATCTTAAACACGTACTATCTACACATATTCCAAAAGAGACGACTTCAACTACCTCAGGAAATTCTGCTGCGATCACTATCCACGGACGTTGCATTTTTTTTCTTCGACTAGGGCTATTTTTATCTAACAGGATTTTTGTTACTTGATAAGATTTTAACAAGATAACTTATAAGCATGTAGTCAAGTTGGACCATTACATGAAATTTTCAAAAGGGAGTATTATAAATTAATAACCTAACATTAATATCTATATGTACATATATTTATCCCTTCTATTATGTAAGAGGATATACAATTCAATTTATTAGATTATTCAAAACGTAGTATTATTATTCAAATTACAGAGAACATAACGCTTTCTCTGTCTCTCTCTCCAATCTCCCCCTCTGCAAATTTCTCATTCTCTTAATCCTTATCAACAAATTACACATTGAAATTTAAATCATTAATTCTATTTTTGTCTTTTTTGACAGCAATGTTAATTCAGTACTCCCATATCCAACTTTTTTTTCTTTTTGAAAAAACCCTAAATAAAGATGAACTGAAAAACCTCAAAACTCCAAAAGTGACTAGAAACACTGATACTTCTCAGGGAAGCCTCCGGTAAAACTCCTGGATACTAGAAAATAAATGTCGACCACTGGATAAATAAATAAGCTAATCGATATTTCTAGAATCATTCGCAGGTTCATCAACGCACCATTTTAGCCCCTAATATAAATCAGTCAACATACAGGATCCCCATCACAACATTCTCTTTTCCATTTTTGGAGCAAACAAACAGAGATAGAAAATTTGTTAAAACATTAATTTTGTCACGAAAATACACCACCTAACTTCCACCACCGTCGCGAACATTTAGTCAGTAGTGCACCACAGAAAATCCTGCAACTTGCTAGCTCGCTAATACATAACCATAACACAAGCTAGCTATAATATTTCATATAGGCTTCAACAATATTATTGGGCATGATAATATCTTGACCTTGGAAGCAGCTAGGGTATTCAGCCAATGACATGTTGGTTGCTGGTGATGGTGGCAGCACCGGATCACTAACGAAGTTGTTGTGGCCAGAGAAATGAGCTTGTTGATGATCATGATGTGGGAGATCATCACGGAGAGAGACAGCTGGACGGTGCATGTGATGCTGTTGGTGTGGTGGAAGCTGGTACTGGTGGAACACAGACGGTGATGATGACGAGGAAAATGGAACATCATCATCGTCCGCGAAGTTGATCATGCTCTGGTGAAGCCATATCTGGGTCTTGAGGAACTTCACGTAGTGGATAGCTTCCTCCAGCATGGACACCGTGTCCATCTTGGTCCCACCAGGGACCAAGCTCTGCAAGATCTTGAACCGGTCGCTGATGCGGTGCCTCCTCTCCCTAGCGGCCACGCTCTGTGGGTCGGTAGACAGCCGAACCCCTTTGCTTTTGTTCTTCCCACCACCGCCTCCGCCGCCCTTGATCTTGTCTCTGACGCCATTGTTTCTTGCGAATGAAGAAGACCCATCTGAGCTTGAGTTACCAGCAGTGAAATAGTCCATTTTGAGAGACAGCAAAGTTAGCTAATTACTTGGCTTTTTAGGCTACGACTTTGGTAGGGGTAACTGCTTTTGGGCACATAGGATTATATATAGGGAAATGATCCGTGATTAACCTCTTTTTTTTTTTTTCCCCTCTTGGAACATTATGGAAGCAGAATTTTGACTAGCTACAAAAAGTCGCAAAGATATATTAATTTTTATTATTTATAAAATTTGAATATTAAGAGATGATTTGTAGTTAGAGTAGGTCTAATGGGACCATTCTAACCATACTAAAACATGCTTTAGCCCTTACTCAATGCAAAACAGCATCTAATGGAAATGGCTGATCTTGCTTAGGTTGGGCTAGGAGTTGGAGCTATTATAGCCCCTCTCATTGAGACTAAATAACACCCAATGAAAAACTCTCATTCCCTTGGCTAGCTAAATAATACCCAATGAAAAGTTATCATTGGTCAAAATCTTTATGTTTTTTATATTTCATATATTTTTTATATTTTATATATTTTTTCATATTTCATGTATTTTTATATTTTTAGAATAATTAAATTTTTTTTTATTATGATAGTATTTAATTATTACTTTTATATCTATATAAATTAAATAAGATAAAATAAAATAAAGTTATATTTTATATATATTATATAATATTTTTACATAATTATCTTTAAAATAATAATTTTTAAAAATATAAATTATTACCTTTAATTCCTTTATTAAAAATACAACAAATAATATAAAGTAATAATATTATTTAAAAGACTAAACTTTATCTATAATCCCTTATTCTTGTCTCTATCATTAAACAACATCTTAAGTTATTGATTTTGCAGATTTTGATGAATGAAGATGGAGAATGAGGGAGGAGAGAGAGAGTTGTCGTCATTTGAGTCAGCCAATCTTTGGCGCAGGATTCGGGTGTCTACCCTAGCAACATTAGGGCCCTAGCCAAGCCAGGAGACCCAGGAGAAGAGTAGCCCTTTAGCCTACGCAAACGTGTCTTTCTCTACTTTAATTATTTGTTTTTTAATTAATTTTTAGATATTTTAATTGAAAAATGTTATAAACATCGTAGTATATATATATTTTTTAAATGTTAAATGGTATGACAGTGTAATTATAATCATCAATTATATTAGTAAGATATATTAAAAATTAAATAATTTTTTATTTTTGGGTAAATTTTTATGTAAATGATTTGGAAGTAATACATAGAAATTAAAAAGATTGAATAATAAAATATGTATAAAAATTATACCATAAATCAAAAGAGCATAAATCAAAAGAGTATTATATGGAAGTATCTTTAAAGTATGATGCAAGTTTTATCATTAATAAATTTGTTAGTAAAATAGTTTCATTAATAATTATCACATAAACGGTAATATTGATTTTAAGAAACGTGCTGAATTATCTTTTTTTTTTTAAATTATTTTTTATGAGAAAAATATGTTTTCCATTATTGGAATAAAAAAGTATTTATAGATTGGACATAATATAAGATTTTTCTATTGTTTTCTTATACAAGAATATTGAAGATGAGGGTTTAGACATAATATATACCTTACAGGCTTACGCTTCATAAAAATTGAAGCCATTAGTATCTCTCACGAGTTGACATTGAGGTCCATAGGAATGGGAATTTGATGAACAATATATGGTGCACAACAGCACCGTGCATGTGTTGTCGCATGGGATGTTTTTCTGCGATTAGGACCCCCTCCCCCGAAACTAAGGAACGGTGATCCTTAGCAGTCGGCAAGAGAGAATAGGAGGAGGATGATGGTGTAATTTTGGGGTTAGCTAGGGTCGGAGTGCAAATAATTGGCTCTCTGAGAGGCGGTCAGAATAAACGAAGAAAGGAAAGAGTAAAGAGAGGGAGGGAGGGCCGAGGGGGTAGGGGTCGACCTTTTACTATTCTGTTTCTTTTTATGAAATAGTGTGTAATTGATTTAAGTGGACGTATCACAGTTGCAGATGTTTGTAAATCCGAGGACCAAATCCTTTCGGGGCTTTTAAAATGTATGAATTATGCTTTTTATAGTTCTTATGTATCCTAAGGTTACGTACTGTTTGCTGAAAGATAGTTGCTATTCATGTCCCCTCTACACTTCTCTTTAGCAACAAAAGAAAAGGGCCTAAGGTCTTATCATTAGCTCTTCTTTTCAAGAGATATTCTAGCAAACCTAGTTTCAATTTCAGCTAGGATTCATGTTAGATCCCCAAGCAACCCAATTGAATATGAATATATACATTCTCTAGCTATGATCCCATACATATATAGCATTACTATATACTGAAATTAATTCTAGCTACACCAAAACAAATTGAGTTCAAAAGCCAAAGATGAGAAAAGTGGGGTTTGTTCTATCATCAACAGTACTAGAAGTTTAAATTTCATAGGAAGCACCATAAATACTTCAATTTTAATCATAATTAATCATATATTATAGTATAAAAAAATAACTTTATTGTACGATTTTTTAAACTTAAGAAACATTTTTATCATCGTTAAAAAATTTAATTCGAACAAAAAATTTAACTTACCATAATGACAATGTTTTAACCTGGAAAATTAAAAAATTATATAAAAATGCACATATATACGTCACTACAATACAAAGAGTTTGATTCGTTTTTTTTTTTGGTTCGAGATGACATATTATGAGGATGTATTGAAACTTGATTCTTAGGATTTACAACAAGGAACGGGAGACCTCGTATGCTTTTCTTTATACATCTTCACCTTCCTCTTTAATTGAAAATTATCCATCATTATTGTGGGAGTCAAATAATTCTTCGTTTGTATTAATTCTTAGAGTTATATATATTAAATAGTGACTTGAAGGCTTACTTGAAATCAACTATTTATAAGATTCACTTATATTTCCGCAAACTTCTAACATTTATACTCCTAAAATATTTGAAAAGTTTCAAGAAAATTTTGAATGGCTTCTAGTTGCAACAAAAAAAACAGCATGATGAGATCAATGAAACGATTTATACCCGGCCATATTTGATGTCAAGTAAGCCTTCAAGTCATACACTTACTGAATTAATTATTTGAAGGCTCTTAGAGTAGTGGTGGAGAATTTATCATTGAAAATGAAGACGAAGATGGAGAAAGAGGAGTTGTAGGGGTCTCGTACCCTCACTTTCCTTGTTGTAAACTTATAATTTATAATTATCATGTAGAATTTGAAGTTAACTTAACTTGGTGAGGTATAATGATTTAAAAGATTGAATTATTATAAGAGTGAATATTTAATAAAATGTGACGAAATACATAGACTTTAAATATAGAAATTCGTGATCTCTAAACCTTATAGTATATGAAATAATTTTTGAATTTTTGAAACTCACACATAATTAGTCTAAACACGTTTAACGATGTAGCTTGCAATCTGTTATAAAATCGCGAAAGATACATACGATCATTAAATGCAAAAGCAAAGATGATGAACCCCGATTGTGGATTCAAAAAATTTGCGTTAAATCTGTATTAACGCAAATGATCAACTGTAACTTTCCTTGACGACAAAACCAAAGGTACTAATAAAATATAAAGGGACAGGCAAAAGATGAAAACAAAAGCAAAGGAAACCAGGTGGGGCTGGGGCTGGGGGGTCCCTATCCCTAGCAGGGAAGGGCTCTGGTTTTAATTTGACAATATTGGGGTGGTGGACTGCTGGTGGTGGGGGTGGGTAGAACCCTAATTATTCTTACTTGTTCAACCTGAAAATTACCTGCTTTGTATCTGTCTTCATCAAACCACACATCGATCAGTCGCAAACTTCTGCTATCTGATGTATGATCAGGCCACCATAACCACCACATATTTTTTTCACATTTCATTCTTTCTCTTTTTGTCCTCAATTATTTGACCACCATATTTCTCCTACTCTCTAATTAACTCATCTATATATACAAAGTATATATATCATTCTTAAAAGCAACTTCATTTATATTACTATTTAAACTTCTACTCTGAAATAAATCGTACAAGGCAATTCATGATAAATTAAAATCAACGATAACCACCACAATATTTCGTTACTAAGTTCGCGTTCATCATACCTAACTAGTTAATTTGATGCGTTAGTAACACCGTACAGACCTAAAGCACTCAACTCAGTTCCGATGTACGTACAATATATATTGCGGAACTATAAACCACCAAAAATTTGTGAAGCTGTCATGTGGTTAATAATTCACGTAATATCCAAATTGCTTCCATTAATGGCAATAATGGATCACAAATACCGGCACATTAAATAATTTATTTAAAGTTCTTAAACTTTGTTCATCATACTTCAGTTGTGTTCATCATTCACTATACCCCATTCGTCGTTGATCAACTATGTCCAAGTTCTTAAACATTCTTTATCAGCTCATGTTCATTGTTCATCATACTTCGTTTGTCGTTCATCGACTTTGTCCAAAGTTCTTAAAAGTTGTTCATCGCTCATCAGTCGTGTTCATCGTTCATCATACTCAGTTCATTTTTCATCAACTCTGTTCAGAGTTCTTGAACGTTGTTTATCGTTCATCGACTATGTTCGAAATTTTTGAATGTTGTTCATCATTCACCAGCCTTGTTCATCATTCATTATACCTCGTTCGTCTTTCATCGACTATATTCGAAGTTCTTGAACGTTGTTCATCATTCATCAGATATTTCTGTACAATCCTCGTGTTTCAACATGGAAAGAACACAACAATCCATTCGATCATTCAAAAGTAGTGTTTCAGCCTCTGCAATTTAGACTAGGAGCGGAGCACATTGTTACTCCAGAAGAGTATACATGCCTTCGCCCCGTGAAGCGCTCATTGAAGATCGAATTTGGAAATCCTCAACTTGTGCTCTCAAATTCATTCGCCTTTTACCAACACTTCATTCTTCCTTCATTGACTTATATCAAAACAACATACAAGTCTTCGCCTATGCAAAGTGTCCAAGTCTTCGCCCTTACAAAGCATCCAAACGTTCGCCCTCGTGAAATGTCTAAAGCCTTTGCCCTAACGAAGCATCTAAGACTTCGCCCTCGCGAAGCGTCCAAGCCTTCGCTTTTGCAAAGCGTCCAAGACTTCATCCTCTAGAAGCTTTCAAGCCTTCGCCTTCGCCCTCGTTAAGCATCCAAGCTTTCGCCCTCGTGAAGCATCCAATCCTTTGCCCCACGAAGCATCCAAGTCTTCGTCTTCACGAAGCATCCAAGCTTTCACCCTCGCGAAGCATTTAAGACCTCACCCTTGTGAAGCATATAAACCTTCGGCCCGTGAAGTATCCAAGCCTTCGCCCTCACAAAGCAGCGAAGCATTTCCCACGCGAAGCATTAAAACCTTCGCCCTTGCAAAGCGTGCAAGCCTTCGCCCTCGCGAAGCATTGAAACCTTCATCTAGCAAAGCATTGAAACCTTCACCTAGCGAAGCATCAAAGCCTTCGCCCTCGCGAAGAGTATAAGCCTTCGCCCTCGCGAAGCATCGATGCCTACGTCCTCGTGAACCATCCAAACCTTCGCCCTATGAACCATCGAATCCCTCGCCCTTGCGAAGCATCCAAGCCTTCCTTTAGGAAGAAGCCCAAGCCATTTTCCGAGAAGAAGTTCAAGCCTTCCTCCGGGAGGCAATAAAACTTCCGATAAGTAGTTCAAGCCTTCCTCCGGGAAGTAATACAAGTCTTTCTCCTAGAAGCACTTCAGATCTTCCTCCTGGAAGCACTTCAAGCCTTCCTCCTAAAAGCACTTCAAGTCTTCCTCCTTGAAGCACTCCAAGCCTTACTCCAAGAAGCACGCCTTCTTCTTGGAATCACTTCAAGCCTTCCTTCTGGGATCAATTCAAGCCTTCCTCCACGAAACACTCTCAGCCTTCTTCCAAGATTCATTCTACAAGCGCTTCAAGTCTTCTTCTAAGAAGAAAAATTCATTCCTTCATGAAGAAATTAAGCCCTCCACTGAGAGACAAGTTGAATCAGAGCCCCAACACCAAATAGCCCAAGCTACAATGGGACCATTTTTTTAAAAGCTCTTTATTGAAGATAAAACAAAGCCTTTGTCTAGAAGTCAAAGTGAAAACCTCATTTAAAAGGAGGCTAGAGTCAAAAAAATCTATTAGTGGATGCTCATGAAACTACAAACAAGAAACCAATTTCTTCAACCAGAAACATGGGAAAACTCAAGATCCAACACTTAGAAAAAATCCCAAGGATTACTATGTTAGAGGGAACACACTAGCCAAAGGATTTCAACATAGGATATGTCACTTTTTGATTCACTACAAGAAACTTCCACCTCAAATTTGCCACGAAGTCCTCAAGGTTTGACACTTGTTGAAAGAAGCATAGCCTTTAATTTTACTCGAATTTTGAGGGCAATGCAACAGAGAAAATGGCTTGAATTTCAAATTTTCAAGTTCTCCTCGCATGAACAAATGGGACATCATGACAGGACCCATCCCAATCACCCCGGGATTAGTGCGGGATGACCCTGCTCCCGTCTGACACGAAGTGTCAGACAAGGGATATTTCCGACCTTTGCCCTCCCGGGCTATCAGAGTACGCCAGGATCCGGATGAGGCATGTGATATCTCGGTCTCTGCTACAGTCCACATCCGATGTCCACCTGAAGGGTATTAAAAACAGAAAGACTGTGAGTGGACAAAAATAAAGAGTTTATAAAAACATATTTCATAAAGAAGACCTTTATACCCTCCACTAAAAAGCATGCATGCATAGTAAAACCATTTATCCAATCATACATGTTTAAAACATCCATAATTAAGGTCTCAGCCCCAAGTTCCGTAAATACAAGTCACACGGGCTCCTGCCCAAAACCATTTACAGAAAACCATAACATAGTAAACATATGTGGGATCTCAGCCCAAATCCATTTATCGTTATAAACACAATTTTCCAAACCAATTCAAATCATGTTTATCCATTATATTCATATCCAGAACCTGTCACGGTGAAATAGAGCTACACGTGTGCTAACCGGGGTCTCAAACCCAAGTCTCTCCAGGGTCCACCCAGGTCAATGTCCGTAGATCAATGACCCTCCCTGGAGGTAACGAACCATGCCCATCCTGAGAGTAAGGAACCCAACTGGGGGGCGACTCCACTCAGTCAGTGCTCCGTGACTACTCCGGGGTCCACCCAGACCAACGACCCTCCTCGGAGGAGACAATCATATATCAAGGATGGGATATGAAAAACCTTTTGAAATCATTCTTTAAATCTTTCCAGGATTCATGCCCGGCCCCTTATAAGCCGTCATGAACCATAAAACCTTTCATGGGTTCATGTCGGTTCCCATAAACCGTCATGAACCATAAAAACCATTTCAAGGGTTCATGCCGGTTCCCATAAACCGTCATGAACCATAAAAATCATTTGTAATACATAACTGGGCCCTAGGCTCGAATCCACATACAAACTGGACCCCTGGTCCGAATTGTAAACCAACTGGGCCTCCGGCCCGATTCCGTAAATCAAATGGACCTCAAGTCCGAGAGTTAACTTTTCAAATCCAAAATAATTTCATGAAATCATAACTAAAACCATAAGTACGGAAAATCAGTGTAAAACCGAAAAGCCTCGAAATACGTGAAACCATATAATTCACAAATATCCAAATCAACATCATCAAATCACATTCATAAACCATATAAAACATTTATGCATGCATCACAGTTTAGAAATCAAGGTCCACTCACAGACCGTCCGAGCTGCCGCCTCGACTTGCGTGTCCTAGGCTCTCCCGAGTCGATCACCATCATTGGGACTCCCAAACCTGTCCAAATTTTAATAGAAGGTTACTAACTACTTAATTAACCTCCCATTAATGCCCCGTAATTTTCTCGATTTTCTAACTATTTTTAAAACAGAACCTAAACCTTCGGACAGCCCGAACTATATCGAAATGGTGTCAGATCGACTCGAAACCAGTCCCAAAATGTTCGTTACACCGAATAGATGATTTGACATGCTGGAACCATCCTCAAATTCTCCCCCACGTTCCCGTACGCGCCGCCTAAAGTGGTTGCGCGTGGGAGCCACGCGCCTGCTACAGTGTCACCTCTAACCTCGCGTCGACCGGTCTGAATCGGTCCGGTCCGGTTCGCCTGCAACTTGGACCGGCGTGACCGGTTCAAGCTCATTCCGGCCCAATTTTTCACCATTTTCAATCCTAATCAATCCTAACCTTCCTATAATCGTCCTAGGAACTTAACCCAATTAATTAGAAGCCCTAAAACCTCTAAAACCTGACCGGTTTGATTTTCCCCTCACGGTTCGAAAATCCCAAAACCTCCAAGGGCTTCCCCGACGTCCAACCTTCACCCAAACCTTCCTAAAAACTCCCTAGCAACCTTATTAACTCAAACCAAACGTCCAAAACAGTCCATAACATCAAAATCCAAATAAAAATTGAAAATGGGCTTACTGGGTACCCGCTCGGGTTCTGGGTTTCAGCCACCGCCCACGGCGGTTCCAGCCACCAGCTGCCATCCTTAGTCCTCCTCTCTCACTCTCTGGTCTCTCCAGGATCATTTGGGGTTAAGGGTTTGGTGTTTGGGTTGCACAGATGAGAGAAATGAGATCGGGTGGGTATTTGGGTTGAAATGGGAATGATCGATGCAAAATGCAAAGGATGATGTGCATGTATGTGTGAGATTGGCCAGTGGATGGGTGACACTTGTCACTCATCCATTGGCTATCTAAAAATCTGGGCCCACTAGAGATAAAACTTCACTTTTTGTCTCATAAAAAGTGTCGCCATAAATAGTAACCTGGAACTTCCGTGAACTGTAACTTCGCCGTCGAACGTCCAAATTCGACGTGCCGCTTGTCTATGGATTCGTATCGTCCTTATCTACGTAATGGTCTTTGGCCCTTGGTCATCGGACCTCTCGGTCAAAAAGTCAACATTTGACCCCTTTTAACCAAAATTACCAAAATTCCCCTAAACTTCCGAACGTCATAACTTCCTCCTCAAACGTCGAAATTGAACGTGCCACCTGTCTATGAACTCGTGACTTCACGAACTACGTCACGGTCATCGGTCAAAGTCCATTTGACCTCCCGAACGAAAAGTCAACGTTTTGCCCACGCCTAAGGGCAAAACGACCATTTTGCATCGTTCGTCCGATTTCGCCCTACTAATCACCGATTAACCTCACTAATCGTGATTAGTCACTAATCTAATCTAGGAATTTGGGACGGGTCGTTACAACCTTCCCTCCTTAATTAATTTCGTCCTCGAAATTCCAACCCACCTAATTCCAACCGGTCTTCCCTCCTTAATTTAGTTTCGTTCTCGAAACTCCAACTATCTTGATTCCACATCCACCCCGTGGAAAGCAATTCTAATCTCACGCTCGTGTACACTAGTACACCCACTAGCTAGAACAATACTCGTCTGCAACCAGACGTACCACTAACACTCACGTCGTATCGACTACACTCGACCACGTCGAAGAACAGTAGCCATACGGTCCGAATTGACACTACTTGTCAAATCTACCATCTCGTTGATACAACAACTAGACGGTTCCTTGCTCAACACCAATCTATCCTGACGTCTACTCCCGCTAAGAGTCACCAGACCTCACTAATCGATCCACGATGACACCTCCGACAAACCGTCACCACTTGACAGTCGTCAGTCGAAAACTAACACTATAACCACTTGTGGTTACACTAACCACCAACGGACTCAACCATGAGTAAACACTTACCCACAAAGCATTTCACTCAATTTGTGTGTAACTAGACCCATCAGAAATACCATGACCCAACGCACAGTATCGAATGTCCAGTCCACGACCCCAACTAATCCAATGGTATCGGAACTAAGCCGACTACCAACACGCTCACCAACATACCTCTGGTATAACCTATATACTGTCACTATGCACCACAAGTATGCCCAGTATTGTACCTCGAACTATGTACTAGGTACGTACATCTACCCATCAATCAGCCTATAACCACCGAGGTCGTAGCCAATCACGTTTCAATTATGGAGTTCATTTTTCCAATCCAGCATTAGACAAATCGAAACTCCAACCCATCATCTATTCCCAAATCCGAATCCGAATCCGCAATTTGGTAAGAAATCCCGAATCCAAACCCATAAATCATATCTATAATCATGTCCAAATTCGAATCCGAAATCATCATTCGGTAAACCGGCATTAGGAATGACCATTCCGAACCCAAATCCATAAAAGAAAATCCAGTGTCAATCTCTAGAATCAAATCCTGAATCGTCACCCAGAATCCAATTCCAAAACCCAAATCCAGAAATCCACTTTCAAGTTCCAAAATCAAATCCTGAATCGTCATCCAGAAATCTGATTCCAAAACTCTAAATCTCATTCACGTCTACCGAGACGCACCAAATCGGGAACCCATCGGGTACCTGCTTAAACAATTACCTCGACATACATTAGATTGACTTCATAAGGAAGCCAATCCCAACATCAACACAACACTAAGTCTGACAAAATCCGACCTCGTCAGACACCTACTCGCTCGAGTAACAAGCCATATGGGATTCACTTCGAAAAGAAGTTCAGTCCCATCATCCTCAACTCGAACATCCAAGTAAGAGTGATAAACTCTTCACCTATCTGGATCATCAAGATCACGATCCATATCCATAACGACACCCAAAGTCCTAAACCAATTCCCACATCTAGACAGATCAGTCAACGACGAGACACGTCGAGACTGTGGGTTCTCTCCAATTACCCCGTATCGATCCTTGTCATTCCACCTAGGAAAAACCAAGGATGATCCAAGTTAATGACAACAAAATCCATCCTACGTGAATACAACCAAAACTCATTTCATTCACCACGCCACACAACCCAACATCGTCTGCCACCAAGCAGAAAATGAGAAATCTCAGTCACCTAACTTCGATATACTCATCTCCTCCTGATGACCCAGAACAAATCCCGGGTCCACCAACTAATACACGATTAGTGTACTAGTGGCAACCAACAATATCTACATCATCAACATCATCTACCATGGTAGAACCTGAGAAGTCACCCAAAATGACTTCGAAATACCCAATACCAATGCGGAAAACCCGCATTCCTCGAGTCACCTCAATCACAACCTCTCGCGATTATGAAGTTCCAACAAGATTGGGAACAACATACCCGGACATCAACCACGTGTCCCTTAACCAATTTGACTCTATCTGAGATCCACTCTAGGTCACAGATACCGAACATATACCTATCTTGATGGAGTCATATCCCGACTCGTGACTCATTATCATTACAATCACCGGCACCAGCACCAGCACCAGTACCAGCACACTAACACCAGTATCAGAATCAGCACCACGTGTGAAAACTGACAATCCTGGATCTCCGTTCATACCGAGCGACGACCCCATACCTCTGCTCGAATAGGAGAAAATCTGCCTCCCTCGTACCCAACAACTCTGGGTACAGTTACCCTGACAACTCATACGAGAAAAGGAAACGTCCCTTGAACGTCCCTGATTCCCAACAATCATAACTACAACCACTCCCGGTAGTAGTGTCTGCCACAGACTCGTGCAGACCTAATCACCAGACATCTCAATATCCAGACTCCGTATCCAACGGAATCAATCGACCGTACAACTACTCTGTATCCCACGCAGGGATTCCATCGACAAGTACCAACTATCCATCGCAACTATGGTAGCGCGACAACCAACTGGGTCTAACCGATAAGTACAACCCTGACTGCAGAGTGCAGTCCCAACACAAGCTGACATGACTAGACCGACTAACGAACCCAACTCCGAATAATCGTCAAAGTCATAACACTCGCCAACTCACCTTCCCGAACCATACAACCTAATATAGGGTTCCACAATCACGCCCTATGGTCACTCTAAACCCAACCGCTAGCTGCCAACTGCAGTACAATCCACAATCTGGCCGTCTATGCGGTCTGGACATCGTAAAGACGTCAATCCAACTAGGATTCCCCGAATCCGTCTGCTAACAGCAGTAAATCCATCTAACTTACCAATATCCGATCATCGGATGGTCACAATTCCAACCAGTCGTCGGAACCGATCCTACGACATCGTGAAAAGTGATCCCAACTAATTGTCTCACGATCCAGAATGCTAACGTACCGTTACGTCATCCCTTCCATAGGGTCCCACACTGTCAACCCTGACAGAACTATGGCAACCCCGACATCTAGTGCCGAACCAAGACATTCCACGATTCAATCCTACTAACTATCAGGTTGACGACAAACTGTAGCCCATTGAGATATCACATCCTCGACCTGCGTACGGAGTAATGCGCAAAATACGCTCTGGAATTCAGAGTAACACGAGCAACCATGCTCTGATAAGCAATCTTAGGCTCTGATACCACGCTGACAGGACCCATCCCAATCCTCCCGGGATTAGTGCGGGCTGACCCTGCTCCCGTCTGACACGAAGTGTCAGACAAGGGATATTTCCGACCTTTGCCCTCCCGGGCTATCAGAGTACGCCAGGATCCGGAGGAGGCATGTGATATCTCGGTCTCTGCTACAGTCCACATCCGATGTCAACCTGAAGGGTATTAAAAACAGAAAGATTGTGAGTGGACAAAAATAAAGAGTTTATAAAAACATATTTCATAAAGAAAACCTTTATACCCTCCACTAAAAAGCATGCATGCATAGTAAAACCATTTATCCAATCATACATGTTTAAAACATCCATAATTAGGGTCTCAGCCCCAAGTTCCGTAAATACAAGTCACACGGGCTCCTGCCCAAAACCATTTACAGAAAACCATAACATAGTAAACATATGTGGGATCTCATCCCAAATCCATTTATCGTTATAAACACAATTTTCCAAACCAATTCAAATCATGTTTATCCATTATATTCATATCTAGAACCTGTCACGGTGAAATAGAGCTACACGTGTGCTAACCGGTGGTCTCAAACCCAAGTCTCTCTAGGGTCCACCCAGGTCAATGTCCGTAGATCAATGACCCTCCCTGGAGGTAACGAACCATGCCCATCCTGAGAGTAAGGAACCCAACTGGGGGGCGACTCCACTCAATCAGTGCTCCGTGACTACTCCGGGGTCCACCCAGACCAACGACCCTCCTCGGAGGAGACAATCATATATCAAGGATGAGATATGAAAAACCTTTTGAAATCATTCTTTAAATCTTTCCAGGATTCATGCCCGGCCCCTCATAAGCCGTCATGAACCATAAAACCTTTCATGGGTTCATGCCGGTTCCCATAAACCGTCATGAACCATAAAAACCATTTCAAGGGTTCATGCCGGTTCCCATAAACCGTCATGAACCATAAAAACCATTTGTAATACATAACTGGGCCCTAGGCTCGAATCCACATATAAACTGGACCCCCGGTCCGAATTGTAAACCAACTGGGCCTCCGGCCCGATTCCGTAAATCAAATGGACCTCAGGTCCGAGAGTTACCTTTTCAAATCCAAAATCATTTCATGAAATCATAACTAAAACCATAAGTACGGAAAATCAGTGTAAAACTGGAAAACCTCGATTTACGTGCAAGCACGTAAATCGCCTCGAAATACGTGAAATCATATAATTCAAAAATATCCAAATCAACATCATCAAATCACATTCATAAACCATATAAACATTTATGCATGCATCACAGTTTAGAAATCAAGGTCCACTCACAAACCGTCCGAGCTGCCGCCTCGATTTGCGTGTCGTAGGCTCTCCCGAGCCGATCACCATCACCGGGACTCCCAAACCTGTCCAAATTTTAATAGAAGCTTACTAACTACTTAATTAACCTCCCATTAAAGCTCCGTAATTTTCTCGATTTTTTTAACTATTTTTAAAACAAAATCTAAACCTTCGGACAGCCTGAACTATACCGAAACGGTGTCCGATCGACTCGAAACTAGTCCCAAAATGTTCGTTACACCGAATAGATGATTTGACATGTTGGAACCATCCTCAAATTCTCCCCCACGTGCCCGTACGCGCCGCCTAAAGTGGCTGCGCGTGGGAGCCACGCGCCTGCTACAGTGTCACCTCTAACCTCGCGTGGACCGGTCTGAACCGGTCCGGTCCGGTTCGCCTGCAACTTGGACCGGCGTGACCGGTTCAAGCTCATTCCTGCCCAATTTTTCACCATTTTCAATCCTAATCAATCCTAACCTTCCTTTAATCGTCCTAGGAACTTAACCCAATTAATTAGAAGCCCTAAAACCTCTAAAACCTGACCGGTTTGATTTTCCCCTCACGGTTCGAAAATCCCAAAACCTCCCAGGGCTTCCCCGACATCAAAACTTCACCCAAACCTTCCTAAAAACTCCCTAGCAACCTTATTAACTCAAAACAAACGTCCAAAACAGTCCATAACATCAAAATCCAAATAAAAATTGAAAATGGGCTTACCGGGGTACCCGCTCGGGTTCTGGGTTTCAGCCACCGCCCACGGCGGTTCCAGCCACCAGCTGCCATCCTTAGTCCTCCTCTCTCACTCTCTGGTCTCTCCAGGATCATTTGGGGGTAAGGGTTTGGTGTTTGGGTTGCACAGATGAGAGAAATGAGATCGGGTGGGTTTTTGGGTTGAAATGGGAATGATCGATGCAAAATGCTAGGGATGATGTGCATGTATGTGTGAGATTGGCCAGTGGATGGGTGACACTTGTCACTTATCCATTGGCTATCTAAAAAGTTGGGCCCACTAGAGACAAAACTGCACTTTTTGTCTCGTAAAAAGTGTCGCCATAAATAGTAACCTGGAACTTCCATGAACTGTAACTTCGCCGTCGAACGTCCGATAAGGACCTCTTGCCATAAAAGTGTCGTCCTTATCTACGTATCGGTCTTTGGCCCTCGGCCATCGGACCTCTCGGTCAAAAAGTCAACATTTTATCCCTTTTAACCAAAATTACCAAAATGCCCATAAACTTCTGAACGTCATAACTTCCTCCTCAAACGTCGGAATTGAACGTGCCACCTGTCTATGAACTCGTGACGTCACGAACTACGTCACGGTCATCGGTCAAAGTTCATTTGACCGCCCGAACTAAAAGTCAACGTTTTGCCCACGCCTAGGGGCAAAACAGCCATTTTGCATCGTTCGGACATCTCTGAAACTATAGCACATTTCTACTTGAATCACCGCGATCGGACTCCCAAAACTCCCAAAAAAAATTTAAAGAAGAAGCTAGAAAAAACAAAAATGCAATATATATAATATCCTCTTCATTTATACATGTTGCATATATACGGTGAAAATCTCAAGACAAAAGCATTAGGCAATAGGATGCTCACGCTGTCAAAGTGCATATGCATTATATATAATAATCAAGGATTGAAATATCGGTATCGACGGAAATATCGCTAGTCAAATTTACGGATATCTCGTCCTAAATATCGATATTGATAACGATATCGTTTACGGTCAGCAAAAATGACGGAAATTCGGTCTTAAAGTTGGAAATTTGGAATGAAACTTTGGGAAAAACTTAAGTACCCAATAATGGTTATATAGGACTAATAAAAATTATAAAATAACTTTGCTATAATAAATATATAATGAATAATATGATACAATAGAGTTCTGACGATGACTAATAATATAAAATTTTAAACATAAACATAAATTGAAGTAAATTACTATAATTGAATGTTAATATAATTAAAAACATAATAATAAGCATAATAACGAAGTTTACATTTACATAATAATTTAGAAAATCGAGGAGTTTAAATTTACATAATAATTAAAAAAATTGGACATAATAAGTGAAAATTAGACGTAAAATGAATTCTTATTAACTGTATGTTCATCTTATATTTTTCTAAAATCCATTAATATTCAAATTAACCATTCAACATAAATTAACCATCTCTACGAATTCTTCCATTCAACATAATTTGCTTCTAAAATCCATTAATATTCAAATCAACTATATTCTCAAATTTTCTTACATCAAATACTAATTTAAATCTAAAACAAATTATATCGGATATTTAGAAATACTCATATTGTATCCAATTAACTTAAAAGTTGTATCATTAAACTCAAAACTTAAAAACAAACATAGACTTCGTAATATAGAACTAAATTAAAAGTTAACTTCAATTTTTTCATGGTAATTCAAAAATTTTATTGGCAATTTTTCAAAAAATGAGATTCAAAGTGAAAAGACCGAATTCGTAAAAAATAGAAAATAAATTAGATTAAAATAAAATAAAATATAACATTATTTTTAATTAAATTATAAATTCTTAATTATATTTAATTATAATTTATTTGAATACATAGAGGTTATATAGCATAATTGAATTGAAACCCCAATTCTTGAAACCCCAAATTCGGTCTATATTTCTAGATTATTAAAATCTTTTTTTTTAAGTTATTAAAACCCCTTTTCAAACCAAGGGAAAAAAACAAAACAATATAATATATTATCAATATTTAATTTCCTATCTTCTCTCTCCCCCTCCCGAAGACCTCCTCAGTTCTCCCAGTATTCATCTTCTCTGCAAGCCTGCAACTCCATAGCCAAATCCAATCAAATTAGGACTAAATTTAGTCATATTTTTCACAAAAATCATTCCCCGTGTCGCGGTAAACAAGATGAGGAAAGCCCAGCCCTTCTAAGCTTGCTTCGACGCCGGAATCGGACGGACTGAAGCTTGAAGGTACGGCGGCAATGGATAAAAATCGGTGAAATCGGTGGATTTTGGTGGAAATCGCCGATATACTTCGATATCTGATGAAACTATGGATATTGAGGGAAGAAATTTCTTCCCCCCTTGTTTAGATGTCGAAGGCTAAGTTTTCTGATATATCGATCGAAATATCGGCGAAACTGCCGATATTTCAATCTGTGATAATAATGTGATCAACTAGCACACATGCTCATGCCAACCACGGAAAAAATCATATGTCAAAATGCACGTTGCAATAGAAAAAATAAGGAAAAATGAAGAGAAGGCTTAAGAAATCACCCACGTGCTCTCCCCAAACTTCCACAACCGCATACTTCTTTATATCACCACGCATCAAACGTAGTCATGTGTAACGACCCGTCCCAAAAATAGGAATTAGATTAGTGGTTAATGACGGATTAATGAAGTTAATCTGACAGGACCCACCCCGATTCCACCCCGAAAATCGAGGTAAATCCTGCTCCCGTCTGACAACCCAAAACGAAAGACCGAAATGACCTCACGAAAACCACAAATTACATTGCCAGACGCAGGAGAGTTTAAAACATCCAAAGTCAACCGTTATACAGAGTATAGTACCAAATAAAGGAAAACAAAACCGATACACAGAGTACACGCACAACGGAAAACTGAGACCGCTCCGGGAAAACTTTCAAGTATTCTATGCCTCCGACGCTGCCTCAACGTCAACCCCCACGCTAGCTCCACGACTTGGAGAGCAGTTAAAAACCAGAAAAATTTGAGTGAACCAAAAAGAATAAAAGTTTCGAAAACCATTTCATAAACAAACCAGGGTTTGGCCCTCCGTTTTGAAAACATGCATGCATAACCCATTAAGTAAACACAGCTATAAATCACATAGTAATCATCATAAAACATTTATAATTCACAAAATAGGCATCATGAAAACAGTACGATAAAACATAAATCTAAGTCATCATTATCCGATCAAACCTGCTGGACCTATCCAAGTCTTTAAACTCCCGAGTCTTTAAACTCAATCCAGGCCTCAATAATCCGAGTCTTTAAACTCAACAGGCCTACGGGGGAAATATCAGTATATCTGAGTCTTTAAACTCCCTAGTCTTTAAACTCAATCCGGGTCTTTAAACCCAATCCAGGCCCGTCCCCCGTCAATCACAATATCCGGGTCTTTAAACCTAATAATCAGATCAAACAAATCCAATCCAAAACCATTTGAAAACCAATTCTAAATCCATATCCAAACCCGAATCTAAAACCACTGGTCCGAAGCCATTCCGGCATCCAGAACCGTCATTACAAACCCAAATCCGGAAATCCACTTTTCAACTCTAAAACCAAATCTCGCTTTCCGAAATCCGATTCTAAAACCGAAAACCTTGATCATCAAATCATGTCTCAAAATCCACTTATAACCATCGAAAATCACTTATCGTTTGAAATCCCAAAATCATGGCATCGAAATCAGAAATCAAAGCTTCCGCGTAAAACGTGCTGAAAACCGTAGCTTTCTCGTAAAACGTGCAATTATATAAAACAGTTATAACATATTCGATAATCATGAAATCACATGTAAAACCATAAAACAATTATAGAAAAACAGTTATGCATGCTCAATTACAGAGAAGGGGTCCACTCACAGATACCGGGCCCGTCACTCGCGTCCCATACGTTCCTCGTTCGCTTCGGGGTTCCTCGATCCTGTCAACAGTCACCAAACTATGTCACTAACACGTCCACCAAGGTTCTCCTAATTTTCCCCAATTTTCCCAAACTTCAAACGTACGTAAAACAAAACCCGAGACCTTCGATCCCGCAGAACTAACTCGAATCGACGTCTGATTAACCCGAAACCTATCCCAAAAGATTCGTTACAACATCTAGACCAAAAACCTAATTGGAAGTTTCCCCAGTAAACGCACCACGCGCCCCCACGTGCCGCCCAAAGTGGCTGCGCGTGGGCCTCACGCGCATGAACAGAAACACTGTTCATCGTCTTCCTTGAACAGCCACTGTTCTAGACCGGCGTAGCCGGTTCTCCGCCGTCCGTCCACAATTTTCCTTCCTTCCAAGCCCAAAAGCATCGTCCTGTCCTAAGCAATCTATTCCCCTCAACCAAACACGACATCACGGCCTATAACTCACCGTCCCAACTCAAAACAGAAACCATCCGAACACCCCTGTTCTTCAATCCGGCCACCCGTGTCACCCCCCATCACGGCTTCGACATCTACAGGTTCCTAAGGACCTAAGGAGTCGATTAGGACCTACCAGACACCTCGACTCAGTCCCTATGTCAGGGCCCACCCCTAATCCCTCAAGATTAGGGACTAAACCCTGCTCCCGTCTGACAACCCAAAAACGAAAGACCGAAACATCCCCACGAAAACCTCAAATTACACTGTCAGACGCATGAGAAATTAAAACAACCAACTATCAACCATTATACAGAGCATAGTACCAAACAAAGGAAAACAAAACTGATATACATAATATACGCACAACGGAAAACTTAAACCAATCCGGGGTCACTCTCGCGTACTATAAGCCTTCGACGCTGCCTCAACGTCAACCCCCACGCTAGCTCCACGACTTGGAGGGCAATTAAAAACCAGAAAGTGTGAGTGGACCATAAATAAAAATAATAGTTTCCAAAAACCGTTTCATAAGCAAACCAGGGTTTTAGCCCTCTGTTTTGAAAATATACATGCATAACCCATTAGTTGAAAACAGTTGTAAATCACATAAGGATCGCCATAAAACTATTGCAGAATCATCATAAAAACAGTTATAGAAATCACGTCGAAAGCATCACAAAACCATATCATAAAGCATAATTACCAAGAAATCATTATCTGATCAAACCTGCTAGACCTATCCGAGTCATTAAACTCAATCCAGGCCTCAATAATATCCGAGTCTTTAAACTCAACAGGTCTACGGGGGAAATATCAATATATCCGAGAAGGAGTCCACTCACAGATATAACATAATCAATAATCATGCAATAATGTAAAACAGTTATAGCATAACCAATAATCATGAAATCACATGTAAAACCATAAAATAAGTAATTAAAAGTAGTTATGCATGCTCAGTTATAGAGAAGGGGTCCACTCACAGGTACCGGGCACGTCACTCGCGTCCCGAACGTCCTACACGTTCCTCGACCTCCTCGGGGATTCCCGATCCTGTTAACAGTCACCAAAATACATCACTAACACATTAACGAAGGTTCTCCTAATTCCCGAATTTTCCCGAACTTCGAAACGTAACGAACCGAGACCCTAAACATTCGACCTCGCGGAACTAACCCGAAACAACGTCCGATTAACCCGAAACCTATCCCAAAAGATTCGTAATAACATTTAGACTCAAAACCATGTTGGAAGGTTCCTCAGATTCCTCCCCACGCGCCGCCCAAAGTGGCTGCGCATGGGCTTCACGCGCCTGCTACAGTGTCATCGTCAACCTCTGTCCAGCCGATTCAAACCGGGCTGGCTGAACCGAACCGGCGTGACCGGTTCTCCGCCTTCTGTCCACCATTTTCCTCCCTCTTTCCACCAATCTCTTCGTTCTCAACCCAGCAACCTATTCCCCTCAACCAAACACGACAACACGGCCTCGAACCCGTCGTCCCTAGCTCGAAACAAAAACACCCGAACACCCCTGTTTCGGTTTCCAGCCACCAGAGCTTCCCCCCGTCACGGCTGCACAACCAGCAGCTCCTAGGACCCTACTGAACCTAACTAGACCTTACAGAACCCTCGACTTAGCCCCTAACTTCACGACTTTAACTTTGAATCAAAACGGCAAAACAGAGCAATCAGAGGGGATTCAAGAAATTACCTCTCCTCCGACCGCCACCTTGAGCTCCGCTGGGTCTGCTCGACTCTCCTCAGGCCTCTCGACACCACCATGGGTTTAATTTGATGGTTTGGTCACTGGAAGTGCACAACCGTGCAAGGTGGTTTCTCTGGTTTTTCCTCCCTGTTTCTCAGGTTCTGATCACTTCACACACACACGAACACACTCTAGTTCCACCCAAAAACACTCACTAACTCACACTCAGTCTCTGTTCACGCCCTCGACCACCTGAACACACAAACACACTCTGAAATCGATCACTTTCTCCCTCAATCTCACTCCCTGTTTCTTTCCAGCACAAACACAACACGACTCACCCATTTAATTTTGCCCGTGTAAAATCCTAGAAGCCACTACACACAGCCCACGTGTCACAATCCCATGGCCCAACTCAAAATATCCCAATCAGCTCTGTACACTTGTCCCAATCTGCTTTGCACAAATCCCAAAGCACCAAAAGACCAAAATGCCCATGTGAACTAAAATTACCATTTTGCCCCTCACCGTTCTAGACCCGTATCTTGCCCATCCAATGTCCGATGAAGGCATGCCATCTATTGTTGAACTCAGGACGACAAGATCTACCTAATGGTCCACGGTCTACGTCCAAAAACCCTGTCGTACGAAAAGTCAACTTTTCCCCATATTTTACCCAAATTACGGTAATGCCCTCGATCTTCCGAACATCATAACTTCCTCCTCGGATGTCGGAATCGGGCGTGCCACCTGTCTACGGACTCGTGACGTCCCAAAATACGTCACGGTCATCGGTCAATACCCAATTGACCTCCCGAACTAAAAGTCAACTTTTTTCCCAAACTAGGGGCAAAATCGTCATTCTACACTAACGGGCCAAAAGCAAACAACTAAACACCGATTAGACTCACTAATCCGTTACTAATCACTTTGCTAATCCCGACTCTCGGGACGGGTCGTTACACCGTAGCTTCACGACTAATCGTTTGAAATTAACGGAAAAACAGAGCATCGAAAAGGATTGGGGAAAATTACCTACGCTCAGGCCGCCGCCGTGAGCTCCACCGTGCCTACCCGACTCCTCTAGTCCTCCTCCATCTTCTGGACACCACCACCAGCCTCGATTGATCAAACACAGCAGCAGCACCACAAAATTCCCTCTATGTTTTCCCTGAGAACTCACCCTTCACACTCTCAAGTTTTCCTCACCGTCCCCGTCTCTCACACGCTCACCACCTTCCCAGAATACTCCCTAGCCTTCCACTTAGCCTCTGCTCACTCACTCGATCAACAGAACACACAAACACACACTGAAATCGATCAATTCCTCTCACGGTCTCACCCTCTGTCTTTCCCTCTTCGAACAAACACGATGCACACACACACAACCCAAATACTTGAACTGTGCACCCTAGAACCCACTACACACACCCCACGTGTCCTCCATCCCATGGCCCAATTCCAAAATATCCACTTGCACCTGTACACTTATCCTCATCCTATTTGCACAAATCCCAATTGTAACACCCTGGAAATTTGGGGATTTTAATATTGTAATTATTGCATGAATTGACGTTTTTACCCCTGTGAATAGTATTGCCCAATTTGTTAACTTTTTGATTGGTGGGTCAAACGGACTTTGACCAATGACCATGACGTATTTCGGGACGTCACGAGTTCATAGACAGGTGGCACGTCCAATTCGGACGATCAGGGAAAAAGTTATGACTATCGGAAGTTCAGGGGCATTACCGTAATTTGGACGATGGAGGCGAAAATGTTGACTTTTCGTTCGGCAACTAATTTTCACACGACTCGAGGACCGTTAGGTAGGTCTCGACGCCCTGAGTCCGTTGACAGGCGGCACGCTGAAATCGGACTTCGGATGGCTGAGTTACGGGTCTGGAAAGTGAAGGGCATTTTGGTAATTTCTGAACTAGGGGCATTTTGGTCATTTCACTCACGGGTTACTGTAGCAAATCGTGGGAGAACATGGCTACACCGCCGTGGGTGGTGATTCTGAGCAATCCCATTAGTTTAACTCGTAATGAACTGTAGAGGAAGGTTTTATTTAAGCCTTAAAGGCAGTGGGAACGTGGGATGATCGATTCATCAGAAAATGGCACCATTTGTTAATTCAAGATTCGAAACCTTGCTGGAACTTTTCTCAGTGGCCAGGATGGGTTTCCACGAGCTGTTGGACGGCTCAGTTTGTTTAAACATAGTAGGAATGTTGTGTACTACAATCTGCTGAGGATAGGACAGTGAGCTTGAGAGGAAAACCAGAGAATTCAGTTTCTGCAAAATTGGAGGGAATTTCGGAGTTTAAATTCTGGTGCTTGTTGGACCAAACCAAGACTTGGTTTAGTCTTCTGGGAACATCAGGAACGCAACCACGTCGAGTTCGAAGGGAATCAGCCACGGTTGAGCGGGGACGGAGGCTGCCGTTTTCAGAGAAGTTGCAGAGCTTGGGACGACAACCTCCAGGTACTTTCAGGCCCAATTGATCATTCATTTTAGTTCTTTTTGATCATATTATGCTTCCTGTGAAGATTAATTGGAGAATGGGTTCGAAACCAGGGAGTTCTGGTGATTGACCCGTTTAGTTGATCACGGGTCGAGGGTCAATTTAAGGGACCATTGAGGTTGATTTTTGACTCGGAACCTAAATTGGATAGTTATTGGACATGTTAGGATCAAATACGAGTGAAATCGAGTGGAAATTGAGGGTTAATTAACCGGGTCAAGCCGCGGGTGGCAGGCCCGTATTACAGACAAACGGGTGAAGAGGGTGACACTGTAGCAGCTACAGTGTCAGGCGCGTGACTTTCACGCGCAGCCACTTTGGGCGGCACGTGAGGGCGCGTTGAGCCTTATCTCCGATCACGATCAACATGACTTTTGTTCCTCTCATCATTCTGAACATTTTTGATGAATTAACCATGTTGATCTGAGATAGTTTGGGAGGGTCATTTTTGAGGAATTAACCATGTACGTATCTTCGTGAGAAAAAATCCAGAGTAAGTGCTTAGTCTGGAAAACGTGAGTTGGGTTTTGTGGTTAGTTAGTTGTTGTGGCTTGAGCCGACTTACAGCCAGATTGGAAATGGTGCTGCTGGGCATAGTCGAGGTTTTGAATGGTTGGGTGGATGACTCTGGACGAGTCCAGTACGATTGTGGTATTTGTTTGAGCATTGAGTTGCTCAGAGTTGTGGATTACGAGGGATGTCAGTTCCCCCGACCCGAACATAGATTGAGGGTTTTGGCTTGGTAGGAGCGGAGGTTCGGGACTGGTGTGCTGTGAGCACAAGATAAAGGATGATGTGCCACGAGCTGGGATGCTTGTGAACGGTAGGATGAGACATCGTGAATTGAGGTGGTAGCCAGTTGTGAGGTGCTGGTGTCTAGTATGAGGAATCGCTAACTGAGTTGGGATACGTGATGACCATTGGTAGTCATGTTTCGGTACAAACGACCAGGATGTCGTTAGGTAGAATTCACGACTCCAAAATTACAATTTTACCCTTACCGTTTTAGACCCGTAACTTACTCATCCTAACTCCGATGAATACGTGCCGCCTGTCGTTGAACTCAGGACGACGAGATCTACCTAACGGACCTAGGTCAACGTGTCAAACCCCAATCGTACGAAAAGTCAACTTCTCTCCTATTTTACCCAAATTACGGTAATGCCCTCAACCTTCCGAACATCATAACTTCCTCCTCGGATGTCGGAATCAGGCATGCCACCTGTGTATGGACTCGTGACATCCCAAACTATGTCACAGTCATCGATCAATACCCAATTGACCTCCTGAACTAAAAGTCAATTTTTTGCACAACCTAGGGGCAAAATCGTCATTCTACGCTAACAGACCTATCATAACCAACTAAACACCAATTAGGCTCACTAATCCTACCTTAATCACAGTCTTAATCCTAGTTGTCGGGACGGGTCGTTACAACCTACCCTCCTAAAAAGAATTTCGTCCCCGAAATTCCACAACTAGTTCCCCGACACCTAGGGTCTCCTACCCGGTGATCAACACTAGGTCAACAACAACTTCTCCTGGGTTTCCTGTCTATCACCTCCACCTTGGGTATTTCACTCCATCCCTAACTACCAGTTCACCACTCTTTAACCTCTCTCAATACAACTAGAACTTCATGGTGTACGCAAGGGAAACTCTATGAACAGAAAACAAAGGTATTTTAAAATACCTCATATAGAATACCCAATAGAATTCATAGAGTACATCCTCTCGTACTACCACCTCACCTTCCAGAACCCACTCAAATCATAACCCAGAACCACCTAGTCCAAAAGGGAATCCTACCTACCGGATCACTCCCTCGCTGTCACGCCCCTCGGCTGCTGCTTCGACCACTTGTCGGAATAAATCTACAAAGTCCTAAAGGCAAATCCTAGATTGTGGGTTCTCTTCAATAACCTCATATCGATCAGTTATATTCACTCCTTTCTAGTTTCTTCCGTCATCCTTTAACGGAACTCACTAAACTCCTCAACCTCGTCACTCCAGGTCACCTAAGAGAAAAGTCCTAGACTCTACCCCGAAACCAAACAACACTGTGTACAACTTAACCAAAGTAAAAGTACATGTCCTCGCACCTGGTGCCGACTGAACCTCCTGCTGAGTCATCGAAAACACTCGGGCCTGAGATCCTGAAGATCTACCACGTCCTCTCACACCACTAGTGGCACCACCACCTTCTCTCGTGCCGGCTGTCCCTGACGCTGACGCTGTACTCCGTCTAGGCTCCGCCGATCCTCGACCTACACCACCTTCCTGTGGCAACAGTGGACACTCACGTCGGAAGTGACCTCGCTCCCCACAGTAGAAACAAACATCCCATCCAGGTCCACCACTCGGTCTCCCTGTTGACGCAACAGACGTCGCACTAGCTTTCGGAGTCGGCTGTGCTCGGTAACCACGAAATCCTGAACTCTGGAAACTACCAGGTCTACCAAAACGATCATCGCCTGACGACGATGTTCCAATAAAGTTACCTCTCTTTGGTACTCTCTGATTCGAAGCTCCAGAAAAAGGTGGCTCCCGGCGTCATACCGGAAAGCTAACCTCAACCCTTACCGCAGCGTTTGACAACTCTCGGAAAGTAGCAAACGATCCAGCTGTCACTATGGCCCGAATCTCACCTCGCAGGCCTAACTCAAACCTACAGCACTTCTCGGCTTCAGTAGCCACAAACACAGGAGCAAACCGAGACAACATCTGAAACTTCTGTTCGTACTCAGCCACACTCAGATTCCCCTTGTTGAAGCTGCAGAAACTCAACCTCCTTGGCTTCTCGGAAAGAACGAGGGTAATACTGATCTAAGAACCTCTCTCGAAACGTCTACCAGGTCACAGTGTGGGTGTCCCAACCAGACAACTCGAGGGTATACCACCACTCGTACGCCGCATCATCCAGTAAGAATGTAGCCAGTAACACTCGATCCTCCGGTGGGCAATGCATTACTGCAAATATCCGCTCAAGTCTCGTGATCCACCTCTGGGCTTCCTCAGGATCTGCCCCACCACTAAAAGTAGTAGCCCGGTGTCAGGACCCACCCCGGTTTCACCCCGAAACCCGAGGTCAATCCCGCTCCCGTCTGACTCCCCGACACAACACCCAAGTAAAACTCACGCAAACCCAGTCAGACGCAGGAGTCATTAACTGAATATCCCAACATTATCGTTTACAGAGCATAGTACGAAAATACAAGGAACTAAAAACCGATAAATTACACGCACTCGGAAGTCTGTAAAACTATTCCGGGATCCCTCACGTCCCTTCTATGCCTCGGACACTGCCTCGTCGTCAAGACCCCGCACTAGCTCCACAACCTGGAGGGCAAGTTAAAACAAAAGTGTGAGTGGACCATAATAAAAGAAAAGTTCTAAAACAGTTATCAGAAAACCGATTTTAACCCTCCGTTTGAAAACCACACGCACAACCAATAGTTATGAACACAGTTATAAATCAATTTACCATAAACCGCATCATAAGAAACAGAAACACTATAACACAGTTAGAAAAACCACAGCAGGTGAATCATAAAACCGTATCAGAAACCATAAACATCAAATCATCATTTTCCGATCAAACCTGCTGGACCTATCCGAGTCTTTAAACTCCCGAGTCTTTAAACTCAATCCAGGCCTTAATCATATCCGAGTCTTTAAACTCAAGGCCTACGGGGGAAAATCAATATATCCGAGTCTTTAAACTCCCGAGTCTTTAAACTCAATCCGGGTCTTTAAACCCAATCCGGCCGGTCCCCCGTCACATATATCCGGGTCTTTAAACCCAATAACCAGATCCAGCAAATCCAATCCCAAAACCATTTGAAACCCATTTACCAATCCACATCCAAACCCGAATCCGAAACCACTGGTCCGATACCCTTTCGGCATCCAGAACCGTCATTCCGAACCCAAATCCGGAATCTACTTTTCAACTTTAAAACCAAATCTCGTTTTCCGAAATCCGATTCTAAAATCGAAAACCTTGATTATCAAAATCATGTCCCAAAAACCCCTTAAAATCATGGAAATCATTTATCTTTCCAAAATCACCCTTTTCTCGTAAAACGTGCTAAAACTGTACTTCCTCGTAAAACGTGCAAACATGTAAAACCAACAAAACATATTCGAGAAACATAAAACCATAAACAAAACCATAAAACAATTATAGAAAACAGTTATGCATGTTCGAGTTTAAGGAAAGGGTCCACTCACAGTACTGAGCCGTACTCGCGTCCCGAACGTCCAGCCCGTTCCTCGGCTTCCTCGGGAAATCCCGATCCTGTTCACAATTACCAAATTACGTCACTAACACGTCTACGAAGGTTCACCTAAATTCCCTCAAAAAACCCCGAATCGAAAACCTAAAACCCGAGACCCTAAACTTTCACCCTCGCGGAACTACACTCAAACGACTTCCGATTGACTCGAAACCAACTCCACTGAACTCACCACAACTCCTAGACCAAAAGTCATGTTGATCGTTTTCCCCATCGCCGCCGCACGCGCCCCCACGCGCCGCCCAAAGTGGCTGCGCGTGGCCCTCACGCGCCAGCTACAGTGTCACCCCCAACCTCGAGTGCACTGTGCTGAACCGGCCGCTGCAACTGGACCGGCGAGAGGCATTCTCCACCGTCCGGCCACCTTTTCCTTCCCTCTCTTCTCCTGCAGCTTCGTCCAGACACCACGAATCCATCGCTCAACTCCTCTTGGTTCGATTCGACTCCCAGTTTCACAACTGGAGCTCAAACCAGACGGCCCTTTTCCCTCTGTTTCACGATTCACCTGTTCCGGTCACCTCCCGTCACGGTGGCGACACCAGACTCACCCCACAACCTCACTGATCCAAGTCCAACACTCCTAACCCTTCGACTCACCCCAGAAGTCCACGACTTTGGGTTCGAAGTTCACGGCCGAAACAGAACACCAGAGTGTTCATCTTTGCCTGAGCCCCGCCGTGTACGGCCCCGTCACGGCGACCATCCTAGTCGACACCTAGGACCCTCCTGAACATCCCCCTGACCTTCTAACCTTTCGACTCTCAGCCAAACCACACGACTTTCCAAATGAAATTTCACGGGAAAAACAGAGCAAGGAAGCTTACCTTTCGATTGCAGCTCCGCCGTGCGCACCGCCGCCTACCACGGTGCTCGTTAGTCTCCCTGCAACCTCCTGCAGCTCTCCCAGCCTTGGTTTGCCTCACCTCACGGCGTAGCCACCACCTCGAACTCTCAGGCTCCCTGTTTCCCCCAAAACTCCTCCGCACCTCTGCCGTGCCGCCGTGCATGATTGCACCACCAAAATCCGATCAGCAACTCACTCCTACCTCCCTGTCACTCTCACAACTCAATCTTCAGTCACCCTTGCACCCAGATCGATCAATTGATCTCAATCTCTCACCCTCTGTTCTCTGTTCTTTGAACACACACCAACACGAACAACACGGATGTACAAAATTAATTGGGACCGTGAACACACAGGATTGCACCAGAAGCCTCTACACACATGCCACATGTCACAATCCAATCCACACACTCCCACATGGCCCAACCTCAGCCGTCCATTTCCTTCTTTCTGCACAAATCCCCAGAAACCAAAAAGACCAAAATACCCCCCTGTTTTACACATTTTTACGGTTTTACCAAAACTTCCTAGACTCGTAACTCTCGCCTCGTAAGTCCAATGAATACGTGCCGCCTGTCATCGAACTCAGGACAACGAAATCTATCTAACCATCCTAGGTCAACCTACCAAAACTCGATTATCCAAAAAGTCAACTATTCCCCCTAATTTACTCAAATTACGGTCATGCCCTCAACCGTCCTAACCACCGCTTAACCTCACTAATCACACCTTAATTAGTCTACTAATCCCGGTTCTCGGGACGGGTTGTTACACCCGGAGCCGCTGGGCTCGCTCAATCGTAGCACTCTCTGTCCCTCTCGTAGCTTCGTCTTCAGGTCGTGGAGAGGGTCTACGTCTCGGAGGCATCGTCAACCGCACGCTGAAAGAGGCATAGAAACAGTCAAACAACCTAAACATAACCTCACAAACCGATAAGCCCGACAAACTCGAAAAACCTATGCTCTGATACCAATTGTCAGGACCCACCCCGGTTTCACCCCGAAAACCGAGGTAAATCCTGCTCCCGTCTGACACCCCGACACAAAGACCAAAGTAAACTCACTAAAAAACATCAAACTACATGCCAGACGCAGGAGAAAACTTTAAATGTCCCAAAGTCAACCGTATGTACAGAGCATAGTACTAAATACAAAGGAAAGAAATCTGATAGCTAGTACACGCACACGGAAAAGTTTAAACACTCCGGGGTCACTCTCGTAAATTCTATGTCTCTGACGTTGCCTCGACGCCGAAACCCCGCGCTAACTCCACGACCTGGAGGGCAATTTAAAACAGAAAGTGTGAGTGGACCATAAATTATAAAATAATTTTCGAAAACCATTTCATAATAAAAACAGGGTTTTAGCCCTCCGTTTTGAAATCACATGCATAACCCAGTTGCTGAAAACAATTATAATGCACATAAAGATCGTCATAAAAACGTTTACAGAATCATCATAAAACAGTTATAGAAATCATGTCATAAGCATCACATCACAAAACCCATAGATACCAAGTAAATTGTTATCCCATCAAACCTGCTGGACCTATCTGAGTCTTTAAACTCCCGAGTCTTTAAACTCAATCCAGGCCTCAATAATATCCGAGTCTTTAAACTCCCGAGTCTTTAAACTCAACAGGCCTACGGGGGAAATATCAATATATCCGAGTCTTTAAACCCAATATCCAGATCCAGAAAATCCAATCCAAAACCATTTAAAAACCATTTCTAAATCCATATCCAAATCTGAATCTGAAATCTTCGGTCTGATGCCCTTCCGGCGTCCAGAACCTTCATTCCGAACCCAAATCCGGAAAATCCACTTTTCAACTTTAAAACCAATTTCCAATTCCCGAAATTCGATTTCAAAATCGAAAACCCTTAATCATCAAATCATGTTCCAAAATCCCTTTAGAATCATTAGAAATCATTTATCATTTGGAATCTCGAAACTATAACTTCATAATTAGAAATCAACCTTTTATTGTAAAACGTGTCAAATATGTAATTTCTCGAAAAACGTGCAATTAAGTAAAACCAACGTCACATATTCACCAATCACCAAATCACATGTAAAACCGTAAAACAAGTATTTAAAAACAATTAGGCATGCTCGAGTTTAGAGAAAGGGTCCACTCATAGTCACCGGCACGTCACTCGCGCCCTGTACGTCCCGTACGTTCCTCAGCTTCCTCGGGAAATCCCGATCCTGTCAACAAGCACCAAAGTACGTTACTAACACGTCTACCAAGACTCTCCTAATTTTCCCCAAAAATCCCTGGGTCCTAAACGTAACGAATCGGAACCCTAAACCTTCAACCTCGCGGAACTAATCTCAAACGACGTCCGATTAACCCGAAACCAATTCCAATGGATTCGTTATGACATTTAGAACAAAAACTCAGTTGACCGTTATCCCAAACACCGCCGCACGCGCCCCCACGCGCCGCCCAAAGTGGCTGCGTGTGGGCCTCACACGCCTGCACACAGAGTACTGTTCACCATCGTCTACCTTGGGCAAACCGGTCTGAACCGGCGTTCCCAGTTTTCCGCCGTGCCTGCACCGTTTTCCTCCCTCTCTTCACCAGCCTCTTCGTCCAGTCCTAAGCAGTTCATTCCCCTCACTCAAACACCTCAACACAGCCTCTAGATCATCGTCCCAAAATCGAAACCAAACCCGAACCATCCCCTGTTTCACACTCCGGCCACCCAAGTCCTCCCCCGTCACGGTGGCTATCCTAACCGCTTCCTAGGACCTCCCTGAGCCTCACACCACTCACAAAAACCTTAACTCAACCCCAAACTGCACGACTTCCCGTTTGAACATCACGGCAAAACAGAGTAAGTACACAGGGAAAGGAATTACTTGCATGTCGATCGCTGCCGTGCTCACCTCCGCACTCCTTGGAGTCAACAGAGCTTCCCCAGCTTCCCTTCGAGTCCAATTGAACCAACACATGGTCATACCACCACCACGACCTCTCACCTCTTCTCTGTTTTTTTGGTTTTCCCCGTGAGCTCTCACACTCCTCACACACGAACACGACACCTCCCAACCTCCTCACCTCACTCACTAAATCTCTCACGATCTCTGATTACTCACTCCCTCACCAGGACATACAAACACCCACGTCCACCATCCAATTTCCTCTCAAGCTTCCTCTCTGTTTCTCTCTGGTTCGAACACACACGGCTTCACAACCAAAATAATTGGACCGTGCACCCTAGAAACCTCTAGCCAAACCCCACGTGTCACAATCCTCTCAACCCACTCACAAAAATCTCCTCTCTGCCCTGGACACTTGTCCAAATCCGGCTGCACCAAGTCCAAAGTGAAAAAGACCAAAATACCCTACTTTGACTCCAAAATTACAATTTTGCCCTTACCGTTTTAGACCCGTAACTTACTCATCCTAACTCCGATGAATACGTGACGTCTGTCGTTGAACTCAGGACGACGAGATCTACCTAACGGTCCTAGGTCAACGTGTCAAAACCCAATTGTACGAAAAGTCAACTTCTCCCCCTATTTTACCCAAATTACGATAATGCCCTCAACCTTCCGAACATCATAACTACCTCTTCGGATGTCGGAATCGGGCGTGCCACTTGTCTACGGACTCGTGACATCCCAAACTACATCACAGTCATCGGTCAATACCCAATTGACCTCCCGAACTAAAGTCAACCTTTTGCCCAATCTAGGGGCAAAATCGTCATTCTACGCAAACGGACCTATCGTAACCAAATAAACACCAATTAGGCTCACTAATCCTATCTTAATCGCAGTCTTAATCCTAATTGTTGGGAGGGGTCGTTACAGGCTTTGTACCGAGGTATGTTGTGGTTATCTTGATGAATCGGAGTAAGTCCGAGATGATTGATGGACTGAGCATATGGACTGGATCAGAGTGATCTGATTGGTTACGTCAGGAGTGAGTACTGATGTGAGCGGGATGCTCATAGCCATGAGTGGCTGGTGGCACCCTAACGTTGAGGTGTGTGAGCACGGTTAAACAAGTATGTGATAGGGTTCTATTACAGAGAGGTAGTGTGGGACGTGGATGGTGACCCCGCGGATTGATTGTGTTGGTGGTTAGGGGAACCACCGGTAAGATGATTTGTTCCGTAGTTGTTGTGAGCGTCCGGTACAGTCGGCACGGGTCGCTGACGGAAGTCAGAACGTTGAACGAGTATCGATGGATACAAGTATCGAGGCTGTTGGGTGCCTACGAGGTGAGTTTCGTGCCTGCTGACGACAGACTCGCACGATTCATTAAGACGTTGGTACGCGATACGCATGACTCGAGACTGAGTCGAGGATGATGTGACTGGTAGTCATGCGTCACGACCAGGTGTAAATGGAGCCGTGAGAGTCGGCTGGTGCGACGTTAGAGGTATCGTGGGTACGAGTTCGAATGTGTTGACCTCGGTGAGAATGAGATGATCGCCAAATGGACCGAAAGTTGGTCAAATTGGTTCGTTTGGCCGAGTTGGGGTGATAGTTTGGGAATTTTCAGAATAAGTTGGACTGGCAGGTGATGGACACTGGGTAGGAGACCTAGGTATGAGATCAGTTGGATTTCCCCCAGTAAGTTAAGGACGTATGAGATTCGAAATTTCGGGGACGAAATTTTTTAAGGGGGGAGATTGTAACGACCCGTCCCGAAAATCGGGATTAGATTAGTGGTTTATGACGGATTAGTGAAGTTAATCGGTAATTAGTTGGGTGATTTCGGACGGACGGTGCGAAATGACGATTTTGCCCCTAGAATGGGAAAAAAGGTTGACTTTTAGTTCGGGCAGTCAAATGGACTCTGACCGATGACTGTGACCTAGGTCGGGATGTCACGAGTTCATAGATATGTGGCACGTTCGATTCCGACATTCGATGACGACGTTATGATGTTCGGAAATTCGGCGGTATTTTGGGAATTTGGTTAAAAAGGGCGATTTGTTGACTTTTCATACGACATGGATTTTTCACAAAGTTCGAGGACCGTTAGGTAGGTCTCGATCCTCTGAATACAACGACAAGTAGCATGCGTCAATTGGAGTTCGGACAACAGAGTTACAGGTCTAGGAACATGAGGGGCAAAATGGTAAATTTTGAAGGCAGGGGCATTTTGGTCATTTGATGGCCAAGGGATCTGTTCCCAGTGAAAGTGGGACACTTGGCCATTTTTCATGTTGTGACCACCAGATTTTGGACACCTGTCCTTCTCTGGATGATGGTAGAACCTTGCACAAGCCGCCTCAAAGTTTGTTTAAATGGGTTAATGTGTTTGTGCACAGTTTTGGACAGAAACAGAGAACAAGGTGTGGTTTTGACTGAGAAACCCAGTTACTTTGCTCTTCACCAATTTCCAATAACCTAGGAATGAAACAGAATGAGGGAGATGAGGAGCAAGGTAGTGCCACCGTGGAGGGCCGTCCACGACGGTGGCCGTGGAATTTGTGGAAAATAGAGCATCGAGAGGAACTCGACCCATTCGAATCACCTGCAAGCCCCATTATGTGCTAGTGGCCATGAAAGGAAACAGTGAGAGGGAGTCGAGGATGCTGATGGAGGTTACGGCGGCGTGGTAAGGTAGAAGTCCTGTGACATTATAGTCGAAATCGAAAATGGCAAGTCTAGTTTTCGTGGGTAATGATCAATTTGGTTGCTGACAGAAGGTTATGAGTGTTCAGGGGTGTTTATTGGAATCAGAACCACGGCTTGTGGTGGCCGAGAAGGTGGAAACTGGAAGATGGAAAAATAGTTTGATCGTATGCCGATTTGGAAGGTAATAAACCAGCCCTAAATTCACGTTTTAATTGGCTAAATCGATTATATATGTTTGGACGAACCTCATAGAATAAATAGTGCTGAAATCGGACGAGAAATGGCTAGAAACCGCCATTTCTGGTTCGGTTGGATCGGGCCAGTTCGAACGGGTCTGAACCGGTCCAGCGAGAGGTTAAAGATGAACAGTAACCTAGTGTGAGGCCTACGCGCAGCCTCTTTAGACGGCGTGTGAGGGTGCGTGGTGCCTCTGATGGGGAAGTGTTCAACATGTGAAATGATGTAATCGATGTAACGAACATTTTGGCACTAGTTTCGAGTCAATCGGACATCGTTTCGATAAGGTTCGGGATGTTCGAAGGTTTTAAGGCTCGTTTAAAAATAGATAAAAATTCGGGAAAATTATGAGGCTTTAGTAGAAGCTTTATGGAATAGTTAGTGACCTTCTTATGGGATTTGAACAGGTTCGGGAAAGCCAGTGATAGTGGATTAGCTGGGAACGACGTAAGTGCACGCGTATCGAGGCAGCGGCATAAACGGTCTGTGAGTGGACTTTGCTTTCTAACTGATGATGCATGCATAAATGTTTTATATGTTTTCTAGATGTTATTTCTATGTTTGTGATATGATATTGATGATTTACGATTTTGCATGTATTTTGAGATATTTACGAAATTACACGTTTTACGAAATATGCTTTTATGTTATGATTTGATAATGGTTTCGATGATACGATTTTGGGATTGAAATATGATTTGATTTCAATGATTTATAATGGATTTTGAAAAAGTGATTACGGAGTGATTTCGATAAATGTGATTTCGGGTTTTGGAATCGGATTTCGGAAATATGATTCCTGATTCGGTTTTGAAGCTTGAAAGTGGATTTTTGGATTTGAGTTCGAAATGATGATTTCGGGTGCCGGCTTACGGAATGATGGTTTCAGATTCGAATTTGGAAATGGATTATGGATATGATTTCCAGATTCTGGATTTGGATTCAGGATGATGATTTCGGATTCAGCTTGGGATTTGAAATGGTGATTTCGAATTCAGATTTGGACATGAATTTGGAAGTGGTTTAAAAATGGTTTTTGGAATGGATTTGCTGGATCTGGTTATTGGGTTTAAAGACCCGGATATGATATATGACGGGGTCGGGCCCGGATTGGGTTTAAAGACACTGATTGAGTTTAAAGACACTGATTGAGTTTAAAGACTCGGATTATATTGAGGCCTGAATTGAGTTTAAAGACTCGGATTATTATTGAGTTTAAAGACTCGGATAGATCCAGCAGGTTCGATTGATTGAAATGGGTTTCAAAAATATTTTCAAATATGATTGGATTTATTTGATAACTCGATGGTTTTCAATAATGATGGGTTTCAAATGGTTTTCCGATGTTTTGGGCTGAGGCCCGGGATTTTAGAAGATGAAATGACTTCTGGCTTTTGGTTTTATAAAGGCTTATATTAGCTTGAATATGAAATGGTTTATGAAATGGGTTTTCTATGCATGCATTGGTTTTAAAACGGAGGGTATAAATGTCTTTTCTTATGAACTGTTTTTCTAAACTTATCTTTTATTTTTGTCCACTCACAGTCTTTTATGTTTTCGATACCCTCCAGGATTGATGCGGTGCAGGCTGTTGTTAGAGAGACGGAGACATCACACACGCGATCCACAGTAGATTCTACGCGCTATGGGAAGTTCAGAAGTTTTTGGACGGTTCACTTGGGAATCCCTTGTCCGGTTTACGTGTTACGTGGAGGTTGTACGTCGGTTTAGCCTTCATGTCGCACGTAAGTAAGACGAGAGCATGAGTTATCCCTTAGTCCCGGAGGATTGGGGGTAGGTCGTGTCATCATGGGTCCTAGAACATGATCAACTAGCACTGTTTGGAATCCTCTGCATCACTTGCTCGCTGATTTCGCACACTCTGCCAGCGCTTGGAACTCACCAGCCATTAGGCATTAGTGCACCCCGAGATCACCTTCTATCTACAGACTTGGTCTTGGATGCCTCTGTCACCCATCAACATTTCTACCACAACAGATAAAAATAAGAAAATTGAAGCAGAACAAGTAAAATATTTTTCAATTTTTCTCACTCCTCTCGCATCAACTTAAGGAAGAAAACAGACACTGCTTATGGGAGTGAAGGCTACCAACAACCCTTCTTAAAAAAAAAAGGAAATAATGGAGGTGGAAACATTTAATAGAAATAAAGAGCAAGAAGAAGCTGACCTCTTCATTTCAAATTGGAAGAAACTGTAACTCTCATGACTTCTGCTTATAATAAGGAGTTACTTTTGAGGTCTACAGTTTTAGTTTCAACTTGAAATTAAATCTCATTATTAAGGTAATTAATTTTGAATGGATCATCAATCAAGTCAAGTGCATCCCAATTTAATGTCAGGCTACGAGCCCAGCACAAATATGCATCAATTGGATGTAATATTCTGAACCCAGCGGAATTTATCCTACACAAGAACAACATAAGACAAAAGGGAGTCCAACTCCGATTATGATTCAGAGGGGCTGCCAAAAACTTATATCTCTTAGGATTCCATGAATTCCTAAGCGATGTTGGGGAATTTGTGGAACCATAAATCACCAAAAAATTATGGAGTTGTTACGTAGCTTATACTTCACATAATGTCCAAATTGCTCCTGATAATGTCATTAACGGCTCACAAATACTCACACATTAAATAATATATTTACTAGTTAAATATATTATTTAATCAGGTTAAAACCTCAATTATATTAATATTCCCCCGAGAATTAATTTTCATCATTCTTAATAATGAATAATTATTATTAATATTAAATTGCTATAATTATGATCATCATGAGCCATTATTATAATTATTAAATAATATTTTTTATTAAAATTATATTATTTATTAATTACAAATTCAATCGACCAATAACGCTCTGTGGCTCCCAAAGCTTTCCTGTAAATAGTGGAGCTCATCTCATTTCTAAGGTAAGTCGTTTCTTCGTTTCAAAATATTTCATATTCCTCTCTCAAAGTTTATTTAAGTATCAGAGTGTTTTTAGTTGAATACCCTCAGGACTTCAACCTTAATCTCAATTGTCTCTTATATATATATATATAAGAGGACCAAGCGACATCATACACTGAAAATGTTTGTTAGTTTTTTTTTCGATGATATTGAAGATTCTGATTATTATTTTTTTAATACAATGATAGTAAGGATTTTGGTAGAATGATTGACGATGTGGATTACAATATAAATATGCATATCAATTTTGCCGTTTATGAAAAAAAATACTACTAAATCATAATATTAAGTGTTAATATATGAATAAAATTAAGGACAATATATACTTGTATCAGACCCTAGTTGTAACTCCTTATATCACTCTTTCAATTTATCAAATTGTTTTTGTACATATATTTTAATTAAAACCGTTCATTTTTTAAATCATTATGTTAAGATCATCGCAATTTAAAATCAATAAAATTGAAGATCATTTAGTCATATATATATATATATATATCAATTAAATAGTCAGTTCACCATAATAATCTTAATTCTTTTGATACGATCGATCTATAATTTTATTTATTTTTTATGGAGATGATATTAACATGATAAATTTATGAATAAGTGGTTTAATTCTGATATATCTAATCGGAAGGGTAATATAAGAATATACCATAAAGATGAAAAACAAGTATTTTCCTAAAACTAAATACTGGTCTTAATTTTTTATCATCTACGATACATAAAAGTAGATGATGTGAGATTTTGATAACTTTTTACTGGTTTTAAAAATTAAGTGAATAAAGTTACGGTTATTAAACTAAATATATAAGTGAGACTTCAAGTTCCTTCTGAAATTATTTGGAGTAAAATCCGGTTAAGGTACTGACTCATTTCAACTCAAGTCACACCTTAATCCCCGCATATAATTATGATACACAGGTGTAACATTACAAATTCGAAAAAGACAAAAAGAAGAAAAGAAAAAGAAACCCTCAAGGCCTCCAGAATATCTTACTCCACTGTCTCACGGTGGTGGGATCACAGAGTTGGTAACCTGCGGATTAGCCAGCTGATGTTTGAGTTGATTTTGGGGGTCCCACTCTCCCACACAGCACAAAAGATATATTGGAAATGGAAACATCGACATCATAAGTGGCAATAATTTTACTGTTGAGGATGTTAATGTTTTCAGGACCTGCATGCAGGGATGATGGTTTTTTACCACATTAACAAGGTAAATACAGAGAGTGCTGCACGTTTTTATTTTCCTTCTACTGTTGTTGCTGTTTTTGAGTAACAGAAACGTTACGAAGCCCTACCGATCTGCTTCTCCATCTTCAACATCGCTTTCTGCATTTAATTGACGACGTTGACTTATTATGCTTGCTGCATGCATCTGGGGAGCCCCGATCCGATAAAAGGAGATGAATTTACAAGGACCGCACGCAACTGGACGAATTATGGAAGTTTTACTGCATACTTAATTCATTTATTTTAACCTAGCTACCTATCTCTACTTAAAACAACAATATTTGTAAGAATTGATGTGCTTATTTTCCTTATAATTGATAATTGTATGTTTCTTATGTTTCTTATGCAATATTCTAGATGTAGATTAAATTTAGTGTTCAACAACGATATATATACGCGCATCTTTAGTTAGACCCTAATAATATGTCTGTTTCAATAAAGTCTTAATGCTTTTGGTTTCATATCTAGTTTTCTTATCACTGAGAAATTTGATGTTATTTTAACAACACTCTAGCTCATTTGTGCGTGTAAAAAACTAAATTCATCCATTTTTGTTTTTAGGAAGAATACTTTATTAGATACGAAACAATTACATGTATGAATAAATCATAAAAATAGTTACATAAAAACCTTGACGTTCAACAATAATAAGTCATATGCGAAGATTATGATACACAGGCTATACAGCTAAACTGCTTTGCAATCCAAAATAATAAGTCACTTGACTGTAAAAAGCAGTACTACTCCTGCTGCAAATATGAGCTGCAAGAAGAAGATAGGACTTAGGAGTCTTAAAGTGTGCTTTTGACAAAACAAAGAAGATTATGTTCGTACTAACTCTTAACCCAGAAAACAAATATATATATATATATATAATATTCGTACTAAATAATTTGTTTGTACAAAAATTGACCTCACACTAGCAGTAACAAACGCATGCATGTAAAGCCCCGTCCGTGAAGACGTATCATATATAACGGGGACTCTGCGTCTGTGTGCCCAGAGCCAGACGTACTTTTCCTACTCCATCACAAGCCATCAACCACGGCTTTGTGCCACGTGCAATGCTTTCGTGGGACCTGCATGTTGGTTTCAGATTACTCAGTGCGATGAGGAGAGGGAGATCGTCCTCAATTTTGCGATGGAACCTGCTTCACGGTGAGGTAATTCTCTACACCTAAGCTTTTAGCTGAAAAACGATTGGTTTATGATAGATTTAGGAGTTGATGATTGATGCTAGATTTAGACGTGCCTGATCATAACAATGGACGATTACAATGAGGATTTTCTGGTGCTCTACTCAAAATTGCAGATATGAACACCAAGTGTTTGAGAAAAAGCACAAATAAGAAAAAATCTGAGTAATCTTAGAGTGCTCTCACCGTCTAGAGAGAGTCATTCATTTTTTTTTCACTATTTTCTTGAATGAATTATATTAGCTCACTCACTCTTTTACACACCAAACGGTTAGGATTCACATGACGTCACCTACACACGATTTACATCCTTTTCTTAATCTCTAAGGCAATCACACCTCACACAATCTATTATAACTAATTCTTAGCTATCACAAAGCATTCTAGAAGTTAGTATAGGTGTCCTTTAGTCGAAATTGAGATTTTGATCAGCTGCAATGCAACTTGATCATTGCTGCTCTAATGGCAACTTATATTCCAACACTCCCTCCTAAGCTACACACTGTTTTAACTCCAAGTATTGTTTTTAGATAGTTAAACTTGACCTTTATCAACATACTCCCACAAATCTTGAGTCTAAGTAAGGTACACATCTTTATACATCAGAACTCGTAGTTGTTCCATCAAATATAGGAGCCCGTAGCTCACTATTTCCTGTTCCAACCATTGCAGGTACAGCTTCACAGATTACTCCCCAGCACTTATATCATGAACTAGAGAGCTCTTGACAGGACCCACCCCTAATCCCCTGGGATTAAGGGCTAAATCCTGCTCTCGTCTAACTTACGCATGATGACAGGACCCACCCCTAATCCCCCGGGATTAAGGGCCAAATCCTGCTCCCGTCTAACTTACGCATGGCACGAAGGTTAAACCGACGTCCAACCTCCATGTGACACGTAAGTCGGACAAGAGATTTTCGATTCGACCGTCCAACAGCATCCGGGCTTCCCAAAGTGCACAAAAACTACTGTGGATCGTACGTGTGATGTCTCTGTCTCTCTTGATCAACAGCCCGTACCGCAACAACCTGGAGGGTATCTAAAACACAAAAGACTATGAGTGGACAAAATAACGTATAAGTTCAAAACCAGTTATCAGAAAACAAGTACATTTATACCCTCCATGTAAAAACCAATGCATGCATATCAAATCCAAGTCATGAAACCATTCAGATCAAAAACCATCTTTGAAAACCATTGGAAAACCCGAATCAAATCCGCTATTCAAATCCAGGTCTCAGCCTTAAGTCACAAATCAATCTCAAATCCAGGAACTCGGTCCCAAAACTCATGAAATCCAATTCATTAGGGCCACTGCCCAAAATCAGTGAAAACATCAATCATACAAGTTTGCTGGATCTCAAGTGCGCCCGAGTCTTTAAACTCAAAACCATGCTCAATAACCAGGCCTTCCCGGGATATCAACGAGTCTTTAAACTCAAAACACAATCACAGGCCTCGGGGGGTATCATAATCACCGAGTCTTTAAACTCAAAACATATACCGAGTCTTTAAACTCAAAACCAGAACCAGCGGTTTTTCTTTTCTTTTCCGGGTCTTTAAACCCAAAACCATTTTTCCAAGAAACTGTGAAAATCACAGAAAATCCTTCTCCAAATTCGCAACGATAATTCCGTAAGCTAGCATCCGGAACCATCATCCCGAACCCAAATCCAGAATTTCCTTTCCAAATCTCAAAACCAAATCTGAAATCTCATTTCCGAAATCCAGTTCAAATCCTTGAAATCAAACCATATTTCAAATCCCGAAATCAAATCATTAAAACCATGGTCAAATCACAAGATCGTTCGAAATCTCGTAAAATGTGAAATTCCATAAGTACCTCGAAAAACGTGCAAAACCGTAAACCATCAAGATCATAAATCAAATCATAGAATCACGTATAGAAAACATATAAAAACATATATGCATGCATCATAAGTTAGAAAGCAAAGTCCACTCACAGACCATTCCGACGTCGCCTCGATACGCGCGCACGTACGCCGTTTCCGGCCATTCTGTTATCCTTGGCTTTCCCGAACCTGTCCAAATCTCATACGAAGGTCACTAACTACTTCATAAAATTTATACTAAGTCCCCGTAATTTTCCCGAATTTTGAACTATTTTTAACCGAGCCCTAAAACCTTCGAACATCCCGAAACATATCGAGACGATGTCCGATGGACTCGAAACCAGCACCAAAATGTTCGTTACATCGAATACTTTAAAAGTCATGTTGGAACCTTCCTCGGAACCCGTGCCTCGCGCGCCCAAAGGGGCTGCATGTGGGCCTCACGCACGGCAACTGTTCATCTTCAACCTTGGGACGAACTGGTCCGGCCGAACCGAACCAGCGTGGACGGTTCAACGGTTTTCCTTGCTTTTTTTGGTCCTGTTTTCAACCATTCTACCTACTATCAGTTCGTCTAATTGTCTTCTTCCTACCCACGACCTAAAAATTGGAAATTAAGACCCGAAAAACTGGAAATTAAGAATTGAAATGTACCTTCCCGAGTTGAAACAGAACCGACTCCATTAGATTTCCAAGTTGCTCACATGTCCTCTGGCCACCCTCAGTTGCTCACTTCTTTAACCAAATTGTTCAACAATCATCAAATCTAACTTCACCATATTTCACTGGAAATTGAGATTCACAACAATACTTACCTCACCGTCCAACTCAGGCGTCGACTTCAAATCCAGAGTGTTTTTCTTACTCCCCAAAACCTCACACACGCCACCAAAACGATTACTATCGATCAAAACCTATTTCTACATTGTCGAATTTAAAAACAGGGGATGTACTCTTACCGTTCTCCCATCCACCACCCCTCACTGCGATCAACCACAGGGGCACCACCTCAATCCTTATTTTCATGGCTCCATCTTTTGTTCAAACATCACAGGGCAGGGGTGAGGACTTGTCTAGGTATGTGGCGGTTAAAGCTCACGGTCTCTCTGTTTTTGTCCCTTGATCGTGCACTCTCCATTTTAAAAGCAACAAGAGACGGTGAAGAGGCTTCTAAAGCCATCCAGACAAAATCACATGTCAAAGTCCCTGTGACCAACCATTTCCAACAACAACCAAGTGTTCACTCCTTAGTGGGCACAGATCCCAATGAAAGAAATGTCCAGATTTTCCCTAGATACACAAATTACCATTTTGCCCCTTATACGTTTAGACCCGTAACTAATTTATCTGAATTCCGATGATGATGTGCCGCTTGTCGTTGTACTCAGGACATCGAGACCTTCCTAACGGTCCTCGAATTTCGTAAAATTGACGTATTGTTTGAAAAGTCAACAATTTTCCCTTTTTCTCCAAATTACCGAATTCCCTTGAACTTCCGAACATCATAACTTTTCCCTTGAATGTCGGAATCGGACGTGCCACCTGTCTATGAACTCGTGACGTCCCGAACTACGTCACGGTCATCGGTCAAAGTCCATTTGACCGCCTGAACTAAAAGTCAATATTTTTACCCATTCCAAGGGCAAAATCGTCATTTCGCACCGTCCGTCCGAAAGTATCCAACTAATCTCCGATTAACTTCACTAATTCGTCATTAACCACTAAACTAATCCTGGTTTCCGGGACGGGTCGTTACACATGACACGAAGGCTAAACCAACGTCAACCTCCATGTGACACGTAAGTCGGACAAGGGATTCTCGAACCGACCGTCCCAAAAAGCTTCAGAACTTCCAAGAGCGCACAGAAGCTAATGTGGATCGTACGTGTGATGTCTCCGTCTCTCTCGACCAACAGCCCGCACTGCAACAACCTGGAGGGTATCGAAAACATGAAAAACTGTGAGTGGACAAAAATAAAGTATATGTTCAAAAACAGTTCAAGAAAACAATTACAGTTTTACCCTCCACCCAAAACCAGTGCATGCATATAATATCCATGTCAAGAAATCATTTCATATCAAAAACCATTAATGAAAATTATCATCGAAAACCCGAATCAAATCCGTCATTTAAATCCAGACCTCAGCCTCAAATCACAAACCAATCTCAAAGTACGGGAACTCAGTCCCAAAACTCATCAAATTCAATTCATCCGGGCCACTGCCCAAAACATCAGAAAACTAGTGAAAAACCAGTGAAAATATCAATCACACAAGTTTTTTGGAACTCAAGTGCGCCTGAATCTTTAAACTCAAAACCATGCGCATAATCAGGCTTTCCCGGGATATCAATGAGTCTTTAAACTCAAAACACAATCAACAGGCCTCGGGGGATATCATAACCGAGTCTTTAAACTCAAAACATATCAATCCAGGGCCTTCCCCCGTCAATCAACCAAGTCTTTAAACTCAAAACCAGATCCAGCGGTTTTCTTTTCTTTTCCGGGTCTTTAAACACAAAAATCATTTTCCAATCAACAGTGAACACCATAGGAAATCCTTCTCCGAATTCGCAATAACGATTCCGTAAGCTAGCATCCGGAACCATCATCCGGAACCCAAATCCAGACTTCATTTCCAAGTGTCAAAACCAATTCCAAAACCTCGTTTCTGAAATCCAATATCAAAACCGAAATCTTAATCATATGAACAAGGCTCTAAGCCCGAAATCACTTTTTCAAAATCCATTCCAAATCATTGAAATCAATTATATTTCAAATCCTGAAATCAAATCATCAAAATCATGCTCAAATCACAATAGTAATCGAAATCTCGTAAAACGTGCAAATACGTATATATCTCGAAATATGTGTAAAATCGTAAATCATCAAGAGCATAATCAAATCATAGAATCACGTATAGAAAACATATAAAAACATATATGCATGCATCATAAGTTAAAAAGCAAAGTCCACTCACAGACCATTTCGATGCTGCCTCGATATGCGTGCAATTACGTTTTTTCGGCCAATCTACTATCATCGGCTTTTTCGAACCTGTCCAAATATCATAATAACGTCACTAACTACTTCATAATGATCCTACCTAGGCCTCGTAATTTTTCCGTATTTTTAAATATTTTAACCGAGGCCTAAAACCTTCGGACATCCTGAAACATATCGAGACGATATCCGATCGACTCGAAACCAGTCTTAAAATGTTCGTTACATCGATTAGAGTGAAAACCATGTTGAACACTTCCCCAAAAGAGGCCCCACGCGCCCTCACGTGCCGCCTAAAGGGCCTGCGCGTGGGAGCCACGCGCCTGCTACAGTGTCATCGTCAACCTCTAGCCAACCCGATTTAGACCGGTCCGGTCCAACCTAGCCGACGAGGCCGGTTTTCACCCGTTTCCCAACCATTTTCAATCATTCCTTCACCAGTAGTTTTGTCCTTCAATTTAGGTTTGATTCCACTATCAAAAACACGAAATAACACTGTAAATCATACCTCTCAAGCTTTGAACCAAAACTTAGAAATCCCAGTTTCTATTTTCGGCCACCATGATGCTCTCCAGTCACGGTTTTAGATTCCTGGGTGTCCTCATTATCTCTACAAATCAAAACGAGCATCATAGTGACTTAACAATAAGCCAAACCCATCGACTGATCATTTGAACAAAAAAGAAAAAAAAAACAGAGCATCCAATGTACCTTACCTCTCCTCTGTCATCCGCCGTGTCCTTACGTTGTCCTGAGTTCGCTTCCAGCTCACTGAACACACGAGCACCTCTGATTCCACTCACCTCACTCCCAAACTCATAGAAACCCGCACGGTGGTTCTCTCTGTTTCTCTGGGTTTCCTTCACCTTTCACACACACTCAACACTTACTCTTTCTTTAACACAATCACACAATCACAATTAAGCTTCTGGGCACTCGCTCAAGCACAATGAAGTCTCACGACTCACACACACACTGGAATTTGATCGATGTACTCTCTGTCTCTGTTTTTCCTCTCAAAATCGTATAAAACTTTAAACTCCCATGTTCAATTTGTGAGGCAGTTACAAAGGTTCCACAGCCTTCCAATATAGGCCAAGTGTCCTCAATCTGATGGGCACACTCTCTCAAGCAGCCAAGTGTCCCACACTAACTGGGCACAGATCCCTAGGCACAGAAATGACCAAAATGCCCTTTATTGCGCAATTTACCATTTTGCCCCTTAGGTTCCTAAACCCATAACTCAGTCGTCTGAACTCCAATGACCGTGTGCCGCTTGTCGTTGTACTCAAGAAATCAAGACCTTCCTAACGGTCCTCGAAATACGTGTAATGTTCATGTCGTTTGAAAAGTCAACCTTTTGCCCCTATTCAATCGAATTACCAAAATACCCTTCAACTTCCGAACGTCATAACTTTTCCCTCGAATGTCAGAATCGGACGTGTCACCTTTCTATGAACGAGTGATGTCCCGAACTACGTCACGGTCATCGGTCAAAATCCATTTGACCGTCCAAACGGAAAGTCAACGTTTTGCCCAATTCCATGGGTAAAACCGTCATTTCGCACCGTTCATCCGAACACATCCAACTAATCACCAATTAACGTCACTAATCCGTCATTAATGCTTAATCTAATCCCGATTTTAGGAACGGGTCGTTACAGCTCTGATACCATGTTGGTTTCAGATTACTCTGTGTGATGAGGAGAGGCAGATCGTCCTCAGTTTTACGATGGAACTTGCTTCACGGTGAGGTATTTTTTGTCAGGACCCACCTCTAATCCCTCGGGATTAAGGGCTAAATCCCGATCCCGTCTAACTTACGCATGACACGAAGGCTAAATTGACGTCCAACCTTCATGTGACACGTAAGTCGGACAAGGGATTCTCGATCCGACCGTCCAAAAACTTCCGAACTTCCCCGAGTGCGCAAAGTCTACTGTGGATCGTACGTGTGATGTCTCCGTCTCTCTCGACTAACAGCCCGCACCGCAACAACCTGGAGGGTATCGAAAACACGAAAAGACTGTGAGTGGACAAAAATAAAGTGCATATTTGAAAACATTTCATAAAACAATGACATTTATACCCTCCGCGTAAAAACCAATGCATGCATATCAAAGGTATGTCATAAAACCATGTACGAAAACCGAACATATTTTCCTTTTTCTCAAATCCCGGGCCTCAGCCCAAAACCATCGAAAACCATTTCATCCGGGCCACTGCCCAAAACATCGGAAAACCATAATTGAAAACCACATCATATTTCCATTCACCGAACCTGCTGGATCTATCCGAGTCTTTAAACTCCCGAGTCTTTAAACTCAACAAGCCTACGGGGGAAATATCAATATATCTGAGTCTTTAAACTCAATCCGGGTCTTTAAACCCAATACGGGCATGTCCCCCATCAATCATAATCCGGTTCTTTAAACCCAATAACCAGATCTAGCAAATCCAATCCAAAACCGTTTGAAAACCTTTTTCCATTTCCGAATCCGAATCCGCAATCTCATCAGGATCCCGAATCCAAACCCAGAACTCATATCCATCTCCTTTCCAGATCCGAGTCTGCAACCATCATTCCATAAGCCGGCATCCGGAATAACCATTCCGAACCCAAACCCGGAATCCACTTTCAAGTCCCAAATCGAATCCCGAATCGTCATCAGGAATTTCGATTCAAAAACCCGAAATCACGTTCTTAAAACCACTTTTCTAAACTGGGCCTCTAAGCCCGAAATCACTTTCCAAAATCCTTTTACTTTCGTTGAAATCAAATTGTATTTCAAATCCCGAAATCAATCATTAAAACCATGTTCAAATCACAATATCCGTCAAATCTCGTAAAACGTGAAATACCGTAATTTCCTGGAAAAACGTGCAAAAACCATAAACCATCAGAATCATAAATCAAATCATAGAATCAAGTATAGAAAAAATATAAAAACATATATGCATGCATCAAGAGTTATAAAGCAAAGTCCACTCACAGACCATTCTGACGTCGTCTCGATACGCGCGCACTTACGCCGTCCCCGGCCATTACGGTGTCCTCGGCTTTCCCGAACCTGTCCAAAGCCCATAACGAGGTTACTAACTACTTCACAAAAGTCCTACTCAAATCCCATAACTTTCCCGAACTTCTAAGCGTACTTTAAACGGGGACCCTAAACCTTCAACCTCGTAGAACTAACCCGAAACAACGTCTGATTGTCCTGAAACCTATCCCAAAAGACTCGTTACAACGATTAGACCAAAAACCTAGTTGGAAGTTTCCCCAGAAAATCCACCACGAGCCGCCCAAAGTGGCTGCGCGTGGGCCTCACGCGCCTGCACACAGTCACTGTTCATCGTCTTCTTCGATGGGTCGACCAGTCTGAACTGGCGTTCCCGGTTCTCCGTCCTTCCTCCACCATTTTCATTTTTTTTCCACCCATAGTTTCGTCCAACCCTAAGCAACTAATCCCAATCCTAAAAACTAAAAATCACTGCTTCAATCCCATCTTCCCAACTCGAAACATAAACCCGTTCAAAACCCTGTTTCTCAATCCGGCCACCCGTGCATCCTCCCTTCACGGCTGCACAACCAACAGCTTCCCAGGGACCTACTTAGTCGACTAGTACTCACCAAACAACTCGACTCATACCCAAAAGCCACGACTAAACGTTTGAACCTAAACTGGAAAACAGAGCAAACAGGGGAAAAAAGAGAAATTACCTGCTGTCCGTGCTCCACTGCGAGCTCCGCCGTGTCCATTGGGTCCCTAAGGCTCCACTACGGTCCCTGACCACCACCAGCAGCCCCGATTGATCGACACACGGCAGCACCACCACCAAACTTCCTCTATGTTCTCTGTTTCCCCTGAGACACTCGCACACTCTTCACACACAAACACTCATCTCTCCTACACCTCTCACCACTTCCTCTGCACTCTCAGTCTCCTCTGAACACACTTACACACCCAAGAACTCACACACTCACTGCAACCCACTCAATTCCATCTCAAGCCCAGTCTCTGTTTTCTCTGAGTTCTACACACCTCGCACCCACACAACCTAACTCCAATTCACCTCAACACGAACACACCCTCACACTGAACCTCCTTTGATCACTCACTCAACTCAACGTCTTCAAAAGTTTGGAATCAATCAAGAAATCTCACGGTCTCACTCTCCCTGTAGCCGTGCAATTTGTAGTCGTGCACACCCAAATCGACTAGAAACCTCTAGGTGTCTCCCACGTGTCCATCATCCTGTGGTCCAAACCCAAAATATCCAACCAGCTCTGTACACTTGTCCCAATCTGATTGCACGCATCCCAAGGCACAAAAAGACCAAAATACCCTTGTGATGTCCAAATTACGATTTTACCCTTCACTTCCTAGACCCGTATCTCACTCGTCCGACGTTCGATGAAGGCATGCCGCCTGTCGTTGTACTCAGGACGACGAGATCTACCTAACGGTCTTCGGTTTACGTGGAGAAACCTTGTCGTGCAAAAAGTCAACTTTTCCCTCTATTTTAACCAAATTACGAAAGTGCCCTTAATCTTCCGAACATCATAACTTCCTCCTCGGATGTCGGAATCGGGCGTGCCACCTGTCTACGGACTCATGACGTCCCGAACACTGTCACAGTCATCGGTCAAAGCCCAATTGTCCGCCCAAACTAAAAGTCAACAATTTGCCCAAACTAGGGGCAAAATCGTCCTTCTACGCCTAATGTCCAACAGTAGCCAACTAACCACCGATTAACCTCACTAATCCGTCACTAATCACTTTGCTAATCCCGACTCCCGGGACAGGTCGTTACATTTTTCTACACCTAAACTTTTATCTAAAAAACGATTGGTTTATGATAGATTTAGGAGTTGATGATTGATGCCAGATTTAGGCTTTCCTGTTCATAACAATGGACAATTACAATGAGGATTTTCTGGTGCTCTTCTCAGAATTGCAAAGATGAACAAGTGTTTGAGAAAATGCACAAATAAGAAAAATCTTAGTAATCTTAGTGATTTCACTGTCTAGAGAGAGTAAGTCACTTTTTTCAATATTTTCTTGAATGAATTACATTAGCTCACTCACTCTTTTACACACAAAACGGTTAGGATTCACATGACATCACCTACACACACTTTATGAGAGGACCCTTCCCAATCCCCCTGAATTATCGTGGGATGTGTCTGCTCCCGTCTGACACCGCGTGTCAGACAAGAGATAAATACTGTAACCCGCTCGGGGTTACCCAGAGTGTGCCAAGATCTATGGAGTTACGCAACGATATGTGATGTCTCAGTCTGCTACAGCTCGCATCCGTGATCAACCTGAAGGGTATCAAAAATATAAAAGTTATGAGTGGATAAAAATAATCAATTTGTAAATCATTTATTGAAAATGCATTTATACCCTTCACGTAAAAGTATGCATTCATCAGAAAAAAAGTATTTCAAATATTTTCTCAAAAGTAAGTCGTATTGTTTTTCAAGACAAACACATTGAAAAATGCTTATCAATCGAAGCCGCACTCAAGGCATCTCAAACCATATTTATAAAAAAATATAAAACATTTATGCATGCATCATATTTCATAAAATAAAGTCCATGCACAGACTGTCTGTGATGCGCGCCTGCAACCAGCGTCGTAAGCCACTCCGGGGCTAATCCATACTATTCAGGACGTCCGGACCTGTCTAAATCATACTCAAAGGTCACCATCAACCTATACAAGTCCAAATCAAAGACCCTCACACATCCTAGAAAGGTCAACGTGTCCTTAACACGCTTCTCGAGGATAAGAACCTCTAAATGACTATCAAATAAACTTCGATCAACCTGAAACCATCACCATTGGATTCAGATCCTCGAAACTTTTTGAACAAGATCAGTTTGACCTTGAAATTCATGCCCATGCGCCCCCACGCGCAGGTCAAAAATTTTATCAATGCTGGTCAATGGTCAACACTGCCGTCATGATCAACGGTCAACGGTTAAAGTCAACGCTAACGTCAGCAAAGTCAACACTGACGTCAGCAAAGTCAACGCAAACGTCAGCCGGTCAACGGTCGTCTGAGACGATGGCTCGTGCCGCCGTGCGTTGTCGTCTGGTTCGGCCGCCAGTGGCTGGAATCCGCCATTTTTGTTAAATTCTTCAAACCTTCATAACTTCCTCATTTCTCAATCAAATCCTACGTTCTATATATGGAAATCATGCTACTCGAGTCAAGGAATCCAAATCTGAACCTAGAAATTCAAGAAAATACTTGGTTTTGAAGATATGGTCTCCCAAAATTTTTGGCCAAACTTCGAATCTATGTTCCAGCCACTCCTCTAGTCCAAAACCTTCCATTCTTGCACGTACAAGCTCGTATGAGCTTAAAGAACATAATCATGGGCTTATAATCAATCAAAACCATCAAAATCTGAAACCTAAATTCAAAGGACCCACGAGTTACGTTTGTTTCATAGTTCCTCTGCCGTCCACGACGATCCAACCGTCCCGTCGCTCTCTCCTATCCTCCCTCACGTCCTCTATGTCTCTCTTGGTGTCAAGGAAGAAGATGGGATGATGAAGATAATGGTTTGGGGTGGGTACGGGTTTGAGAGATGAAGAAGGTGAATGAATGAAGATGATGATGTTGCATGTATGGATGAAAATGGGTCGTAGGGTGGGTGACAAGTGTCACTCATCATTTGGTTCCAATTCAGATATTTGGGTCCCATTATAAACAAACCATTTAAAAACCCGTACAATCATGAATAGTTATCGGAACCTTCCGTGACCCGTAACTTCCTCATACGATGTCCGATTTCGACGTACCGTCTGTCTACGGACTCATATCATTTCGATCTACATGACGGTCATCGATCATCGATCCTCATGCTTTGAACTTCTCGGGTCAAAAGTTAACTTTTTGCCTTTCCAGTGGCAAAATCGTCATTTTACCCAAATCGTTCGATAATCCTCAATTAGTCCTTAACTAATTCTCGATAACCCGTCATTAATCTTTAATTAATCCATAAATTCGAGATGGGTCCTTACACTTTATATATTTTTCTTGCTCTCTAAAGCACTCACATCTCACACAATTTGTTATAACTAATTCTTTGGTGTCACAAAGGATTTTAAAAGCTAGTACATGTGTCCTTCAGTAGAAATAAAGATTTTGGTCAGCTTATATTCCAGCCCTGCTTGGTAAGACAACACGTGCTTGTTCTCATGGAATAGTTTTCTGATTGCATGTTTAGAATTGTCAAAACGCCCTTGCCACCATGATTTGATGGTACGCTGCGTTTAGACGCACCCTTACTATAATAGATCACTCAAAACGAGCTTTTGTCAGCATTCTCAGTCCCAGAGTCACACATCCACTTACTGCAAATTCTGCACAACCTAATCATTTTTTTCCTTCTTTTTAAAGGTATGTAATATGTACTTTGCTTATTTTTGGACCCTCGTTTTTGTTTCGTCCAATCTAATCACTGAATTAAGTAAGATACTTTCAAAGTAGCATTAGCTGACATAGTATAGTGGTCAAATTAAACTATAATATAATATAATGTAATTTGTGCTAAATTATAGAATTACATATATATTTTAAATATTTCACATTATTATTCTATATTTTTAAAATCGTTATTTTTTGAACCCTCTATTACATTTTCTATTTTCTCTTTAATTAAATGTTAATGTGGAGTATATGAATCCCATCAATTAATTATTTTTTAATTTATTTTATATTGAAGTGAAATGATTTGAATTTTTTAAATGCATCTAAAAACGTCGAAATGTGAGAAATTTAGATAAGGTTTTAAAATTATGCTCTCCAACTAGATGAAATAATAGTTAATCGATGGAATCTGTGTACTCTACATCAGCACAAAACTAAATAGAAAACAAAAAAAATTACGGTAGGTTCAAAATTTAACAAATCTTAAAGTATAAAATAGCAAAATGAAATATTTTAAAATATATATGTATTTTGTTATCTAGTGTAATTGTCTAAGGGACACCGCCCTCTAATTTTATTTCTTATTTTCACATTTAAAGAAAAATGTACAAATCTTATGGCATATAAATTGATCCAAATACCGAACAAAACAAAAAAAAAAAATTGATAAAAATCCCTCAAATTGATTTGATTCGGCCAGCTTGAACGGTTGGTATACTTATTTACAAACTCTACGTAGAGATGTTTATGGATTGGGCCTTCAATAAGAGTTACTTGGAGGTACGGCCCATTAACTATTCTCTTTTTATTTTTTCTGTTGAAAATTTGAAATTCTCGCAGACTGCCGTATACAAATTAAATCTCCGTAGTCTGAAGAGTCCAGCATGCTCCACGTGTAACAATACGTGTCACGTCACCGCAGTCCTCGCACCTTCTATCGCCAACACGAAACTTCTCACACAAACGTGTCTAACATCTGTGCATCCAGAAAACCAGATCCATATAAACAATTCTGACATAGAAATAGAGAATTCATATATTATCACTAGAAAAATTAGTTGGAGAAATTGAAGTACACAAAAACAAAGCAACGAGCTAGCTAATAGCTATGGCTTCAAGCGAGGAGTTCAGATTGGTATCACCAGGCATAGACCATGAAGGCCGGCTACCAAGACAATACACAGGAGAAGGTCAGGGGGCGAAGAAGAACATATCCCCACCAGTAGAGTGGTACAACGTGCCACAGGGGACCAAGACCCTAGCCCTTGTGGTTGAGGACATTGACGCACCCGACCCGAAAGGCCCAATTGTGCCGTGGACTCACTGGGTCGTGATCAACATCCCCGCGACTTTGAAAAAACTGCCAGAGGGCTTCTCCGGAAAAGAGGAGGAGGCCGGTGGTGAGTATGCTCAGATCCAAGAAGGTAACAACGACTGGAAGGTGCCAGGTTGGCGTGGGCCCATACTGCCTGAACATGGTCATAGGATTGTGTTCAAGCTTTATGCTTTGGATGACGAACTTCACCTTGGTCACAAGGTACGTATATACCATCGATCATGTCAATACTGTATCGATAACATTTCTTGTTATTAAGATTTTGTTTTTTTGTCAATGATGTCGATATATATGTTATTGATTTGTGGATCGCAGGTGACGAAGGATAAGGTGTTGGAGGCCATTGAAGGGCATGTGTTGGGAGAAGCTGTTTTGGCGGCTATATTCTGATGCTAATTTACTAATATCAGTATTTTTTTTTTCTTTTCTCCATGTTGTATTCGTGTAGTGTGATTTGTAACTAATATGTTTTGTTTTGTTTTTTTTTTGGTTTTGACTATATGTATGTTTTCACTATGGCATCGATGAAACATTTTAAACCTTGCGTGGAAGTTCTTGTTTTTAATTGTGATCTCTGTTTGGCCCGAGTAAAACAATGTTGTTTGTCCTGGATTATGTAATTTTTGCCTATGAGTCGTCAATGAAATGGTGATCGAGTATTGCCGGCGCAAAAAGGTCATTTAAATGCTTCATAGGTGATCTTTTAATTTTTTTTTATTTCATATTTAACGACTCTTTAAAAAGAAAATTTTTACATAAATTTTACTTGTTCACATGAAATTAAACAAACTACATTTTATTGAATACGACAAAGATCGAAAAAAAGCAGAAGAAAGCAGCGTCAGGCAAATTGTTTGATATATTTGAGGAATTGAATCAGTTCGTTTGGGTAGCTTGTCAGCGATAACCTTTATTAAATCGTCGAGATTGAAGAGGTTAATTCAATGCAAAATATTTTTTTAGGAAATTTTTTAAATTGAAGAATAAAAATTTGTTTAAAAATTAGTGATTTAAACGTTTAAATTAATAATATTTATTATTCTTATTATCTTTTTATCTATTTTTTTAGGATGTTAATTTTATTTAACTGAACCAATAATGTGTTTTTTTGAGATTATTCTTTTATGCTCTCCTAAAACGTAAGGGTTGTTTATTACTGTCGACGCTGCATCTGACCAAGCAATAGACCCATTTAAGACGATTTGGGAAAATTACTAAAGTCCATGTTTAAGGTTCATCTTGGAGGTCCATCAACAAGGCCCATGCCTTAAAGCCCATTACAACTATGACTTAACCCTAGATAACTTTTATAAATAGGGAGCCTCCTCCCTTATTTTGGGGACTGAACCTCTTCATCCTTTCTACAAACACTATTATCTCTCAAAGGCTCAGAGCCTTTACTTGTACAAATATCATATTATTAATGAGATGGAGGCAACACCGTGGACGTATCCCGATTTGGGTGAACCACGTACTTTCTTGTGTCTTGGTGTGCGTGTGTGTCTTTACAGTCTCGTTGGTATAATTTTTGCATCAACAGTTTGGCGCCGTATGTGGGAATCGATATAAAAGGTTATGTCGGTTCTTTTCAATTTTTCTTACCTGCTAAAACACCATGGCCGCCAAGAACACCAAGAAAAACCCAGAAAATACAGTCTATCCAATACGCAGTGGCCCAGGGAAATTCTCCTTTCTCGGTTGATCGAAGCCCCTTATGCTTCTCTCACAAATCCTCTTTCCCACCACAAAATAAATATATATTGTAGCCTCTGCAAACCACAAATTTTGGTACTTTAAACCCCTGCAAACTCTGCCCACCAAAAACAAATAACAACTACTTTTTAGCCTTCTGTAGGCATCTACCCACCACAAAATATACATATATAATCATGCTTGGTAACCTGCCCCTACCACTTGGCCCCACCAAGATATTATCTCTCTTTATTACAACAGCCCAGACTTCTTCATCGGTCCCCACCGATGTCCATCGGGCTTCCTGCTCGGTCGGTCTCCCGATGTCCGCTCGGTCGGCCTCCCGATGACCCCCTCAGTCGGTCTCCCGATGACCCCTCGGTCGGTCTCCCGATGTCCACTCGGTCGGTCTCCCAATGTCCCCCGGACTCACTGCTCGGTCGGCCTCCTGATGTCCCCTCGGACACCTTTTTCATCGGTCTCCACCGATGTCCCATCGGGCTCCCTGCTCGGTCGGTCTCCTGATGTTCACTCGGTCGGCCTCCCGATATCCACTCGGTCGGTCTCCCAATGTCCCCCGGACTCCATGCTTGGTCGGTCTCCTGATGTCCCCCCGGACCCCCACTTCATCGGTCCACACTGATGTCACCTCGGACTCACTGATCGGTCGGCCTCCTGATGTCCCCTCAGACACCCTTTTCATCGGTCCCCACCGATGTCCCATTGGGCTCCCTACTCGGTCGGTCTTCCGATGTCCACTCGGTCGGTCTCCCAATGTCCCATCGGACTCATTGCTCGGTCGGCCTTCCCGATGTCCCCTCGGACCCACTGCTCGGTTGGCCTCCCGATGTCCCCTTGGCCCCCCTTTTCATCGGTCCTCACCGATGTTCATCGGGCTCCCTACTCGGTCGGTCTCCTGATGTCCCCTCGGACTCACTGCTCGGTCGGCCTCCCGATGTCCCCTCGGACCCCCTTTTTATCGGTCCCCACCGATGTCCCATCGGGCTCCCTGATCGGTCGGTCTCCCGATGTCCCCTCGGACTCCATGCTTGGTCGGTCTCCTGATGTCCCCCCGGACCCCCACTTCATCGGTCCACAACGATGTCACCTCGGACACCATGAAAACAACTTAGCATGCACCAAGGAACACCTCATAACACACCTGACTACAACCAGGTAACACTTTCAATCAGAAAACCCTTATGACCGTCATTTTTGACGCACACATTCATGCCCTCGTGCATCTTAACATACTTGTCACTTATATATGACATACATACATGTCACTCATACATAACATACATACATGTCAGATGACATACACACATGTCACTCATACATGACATACACACATGTCACTCATACATGACATACATACATGTCACTCATACATGACATACATACATGTCACGCATTCATGCTCTCGTGCATATTGACATACATGCCTTTATGCATTCTGGCATACATGAACTCATACATACACTCCACACATCATCGAGCACCTACTGCTCAGAGCCCCGCTGCTCAACACATCATCGAGCACCTGCTGCTCCGAGCCCCGCTGCTCAACACATCATCGAGCACCTGCTGCTCAACACATTACCGAGCACCTGCTGCTCCGAGCCCCGCTACTCAACACATTACCGAGCACCTGCTGCTCTGAGCCCCGCTGCTCAACACATCATCGAGCACCTGCTACTCCGAGCCCCGCTGCTCAACACATCATCGAGCACCTGCTGCTCCGAGCCCCGCTGCTCAACACATTACCGAGCACCTGCTGTTCCGAGCACCCGCTGCTCAACACATCATCGAGCACTTGATGCTCAGAGCCCCGCTGCTCAACACATTACCGAGCACCTGCTGCTCAACATTCAATGCTACACTCAGCACACCTATCGACTGAGACGTATCTACAGCCACAATCACTCACAAACAGTCAGATTCATACATGGAGTCATACTCACTGGGGGACTACCAGAGCGCAATCATTACAACGTCAATCCACTCAGACATACAACACACTACATGGGCGTCTTCTCTTCCGCATCCTACCTCGACCGAGGACTTGGGGGACTGATGGTACACCGAGCGGAGCAGTGCAAAAATGAAGAGTTGCTCGGTAAGTGCACTTTACTTGAAAGTCCTCAACCGAGGCAGTCCGCCTCAGTTAAGAACTTGGGGACTTGTCGACGCTGCATCTGACCAAGCAATAGGCCCATTTAAGACGACTTGGGAGAATTACTAAAGCCCATGTTCAAGGCTCATCTTGGAGGCCCATCAACAAGACCCATGCCTTAAAGCCCATCACAACTATGACCTAACCCTAGATAACTCCTATAAATAGGGAGCCTCCTCCCTTATTTTGGGGACTGAACCTCTTCATCCTTTCTACATACACTATTATCTCTCAAAGGCTTAGAGCCTTATACTTGTACAAATATCATATTATTAATGAGATGGAGGCCCGATTTGGGTGAACCACGTACTTTCTTGTGTCTTGGTGTGCGTGCGTGTCTTTACAGTCTCGTTGGTACAATTTTTGCATAAACAATTACAATCCATGAAATTCCGCTCAATTTCTTTTTGCCCCTCTTATGTGCTGTCGGTCAATTTTAATGAAATTTCGCAAAAATTTTGCCGATTCCATTTGTAATTCCATCAATTACCCGCCTATCAAAAAAATTAGTTAGTTCGGATAATTTTCTTATGCCTTTAGTTAAGGATATTCCATAAAAAAAATCTATGTAACCACGATTATGAGTAATCATATATCACATTTAATATTTGACCCCCAACAACTTGAATTTTATTAGGAACACTTTTAAGAAATGCATTAAAGAAATACAAGTTTTGTAGAGATGAATAAATAGGCTTATATAAAAAAGACGATATAAAGATTCCGAAATAAGCTAGTAATTTTTGATGAATTCATACCAATCCAAAGAATGGTTTTTATTTTCATGTAAAAGATTTATAGACGAATTTAACAATTTGTATAGTATATCCAAAACAATTCCTTCTTGATTGAAAAAAGGAATTCCTACGGCTCCAACGAACAACGTAAATAAAATTAATACAAGAATCGGAAATAACATAGTATTGTCTGATTCATGGGGATATAAAAAGGTTTTTTTAGTGCCAAAATGAGCAGTACTAATAAAAGGCTGCACCATGCTTCTTACATTTTCATATACCATCGATCGTTTTAATAAAAAAATGAGATTTATGGGCTTAAAATTATACAAAATGTCGAAATTTCGGGAAATTTCTTTTTTCCCCTCTTATGTGCCGTCGGCCAATTTTAATGAAATTTTATAAAAATTTTGTCGATAATTACCGATTTTTTCATCTATGATCTCTAAGGAAATATCATTTTGTTTATTGGCCATTATAGATTTTAATAAAAATTATTTTCATCAAGTTAGAGAAAACGACGACTAATAGTACCTAGTGTAACAAGAAAATCAAGTGAAAAAAGTTTTGAAGTAGGTTTGATTTTGATAGGATTTGACAGCTGATAATCATTGAACTCAATTTAAATCGAGGATAATCATGTTTTGATTGTATACATTTAGAAATAAATCAAAATAAAATCCTTGTTATTTAAAAGGGCGGGAAAATTTTACCGTACAATATACTCTTAATGTTTGAATTTACAACTATTAATTTATAAATTAAGATTAGAATCATAGCTTGGTAACCCCCAATTCCTTAAGATATTTATAAACATTACTATTATGGAGCTAATTTTTATACTTCATTATTGTATTATATATATTTTTTATTTTAATTAGTTATTGTATTATATATTTTTTTTTATTTTAATTAGTTATTGTATTATATATTTTTTTATTTTAATGTTGCCTCCTCTCTTCATGAGCCAAATTTCCAAATTTTCCCTTCTTATTTTTGAATTTAATATAATTTATTTTTATTTCTTTCTTTGTGTAAAATATTTATTCTTTTTATTTAATGCGTGTTATTAAATAATAATAGTTAATATTAAAATAATTATAATTTAAAGAAAAAATAATGTAAAATAATAAAAAATACATTTATGCCCAAAAAAGGAAAAAGAAAACCCTCCACTCTGTCTTCCTCTTCGATCACGTTTAATGGAGCTACTGGTTGTTGGCATGTAAGTTGCACCTGGGTCAGAGTCGATTAAACTCTCCAAATAGAATCATGACACCTGTTAAAATAGTTAGAATTAGCTGTGGCACGTGAGTGAGGTGTGTGAATGACTTAGTGAGCAAGAAAACATGAAATGTGTGTGTGTGCGATGATGTCACGTTCTTCTAACCGAATTGTAAAGAGAAGGGTGAGTGAATATACGCAAAAAAAAATATGATAAAAAGATTCATAGAACAGTTGTGACTCACTCTAAACGGTGAGAGCACAAGAAATACAGAAAAATTGTTCTGTTGACAGGACCCATCCCAATCCCCCCGGGATTAACGAGGGATGACCCTGCTCCCGTCTGACACGAAGTGTCAGACAAGGGATATTTCTGACCTTTGCCCTCCCGGGCTATCAGAGTACGCCAGGATCCGGAGGAGGCATGTGATATCTCGATCTCTGCTACAGTCCACATCCGCTGTCAACCTGAAGGGTATTAAAAACAGAAAGACTGTGAGTGGACAAAAATAAAGAATTTATAAAAAAACATTTCCATAAAAGACATTTATACCCTCCACTAAAAAGCATGCATGCATAGTAAAACCATTTATTCAAACACATATGTTTAAACAACCAGAAATAGGGTCACAGCCCCAAATTTCGTAAATACAAGTCACACGAGCTCCTGCCCAAAACCATTTACAGAAAACCATAACACATTGAACATATGTGGGATCTCAGCCCAAATCCATTTATCATTATAAACACAATTTCCCAAAACCAATTGAAATCATGTTTATCCATTATATTTCATATCCAGAACCTGTCACGGCAAGATAAAGCTACACGTGTGCTAACCGGGGTCTCAAACCCAAGTCTCTCCAGGGTCCACCCAGGTCAATGTCCGTAGATCAATGACCCTCCCTGGAGGTAACGAACCATGCCCATCCTGAGAGTAAGGAACCCAACTGGGGGGGCGACTCCACTCAGTCAGTGCTCCGTGACTACTCCGGGGTCCACCCAGGCCAACGACCCTCCCCGGAGGAGACAATCATATATAAAGGATGGAATATGAAAAACCTTTTGAAATCATTCTTGAAACCTTTCAAGGATTCATGCCCAGCCCCCATAAGCCGTCATGAACCATAAAATCCTTTCATGGGTTCATGCCGGTTCCCATAAACCGTCATGACCCGTAAATCCATTTCAGGGGTTCATGCCGGTTCCCATAAACCGTCATGACCCGTAAAAACCATTTGTAACACATAACTGGGCACTAGGCCCGAATTCACATAGAAACTGGACCCCCGGTCCGAATCGTAAACCAATTGGGCCTCCGGCCCGATTCCGTAAATAAAATGGACCTCAAGTCCGAGAATTACCTTTTCAAATCCAAAATTATTTCATTAAATTATTTCCAAGACCATAAGAATGGAAAATCGGAGTAAAACCGAAAAAACCTCGATTTACGTGCAAGCACGTAAATCGCCTCGAAATACGTGAAACCATATAATTCACAAACATCCAAATCAACGTTATCAAATCAAATTCATTATCCTTTTGGAAATCCAAAACCATTTCATTGAGACCAATAAAGACCTACATCCCCGTATAGGCACCGTATAGGGCCGAAACCTCGAAATACGTGCCTATACGTAACCACACATCCAAATGCACTCATGGCAACACAAACAAGTATTTAAAACATATAATAAACATTTATGCATGCACCAATTTAGAAAACAAGGTCCACTCACAGACCGTCCGAAGCCGCGCCTCGATACGCGTGCCATACGGCTCCCCGAGCCGATCACTGTCACCGGGACTTCCAAACCTGTCCAAATTAATTTAGAGGGTTACTAACTACTTATATAACCCCTCACTAAAGCCCCGTAATTTTTCCGTATTTTTAACTATTTTTAATCCCGAACCTAAACCTTCCGATGCCCCGAAACATATCGAGACGGTGTCCGATTGACACGAGACCAGTCCCAAAATATTCGTTACATCGAATAGAAAATTTCCCGTGTTGAACACTTTCCCAAATTATGGCCCACGGGCCCGCACGAGCCCCTAGAAAATCGAAAACACTGTTCATCGGCATCAACCTCAGAGAACTGAACCCGTTTACTGTAGCAGTACTGTTCATCTCGGGTTTTCTCCGATTTCTGGACTGATTCGGGGTCCGTTTCATCCCATTTTAATTCCTAAATTCCTATTTCTTCATTTCCTAACTAACCCAATCCTTAAAACTAAGAAAACCACCCGAAACCGAGCTTCCATCCTCTATCAATGGTGGCCGGATTTTCTCCGGCCGTTCATGGCCATTTCCGGCCATCCCAAGCCCCAAAACTAATCCCATTCTACTCCTAGGGTCCCCAGAAACCATTCCTAATCCTTATAATCGAACAAAAACTAATAAAATCGAAATTTGAATTTTTGGGCAATTTCTTACCTCACGGTTTCTCTCCACCGTGGCCACCACCGTGAGCCACCATGGCCGGCCGTCATGTCCTCCTCATCATCACCGTCATCCCTCCAAGTCAGCCACAAGATAAATGGTGAGGTGTGGTGGTATGTGTGTGGTGTGCTTGTTCGAAGAACAAAGAAGAAAATGAAGAAAAATATGGAGGGGGGTTCGGGTTATGTGAGGAAAAACAAAGAAATGAAAATGATGAAGTGATGAAGTTTGATGGCTGATGAGAGAATGGGAAATGGAGGGTGAGGATTTAAAGATGAGTTGAAATGGATGGTTAGGATTAATGGTTGGTGGATTTGATTATAAAATTAATTAAATAATATTAATTAATTATGTAGATCCACATTTTGGGGGAGTTAGCCAATAGGATGAGTGACACTTGTCACTCATCCATGGGACCCACCAAAATATCTGCCCAATCAGATTTCGCCAAATCGTCCCCGTCTCGAAGTTCGTGCATAGTGAAATCGAACTTCCGTGACCCATAACTCTCCCGTTTGAAGTCCGATTTCAGAGTGCCGCCTGTCTATGGATTCGTATCGTCCTTATCTACGTAATAGTCCTCGGCCCTCGGCCATCGGACATCCCGGTCAAAAAGTCAACTTTTGACCTCCTATTCACCCAAATTACCAAAATGCCCTTGGGCTTCCGAACGTCATAACTTCTTCTACGGACGTCAGAATTGAACGTGCCACCTGTCTACGAACTCGTGACGTCACGAACTACGTCACGGTCATCGGTCAAAGTCCCTTTGACCGCCCGATCGAAAAGTCAACGTTTTGCCACCACCAAGGGCAAAACGGTCATTCTACATCGTTCGTCCGATTTCGCTCTACTAATCACAGATTAGCCTCACTAATCGTGATTAGTCACTAATCAAATCATGAAATTCGGGACGGGTCGTTACATCTTATGTGCATTTCATCAAACACCTTTAGTGCATCAATGAAACAGTAAAAGAAATACTGCAATTCTATCGATCATCAATCCATTTTTTCTTACCCTGTTATTCTAGAGTGCAAATCACTCAATTCAGATCCTAAATTATCCTATCCAAACGTTTTCAGCTAAAGAGTTTGAGTAAGTTAATTACCTCAAGCTAGGAGAAGAAGTCCTGCAAACCAATTTTGCATTCTCTTTGATCTTCGATGATCGAATCCTGAAACCAACACTGGCATGGCTTCTTAGAAGAAAAAAGTTTCTTGCTTCCTACTATTCAATACGATTTTTACTAAATAATTTTAGGTTAAATTGACTTTGAACAAAAAATAAGGGGGACCCAAAAGCTAGTTTTACGTAGTTAATACTCGTGGGTCATTGCAAACCTAGAACGTCGTGGTCAGACAAGGGATAACTGCACTGATTTCCGCTCATGCCTCCGCCTCTCGATCAGCCCCGAACGTCGTGCCACGGCCTGGAGGGTCATCAAAACAGAAAAGGTGTGAGTGGACAAAAATAATAGTCTTTGAAAATACATTTCAAATAGACCATTTTCCCCTCCAGTTTATCAAACCATGCATGCATAGGGAAAAACATATGAAAAACAATCACCGGCTTTCCAGCTAAATCACATGAAAAGTATCAAATTCCGGCTCTCAAGCCAAACATGTGAAAACAATAACCTCACCACAAAGACCAATATCCGTACTCAATACCAGTACGCAAAGAATGACCATAACCCGTACTCATTACCAGTACGTAATCACAATCAACATCAAACAACACTACTCACAAGTGCACAATCAATCAATCCGCACTACGCGTAGGCAATATCCCGTGCCTCAGTCGTCTGGGAAGCAACCCCTAGCTCCGACTGTCCCGGCACGCATAACCCCGAGCATCAGTCGTCTGGGAATCACCCCGAGCTTCGACTGCCTGGGAACATATATCACCCCGAGCATCAGCCGTCTGGGAAACACCCCGAGCTTCGGCTGCCTGGGAACAATCACAATCATATCCCCCGAGCTTCGGTAGTGTGGGAAATACCCCTAGCTTCGACCGTCTGGGTACTCACAATCACAATGAAAACCATCCCGGGATTACATCCCAAAACATTTCAGTCAAATCCTTAACTTCAAACCAAGTCAAAATCATTCCCGACAGGGTCTCAAGCCCAAATGCCATTTGCACGTAAATTCGTAAAATCTCATTCGAAAATATTAAAATAATTCAGAAATCATCCTTGACTCACCAATTATGTCAAAATATCCTTTTTGAAACCTTTTTTACTCCGGGCCTAGCCCAAAATATCATTTGCACATTCCTCGTAAAATGTACCCGAAAGACCAATTAAAATAATCATTAAATCACAAATAATCATGCAAAATCACCATGACATCATTGCAAACCAAATCATGCAATCAATCATGTAAAACATTTAACTATGCATGCATAACAGTTTATAAAACAAATGTCCACTCACACGCCGTCCAAACCACTCGATTATGAGCTGGACGCTTTTCCGTAATTTCCGACATTTTTCCAGGAATCATGAATCCTGTCCAAAAGCATCATTAAGGGTCACTAATAACTCAATTAATATCATATTAACTTCCCATAATTTTTTGGGAATTAATTACGAATTAAAAACGTAACATAAGCCTTCAGACCCTCGAAACAATATCGAAATGGTATCTGATCGACTCAAAACCAACGCTAAAATGTTCGTTACATTACATAGAATAAAAGTCATGTTGACCTCACCTTAGGAATCGTGCCCACGCACCCTCACGCGCCGCCTTGAGTGGTTGTGCGTGAAACCCACGCGCGTGCTACAGTACCCTGCTACAGTCTCCTTCCTCACTCGTTTAACTGATAAACGGATCCTGCAACCCGCGAAGCAACCCGATTCGATTCCCATCAATTCTGAATCATTTATTTCAATTGAGTCATATAACATCATCGTTTAATCCTTAATTAAAGGTTTGTGATTTCAATTACAAGATTCATTACCTCAATCCATTCAACCAAACCTTGAAAATTTTGTAGGAAGTTCAACATCTGATCCTTTCAATTTCCCTTGATTCCTTCAAGTTGAATCATTCAGAAGTTTCTTAGGACTCATATAAACTTGTTTCCAACGTCAATTTCATCGTTCCATGTCTCCAATTACTCGACTCAACCTCGAATTTTCGAGGGATGGAGAACTTCCATTCACGGCCAAAACGATGTCGTTTCTTCTCGTTCTTGATTGGGTTCACTTCAGTTTGAGCTCAGAAGGCTTAATCCAAGCTCAATTTCAGTGTTTGTGGTTTAAAATCTTATTTTCCCACTCCTTGCTCAATTCAAATTTCAAATGTTTCGGGTTTGGGTTTCTACTCAGGATTTATCTCTGATTTATCTCAATCTCATTTCCTCTCTTTCTCTTTCAGCACGATCAATAAGGAAGCCTCAACGTTCCTTTCTTCCCTGCCCAGTACTCGATCAAAGGAGGAGGATAAATCAGGCTTCTGTTTTTCCTTTTCAATTACACACATACAAGGACATCTACGTACTCATCATTCTAATTGCCACTCATTAAGTTATTAGCGTACCAGATGTCACCAAATAACAAATCCTCATCCAAATCAACGAGGAACAGGTGTCCCTCATCAGGCTAATACTAGCTGAATCAGCCAAAGTTAATCAAATGACCTTTATGCCCCTGCTTGCACAAATTACCAAATTGGCCTTCCAATTTTTCCTTCTTTGAATTTTCGGGTCGTCACACTGTAGGCTCTCCCAATCTAATAGGTCGTGGGTTAGGCTTGGGCTTAGGTATTTAAACCCAAAATGGCTCGATATACCCGACTCGATAAAACCAGCTCAACCTGCTATGACACGACCCATCTTGATCCTCCAGGATTACCGTGGAATGTGTCATGCTCTCGTCTGGAACCGCGTGCCATACCAGAGATATAACCATAACTCGCTCGGGGTTACGGGGTTACCCAGAGTGCGCAGTGATTTCCAGAGTAGGCAACGCCATGTGATGTCTCGGTCTCTACTATAGCCCGCATCCATGATCAACTTGAAGGATATCAAAAACATAAAAAGCTGTGAGTGGACAAAAACAATCAGTTTATAAAAACACTTTATCGAAAAGACATTTATACCTTCCATTTTAAAAGCATGTATGCATATCATAAAACAATATTTTAAAAATACTTTTTTTTTCAAAAGCAAATCACATTGCTTTTCAAATCAAATACAATGAAAAATGCTTCTTAACCGAAGCCATTTTCTCACTAGGGTCCTAGCCCAAAAAAAACTCACACAGAATCTCACCCAAATCAAAGCACGTGAGACCTCAGCCCAATAATAAAACCATGTGGGATCTTAGCCTATCATAAAACCATGAGGGATCGCAGCCCATCATAAAACCATGTGGGGTCGGTCGACAATCACCAGATCGTCGTGAACATATGATCAATAGATCTCATATATCGTATGACGACCCGGAAATTCGAAAAAGGAAAAATTGGAAAAATTGGATGTGAAATGACGATTTTTCCCTTGGTTATGGGGCCGAAAGTTGATTTTTTTGTTCTGGATGCCTTTTGGACTTTTGGACATGACCGTTGTGTAGGTCCCGAGATGTTGAATCTGTAGACAAGCGGCATGCGTCAATCGGAGGTCGGATATGAAAATTAAGGGTCTGCGAAGGCTAGGGGCATTTTGGTAATTTTAAAGCTAAGGGTAAAATGGTAATTTTGATTGGGCTAGAATTCGATGATGCAGTCACATGGGTGAGTCATTTAGCTCCTTGAGTGACACCTGTCACTGTGTAAATGGGATTAGTGGCATTGATGCCATCTGCTATTAGGATAGGACAAATTCAGATAATTATGTATATGTTTGAGTTGGAACTAACCCGTGTGTATGTTTTCCTTCAAACCAAAACAGAGAACAAGTGTGTGTGTGCTTGATCGATCTTCCCAGCAACCAAGTGAGGAAACTGATGCAATTGGGTGCAATTGAGAGCCTTTGGAGCTTGGGACAGAAAAGAAATTAGGAAGGATAGAAAGGATAACCAAAATTGATGAACAAAGTGAGATCGTGAATTTGGAGTTGTGGACCTTGAGGACCCGGGTTATTGTTTTCATATGTTTGGCTTGAGAGCTGGGATTTGATGCTTTTCATGTGCTTTGGCTAGAAAGTCGGTGATTGTTGTACATATGTTTTACCCTATGCATGCATGGTTTGATAAACTGGAGGGGAAACGATCTATTTGAAATGTATTTTCAAATGATATTATTTTTGTCCACTCACACCTTTTCCATTTTGATGACCCTCCAGGCCGTGGCACGACGTTCGGGGCTGATCGAGAGGCGGAGGCATGAGCGGAAATCAGTGCAGCTATCCCTTGTCTGACAAGTGCTGAGGGGTAGTTTCGGGACTCCAGTTGACTTGTCAGACGGGAGTAGGACCGGGCACGGTTATCAAAGTCCAGTTGGGACGAGTCCTGTCATATCGCACTCTTGAGTCGAGCCTCTCTCGATTGCCACCTCTCTCAGATTCTCAACAGTAGGCACATCGTGACCTCTCCATATCTCGGAGGCGAGCATCATATCCAGAGTGCTCTCCATAGAAATATATTCACAACCGGAGGCCCTCTAATAAAATCCAAGTGTTTAAACTCAAAATCATAAGGACACAAGCCCAAATATCATCAATAGGGTCACAAGCCCAAATATCATCAATAGGGTCACAAGCCTGAAAATAGTGTCTATCAACACTTCATAAAAGGATTCCTCGAATCCTATCAAATCCACAACTTGGTTTCATGCCCGAATCATAATTGGGTCACAGCCATTTATATGTCATGTTTGACTATACTAAATCAACTGGGTCGTACGCTCGAAAGATATTTCAAACTCCGAAAACCATTTCGTTATTCAAATCATTTTCCTAATAACCTTTGACTGTCATCCAAATCAAGGTACATATTCAACTGGGACTCATACCCGAATCTCGATTTCACGCATCTTCGTGAAATCATTCAAAATTGTAACTCAATCGTCAGTTTCACGCCTCTCCGTGAAACCATCAAAATCACATAAAACATATGAACGTAGAATACTTGGCCTAAGCCTAAATACCGTATAAAACAGAAATCTCAAACTACGTGCAATTACGCATTTTCTACAAAAATGCCAAACAATCATATTTAAATCATATGTAATCTATGCATCTCCAATCATGTTCATAAAACATATAAAACAATTATGCATGCATCATATTTATAAAGCAAATTTCAACTCACAGACCATCCATTCTGCGCGCCTACAATCTGCGCCATAAGACACTCTAAACTATAAACCCTCAAAACTCTCGGAACAGTCAACGTGTCTCGAACAGGTTCCTGAGGCTAAAAACCTCTAAATGACTTATCAAACCACCTTCGATCGACCTGAAACCACCATAATTGAATTCAAATCGTCGAAACCTTTCGAACATGATTAGTTTCACCTCGAAATTTGTGCTCATGCGACCTCATGCGCCAGTCAAAGTTCTGATCAAGAAAAGTCAATGGGCAACGATGACGTCAGCAAAGTCAACGCTGACGTAATCATGGTTAACGATAATGTCATCTTGACAGGTCTAACACCTATCAGTCTGACAACCTGCCATGTGGCACACCTTGATTAATGCCACGTGTCACCCTCTAACATTGCCACGTCACTTGATGATGTCATTTACTAACGTCATCACTAACACGTGTCACTTAAACATCAGCTCTGACAACTTGACACCCTGTCATGTGGCACAATCCTACCGGTCCACGTGGTCTGACATGGCTGACGTGGACCTAACACCTGGCTACGTGGCCTGACAGGTCTGACAGATGATGATGTGGGCTGTCATGTCATCATCGTCAACCTACAGCCGGGTCAACCTGTTTCTCTACATCGGGTCGATTTGACCCACAACCCGACCCAGCCATATCTCCGTCGTCCGACCACCATCTTCAGTCGTTCTTCGACCATTTTGGTCGTCCCATCCCCTGAAATGTGTCTATGCCCTCAAAATCAAAAGAAACGACTAGAAATTACTTGCCACGATCGAACAGTCACAACCCACCCTTGAAGCACCATCCTAGGCTACTCAGCCGTCCATTCCCTTCGATTCTCGATCCCACGAACTCGTCTAAACCCAGAAAACCCAACCCAATCATCAAAACCGTTCCCAAATGTCGAAACATGAAATTTGAATTTTGAATTTAAAAAGGGTTTCAGGTTTACCTTTTCATGTGGCTTCCTCCGTCGTCTACAACGGCTCTGCCGTTCTGCAACCGTCTCTCAGTCTTTCTCAGTCTCACTCTGTCTCCAGCAGCAAGCAAGGAAGATGATGATGAAGGTTTGGGGTGGGTTACGGGTTGGAGGTAAAGTTTTAAGATGACCATTAAATTAATAGATAGTATAATCTTGATCTCGAAAGATGCTTGTGATACTTTTTTGCTTTACCCAATTTTTCCCCCTAAAGGAGTTTTAAGGTAAAGTTTTAACGATGTCACGTTTTTGCACCTTATCATCCTTTTTTTCCAATATAATTTTTTTCTTTCATATTCATATTTTTTTTTTCAAAACTCTAAAATTTGTGGAATAAGTTATCTCTAAAAGTTCAATTAAGTTTGATTCGAGTGAGCTTAATAAACCTAACATGTATAGCCCAAAAAAACAAATCTAATAAAAGATTTGGATTTTTATATATATAACTTCATTGGCCAACTCAATCCAATATTTTTCAAATTATGATACAGGTCTGGCGCGGTCCAATTCAAGTCCCAAAAATTCAGGCCGGGTTTGCCCATCACAGCCCAATATTGAGGGCTACAAAAATTAGCTCTCTATTATTATTTTTTATTTGTTCGGTGGGCGATTTTGTTTGCATATGTCGACAAAATTCCCACTCCGCAAATATGTGATGACAAATGGTCAAATGCACCGCTTAAATCACATTCGGACGCTGGAATCGAAGCGGAACTGACCAGATCCTTCTATATGAAGCGCTGCCTTTAGACCCCATGTTCTTTGCCAATCCCCTCTCTTCCTGAAAGCCGTGCTCAGTCGCTTGCTAGTCAAATACCTATCATTCTATTTATAGGAACCCTTCTTTCAACCCAATTCTCATTAACCCACCCAAAATTTTCCATTTCGGGAAACCACACTGCTCGATTCGCGCCGATTTTTACGATGGTGAAAAAGAACCCTAGCCCGAATCTGAAAGTTCCAGGACCCCTTCAGAACGAGGAGATCGACTGGGAGATGAGGCCAGGTGGCATGCTGGTCCAGAGGCGAGAAGATGACGATGACGCCGTCGCTGCAACCGCCTCCTCTCGTGGGCCCATGGTCAAGTTCGACGTCGCTCACGGCCCGGCCCACTATGAGCTCTTTGTCCCTGCTCACTCCACTTTCGGTATTCCATCTTTCACTCTTCACTGTCAATTTTCAGGTGTACTTATCTGTTGGAGTTTATTTCAAACGATTTGGGCCTATATTGAATATGTTGTTAGGTTTTATTGTTAGATTTTATGATTGATTCCAATTATTGTTTGTGTTGAACGAGAGTTTTGATTGTTGATCGAAGAATTGTTTGGTAGGGTTGAATTATGCTTAGCTCGACTGAAATTGAGGGGTGTTTGATTTGGTTATGAATATTGCCAGGGGATATGAAGTTATATCTGGCAAAGAAGACTGGTTTGGAGCCGCATGAGCAGAAACTGTTGTTTAGGGGGAAGGAGAAGGAGGATGGGGAGCATTTGCACGTTGCGGGCGTGAAGGATAATTCCAAGGTTGTGCTTTTGGAGGATCGGAAGAGCGAAGAGAGGAAAGTTGAGGAATTGAATGAAAGCAATGAGATGCCAAGCAATGTTGGAGAAGTTGCAGACCATAGCAATGGCGAAGAGATTGGAGTGAAAAACAATGATATTTCGAAAGCTTTTCAAGAAGTTGCTCAAGTGAGAGCTGAGGTTGACAAGCTCGCGGAAAGGGTGAGCCCCTCTGTTTATTTTATTGCTTTTCAAAATGTTACTTTTCGATGGGACTCACATTACTTTAATTGTTTTTTAGGTTTCTGCCTTGGAAGTGGCTGTAGGTGGCGGGACCAAGGTTTCTGATAAGGAATTTGCAGTGTCGACAGAGTTACTTATGAAGCAGTTGCTCAAATTGGATAGCATTAAAGCTGAAGGAGAAGCAAAAATGCAACGAAAAGCTGAGGTTTGTATTCTTATCCATTATGACCACTCTTGAGGCAAATGCCCCGCATTTTGTGTGTTCTCTCATGGCAAAAGATGCATTATGTGCATTACAGAATATTTAGATTAAAATTATCATTTCACCTGCGGGATGGCAGTACATTTTAGCTAATAATTCTCGGTAGAAATGTTTCACATGCGGGAGTCGCAGGTTCCAGATGATTGGTTGACACAGCGTTGAGTTGTGTTGTGGATAGCAATGTGAAGCTACAATGAGAAAGCACAAGTGTGTTAGTTAAAGCCCCTCTCCAATTTGTTTCTAGTATGGGGTGTGCACGATCTGTGTGGAAGATTCAAGGATTCTTGGTCTTCTAATCATTTCTATACAGTGTACACAATGTCTTGAGTCTTGAAATAGCATTTCTGTGGGTAATTGTGATTTGAAGTCCGCTTAGTTTATGGTTCTAGGGGTTCTTAATTTTTCTAAGGATCAGTATCACTCTACTTTTTAAGTAGGAAGAGGTTCCACTAAGTTCCCATTCAGATGGTGTCCTTTTTATTTTGTCCACAGTGCTGGTAAAGGATTTTCTGTGGTAGACGGGACAATTGGGCTTCTTTTAAAAATGCAAGAATTTCAGGACAAATGAGCTGCCTTAAATATTCCTGGATGCATTTTATCTTCTTGTGCTTGAAAGTTGGTTTGCTAATTTACCGGATTGGGAATGCAAATTTGAAGTATCTCAAACAATTAGGAGATTTCTTATGGATCTTTCCGCAACTTTCTTGAACAGGTACGGCGTGTCCAGAGCTATGTGGATGCAATGGACGCTCTAAGGGCGAGGAACAATACTCCAGTTGACAACAGAAACATTGCTTCCTCAGTAGCAACCAAATGGGAGACATTCGACTCTGGCGTGGGATGCCTGAGTGCCCCAAACTCAAAGCCATCTTCAACAGAAGTAAATCGGAACTGGGAACGCTTTCACTAGCGAAATTTTGCTCCTCAATTCTGCTCTATTGAAATCATTGTGGAATATAAATACTATTCTAGAGTTCAAAATAGCTATATTCATAGGCATTAATGTGTCAACTTTCACACTTCAAGCTTTGCTGTATTACATACTTGATGACTGTAAAAGAAAGAACAAACCATCTGCTCATGGAGCAAATTGAATTGGTTTTCTTTTGGATCGTATTGGATTCATTTTGTATGTAAAGCTGTTTGCTACTTTGGATTACAGCGTCTGCTGGTTGGGAACTTGAATAAAGGGTGTTTGACTGGAGATAACACCGGATGAGCTGGACAAATAGCTTTAGTACACGTGCCTTTTAGCCTTTATCGAAAGAAATATGCATGCAATGGAAATGTAAATTTAGTTGTCATGGTTGGTTTGGGATCCTGTTTTACATGAATTCAAATTATTGATTTTCATATTCACTTATTCAGAGTCCAGACCAAAACAATTGCTTATTAATAATCCAATAAATGCTTCACACCAATTGCTTGGATTATTAACAAATAGAATTGGTTAGTCATGAACATGGTGAAAAGACTTATGGGTCAGATTAAAAACAAGAAGACCCCCTCACTTTGTTCTGTTAGGCAATTTGAACCCACTTTTGCCGACTTTGAATCCATCCACTAAACTCGTGTACTTTACATTGTAGTAGGCAACATTGACAATAAGTCTACTGAAGTTGTCAATGTTAGAGAGTTTTTTCGTATCGAGACTCTTACATGAAAATTAGTCCTCACCTATTCGTAATGGATACCTTGTTTTCACAAAAAAAAAATACAAAAAGTCCTCACTTTATCTGCTAGAGTAGTCGCGTTCAAAAAATATCGAACAACCATTGCATTTCATAATTATAATCAAAATTTATACTTGCACAGAAAAAAAAAAACTTATATGAATTACCTGATTTAAATGATACATATATGTAGTAGACTATGTGACTTATTACAAATTAATGGTCACACCTCTTGCCCCATTGATATACGGTGATGGCGTCATTTCTTCACCGTAAACCGATGTATTCCACCCATGCTTTGTTGGGTCATATTTCTCTCCGTCTCCCCAAAGTGCATAAGCCTCTTCCCCATGAACTGCATCGTCGCCGATGATAAGCTGCTCCTCCGGCATTCTGAGAGGGATGAAAACCCTAATCACCAAAAGTATGATTGTGGTGGAGACAATGTTCCAAGCAGCAACAAACATGGCTGCAACCAACTGTTTCAAGAATTGCATCCCTCCATTTCCACCATAAAATGCTCCTCTGCTGTTGCCAACTGGCAGTATCAGCCTGCAAAGAGCTGGCTCTGCAAATAGCCCAGTCAGCAGTCCCCCCAGAAGGCCTGCCACTGCGTGTGTATGAAATACGCCTAGGGTGTCATCCACCTGATCATAAGCATAAAATTCAAGTAGTAAGATGTTAGGTTCATTGTCTAATCCTTTCACTTTAGGATACAAACTGATACTAGCTCAAAGTGGCTATTTCGTTATAGTCAATTCTCCACTCGATGAAAGTACTCAGGACAAAGAAAAAAGAATGAATATGATTAATATTTTGGAAAATGACGGATGGCATATATGATTTTGGTGTTGACAATATTGTGCTAATTCTGAATATGAGCAACCAAGATGAATATAATAAGAAGAAAAAAAAATGAAATATCAAATCAAAATATCTAAAAAAATGAGACATCATACTTAAACATGCTCAAATTTTTTTATGTTAGCATCAATTCAGTTAAAATTTATAAATTGAAAACGTATGATCTTGAATGAATTTATTATAAATGTCCACATTACTTTTTTAATGCAAAAAATAAGAATAAAAAGCACAATGTGCTGTGCATCATGAGCTAGGATTCAAAAAACAAATAACAAAAAGAAAACATCAAAGTGTAGAAAATAGAAACTCTTTACCTTTTGCAATAAGGTGGACTTTTTGTGAAGAACCATCATTGACACCCAAGGAATGCTGCCAGAGAGCATTCCCATGACTATAGCCGCCCACGACTGCACCAGGCCGGCCCCAGGGGTGATGCATACCAGCCCCGTCATCATGCCCTGAACAGCTCCGATCACCGACGGCTTACCGAAGAAGACTACATCCAGAGACGTCCACACAAGAAGGCTTGTAGCTGCACAAATGTTCGTGTTCAAAACTGCTATTGATGCGTCAATGTTCGCAGCATAGGGGGCCCCACCGTTGAAGCCGGACCACCCCATCCAAAGCATCCCGGCACCGGCAAGCATAAGCAACACATTGTTTGGTGGAAACCTCTCCCTGTCACTCTTCAACCTTGGACCAACCTATATATACGAGACACACAATAATTAAAATATATACTATAATTAGTCCATGTACAAAGTTTGATAAGTAGCTATGGGTCTTTAACTGGCTAATGTTTTTTTAAAAAGGATATATTTGGTACTGATTTTTACCAATATAAACCCAACATATCAGCATAAAAGTTGGATCATAATTCTGAAAACCTTAAAAATTGAGAAAATTAAAACGTGATGGTTCATGTTCGACGTTGAAAAACACCAAGTGTAGAATGAAATTTCCCTTGTTCGTATAGTACAAAAGGTTAATAATTAATGGCATAGATTGCGGTGTACGTCATAAATAATTTTGTGTGTTGGTTTATGTCTAAAAAAGCGTTGCAATTCTATGACTAAGGATTTATAAGTACATACCCAATAAGCAGCGGTGAAACCAGCGACGCCGGAGGAGAGATGGATGACGTAGCCGCCGGAATAGTCCATGACACCCCAATGATAGAGGAAGCCTCCACCCCAAAGACTAAAGGCACCAACAGTGTAAGAGAATAGGAGCCAAAGAGGGACAAAAGCCATCCAAGCCTTGATGTTCATGCGCCCAAGAACAGAGCCAGCAAGCAAAATCAGAGTGATGGCTGCAAAAGTGAATTGGAAGTAGACAAGTGAGGCCATGGGGTAAAAGGGCTCGACGGTTGGGGTCTCAACGGACCCATCGTCGTGAAAGTGAGTGCTTTCAGGGACTTTGGCACGGTTGATGAGGAACTTTTGGCCTAGAGCCGGTGCCCCTTTGCCCCAAAATGGGAGGAGTTCGTCTCCAAAGGCCATCCGGTAGCCTACGAGGACCCAGCAAATGAGCACCGCAGCGAAAGCGTAAAGGGCCATGAAGGCTGAGTTCACGGCCCATTTCTTCTTCACTATGCTCGCATAAAGAATCACGAGGCCCGGCATGCTTTGTAGGCCGACGAATGTGGCGGCCGTCAGCTGCCACGCGTTGTCGCCTTTGTTTAGCCATGAAGGCACCGCCGGTGAGATTTCGCTATATGCTTTGGTGATGTCCATGGCTCAATTTTGAGGAGACTTAAATCTCCTTAGCTTCTTGAGCTCAGCCTTTGTAGCGATGGTTTGGAACTTTGGCTGGTATGATGGAAAGACATGGACTTTAAGAAACTTGTATTATGAATTTATCATCGTTGATTAAGTAGCTAGCTTCGTGTGAAATTTCACTTTCGTTGAACATTATTTCTATACATTGTGGTTGGACTTTAAATGGGAATGTGGTTGGACTTTGACTAGTGGTAATATGTATAGGGGAATATGAATTTTCCATCCAAAATTTAGACAAAATAGATGTAAGTACATAACACGTGGTCTTCGTACTCCACTCGTTTTAACATAGTTGGATATGACTGGATTATTTGGTTAGGTTATAGTGATTAAAAAATAAAACTAATTGTAATTGAAAGGATACACGACCACATAACATTTCAAGCATATAAAAGTATCGCAAATTGAGAATAATATTGATATTGAAAGAATAGATCACTCTCCCAACTCTGAAATCTTGATCGAATGCTTAATAAAATGAGAGGACTACTTTGGGATGAAATTATGAATGAAAGGGTTGCTTCCTTGGTAGAGCACCTAGTTTTCCACCATGAAAATATGGCGAAGGTTCTAATTGGGTGACAGACAACGTCGTGGTACGGAGGATATACCAGGGGGGACCAAGTATGCTTGTCTTCTTATATATAAATCTACGGAGGCTGGGGATATAGTTTGACTGAGAAAGATGTTTAGACTAAATTGCCATAACACGAGCAATTAAGGGACTGATGGAGTAATTACTCGTGGAACAACGCAACAAGAATCTCTAGCTAGGTAGCAAACCATGACGCAGAGTTAATGACGAAACCCTACTGCGTGATTACCGAAAGAAAGTTGATCCAAATTTGGGAAATTAATCTTCAACAACCAAATGGAAAAAGGGATGATGTTCAACTTGTTTGGGAAGACCTGTGAACTTGGTAGGAATCTTATATACCGAACTCCACCTCCCAAAACTCGTTTTGATGTGATTCAACAAAAAAATAAATATATAAATATTGAAATAATTATCAAATGGACCTAGAGTGTTTTCGTTTAATATTTTCTTTATTTCTCTTATATAGTGCTATGCTCATGGTACAATATTAGAATTGACATCATGAAGCTTATGGAAGGCCTTCTGCAGATTTTGGAAGTCTGGGAGATGTCCCTTGAAGAATGGAGATTGCTGGTAAATAACAGAGGCGGCTCGAATCAAAATGCTTGCAGTTAATCCCCAGATCAGAAACCGTCCTCGTTCCGATTCAAAATCGAAAAGATGGAGAATGTACTTCCATCCCATCCACTCTCTCTCCTCAAATCTGTGATTACCATCCTATATCACCAAAAAAAAAAAAAAAAATTCATTATTAAGTTTGACAACTTAAAACAACAATTGACATGGTGTGCAATGTTGTAAATTAACCTTGAGAAACATCTCCAATGGAACATCAAAGATAGCATCAACTTCATCGGCGTTAAGTGCAGGCTTGAAATCTTCGATTCGAGCTACTAGTCCTATCACCGGGACAACTGTGACCAAGTGCTGCAAAAATGCCAATAATGTTAAACCGTACACCAAGTGCAGGCATATTCCAAGTAGCTTCATACGGCCGATTGAAATATTCACTACCTGGGACATAAAGACCTCAAGTTTTGCTACAACTTGAACTAGACTCGAATTTAAGCCAATCTCTTCCCTGGCTTCCCTTAGAGCTGTTGCAGATTCGTCTGCATCTTCCTCCTCCATTTTCCCACCCGGCAATGACACATCCCCTGTCATTTCCATAACTTGGGAAAATTCTAGTAAAGTTTAAATTGAGACCTTTAACAAATTTGACATGTGTAATGAGTGAGAATCATTTGTACCGGGGTGTGACGACAACTTCATGGATCTCCTAGTAAGAATGACTCTTAGCTCACCCACAGGACCCTCGAAGAGGCATATCAAGACAGCTGCTCTTCTCCCCCTCGAGTAGACACATGAGCACGCTTCGTTTCCAATTGCTAAAGAGCTGATCATACCGGAGTTTAAGCCTATGTCGCGGTGGTTATTTTCCTCCAATTCATAGAATGAAATGGGTGGTTTGTAAATTTGAAGCTGCTTGGCAAGCATTTGGAGAGTTTGGCTTGTTTCTCTATCCTCTGAGCTAGCCATTGGGAGTTGTTTTGTCAATTATGTGCATGTTGGGTGCAATATATATTGAGGGCATGTCTCTGCAAGCCCATAAGGGAATGGAATCTTGGGAGAATTTTTTAAGAAAGTAACATCAAAATGGAATTTTAAGCCCATGAAAGTGACTTGGGAATATGGTGAAAGTTGGAATGAGTGGCATTGCTCAGAGGATTATTGCTTTTTTGCTGCATCGATAATGGATTCTACAACTTGTTCCTTCCAAGGTTGATGAGTATGTTCAGTACTAATCAAAGGTTGCAGAGAATTCATTCCAAAATCAGTTGATATTCTATCAAGATCATGTCTTGTAAAGCTCCCCTTGCAACAGAAGTACATTTCTAGCCAAATTAATTGATCTAAGCCTTGCTGCACTTAAGTATTCGAAAAATTGGAAACTAAAACAGAATGGTTCATTAATTATCTAAAGAGTAAATCATTGTTACATCCTTAATAACTTTTAGTTTTATTTAAAACCTTTAATACTTGTATATTAAACAAAATAAGACCTTACTTCAAACTTTTTTTATTCAAAAGCCCCTAAACAGAAATTATAAGTAAGAAATTCCACATGTGCCCTTTTTTGTCTTTTTTTGTCCTTTTTACCCCATGTGCCCCTTAGTGTTTGATTTCTTTGACCTCTTGGAGCATTTATTATATTATACATATAATAAATATTTTATATATATATATATATATTGTATATAGTTACGATTGAATTTTTTTCTAGAAAAAATAAAATAAAATCCGTATTGTCTGGGGTTCAACGGTAGGATATAGAATTTTTTTTTTTTGGGGGGGGGGGGGGGGGGGGGGGGGTTGGTGGTGTGGAGATGGTGGTGAAAACTCGTACGACATAGAGTTTAATTCTTGAATTTTGGTACAAAATTCAAGAATTAAACCCTAAACATTACGAAATTAATCAAATTATTTAATATCGGAAGATAAAGAATTTTTAAATTTAAAAGTATTTTTGAAGAATTATTGCTTTTAATTATCTTACTTTATGTTAGATTAGATATTCATATTACTTTTAAAATGCTCAAGTGAAAAAAAATATATAAATAGGAGTAATATTTTAATAATCCTCAATATAATCTTATAATAAAAAAATAAAAAGTAATGTTGAAATCATGATAAATTTTGGTAAGTGATTTTTAGATTGTTGTTGGATTAGTTTACAATTAGATGACATTAGTTGTAATTTATATAAAAACTATGTTCTATTTTAAATTGTATAGTCATTTGATTAGTCAAAGGACCTATGAGTTTAATTTTTTTATATGCAAGTTTTTGAATAAATTTACATGTTAATAGGGACTTATGAGTTAATTGCCCTTATTTAAATCACCCCCATATAACAAACCCAACAACACAAACTTGAGGGTCTTTATATAACTTCGTGTACGATACATACTATTTATGTTAATTAAGGGATGTCACACTCAAATACATGAATAACTAAATCAAGCACACTTTTCTACACCTGTTATAAAAATAAAAATGACAATCTAAGAGTTCTGATAGAGAGGGAGGAATGAATATGCATTATTTATCTTGCATTGAAACTCTAAGCCATGATTGGGAGGGTTTTGATCGGGAGAGAGATGTTGTACCCTTTTTTCATCATTACGCTCTATGGGGTGAGCCAATTGAAAAAGGGTATTTTAATTCGTTACTTCTTAATGAATTGACGGATAAATTTGAAGGTAAAAATTTGTTTGATAATTCTAAAAATCGAATATTTCATCAGATTTGTTAAATATAGACTTACCTCCAAAATTTGATGATTGCTTCAATAATCCTTGTGAAATTTGTGGGCATGGTCGTTTGGGGTATCTTGAAGATGTATTAGGCAATAAATTTGAAGAAATTGTCTTTGACAATTTTCAATTCACACAATGTAATGGTCCAAAAATTCGAAAAAGATAATTTCGGAAATTTAACAAGGGAATTGACGATTTTGCCCTTTGGGGTCAAACGTTGACTTTTTACTCATGGTACTTTTTAGAATTTTCGTAAAGACCGTTATGTAGGCCTCGGAAACCTATGTCCATAGACAGGTGGTATGTCAGAATCAGAGATCAAACAAGGTTGTTACAAGTTTAGTATTACCAAGGGTATTTTGGTAATTTGGCGTTATGGGTATTTTGGTAATTTCACACGAGGAGATATTTTGTGGATTGCATGAGAGGGTAACAAGTGTCCTTATCATTTCCCTCCTTTATCTGTTATGTCTGTGCACCGACTTGCATGTGTGTGTATTTACATAAGTGTGTTATACATAAGTGTGCATTTGTTTAACCCCAAAACCTATGAGAGTCTTAGCCCCAAAACTCGTGAGACTCAAACCATGAGGGAGGAAAGAGAGGAAACCAGAGAAAGAAAGGAAAAGAGAGAGAAGAAGAAGAAAGAAGAAGAAAGAAAAGAAAGAAAAAAGAAGGGAGAAGGAAGGAAGAAGTCGAGATGGAGGAAGGAGGAAAAAAAATCGAAAAATAAAAAAACCGTAAATCGATCCCTTGAATCATTTGAAGTTTTCAAGCTTAAAATTAAGGTTTACAAGCTCTTAATTGAGCTTTTGGGATGGATTTGAGTAAGAAATACTAAAGATTTGAAAATGGGAAAGCTTGAAATTTAGCCCAAACTTTCGATCATTTTCCAGAAATTTTAGGTACTTTCTTGAAATTCTAGGTATAGATTTGAGTTCATGGAGTTGAGTAGATAGATTTCCATTATTAGAATATCCAATTTGGTTAATAAATAAAGAAGTTTTTAAGGTTTGAAGTTTATGCCAATAATGGTGTTTTCAGCCAATTTGTCTGACGACGACATATGGCGGCGGGCACGACTGGCTCACGTCTGGTGATGACGTGACATTGACATGGCTTGAAAAATGTCAGGCCACATGGCAGGTAATGTGGCATCGTGTGTCGGGTCGTGCGTGGGGATACATACGTGTGAAGGTTTAAGCCGTGTGGGAAGGCTGCTGCTTCTTATGGTGCGTGGCGGCGCATAGGACCATCCCACATGCCATGCCAATACTTGTTTCTAAGCTCTCAATGATACGGATCTAAGGACACCGATTTCAGGTCAATCAGACATCATTTTGGGTATTTTTGGACGTCTGAAGTGACGATCCTTAGGTTTAGGATGTGTTTGTTAATCTAGTAACGTTAGTGACCTCTAGTTATTGCTTTTGATAAGAGATACCACTCAAGGGACCTCAGAGAAGCATGCATATCAATATTTAGCTGCATGGACAATCTGTGAATGAACTTTTATTTTTTAAATTATTATGCATAATTAATTAATTTCTTTAATTTCTTTATTACATGTTTTATGTGATAATGATTTGAATATGATTTTTAAATGATTATTTGATGATTTTATAAAATTATTGATTGTTCTTAGACATGTATTTTATGACTACTTTGTAGAAACGGTAGTTTGGGCTCAGACACGGGTTTGAATGTATTTTGACTTGGTATGAGTCAAGGATTGTGTTAAATGAGTTTGCTTGGTTATGTGAGCTGTTTATTCACGGTAGTTATCCTTGAATATGGTCGGCGCTCAGACTTCCGGAGCTCACTCTGCTGATCCTGAGGCTGTCAGGCTGGAGATTTGATGAATTCTTAAACATGACCCAGATGGTGCGTGAGCGCAGTTCCCAGGGATATTATTATAGTCTCTGTTACGCCATGGAAATTTGAGAAAATTCGAAATGACGATTTTCCCCATGAAAGTCAAAGAGTTGACTTTTTAATCAAAAGTAAAAAAAATATCTTGTGAATAATTCGAAAAGATCGTTACGAAGGTCTCGAGGTCCTGAGCACATAGACATGCGGCACGCCAAAAAGGGAGTTCGGATAAATATGTTACGAGTCAGAAATGAGTAAGGGCATTATGGTAATTTTGGCTTAAAGGATAATTTAGTAACTTCACATTTTGGACATGTGAATCATATTGTTTTGTCTAGAAGATTCTTTAATATTCTCCCACTCTTTCTCACTGACATGTTACAATTATATATATGTGGTATGTTTGAGAAATGGAAATGGAAATTTGGTGGAGCATGGCCGAAGCCATGAAAACTATACACCCGAGAGCCAAAAGCCAGAGAAAACAAGGGAGAGAGGCAGAGAGAGAAATGGAAAGAGAGAGAGAGAGAGAAATGGAAGAGAGAGAGAGAGAGAGAGAGAGAGAGAGAGAGAGAGAGAGAAGATGGGAAGGTTTAGGGTGAGCTAAGGACCCAAAGATTGAGAAGTTCCCCTATGGTCGTGAAGGTTCAACCATGACCGTGAAGGGATAGTTGTTGTTGAGGTCTTGTAACTCAAAACCAAGGGTCCTAACAGTTTATATGCATCCTTACCGTCTTACTGAGCTGAAAACAAGGAAGTTTCAACGCAGAAGAGTCAAGGACATGGACTTGGAAATTCTGGCCGAAAAGCAAGGGATTAAACCTTAGTTTTGGGTAAGTGTTTCTTAAGTTTGAGCTTACAGATCTTTTACCGGTAGTATTTAGATTAATTTGGATGTTTAGAATACGTAAAAATGTGAAGAAACGAGGGAGTTTGAACCGGGTCATGGCTGTGGGTCGGGTGACCCGAAAACAAGACCCGGTGAGAGGTTACTGGTGACAGGCCCTGTGCGTGAGGTGAGGCCCACGTACAGAGACCCTCATCGGCCCATGAGGGCACGTTCGGGCCTCCGTTGGCAGCCTGGTCAACATGAAAAAGTGTTGGTCTATTAATTTTGAAGTTAATGGTACCAAGCTTGAGTTGAATGGACATCTTGTGAATAAATTACCAAAATTTTAGATTGATTCAATACAAGATTTCTTCTTCTTCTCCCTATTCTTCTTCTTCCTCCACTTAATCTCTCTCTTTTCCAAAGTTCTTAAGATGGCTTCTAACATGAACAAACCCCCAGTTCTTCAATGATCCAAAACTTCTAAGAGATAGAACTTTGGTAGAAAATAAGTGTCGCTACTTTTCTTTAGAAGTGGACTGCTTAATGAGAGAAATATTTTAGGAATGACTGGAGAAAGGAAGAAGAATGAAACAAAGAAAATGTTTTCCGATTGAATGCTTAATTCATACAACTAATGCACTTTATATATATCATAGTTTTTCTAGAATAGATAACTAAAAATTAACTAATGAGTATAAATAAAAAATAATGAATGGTTTAAACTCTTTAATCAAAACAAACCGTTAACTTTGAATGGATTCAAATGATTAATGTTTGAACCTCAAAGTTTGACTGGTTTGAAATAATTAAATATTTCCATATGATATTTATTAATATCATACAATTTATTATATTGGATCCACCTGGATCATTCAACCTTGATAAACGATAACCTTTTTTTTGGCTGTTTGTAGGGATCAAGAATATTTTTGCGATTGTGGTTGATTTCTACTTCAACAGCCATAATAAAAAAGGTTTGTCATCTAAATCATCTTTAAATTCATATCCAAAAATTCAGCATCATGATATGAGTTTTTTTTCCCATCTTGATTTGAGATTCTTTAGTCATTAGTATATGTTAAAAAAATTAATCAACGATATTGCTTATAATTATGATTCTTATAATAAATCGTTTATTTAATTTATACATATGAACAATAAAATAATTTCAATTTAGTTGTTCTATGTATTTAATAATGAAATGATAGTTTGTGACTTAAATCATTCCTATATACATTTATAAAGTTGAATCCATAAATAAAGTAATATCAAAATAAAATGCAAGTATTATCCAACTTTGAATTTGTTCGGGTATTACTATAAATAAGACACCATTTTCATATACTTAATAACCCTAATATGATTTTTTTTTTATAGAAGAGATGTTGTATTTAAACTTTGTGAAAGACGTAAAGCAATAGAGACAAGTCTCTAACAGATCCCAACTATGAATAGCCAGAACAATAGTAAAATCTAAAAAGATTTGTGATGTGAACTAATTCATTGGGAACATGAGCCTATTAAAAACAAAATACAAATAAAAGATTATAAGGTAATGTCTTGATAGCAAGTTTTAAATGTTGAACTTCAGTTGAAGATCTAAGAATATCCTCCGTACTGCATCGTTAAAAAACCTTTCCCAAAAAAAACCCATTGGGAAAAAAAAACCATTGCATAGGAAAAAGAGTGCAGCAACTTGGGATCAATGAAAGTGGAAAAAAATCAGTGATAGTCCAATCTTCAAAATTGCGAATCTGCGCAGAGAACAAGATCTCTGTTAGAATAATAAATTGTGGTATGAAATACTTACATAAGTTAGATAAAGCAGATGAGATAGATCAATATTAATCAAATTAGGAGGAAAAGTAAAAGTGCAAATAGACAAGTATAAACCTAAGACAAAACAAAGCTAAATAGCCTAAACATCGGTGTAATGAAGGGAAGAAAAGTAAATGAATTCAGTTAATAGATAAAGGAAATAAAGTGAAAATGGAGAGATGATTTGGGAAAATAAGCAAGAAACGCAGTAGGTCCTACAATAACACGAAGACATCCGTATCACTGCATTTTCCTGAGTTCAGCTGAAGAGCTGCCGTGCCAAAATCCCAGTGCCGAGAGATTCTAACTAAAAGCCAATCAAAACAATTATTGGAAATTGCAAAGATTAAAACCATCAGAAAGGCCAAACAAGCCTTCAGTCCAAGGGGAAAATAAAACCTTTAATAGCAAGGGCAGTGATAGCCAAAACAAAGATGTGTTTAGCTTCGGCACAAGATGAGAGAAATGAAGGAGAAAAAAACTATGATTTGACAAAGATTAACAAGGAAGAAATGACAAAACATCGATACCACCATAACAAAACATGAGTGAGATAAAATAGTAATCAAATATCTGTTCTAAGCATTTACTACATATAACAGTCAAGGTCTTCCTAACAAAAACAATGAGGGACTGCAAAAAGAAAAGGCTTAGACAAACAATAATAGAAAGAGATAAACTCCTTGATCACAAGAATGCTAAAACCAAAAACGAGTACTAAGATTAGGAATTTTAAATTTTGGTTAACAGTTCTTAACAATTGTAAAACCATACTCATAAAAGGTGCGCATGATGTACTTCCTGAAGCCATCCGTTTATTCTACAATACCTTTAGTGCCTCTGAAAATCTGCCATTCGAGTCCAATGCCAAGAAAGTCTAACTAAATTCCCTTCCTAAAAATTATAGAAAACCAAAATTATTAAAGCCAAAGAAAGATCAAATAAGCAACCAGTCCAGAAGCGAAAGTGAATCCTTTAAAGTTAATAATAGTGATGGATAGGAAACGTTAAGTGTGTTTAGCCCCCAACAGAGAATGAGGGAGTGAAAAAAACCGAGATTAGTGAGGGAGAGGATTACTAACCAAAAATGCCCCTATGCCAAAGACTGAGCGGAATAAACAAAATCGAACGTCCGCTCGAGAATAAGAACGATAGTGTTGCAATGGCTAGTCAACATTTATGTTAAATTACACTAAATAATAAGGTGCTAAGGAGGAAAACATTCAAAGTTGTAACAATACTAAACAACCTGCAAAAATCAGAATTGTGATCCTTTCATATTTGTCAAACTGCTTGGGTTACGTCATCCAATCATATTTTTCTCGGAAAGCACTTTAGATCCGGCAACAGAGGTTCTGTCGCACTACTTAGGTTACATGGTCCAATCAGATTTGTTACTGGTAATTGCTGTATAACCGCTAGTTGGATAATTATTTGAAAACTGTGCATAACTGCCGATGAAGTTTCATGGTAACCATCAGCAACTGCTGGTAACTGAGCCACATATTTGCTACCGCTACCACCTCCACTTGCTCGCCAGAGATTTCGGAGGGTCATGTGCATCAGTAGGTGGATGACCGTTTCCGGGGATAGACCGTGTTGTGCCTGAGAGGCTATGAAATCCATGTTTCATCCAATTGCCGTATGGCTTGCCACTCCGAGCGAAGATAGCTTAGGTTGGGGTTGGACAATCAGACATGCCAAGAGTCAAATAACCACAGTTGTGACGAAAGACGCACATTGTCGTGCCAGAAGGCAGAATAGTGTGTTGATATGAATTGATTAATATAATTATAAATATATTTACTCTTTCCTAGATAGGTTATTATTGTAAAGACATATAAATACCTCCAGATTGGGGGAGCTATACACACAATATTCATAACCCTAAAACTTGAGTTGGTATCAGAGCAAGGCTTCTAATGTCTCTCTATTCTTAAATCCCTAAACCCCTATACCCAAAAAAATAGAAAACCTTCTACCCGTCTCTGTGTGTTTTCTGCTTGGGCATTCGGCGATTTAATCACTACCAATTACAAGATTGCGTCTGTGCTCATCAAATATCTTGGGCATCAACCATCAAATAGCGTGGGTATCATATACCTATACAAATAGCTCTCATCAAATATCCATCAATTATCACCAATTCGGTGCTTCATCATTTATCATCAATTATCACCAAGTCGGTGCTTCGTCAAGTCACTCCATCAAAGATTCTGATTACATCGTCGATCATCACTAACACCGAGTTCGCTGATTTTGTCTCCTATTTTGATTTCTTTTTCTGCAAGACACTCTGTTAATTTCCTTGCTATTTCATTGTGGTAATTTCCTTGCGTTTTTTATTTCTGATAATCTTTGCTCAATGGCTATTGGTAAGGATTCCAGTGCCCTTATTGTGCCACCACTGACTGTGAATGTGGCAACATCAGAACCCAAATCGATTCTGTATAGTATCAAATTAGATGGCACTAATTTCACTTTATGGTCACGGATGGTGACTATGTTTGTTTCTACCAAAGGAAAATTTGGATATCTAACTGGTACTATACAACAGCCCAATGAAGGGACAAAGGCATATGATAAGTGGGTAATGGAGGATGCAATTGTGAGGAGTTGGCTTATCAGTTCCATGGAAGCAAATATGATTAATTTATTCATTCTTTTGCCTACTACACAAGTGATTTGGTTTGCTGCCAAAGCAACTTATTATGAAGGTGCTGATAAATCCATTCATTATGATTTATCTCGTAGAGCCATGATAACAAAACAAGCTAGGAGACCTATTTGTTGTATTATTCAGACCTTAAGACAATTTGGCAGGAGATTGATCATCGAAAGCCTTCGCGTTTTTGTTAAGATGATGCAATTAAGATTTGGAAGGAAGATCTAGATGAAGAGCGAGTTTATTTATTCCTTAATATTAGAGGGGAGATTCTTCGTACTACGCATCTCCAGGACCTGAAGGTACTTATGCTATCGTGCTGAGTGAGGAATAACGACGTACTACTATGTTGAGTCAGGGACATAATCCTAACATGGCTCTGGCAGTCAAGACATTTGGTAATATGTCCTTATCTCAGCAATCGTCTCCGGCTCCACACATGTCCTCTATGAATCCAGCAATGCCTCCAGGTGGACAATGTACTTACTGTGGAAGTAAGAAACATCGTGTGGATACTTGTTTCAAGAAGAATGGTTATCCTGAGTGGTGGGATGCCCATAAAGAACGTTTGAAAGCTACAAAGAAGAAAGATGCACCAGCTAGGAGAGTAGCGCTAGCATGGTTCCCTCAACAAGTGTTGCTTCTCAATCTGTTGTGACACCAGCTAGTATCTCTCACTCAATGTAGATTCTACTCTTCTTCATCAGTCAGGTAATATTGGACATGCTCTACTTGCTACTAATTCTGGAAAAGACTCTAGCTGGATTCTTGATTCTGGTGCAACAAATCATATGACTTTTGATGAATCTATATTACGAGATAATTGCTTGCCTGTTTGTTCTACTATTACAAATGCCAACGGGGTGCCATATCCTGTTACAGGCGCAGGGAGGGTTGATTTGACTCCATCCCTATCTTTAGATCATGCATTGTTGATTCCGACTCTCTCCAATAATCTCTTGTCGATACCACAAGTCACTACTAAATTAAATTGTTTAGTATTAATCTATCCCACTTTTTGTCTTCTTCAGGATCTCAGCAGCGGGGAGATAATTGGGCGTGGTACTAAGAAAGAGGGTCTTTATTATGTGGATGACGTATGTGTGGGTCGGTCTCTATCTGCTAAGGGCTCGTCTCGTGCATATGAAGATCAAATTCGCTTATGGCATCACCGGTTGGGTCATGTTTCTTTTGGATATTTAGAACATTTATTTCCCATTTTATTTTGAAAATGTAAATCTTCAGATTTTCAGTGTGACGTTTGCATTTTGGCAAAAAGTCACCGTGCTACTTATCCTGATAGCTCAAATAAAAAGTGTGTGCCCTTTACCTTGGTACATTCTGATGTGTGGGGTCCTGCTCCTCTTACTACAACTTCTGGATTTTGTTGGTTTGTTATTTTTGTTGATGATTGCACCCGCATGACTTGGTTATATTTGATGAGAAATAAAAGTGAGGTGGCTGATTGTTTTCGTACTTTTCATAAAATGATTCAAACTCAATTCTCTGCTTCCTTAAAGGTTCTTCGTTCTGATAATGGTGGAGAATTTGTTAATCAGACTTTACAAGGTTATTTCATGGAGCATGGTCTCATTCATAAAACGACTTGTCCTTATACACCACAACAAAATGGTGTTGCCGAACGAAAGAACCGCCAAATTTTGGAAATTACCCGAGCTAGTCTAATTGGGGCAAACATGCAGCCCCAGTTTTGGGAGGAAGCTATAACTACTTCAGTTTATCTTCTCAACCGTGTTCCTACTAGTGTGTTGAAATTTCAGACTCCGTTGGACAAGATGGCCTCTTATGTTCCACTCCCATCCCATCTTACCCTTCCGCCGCGGGTTTTTGGTTGTGTTGCTTTTGTGCATCTTCCTAAACATCAACGTACTAAGTTTGATCCTTGTGCTCTCAAGTGTCTATTTGTTGGCTATCATCCATATCAGAAGGGTTACAGGTGCCATCATCCTTTTTTCTCAAATATTTTATGTTACCATGGATGTTATTTTTTCTGAGCATGAGATGTTTTTTACATCATTCACATCTACTTCTCCTCTTCCAGGTGAGACTACTATTGTTGTGGAAGAGGTGGATTGGAGTAAATTATTTCAAGATAATATTGAGCTGAATTGGGTAATGCAACCGATTGATACTAGTATAGCACCAAATGCAGCTTCAGTTGATGTTATAACACCTGTTACCGTTTCTACAACAAATGCGACGAGCCCCTTAAATGTCCCTCTCTCCTTTACATCAACAGTACTCGCTACCAATTCTCCTCCTGTAAATATTCCTGAGGTAAGCATAGAGTCTATGATTAATACTAATAGTAATTGTGAACATGTTGAGATTGACAGGTATCAATTGCCACCTAGAAGTAATCGGGGAATCCCACCCGATAGATATTCCCCAGATCCTGTGAAAAAGGTGAAGTTCCCTATTGCCCATTATGTATCCACCCATCGATTCTCGGAAGCTTGTCAGGCGTTTGTTAGTCATATGTCTGCAGCGGTTATTCCTACTAAGGTCCAAGAGGCACAATTAGATCCAAAATGGGCTAGTGCAATGACTGCAGAGATGACCGCACTTAAAAAAAATCAAACATGGGATTTAGTTCCACTGCCAGAGGGGAAGAAGCCTGTTGGATGCAGATGGGTATATACAATCAAACATAAGGCAGATGGTTCCATTGACAGGTACAAAGCTCGACTAGTTGCTAGAGGTTTTACTCAGACGTATGGAATTGATTATCAAGAGACCTTTGCCCTTGTGGAAAAAATCAATACTATTCGAGTTTTGTTATCTTTAACTGCAAACTTTGATTAGCCTTTACATCAGTATGATGTAAAGAATGCCTTCTTGCGTGGAGATTTACAGGAAGAAGTCTATATGTCATTACCGCCAGGATATATAGCTCCAGATAAGTCTGGTGTTGTTTGTAAACTGCGAAAGGCACTATCTAGTTTAAAGAAGTCCCCACGTGCTTGGTTTGGAAGATTCCATCTTGCTATGAAAAACTATGGATATGAACAGAGCAATGTCGATCACACATTATTTATGAAGAAGGTGGGTAGTAAATTAACATCACTTATTATTTATGTGGATGATATGGTGGTAACCGGTAATGACACTGAAGAGATGGGAAAATTAAAAGAGTATTTGTACTCTGAATTTGACATGAAGGATATAGGTGTTCTCAAATATTTCTTGGGTATTAAGGTTAGCCGCTCCAAATGTGGTATTTTCTTGTCTCAACGGAAGTATGTACTATATTTATTGAAGGAAACTGGAATGCTCGAGTGTCAACCTATCGGAACCCCTATTAAACAGAATCATGGTCTGGACGAATACGTTGATCAAATTCCAACTGATAAAGGATGATATCAGAGGTAAGTTGGGCGGTTGATTTATTTGTCTCATACTAGACCAGATATTGCATATGTTGTTAGTGTTGTGAGCCGTTTTATGCATAACCCAGGTGAACATCACATGGATGTAGTGGTGAGAATTCTGAGGTATCTGAAGTCTGCACCAGGAAAAGGGTTATTGTTCTCAAAACATGCGCATGCAGATGTTTTGGGTTAAACATATTCTGATTGGAGGGCGAAGGGAGAGAGGAGTGTTAGAATACATGTTGAAGTCTAACTGTTGAGGTTACTAAGCTAGAACACGTTTAGCACACTCTTGAGTAATCTCATGCACACTCACTCATCAGATTCTCTCCTTCCAGCTGTATTAAGAGCCACATGTCATGAGCTCCTAGATTTAAGGGTTGTTATAACTGAATTACAGCTAGTATATTTGCTTAGTGACAGGACCCGTCCCAACTGGATCTCGATAACCGTGCCCGGTCCTGCTCCCGTCTGACAAGTCCACTGAAGTCCCGAAACTATCCTTCAGCACCTATCAGACAAGGGATTATCTCCGCTTATGCCTCCGCCTCTCGGTTAGCCCCGAACGTCGTGTCACGGCCTAGAGGGTCATCAAAAACAGAAAACTGTGAGTGGACAAAAATATATTCGTTAAAACACATTTTAAAAGACATCATTTACCCTCCAGTTTATCAAACCTACATGCATAGGGAAAAACATGTGGACAACAATCACTGGCCTTCCAGCCAAACCACATAACAAATCAGATTCCTGGCTCTCAGGCCAAACATACGAAAACATAGTCACCTGGCCACACATACCAGAACTCGTACACAATACCAGTACGTAATCACAACCAATCGATCAAACAATTTATCAAGCAATCCGCACCATTCACAAGTGCACAAACCACCATATAATCACATCCGCACTACGCGTAGGCCATAACCCCGAGCATTAGCCGTCTGGGAACACCCCAAGCTTCGGCTATCTGGGAACACATATCACCCCGAGTATCAGCCGTCTGGGAACACCCCTAGCGTCGGCTGCCTGGGAACAATCACAATCATATCATATCCCCGAGTTTCGGTCGTCTGGGAACTCCCCTAGCTTCGACCGTCTCGGCATTCATAATCACAATGAAAATCATCCTGGGATCATATCCCAAAACATCTCAATCAAATCCTTGACTTCAAACCAAGTCAAAATCATTATCAACCGGGACTCAAGCCCAAATATCATTTATACGTAAATCCGTAAAATCAATTGAAAACATTATAATAATTCAGAAATCATCCTTGACGTACCAATTCATCAAAATATCCATTTTGAAACCATTTTGACTCCGGGACTGGCCCAAAATACCATTTATACATTTCTCGTAAAACGTGCCCGAAATACCGATTAAAATAATCATTAAATCATAAATAATCATCCAAACAAATCGCGACATCATGGCAAACCAAATCATGCAATCAACCATGTAAAACATTTAACTATGCATGCATATCAATTTATAAAACAAACGTCCACTCACACACCGTCCAAACCGCTCGCTTCCCGAGCTGCACGCGTTTCCGTAATTTTCGACACTTGCCAGGAATCTCGAATCCTGTCCAAAATCATTATGTAGGGTTACTAACAATTCAATTTACATCATATCAATTCCCCCTAATTTTCTGGGATTTAAGTCTTATTTTAAAAAATAACATAAACCGTCGGACCTGCGAAACATTATCGAGACGGTGTCCGATCGACTCGAAACTAATTTTAAAATGTCCGTTACATTACATAGAGTAAAACACCTGTTGAAATCTTCCTCAAAAAACCCACCACGCGCCGTGAACAGTAACCCTGAACAGTCATCCCTTCCACCCGTTTACCTGGTAAACGGAGCCTACGACCCACGATCAGACCCGGTCCGTTCTCCACCAATTCGAACTCAATTTCTCCAGTTCTTTCACTCATTGTCATCCATTCGATGAGTATTAATGATCTGTATCTTTAATTAAAGAAAACAAGTCCCCAAAGTCCTCAACTCAACATAGATACCCGACGGGTCTTATATCGGGTTCTACCCAATTTCGCACTATTTCGTTCAATTGATTGCACAGAAAGTATCTTATACTCATTCTAAGCACGAAAATGAAATCAATTTCAAGAATTATTACCTCTAAGTAATCAAACTCAAGCTCCACCTTTTCAAGAGGTCGCAGGTTCTGTTCTTCATCAATTCACCATCAATTGGCTTCCCAATTGATTTGGTTCGAGTCGTCCAGCTCCCAGGAAACTAAAGATCACGTCAATTTCAATCGAAACCGTCTAGGACATCAAATTCGATATTTATGTGTTTAGGTAGTTTTTAGGGTATTCTAGTATGGGTTTTCCTTGGTTTCCCTCTGTTTCCTTTCGGTTTTTCTCTCCAATTTACACTAATTGGTCACTTTAATTGCACTGGTTTTCCTTTAGTTGGCTGCTAATCGATCACAAGATTTTTGAGGAGGTTTTAGTGTTCTCTGTTCTGTTCTTAGTGTCGAATAACCAAGTGTTAATTATGCAACAGATTAATTCATTAATTAATTGTACACGAAGGCACCCAAGTGCCACTAATTCTCATCTAATGGTGACAGATGTCACCTAAACACAAATCCTCAGCCAATTTAGCTGAATCAGCACTTTAACCCATATCTTGCACCGTTTCATTAAAATTACTATTTTACCCCTACTTGGAAAAATTACCAAATTGCCCCTCATAGTTCTAGACCCATAACTTTCTCGTTCGGGCTTCGATTGACGCATGCCGTCTGTCTACGGATTCAGTGTCCCGAGACCTATCCAACAGTCTTCCCAGAAAGTCCAAACAAGGTCCCAAACAAAAAGTCAACAAATGGCCCCTTGTTGACCAATTTACCAATTTACCCTCAAACTTCCGTATGTCATAACTTTTTCCTCGAATGTCGGAATTGGGCGTGCCACCTGTCTATGAACTCGTGACGTCCTGAACTACGTCACAATCATCGGTCAAAGTTTGTTTGACCGCTTGAATAAAAAGTCAACCGTTCGCCCAAGTCCAGGGGCAAAATCGTCATTTTCCTCAAATTTTCCAAATTTTCGTTTTTCGAATTTTCGGGGCGTTACACTTAGGCTCCAAGAGAGATTGATGAGCATGATATAAAAGCAATAGATGTAAGAATGTTGTGCACTGAATCAAAGCATATACTGAAATATAAGTTTCTCTCTAAAAGCTCTCTTTCTTCTATTCTTTTCTTCAACCTTTATCCTTCCCAATCACCATTCTCAAGATGGTCTCAGAGCTTTCAATGGATAATCCCAATTCCATCCTACTTCCGCTGTCTCTCTCTTCAACTTCCTAAAGTTCATATCTTCTTACTCTCTTCTAGTTCAATTTGAGCGCATCAAGAAGCTATCAAGAAACTGTCAAGAAGCTCAAGAAGCTAACAACGTGTTTGTCAAAAATTCTCAATCAAACAATTCTAATCTCCTTCTTCTCCTTCTAATTCCTACGACCTTCTAATTTGATCAAACTCAACATAAATGGTGAATGTGTCTCAGCTACAAATTCTACAATCTCCAATTGCGAATCTTGTTCCCACTGTGAGAAATTCAGTTCAAGTAAAGCTTGATGATCTTAACTACATGACCTGGAAGTTTCAAATGGAGCTACTACTCAGTGTGCACGATCTGATCGGTTTTGTTGATGGCTCATGTCCATGTCCAGCAACTAGTGATGAATCAACTACTCAAGCTGCACAGGTTTGGAGAATGCATGATCGTGCCCTCATGCAGTTGATCACAACAACTTTGTCCACTACAGCTATGTCATGTGTTCTTGGGTGCAAAACCTCTAGAGAGATGTGGACAAATCTCGAGGACAGGTTTGCATCAAAAACTAAAGCTTCAATTTTTGAGATGAAAACTGACCTTCAAAATATTAAAAAGGGATCTGAAACCATGATTCAATACCTGCAACGAATTAAGGATGCTAGGGATATGTTGGAATCCTGTGGTGTACATTTTGAAGTTGACGATATTGTAATCCTTGCTCTAAAAGGCCTTCATGCTGAGTATAACACGTTGAGATGTGTGATTAGAGGGAGGGAAAATACTATCACGTTAAAAGAGTTTCGGGCTCAACTTCTGGCTGAAGAGGCTATCCTAGAACAGGCTGGAGAAAAATTTCCCTTTCTCTATGCCATGACAGCCACCAGAGATCCTACACCCTCCTTCCAAAACTCTACCTTTGAGCCTAGTAACACCATATCTTCAGGGAACTCATCACCCTAAGTCTTCCCCCCACAAGTACCTGTAACACCATAGTTTTCACCTTCTAATCCTGTTGGCCATCAAAGTACTGCACAACCAATAATGGGATTTCAGCAGGTCAATAACAATTTGTAACAGTATGGTTACAATGGTGGTTTCAGTGCCCCAATCAGAAATCAATATAGAGGTAACAATAATGGCTACAGAGGGAAGAAGAAATTCTTTGGCTACAATGGAGGTGGCAGATTCAACAATCAAGGCAGGGGGTATTACTATTCCTCAGCCCAAGGTGTTCTTGGACCACACTTTCAGCAGCAGGGTTTTCAGGGTCCTGGCCACCTTCCAACGTGCCAAATCTGTGGAAAGAAAGGTCACTTTGCTGCAGACTGCTATCACAGTCTTCCCAAGGATCTGAACAGTGCTAGATATGTTGGAAATATGGCCACAATGCCATGAACTGTTATCACAGGGACAACTATTCCTATCAAGGCGCTGCTCCCTCACCAGTCTTGAATGAGAACTACTCCTATCAGGGTGTCTCTCCCTCTCCAGTCTTGAATGCCAATCTTCAAGCCAAGACTGCCTTAGCACCTTCTTTTCAGCATCAGCATTCAGCTCAATCCCAAAATCATGAATTCTGGATTGCAGACACTGGTGCAACATCCCATATGACTGCTGATCTCTCCCAACTTACTATGGTCACTCCTAGTGCTGGTTCAAATACTGTCACAACAACAAGTGGTTCAGGTTTGCAAGTTGCTAATATTGGAAAGTCTACTCTTATTACAAATCACCCTTCAAATCAATGTTTTAAACTAAACCAAGTCTTACATGTGCCTCACATCACTCAAAATCTACTTTTTGTCAACCAATTCTGTAAAGATAACCAGTGTCGTTTCATCCTAGATAATGTTTGCTTTGTCATCCAGGACAGAAGCACAGGAAGGATTCTATATAGTTGGCTGAGTAGTGAATGATTCTAATCAATTCCATGCCTGGTTTCTTCTCTTCCCTTAGTCTTCCACCAGCCTGCTCAGTCTGCTTTTCTGTGCAAACCAGTTCCTTTTCATCTGTGGAATCATAGACTAGGACATCCTGCAAATAATATTGTGTCCTCTAGCCTTCATAAATCCAATATTTATGTTTCTCCTGATTTGTTAGGGCCCACCACTAATCCCCCGGGATTAAGGGCTAAACCCTGCTCCCGTCTAACTTACGCATGACACGAAGGCTAAACGGATGTCCAACCTCTATGCGACACGTAAGTAGGACAAGGGATTTTTCGATCCGACCGTCCAAAAAAAATCCAACTTCCGAGAGTGTGCAGAGTCTACTGTGGATCGTACGTGTGATGTCTCCGTCTCTCTCGACCGACAGCCCGCGCCGCAACAACCTGGAGGGTATCGAAAACACGAAAAGACTGTGAGTGGACAAAAATAAAGAAGAAGTTCAAAAACAGTTCACTAAAACAATTATAGTTATACCCTCCATTTAAAAAAAATCAATGCATGCATATCACATCCAAATCATGAAACCATTCATATCAAAAACCATCCAAGAAAAACCATTTTAAAACCCATATCAAAACCGTTATTCAAATCCAGGGCCTCTGCCCAAACCACAAACCAATCTCAAATCCGGGAACCCAGCCCCAAAACTCATCAAATCCACTTTATCCTGGCCACTACCCAAAACATTTTGAAAACTAGTGAAAACATTAATCATACAAGTTTACTGGATCTCAAGTGCGCCCGAGTCTTTAAACTCAAAACCATGCGCAAATAACCAGGCATTCCCGGGATATCAACGAGTCTTTAAACTCAAAACACAATCACAAGCCTTGAGGGGTATCATAACCGAGTCTTTAAACTCAAAACATATACCGAGTTTTAAACTCAAAACATATCAATCTGGGGCCCTCCCCCTGTCAATCAATCCGAGTCTTTAAACTCAAAACCAGATCCAGTGGGTTTTTCTCTTTTTTCGGGTCTTTAAACCCAAACCATTTTTCAGTCAACCGTGAAAACCATAGAAAATCCTTTTCCGAATTCGCAACAATGATTCCGTAAGCCGGCATCTGAAACTACTGTCCCGAACCCAAGTCCAGACTTCCTTCTCAAGTCTCAAAACCGAAAACTCATAAACAGGGCTCCAAGCCTGAAATCACTTTTTTGAAATCCATTTCAAAACCTTGAAATCAAATCATATTCCAAATCCTAAAATCAAATCATTAAAACCATTGTCAAGTCACAAGATCAATCGAAATCTCGTAAAACGTGAAATTCCGTAAAATACCTCGAAAAATGTGCAAAACCGTAAACCATTAAGATCATAAAGCAAATCATAGAATCAAGTATGAAAACATATTAAAACATATATGCATGCATCATAAGTTTGAAAGCAAAGTCCACTCACAGACCATTCCGACGTCGCCTCGATACGCGCACACTGCCGTTCCCGGCCATTCCGTTATCCTCGGTTTTCCCGAACCTGTCCAAATCCTATACCAAGGTCACTAACTATTTCACAAAGCTTATACTCAAGCCCCGTAATTTTCCCGAACTCCAAATCACCCTTGCCGCCTGTCGTTGGAATCAGGGACTTGAGACCTACCTAACGGTCCTCGAAATGCGTGAAAGTGATTTTCCTTCCAAAAAGGCAACCGTTTGCCCCTATTTAAAAAAAATTACCAAAATACCCTTCAACTTTCGAACGTCATAACTTTTTCCTCGAATGTCGGAATCGGACGTGTCACCTGTCTATGAACTCGTGACGTCCCGAATTACGTCACGGTCATCGGTCTAGGTCCATTGACTAGTCCAAATAAAAAATCAACATTTTGTCCAATTTCAGGGGCAAAATCGTCATTTCGCACCGTCCATCCGAACACCTCCAACTAATCACCGATTAACTTCACTAATCCCTCATTAACTACTAATCTAATCCCGATTTCTGGGACTACGTGTTCGTACCCAAACCAACTTACCAACCAACTCACATGTCGGTTAACACTAGGTATGCACATCCAAAAAGGGTATCAATCATCACTCCTTCTGATGATCGTATTTCAACCTTTCTGAGGTTTAACTCCAAAAACCTGCTAAGATACGAGTCACCAATTCTCGGCATCCTCAATACTCAATCACTGACCTCGAGCTCCCCAGTTACTACTCTCGAAGTCGCCACTCACTCAGTGTCATCCTCGGCACCAGCCGACATACACCAACAAGTAAGGGGGAAGTCTACTCATACCAACCTCACGAGCGGTCAATCCTGACCATTAAAACCTAACCTGATCCAACACGAAGCCTGGGTCCACCGCGCTTCCGCTGCGTTACTCTGATCACCTAACGGTATCCTGACCGTTCATCCCGAAACAGGACCTACTAATAGTTAACACATCTTTCTGACACTAGCATCTCAATCCTGATCACAACTTCAACTCATGAAACCGAACCAAAACCTTCAACTCGAGTCGGGGAATCTAACATCCCTCATCGTAATCCACGACTCTGAGCAACCAAATGCTCAACCCACGCTGCACTCGTACTAGACTCGTCTAGAGTCATTCATTACTTAGGATGCACCTAGCAGTTTTCAAACTAAGCACTTGCCCTGGGGTTTCTTACTCAGGTACTCACATTCCAAACTAGTCATCCTTCGGGGTTCCTCAAATCATCCTCGTCGTCCGGGTTATCCAAACCCGCAATTGCCACTGGTTCACCACCACCTTACCACTCGGGTCGTCACGCCCGACTAAAGGGGAAATCTATCACTAGGGGGAAATCTTGCGAAGCTTAAAGTAGTTCCTAAAGCCTGCCACTCACGGCATCCTGCTACTCATCGCTATACCAGTCCAATCTCGAACAATCAGACCAAATGGTCACAAGTCCATACTATCAACATCTAATCACCATCCGGCCCAACCGGCCACCGTCAACCGATGTAACGACCCGTCCCGAAATCCAGGATAAGATTAGTGACTAATCATGATTCGTAAGGTTAATCGGTGATTAGTGGGGCAAAATCAGACGAACGAAGTAAAATGACCGTTTTACCCCTAGTCGTGGCAAAATGTTGACTTTTCGATCGGATGGTCAAATGGACTTTGACCAATGATGGTGACGTAGTTTAGGACGTCACGAGTTCATAGACAGGTGGCACGTTCAATTCCGACATTTGAGGAAGAAGTTATGACGTTCGGAAGCTTAATGGCATTTTGGTAATTATGGTTAAAAAGGGGCAAATGTTGACTTTTGACTGGGATGTCCGATGGCCGAGGGCTGAGGACCATTATGTATATCGGGACGATACAAATCCGTAGACAGGCGGCACGTTGAATTCGGACGTTCGACGGCGAAGTTACGGTTCAAGGACGTTTCGGGGCACTATTGCGCGAATTACGAAACGGGTTAACTTTTGGAGTCTAGTGGGCCCCAGATATTTAATCCCTGCCCAATGGATGAGTGACAAGTGTCACCCATCCACTGGCCCTTCCTTTACATTCATGCATATCATCCCCATTCCCTTGTTCGTGCAACCAAACCCGACCAAACCAATCTCACTCCCACCCAAACCGATCCAATCCAAACACCCACTGATCATGCCTGAGAGACAAGAAAGGGTTGAGAGGGCTGTGGATGATGGTGGCCGACCTGGACGGCGCCGCCGTGGGCGGTTGAGCCCAAAACCCGAACAGGTACCCGACTAGGCCCATTTTAATTTCTATTTTGATTTTGTTGTTATGGTTGCTTTTGGGTGCCTAGGAGATGATTGTTAGGTTGCTAGGATAGTTCTGAGAGGATTTGGAAGGTGGTTGGACGGCTGTGGAAGCCTGGGAAAGTTTTGGAAAAACAGGACCGTGAGGTTCATTTCGAACCATGGGTTTCAGGTAGATTTTTCATAGGTTTAGTGATTGGATTGGTTAGGAAACTTGAAAAGAGGAATTTTAGGATTGAAATGGAGGAAAAGGACGAGAAATGAGTAAGGAAACAAGCCGGACCGATCACGCCGGTCCAGAAAAACCAGAGGACCGAACCGGTCGGTCTGAATCGGGCTGGAGCTCAGGGACGATGAACAGTACCTTGGCGCGTGAGGCCCACGCGCAGGGCATGTCTTGGGCGCGTGAGGGCGCGTGTCCCACCTTTTGGGAAAGTGTTCAACATGTGAAACACTCTATTCGATGTAACGAATATTTTGGGACTGGTTTCGTGTCAATCAGACATCGTTTCGATAGGTTTCGGGGTGTCCGAAGGTTTAGGATCGACTTTAAAAATAGTTAGAAAATCAGGAAAATTATGGGACTTCAATGAGAGGTTAATGAGGCTATTAGTAACCCTCTAAATGAATTTGGACAAGTTTGGGAGTCCCGGTGACGACGATTGACCCGGGAGACGATTATGGCAAGCGTATCGAGGCGCGGCTTTGGATGGTCTGTGAGTGGACCTTGATTTCTAAACTGTGATGCATGCATAAATTTTTTATATGGATTATGATTGTGATTATATGATATCGATTTGGGTATTGGTGAATTATATGCTTTCACGTATTTCGAGGCGATTTACGTGCTTACACGTAAATCGAGATTTTCCGATTTTACACTGATTTTCTGTACTTATGGTTTTGGATATGATTTCATGAAATGGCTTTGGATTTGATAAGGTAAACTCGGGTTCGAGACCCCTTTGTTTCGGAAACCCTCGGACTCGATGTCCCTTTTTATTACATTCTCGGGTTGGAGTCCCAATTGGTTCTTAAATTGATTTCGGATTTGGAAATATGGAATTGGGCACGAGACCCATTTGATTTACGGAATCGGGCACAAGGCCCAGTTGGTTTACGATTCGTACTGGAGGTCCAGTTTGTATGTGGATTCGGGCCTAGGGCCCAGTTATGTGTTATGATGGTGATTTCGGGTCAGGGACCCTTGAAATGGTTTTACGGGTCATGACGGTTTCTGGGAACCGGTATGAACCCTTGAAATGGATTTACGGGTCATGACGGTTTATGGGAACCGGCATGAACCCTTGAAATGGATTTACTGGTCATGACGGTTTATGGGAACCAGCATGAACCCTTGGAAAGGATTTTATGGTTCATGACGGCTTATGGGGGCCGGGGATGAATCCTGGAAAGGTTTAAAGAATGATTTCAAAAGGTTTTTCATATTCCATCCTTTATATATGATTGTCTCCTCCGGGGAGGGTTGTTGGCCTGGGTGGACCCCGGAGTAGTCACGGAGCACTGACTGAGTGGAGTCGCCCCCCAATTGGGTTCCTTACTCTGAGGATGGACATGGTTCGTTACCTCCAGGGAGGGTCATTGATCTACGGACATTGACTTGGGTGGACCCTGGAGAGACTTGGGTTTGAGACCCCGGTTAGCACGCGTGTAGCTTTATTTTACCGTGACAGGTTCTTGGATATGAAATATAATGGATAAACATGATTTCAAGTGGTTTGGTAAATTGTGTTTCATGATGATAAATGAATTTGGGCTGAGATCCCACATATGTTTACTATGTTATGGTTTTCTGTAAATGGTTTTGGGCAGGAGCCCGTATGACTTGTATTTACGGAACTTGGGGCTGTGACCCTAAATATGGTTGTTTAAACATATGTGATTGGATAAATGGTTTTACTATGCATGCATGCTTTTTAGTGAAGGGTATAAAGGTCTTTATGAAATATGTTTTTATAAACTCTTTATTTTTGTCCACTCACAGTCTTTCTGTTTTTAATACCCTTCAGGTTAAATACGGTGTGGACTGTAGCAGAGACCGAGATATCACATACCTCCTCCGGATCTTGGCGTACTCTGATAGCCCGGGAGGGCTAAGGTAGGAAATATCCATTGTCTGACACTCCGTGTCAGACGGGAGCAGGATCATCCCATGTTAATCCCGGGGGGATTGGGATGGGTACTGTCAACCGGCCTCCTTGTGCCACGTACCTACTCATCCGTAGCTCACCGGCTACCATCCTGGTTAATCCTGTTAGCGTATCTCCGACCTTTATGGTCCATCCATTGAGCAAAACCAGTGCCAACGCACTAACCATTCCAGCCTTAAGCCGACGTACGTCATACCTAGTACCGTGTATCAAGCGACTAACATTCTGACACTAACAATTGCTGCTAACTAACCACAATGAATGTACTATCACTATCGCATCCAGGTTGCTGACGGGCTGTTCCGCGTCGAGACATCACATCCACAGTAGCATCACACCGCCCAAGTCGACGAACCAACAACTTTGGGAACCAAACCTCACGCAGAGCACACGAAACCTCGCTCTCATACCAATTTTCAGGGCCCACCCCTAATCCCCCGGGATTAAGGGCTAAACCCTGCTCCCGTCTAACTTACGCATGACACGAAGGCTAAACGGACGTTCAACCTCTATGTGACATGTAAGTCGGACAAGGGATTTTTCGATCCGACCGTCCAAAAAAATATCCAACTTCCCACAGTGTGCAGAGTCTAATGTGAATCGTACGTGTGATGTCTCCGTCTCTCTCGACCAACAGCCCGCGCCGCAACAACCTGGAGGGTATCGAAAATACGAAAAGACTGTGAGTGGACAAAAATAAAGAAGAAGTTCAAAAACAGTTCACTAAAACAATTACAGTTATACCCTCCCATTAAAAAAAATCAATGCATGCATATCACATTCAAATCATGAAACCATTCATATCAAAAACCATCCAAGAAAAACCATTTGAAAACCCATATCAAAAACGTTATTCAAATCCAGGGCCTCTGCCCAAACCACAAACCAATCTAAAATCCGGGAACCCAGTCCCAAAACTCATCAAATCCACTTTATCCAGGCCACTGCCCAAAACATTTCGAAAATCAGTGAAAAACATCAATCATACAAGTTTACTGGATCTCAAGTGCACCCGAGTCTTTAAACTCAAAACCATGCGCAAATAACTAGGCCTTCCCAAGATATCAACGAGTCTTTAAACTCAAAACACAATCACAGGCCTCGGGGGGTATCATAACCGAGTCTTTAAACTCAAAACATATACCGAGTCTTTAAACTCAAAACATATCAATCCAGGGCCCTCCCCCTGTCAATCAATCCGAGTCTTTAAACTCAAAACCAGATCCAGTGGGTTTTTTCTCTTTTTCCAGGTCTTTAAACCCAAACCATTTTTCAATCAACCGTGAAAACCATAGAAAATCCTTTTCCGAATTCGCAACAATGATTCCGTAAGCCGGCATCCGGAACCACTGTCCCGAACCCAAGTCTAGACTTCCTTCTTAAGTCTCAAAACCGAAAACTCATAAACAGGGCTCCAAGCCCGAAATCACTTTTCTAAAAATCCATTTCAAAACCTTGAAATCAAATCATATTCCAAATCCCGAAATCAAATCATTAAAACCACCGTCAAATCACAAGATCAATCGAAATCTCGTAAAACGTGAAATTCCGTAAAATACCTCGAAAAACTTGCAAAACCGTAAACCATCAAGATCATAAAGCAAATGAAAACATATTAAAACATATATGCATGCATCATAAGTTTGAAAGCAAAGTCCACTCATAGACTATTCCGACTTCGCCTCGATACGCACACACTTAGGTCGTTCCCGGCCATTCCGCAATCCTCGGCTTTCCCGAACCTGTCCAAATCCTATACCAAGGTCACTAACTATTTCACTAAGCTTATACTCAAGGCCCGTAATTTTCCCGAACTCCAAATCACCCCTGCCGCCTGTCGTTGGAATCAGGGACTCGAGACCTACCTAACGGTCCTCGAAATACGTGAAAGTGATTTTTCTTCCAAAAAGGTAACCGTTTGCCCCTATTTCAACAAAATTACCAAAATACCCTTCAACTTTCGAACGTCATAACTTTTTCCTCGAATGTCGGAATCGGACGTGCCACCTGTCTATGAACTCGTGACGTCCCGAACTACCTCAGGATCATCGGTCAAGGTCCATTTGCCCGTCCAAACAAAAAGTCAACATTTTGCCCAATTTCAGGGGTAAAATCGTCATTTCGCACCGTCCTTCCGAACACCTCCAACTAATCACTGATTAACTTCACTAATCCGTCATTAACTACTAATCTAATCCCGATTTCCAGGACGGGTCGTTACATGATTCTCATCAACAAGTCTATGAATCCTGCTTGAAAGGGAAGTTTACCAAATTGTCATTTCCCTTCAATGCCACCAAATCTGATGTACCCTTTGAAATCTTTCACACATATGTATGGGGACCCTCTCCTACACCTTCATTAGATGGATTCAAATACTATGTTACTCTCATTGATGAATGTACCAGGTTTACTTGGCTCTTTCCAATAAAAGAAAAATCAGAATTTACAACCATCTTTGTCTCTTTTCATGCTTATATTCACAATTTCTTTAACACCTCTATTATAATCTTGCAATCTGATGGTGGAGGTGAATATATTGGCCTTAATCTTCAAAGTTTCCTCCTCTCCAAAGGTGTTAAACACCAGAAATCGTGTCCCTATACCCCTGAACAAACTGGATTAGCTGAAAGGAAGCGCAGACACATTATTGAAACTGCTATCACATTACTACAATCTTCTCAACTTCCTATTAAGTTTTGGACACATGGTTGTCTTACTGCTGTCTACTTAATCAATAGAATGCCCTGTCAAGTTCTGAATATGCTATTTCCTTATGAAAAGGTGTTTGGACATCCACCTGATCTCAACCATCTCAGAATCTTTGGGTGTGCTTGCTTTCCACTGATCAGACCCTATAACAGCAACAAGTTTCAGCCTAGAACTGTTAAATGTGTCTTTCTAGGCTATGGGGATAAGTACAGGGGGTATTTATGCTATAATCCAGTGTCCTCGAAAACATTCATCTTTAGACATGTGCTGTTTGATGAGACTATCTTTCCCTACAACTCTCTTATTTCTCATTCTGGTCAGAATCTCTCATACAGTTCTCCCAGTTTCATGTGATTTAGCTACCCCACTTTATAGTCCTCCTACAGCCTCCATGATTCCTAATCCAGTCATGACTCCTTCATCTCCAATGCTCACCCCTGATGCAGATTCTACTAAAAACTTCTCATCACCTTCATCCCATGATTCTGACTTGCCAGTGAATTCTTCCTCCTCTACCTCACCACACTCATCCAACTCACCACAATCACCTGTTTGTTCCTCATATCCTGATCGCTTCTTCACAACTCAAGGTACTGAATCCCCTACTTCTGATCATGGACCTGATCATGACTTTCAACCTCAGCTCCTTGAGGTTGTGCTCCCCCTGCCAGAAATCAATTGTCATCCAATGCAGACTAGATCTAAGAATGACATCAATAAGAAAAAGGCTTTCACCTCAGTCCCCAACTCTACCTCTGAAGATTCACAGGTTGACCTTTCACAAATTTAACCTACAACCTATAAAGTTGCTGCCACCTGTTCAGTTTGGCAATTTGCTATGCAGGAAGAGATTGATGCATTAAAAGCTCAAGGTACCTGGTCTCTAGTCCCTCTTCCATCTAATAGGAACCTAGTTGGGTGCAAATGGGTCTATAGGATTAAGAAAAACTCTGATGGATCAGTTGCCCGATACACAGCTAAACTGGTGGCAAATGGGTTCAGTCAGGAACCTGGGCTTGATTATGGGGAAACATTCAGTCTTGTAGTCAAGCCTACAACTGTTAGGCTTGTATTGGCCCTTGCTACACACTTCAACTGGCCAATCCAACAACTGGATGTTAAAAACGCCTTCCTTCATGGTATCCTCAAGGAGGAGGTTTACATGACACAACCTCCTGGTTTTGAAAGTGAACATCACATGGATCATGTCTGTCTCCTTCACAAATCCCTGTATGGTCTTAAACAGGCTCCCCGTGCCTGGAATGATCGTTTCACTGGCTTCCTCCCTGGCCTAAGCTTCAAGTCTACCTGGTCTGATGCATCCCTCTATGTTAAACAAACGGTTACAGACTTAGTTATCCTCTTGTTATATGTGGATGATATAATCCTCACAAGAAGTTCATCCTCAACCCTTCAAGAGGTTGTTCAATCCCTTACTTCTGAATTCGATATGAAGGATCTTGGGAACCTTCATTACTTCCTTTGCATCCAGGTTACACGATCTTCATCAGGTCTGTTTCTGTCACAAGAAAAATATGTCCTTGATCTGCTCCAAAAAACATCTATGCTTCATAGCAATAGTGTCGACATCCCTGGTTTTCCAAGCACAAGACTTCGTCGTGATGATGGACCTGCCTTTCACAATCCTACTCACTATCGAAGTGTTGTAGGAGCTCTCTAGTATCTCACCTTCACACGTCCAGATATAGCCTTCTTTGTCAATCAAATATGTCAGTTTATGCAAGCTCCCTGTGATACACATTACATGGCCGTTAAACGGATTCTCAGATACCTTAAAGGTACTTCTAGCCGTGGTATCAAGTACACCCCTGGTTCCCTTGATCTGGTTGCCTATACCGATGCAGATTGGGCAGGTGATCCCAATGATCGACGATCCACCACATGCATGGTAGTCTTCCTAGGCTCCAATCCGATCTCTTGGTCTTCAAAGAAGCAAAGCACTGTGTCCCGATCAAGTACAAAGGCAGAATACCGTGCTCTTGCTATCACCGCTGCTGAACTAGCATGGATCCGTCAGTTGTTATGTGCAGTTTGTGTTCCTCTCCTTTGGGTACCTCTCATTCTTTGTGATAGTACTTCTGCTACTAGCTTGTCTGCTAATCCGAACTTTCATTCGCGTGCCAAACACATTGAAATCGATTACCACTTTTTCTGTGAACGTGCCATCCGTGGAGATCTAGATGTGCAGCATGTTCCATCCTCCTCCCAGGTTGCATATATGTTTATTAAGTCTTTGGAAGACCACTTCTTCAACATTCACGTTTCCAATCTGATGAAACATCAGCTTGATGGGGCATGTTAGAATACCTGTTGAAGTCTAACTGTTGAGGTCACTGAGCTAGAACACGTTTAGCACACTCTTGAGTAATCTCATGCACACTCACTCATCAGATTCTCTCCTTCCAGCTGTATTAAGAGCCACATGTCATGAGCTCCTAGATTTAAGGGTTGTTATAACTGAATTACAACTATTACGGTTGCTTAGGCTCCAAGAGAGATTGATGAGCATGATATAAAAGCAATAGATGTAGGAATGTTGTGCACTGAATCAAAGCATATACTGAAATATAAGTTTCTCTCTAAAAGCTCTCTTTCTTCTGTTCTTTTCTTCAACCTTTCTCCTTCCCGATCACCATTCTCAAGAAGGAGAAGGTCAACTTCTGGCTATTTTACCTTTGTCGGGGGTAACTTAGTGACTTGGAAAAGTAAGAAGCAGAAAGTTGTCTTCGTCCAGTGCATAAGCATAATACCGAGTAATGGTGAAAGGTATTTGTGAGTTACTGTGGTTGAAAATGCTTATGGGGGAGTTGGGATTTCCTACTGACAAACCCATGAAATTGCATTGCGATAATCAGTCAACGATTAAGATTGCTGAGAATCTAGTACAACATGATCGAACAAAGCATGTAGAAATTGACAAAAAATTTATTTATGAGAAATTGGAGGAAAAAATAGTGGAAGTACCGTATCTTGGCATTGCAGAACAACTGGCAGATGTGTTGACTAAGGCTATGAATAATGCTATTTTTAACGATCCACTTGTCAAGTTGGGCATGTGTGATATCTATGCACCACCTTGAGGGGGAGTGTTGATATGAATCGATTAATATAATTGTAAAAAAATTTACTCTTTCCTAGATAGGTTATTATTGTAAAGACATATAAATACCTCCTGATTGGGGAGAGCTATACACACAATATTCATAACCCTAAAACTTGAGTTAGTGAACGTAGAATAATGTAGAATAGATCTTCGAGAATAGTGGTGATTGACATGAAGTCAACACGCTCAAATTAAGGCATGACGGTAAAACGTGAAAGAATAAGGAACGGAACTTCCAGAATAGACGTGATTGACTTGGAGACAACACCCTCAAGTTACCATAATATGAGATTAAGATATATGTCTACTTACGAGGCAACTTCAGGTTAAAACATAGCCCAAAACAAAACATGATTATCAAGTCGAAACCCAACCCATATCCAAACCTTACATGTAGTTTCTCTTGAACAACTTGGTTCGAAATCAAATACATCACTGCAAAGCCGATGATAAATATCGACTCCTCTCCCTAACAAACTATTAACCCCCAAAAAAAAAAAAAACATATCAATTCCCTAAGAAAGAACTACCGGATCTATGAATTCTACAAGGGACCGTGGCTTTGGATAGCTTAAAGCCTAGATCTCGCATTCTGAAACTATATGAAGAGAAGGTGTTGTTTATCTTGTTTCTTTTTCAAGTCTAACGACCAAGTCCATATGGCAATGCAGCATACACATGAGAATGAGGGTCACTGTCTTAGATCGAATATTGAGTTGGTCAAAACAACAGCACGCATGTTTTCAAAGTCTTCTTGTTCTTAAGTCAAAATGGCGACTTTAGTCACTGCGTGTCGATTAAGTCCGGGGTCCATGCATACCAAACTAAGATGAAGCACTAAATCATTATTTTATTACGAAACATTATCTTACTAATTGAAATCAAGGCTAAGTTGGTCCCTTGGGTCCATCAGAAAGCTTTGGACTTTGGGGATAGAGACGCATATACTAATTAATTAACACATCCGCTAATATTCCACTGCGGAGCAAATTAATATATGCTAGCTATATATGCTGCATCATTAATTTTGTACCTTTTAGATTGTTTTGAGCTAAGCAGAATATTTATCATCATTTCGAATAAATATTACGTATTAAAGAAAATAAAATGATTTATATATATGATTTTTGATTTCATATCAACAACAAATTAATTAAAGATGCGAAAATACTTTTTATTTTATTTTATATTTATCCATATTCTAATATATATATATATATATATGACATATCGGTTTAAAGTGTTAGATATTCAAACTCATAATATTAAGCGGACAAATTAGATCAAAAACTCACTTCTTAAATGACGATTGATGTGGTAATTAATGAGCATGAAAAAGTACTCTTATATATGTTGAAATTTGGTAAATAATTAACTTAGCTAGATGTTGAACTTAATTATTATATATTGATTTCGGCAGTTGGCATGGAGGGATATTTATGTACTGATCGAGTTGCATGATTATAGATTCATATATAGTTCCTATAATAATATAATTAATCTGCTAATTTATCTTAATGAATTTCATATCAATTTTATCGCACTCCAGTACTCCTTCATAATCGACACGTATATTAATAACATCATCACACTCAAAATTAAAAAAATTATTATTATGTGTGCGGAGTCAAATGTTTTTTTTTTTGGGGTATAGTTGAAGAGTGATCGGTCATTTAATTTGAAGCTGGTTTAAGAAAGAAATTGGTGGCTGATTTAGTTGAACCGCCTCTAAGGTAGGTTTTTCGTGGTCAATGATATATATATATATATATATAGGAGGAACAATACCATATATATATATGTACGTATATGTATATATAGGTAAATGAATTGATCTGATATGCAACTTACTAATCATTTGGGCATACAAAACCCAGAAAACTAAGATCATATGACCCTTGAGACTTTACCCATGCTAAAATATTAACTTCCAAATACGTACCCAAGGAGAAACATTAACATTCACACTCTTTTAAAAAAACATGATGCAACTTAATTAGTAACTTACTTTATATACCAAAATATTGTGAGAGATTTATTACCAAAAAAATATTGTGAGAGACTCATTTCATTAGCATTTTCATCCATATATATTATTACTCATTATTGTTGAATGAGTATAAATTTTGAGATAATTTGTATAATATGCAGATTAAATTAGAATGAATCCAACTTCAATAAATGCAGTGATAAGGCTCACAGCTGCAAGAAAAATGCTCCCATTTTGTAACAATTTCGAAGAAAAAAAAGGAAAGCATCAATCATGGGATAGTAATTGCCTCTTTCGCTAAATTCTAACCGATCCTCGTTGGATATATTAGATAGCGAGCTAGGTGATCTACCAAGCTAGCTAGCTCATGTTCACGAGGCAACTTAACTTATATATCACGTATGAAAAGGAACAAAGAACGGAAGTGTTGGGGCTACTAATTTCCATGTAATTAAGAGTGTATAATAAAATAATTAACACACAATAATTAAAATGCAATATATATTATTAACTATTAATTGATATGTTTATTTTATGAGCAAGTACCTCAATATCTCACTTAGAATTGTCTCATTCATAGAGTCAGATCCAGAGTACTTGCCCACCTGATCAACATAGAACATCATCGTCATCATCCATTACTAATTAGCTTCGTTATTCCTTCAACCTGCTGAGCTCTGAGCATGTGGCCGGTGAAAACAAAGACAGGGACAAACCACTACCAATTTCATCCACATCATTCTTCTTTGATGCTATCCTCAGAGACAGATCCAAGTCAAGATCACAATCCGACGCCTTCCTTTTCGACGATTTCATCGGCGCCGTCCCATGCTGATCATCATCACCAATTAGGGACGACGATGTCATGAGTTGCCTTGGTTTTGGTTGCACTTGGGGACTTGTGAGGATACGGTCGTCAATCAACTTGGCTTGATGATGATGAAGAGACTGCAAGGACTCACGAAGATTATATAGGTGGCATTCTTCTTTGAGTGTTCGATTCATCCAAGAAGATGATTGTTCACCAATGGAGCAACTTGTGAGGTAATTGTAAGCATTACTAGTACTAGAACTCCAGTTGCCTTGAAATCCACCACTTCTCATTGGGAACCTTCGATTTTCATAACCACTACTCCAAGAATTCACATCGCGGTATGATCCATTCCTTGGGGATTAAGATCATCAAGAAACAAAGAATCCTTTGTCAGCTTCCATATATTTATTTGTAATATAATAGTAAATCAAATTAAGGGAAAATTGTAATTTGAATTTTGGTAAGCATCAAAATGAAAAGTGGATTAATATTGTCACACTCTTTCTTTATTTGTTTTCTTCCTGTTCGCAGAACAAGTTAAATAAACCCAAAACCGGTCATGTAAAAGGAAAAGAGATGAGCGTGAAAATCACTTCCCTTTTGAAAGTATAATTAATGAGTAATTAATTATATGATGTGAGGTTAATTTCATAATTTGTACGTGTTACCTGAAGCTGCTGGTGTGGCTTCTGTTATATCCTTGAAGCATGGGAAGTTGGCTGAGGTTGTAAATATTTTTATCACCACATTCAACAAGATGGCCTTGATGATGATCCGCTATTACTGTCAAAATAAAGGTCATTTATTTTGTATGAAAATCAACCATATTCCAAATTAATTAAGAGTATAATACTCGATTAAGATGAAAACCCTAATTTATTATGCTCATCAATTATCATATATATATATATATGATAAGCCGAATCGTCAATTCATTAAGATCAATGAATAAATTTGTACAGATCGATACCTTGGCCAGCATCGTCGATCTTCTTGCTTCTATACATCTAGTGAAACATTAAAAACATAGATTAAATTACGATATGAACAACTTAATTAATTAGAATTTCAGAGATTAATTAATTTGTTAAACAAAATAAAATATATAATACCTGTAAATGGCTCTTGACATGTGCAATACTTAGTCCTTTTATGTTCATCAGCTGAAGAACCAACTTGGGTGTAGCTTCTGCACCAGAAACATAATTAACCAACTTAATTAAATCCTAAAATTGAACGCCACTCGATCAAGATTCTAAAAATTAAGCATTAATTAGCGAGTCGTGTAATTAAATAATCATCACGATATAGCTAGAAAGCTCACTATCTTGGCCACCAAGCCTCCCGACGGCATGAATGAAACGAAGGTGGAGGTCCGGCGTCCATCGGAGCCTCGGCATCTTGGATCTAACATAAGGCCGAACCGAAGCCTTCTTTTGATCACTTTCTTCAACTGTGCTGTTGCTTGAGCTTCCTCCATTATTATTGTTCTTTGCCTTCTTCCCACGTTCTTCTTCATCAAAATTCTCTCCACTCTCGCTTTCATCTTCATTTTCATCTCCATAGGGACTTGTCTTTGAGCACTCAGAGCCCCCCATCGCCTTGATCTCTCCAAAGAAACCCGAGACGACGTACGGCTGGAAATTAAATAATTAATTAAGAGCTATAGGTAGGTAGCTTGATGAGGAAGACCCTTTTAATTATCGATCTGACTAGCCAAGCTGTTCTTATTTCTTCCTCTTCTTCAGTGCACACATGGTAAGAGAGAGGGAAGAGAACTATTTACAAGAAAAGAGGAAGCATTGAAATCCATCAAGTAAGCAAGACACAATCTCAGCTTGATCTATTACAATACAAAGGGATATGTGGGAAACCCTAGATCATGACAAAATTAGATACAGAAACTTATTGCCTCTCTCTTTCCAATTGTGTCAGTGGGGATAGGCAATAACCATATTTTAATTACATATTTTTTAGTATTTGTGTGTGTTTTTTTTAATTCCTATTATAAACACATAATGCATGTATGCATGCATGGATATATGTCATGCAATGCAAGAAATAACAATATTTCTTTTGTGGAATATTTTCTATCCTAGCTAGCCCACCCCATATCATTTTTATATATATTAATAAAATTCCAACTCGGGTTAACTTATATATATAGTACTTATTAGTATCATAAACAGTGTCGTGGCTAAAATTCAATTTGAGGGATGACCCTTTTATAAAAAATTAAACTTTTAATGTATTAATTAATACAACCCATAATATATATATATATGTAAGTATTCAAATTGTTCAGAAAAGAGTGAGAAATTCATCCTTCATTGTGTATATATATATACACGTCACAGTTTTGAATTTAATTAAGAACTGTGATCAACTGGTCTTTTCGTTTAGTGTAGAAAATAATCTAAACTAGTACCATTTCGATTAAAATTCAAACATTTTAATGATCAAGTTCAACAACTGCATGTATGTATAATTTCATCAGTCTTATGTATTATATTATAAATTGAATAATACTTGCATTCTATTCTTTGGTATATTAAATCATTTGTATATATATGCACGATAATCAGAATTATACTCAACTCCTAAATAATCATTTCGCGATCATCTTTATAATATATAAATTGAAAAAATGAAACGAGGATATACCGCCAGGGATGAAATGTAACTATTATCCTTATACATTCTAATCAACTAGTACATAACATCATAAGAATGATGTACGCAATTACGAGCAGATATTATTGAAGTTGATTTAAAGGCGGCGTTTACATTCTCATTGAAGTACATAATTCAGGTTTATTTTAATTAATAAAATAAATAAATTCTAATTACAAATTGATCAGCAATACTTGCATCCATGTGGATATATGTGCTCATTTCTCCAATATTCATTACTAAATGTTTTATATTTAAATTTAATAATTATTTTCTTAAAACATCATCTAAAAAGAATCTCTAATAAAAAAAATTAGATAAATTAGTGATCTATGATTTAATAATCATTCATATGTATCGATTTAGTTGACAGCTCACGTGTTATAAGCATCTTAAATGATAACAGAAATCATTAATTGATGATATATACATACAACTTCCCAAATTAACGATATGTCCATTTTGATCAAATTTTCGTTGGGTTGATCATTGGAAGCGAACTTAATTAATTTGCTTTACTAGGAAGATATATATATATACACTATATAATGGGATGATCGAATAATGATGTAATAAATAAGTGATGGAAGGTGGTAGTTGATCATGCATGTGTGTGTGTGTCTGAGCTAACTAGCTGTTGCTGATGCAGATACATACTCGATCCATCTAATGAAGCAGAGAGCTGCTAACTCGGGAATCACGGGGACTGTTCCTCCTTCAGATTTGGTCCTTCTTTTTTCACTAATTAATATATTTACTTTAATTTGGTATAATATTCGATATATTAAAATATGTTAATGATCTCGCTAATTGAGATGAAATAGAAGTATAATAAAAATTAAAGAAAAAAGATTAGAAATAAAGGGAATTAAGGAGTACTATATGTTTTTAAGGGTACGTCATGCCTAAGGTAAGAGTAGTTTCTCTTCACAATAATTTTTTTTCCCCTGATCAGCTGCTTGAAATTTTGGACATGATTGGTTGGGGGCTGAAATTGAATTCAAATGTACAATGTGAAGCTTTGAATTAAGTAAAAGTGTATGGCTTTTAGGTTGTAATAGAACTTTTTCATTCCTCCCACGTGTACAGGCCACAGCCATGGGAGATCCATCTATCATCTATACATGGCCGTGAACATTGGGTTTGGGGTCAACCAACATGATAACCCACAGCGACTCCTTTTTATTGGTTTTTCTTTTTCGATCAGTCACGGGGTTCTTACAACGCGGCTGCGCGCTTCTACTTATATATATGCAACCGTGGCATCTGTCAACTTTATATTAATTACTAATATCACTCCTCGATCAATTGCTCATGCATGGAATCATTATCAAAGATATCGATGGATCCACCTACTTAATGTTATGGTTAGTACATATGCTAGCTGTATACATCATATATCACACAAACTTGTATTCGTTAACTTAAAGATATCGATGGATCCAAATATGACCCAGTTGAAAGTTATATTAACAAGCTAATACGTTCATGAGAGCTTGAGATTGCCATAGGTCATAGACTCATAGGTGGGCGTGCATGGCAGAGAGCAGATGGAGCTAGCCATGGAGGGACACAAACAAAAACCCTAATTACTAATTGTCTATATATAATAATTGAATAATTAAAAAAAGAAAGAAAAAGGATTCACTAGGAGTTCGCGGCTGAGCCAACAGTTAGCTAGTGTGGTGAGGTCAACGGGGAACAGTAGTCGTGCCCCTTTTTCTTCGCATTCGTACATAATATTTTATTGGAATAAATTGTTTATTAATTCATTATTAATTTGCATGAGAATACGTGAGCCCTATGAATACGGATCTGACCCATTATTTGAGAATGAGGATGTCTGTCTTCTTTCGGCCTTACGCTTATTTTGTTATCATTTTTTTTTTTGTTTCAGAATATTAGTGCATGCACTGCATGCTATACTGCACCATATGATTCCCATGCAAGGCCCGCGTTTTATAATCACTTCATATATTAATTTTTAATTTGTATATTTAAAATACGAGAAAAAAGAGAAATGAAGAATGATGGAGGAAAGATGGACGTGAAAGGAATGAACTACAAATTCAGAGAAGAAAAAATAGACCAAAAAATAAAATCTATTTTATGACATACGTACGTTTCTCCTTTTATTTTGTTTTTCTTTCCATTGTACGTTCCTTAGAAATTTAGAACAGTAGACTGGGCTATATATATATATATATGTGTGGAGTATATAATTTAGAATTTCAAATTAAGAAGTTTCACAACTGCTCCAATGCTTATTTGGTAGGTGGTGTGTGGCGATGGTATTCCAAATTTCCAATCTGTATTATTATTAAAACGTAAGGTGCATTTACATGTAGACCATGCAATTTTTATAATTAATTAATTAAACTGGTGAGGAAGTTGGTCCTTTTAATTCTAAAGTACATGCATCTAGAAAGACCGGTCTTTTCATGCAAGGGCATGTTGCCCTACCTTCATTCATTCTTCTAATTCCTATATAATATATTATGTACCACTCAATAATTATATATACACTACACCAAAAGAGGGTTTTTAGGGCGTGCAATGCACGCCCTAAAAGGGTTTTTAAGGCGCGCATCCGCGCGCCTTAAAAAGCCATGCCGTAAAAAACGCTTATTATTCGAGGCACACATTGTGCGCCTTAAATACTGATGGTAAAGGCGTGCATTACGGGCCCTAAATTTTCTTTTAAGGCGCGCACTGCATGCCCTAATTACTCTTTTAAGGCACTCACGGCACGCCCTAAATACTATCTTTAAGGCGTGCAATGCGCGCCCTAAAAACAATTCCCGGCAAAACATTTAAGACGCACAATGTACGCCTTAAACGATTTTCATACGATTTATGAAGGCACACATTGCATGCCCTAAAAACTTTGGCGCCATAGATTCAAGGCATGCTTTGCACGCCCTAAAACAATTCCCGCCAAAACATTTAAGACGCACAATGCACGCCTTAAAAGATTTTCATACAACTAATGAAGGTGCACATTGCACGCCCTGAAACTTTTGGCGCCATCTATTCAAGGCATGCTTTGCACGCCCTCATTGGAATAATTTTTTTTACACCCCCATTTAGTAATTCTTTCAAATTCCATTTGTAAAGTCAATACTTGGTACATATATATCATATACTAGATTCAATCAGAATTAATTTACACATACGTATTCAATAGAAAAGAAAATGTATCAACAATGATAGAGAATAATTTGTAGATCACAACTTGACAAAGAAAACTAGCATAAATTATACTTATCATATCATCTCAACGTACACTTATCCAAATTTCCAAAACCCAAAAAGATCCATAACGAAAAAAATTTCAAATAAACATTCAAGATTGTTAAAAAGAAAATACTAAATTCTTCCATAAACGTATACCAAGGTCACTATTTGCAAGTTCTTCCTCTTAATCCTTCATGTGTATTCTGCATCAACTTCCCTTTTTCATACAAAATCATTCCCTGAACATATGTTAACTCCTGCAACATTATTATGAATAAACAAGCTTAGTTTCACATTCACAAAATGAGTTCCAAATGAATGTGAAGAAAATGTGAAATTTATGACAATTTACAGTATGGGTTAATAGCATTGGATTCATTTTGCTTGTTTTCGTGCAAGAGAGCATAATAATGCAGTTAATCCTATAATTCATAGTTACATAAGCATCATCCCATCTTAACAACTTGCAATATTGAAGATGAAGGCATGTTGATAACAAAACATATATAGAAATACAACTCTTAGAATATTAAACTTGCCTTATGTGATAAAACCTTCTTTCGTAGGTTTTTGACAAAGATGGCAATTAGAGAACCTGCAAAAATTTACAACACCTAGATGAAAAATGACCTCTATAAGCCAATCATACAATTGTATTTATTAGTGATTAAGTATAGGAGAGATAATTACCTCTATGTCATCAATAGGCCAAGCAACTGTACTGCCTAATGCGTCACGAATCAAAAAGAATTCTCGTGTTGGTCGATACATAGGCGCATCGTCATCTAGTACATCGTGCACTGCCACTTTCCAACAATTTTTTCCAATAGGCACAAAATGAGCCAATGCAGTAGGATCAGTCGATATAATCTCACCTAATGCAACAACTTCATGATTTGTTCCAGTCCAGTTCATTAATTTACAAGTTCTTCCCTCCTTAGGAGACTGAGCACTTGCACCATTCCCATTGCTTTGTGTCCTCGGATTAGCAGACTGAGACAAACTTCTAGATTTCTTTGCTTTACTTTGAGCCCTATCAGTAGCAGAATCTTGAAAACTTGAACTTTCTTTTTCCTGTAATATTGATATAAATTACAAGAAAAATAGAGCTTCATCATGTGTGCCTTCTATGTTGGTACTAATTATAGTTCTTTCTAATAACAAGCAAATGTAATGATCAAAATCTGATAAACACTTACAGAATCATTCCCCCTTTTGTCTAGCCGGGCAATTAGATCTCTTACTATGACTCTCAAGTCCACCACCTCATTTTCTAACACATGGAATGCATCACGTATATGTCTGTGGCCATCTACTTTTGAAGGTGTTGCACCAAACCCAAGCCCTCTCACTCGTCCACGTGGATCAGGACCTAATATCTTTGCAACAGCATCATCTTTAATAGAGGAAGATGTTCCTTCAGTCTTATATTTTTTCACTTGTTTCTGGAATACATAATTGTAAGAATAAGCACTACGATACAACAATCCCAACAAAACACATAATCAAACAACATATATTTTTACCACTATCTCCGGCTCCTCAACTTCTACATCATCACCATTATCATTCATCCTTTTCTTTTTTGTTGTGTACCCTTCAATCCAAATATCAGATCTTGATACTCCCTGAGTTGAGTCACTTTTTTGAATCTAAAAATGTAATTGTTTCAAACGTTTGTTCTATATAAACAATACCATACCATTTCATTTCATCACAAAACTAAGATAAACAATAAACCGTACCATTTCATCCTCTAAGCGAGCAAAGCCTTTACGACTTGTTCTATGCACTAGATTTTGCTTTCCACGCATCTCTTTGAACTTTTTAGACTTTTCCTATGCAAAGAAACAAATGTACACAGTTCAAGATTGTAATTGTCATCATTTAAACTTGCATTTCACAACACCATACCTTATTTGATGGTGAGTTCCGTTTTTTGATAAATGACAACCATTCTTCCATAGAATGAATGTTGTCTGGTTTGTATAGGGCAGCAGCCTGTGGTAAGCCAATTTCTTTAGCTTTCACCATAACGTTTTTCAACAACCTGTATCGATAATCTCGCCAATGCTTTCCTAACTTTCGGAAAACGTAGTTCTTGCGACATTCATCAACAATGAACTTTTGCTGCAAATTAATAAAATGTTGTGTTAGAATAGAATTAGCAATAAATAATGGATTCTGTGTGTGAAGGTTATATATAAATTACCAAGATAAGTTCCCATAGTTGATTTTGATAAGCCTTTGAAAGTTTTCCCCAGCTTTCCACATTTATTGGTAGTAGCTCTCTTGCTGTGATACCAAGGAAGGATGCAAACTTTGATGCATTTTTCCTAATTGGTTGGCCGTTGTGATTAAATTCCACTAGAAGAGGAGTCTCTTTTTCTTTTCCTTTGTTCATATTCAAAAAGAGAAAGTTACATTACTTGGAGCATTGTTAATTCAGATGTTATAGCATGAAGAATGCAAACATAGAAGAAGGCATATGCCATCGAACAATGACATGCATTTACATATATATAGACTTTAAATCTACAAAGGTCCTATCTTGTGGCCTCTCCTCTATTAATTAATTATTAATTTATTAATTAATACCCTCTAATTAGATTCATTTCAACTCAACAATAACAAGATTAGCTCGATCACTAGAGATCAATGATTCCATGATCTATAATATATAAATATTCAACTCAATAATTTCAGATTCAGCCTGTTTTCAAATAGATCAAGAACCGAACACAAAATCCAACATTTAAAGTATATCAAATGCACTTGGTAGAAAATGTGAGGCATACCTTATTGGTGTATATACTCCAGTTAGTAAGAAGCTCAGATAAACGATGTCTAAAAAGTCCAATTGCGTACTTTCAGTGCCAAGGCATCTAGTTCCTGGGAAGCTACATGAATAAAAGAGAAAATGCAATTAACCAGAAATGCTGCATCCATCAGTTTTCATTGCTACAATTTGATATCTTTCACCAAAAGAGGAAGAGGGAGGGAGAAAAGATCATCAGAGTAGCAAACAATGTCTTTATCGTGCTTATAAATCACTGATGTACTTTCAGTTCAAGTTCATTACTCTTTTATCACGTTATATTTAATTGATTCAAATTTCAAAAGTATAAAATTTGTTCTCCCAAGTAAAACTACTTAAAAGGGTGAAAGATTCTCCTATGTAAAACCATCTTGTAATCATAATAGTCTAATCTGAAACTAAAGGCCTTATAGTCTACTGGAACTTATCATCGAAGGCTGCACTCTATGAAATTGCATTTTGAGATAGGTACTTGCAATAAAATGCTGAAGGCAAAATAGGAGCTGCGTGTGAAATATAGTGGGTGACAAATCTTAGGTCTGGTGTTTATTTGCCTTTCCCTATGGTTGAAATCATGCAGTTATCAGTACTAGTTATGATTAAGTGTGCTTTAGTTTGGGAATGGAATCAAATAAATATTGGAAAATGAAAGTGAAGAGTGCAGCAATCAAAACATATTAGTGAACATACAAAATATATCAATATTCAATATCTTTGGCTTTGAAAAAACTTCTATGCTCCATTATTAATGTTTTAAAAACTGGAAATGAAAGAATAAGTGTATAAGTAGTAAACTAGGAAGGTTCGGAGCCTACCTGAGAGAAACTAAGACTTGTGATTCATTAGTTTTTGTAACAATTATTTACAGAAAGAGAAATGTCTTCCTTTTCTAACCAAAATCCCACTGTTTAGATGAAAAATGAATTGAAACAGGAAAATAGGAAGACCACAAATGGAGTTGTCACCAAACACCAAATGCAAATATAAAAATGACAGTGAGCTATCTTGAATAACACGTAACAAGAAAAACATCAAACTAGGATATCAATAAAGGAAAGAAATCACAATCAACAGCAGACACATTGAACAACAAGAAATCAAAATCATACTGAATATGACAGAAAAGAAAAGCAAAACCTAAAAGAAAGCTAAAAGGGAGGATCGGGAAGAGAGATGGGGGGGGGGGGGGGGAATAACAGTTTATTGAACACTAGTTAACCACAAAGACGCTAATTAAACCAAAGAAAACCTGCTTGTTATGAGAATATACATGACTGAGCCTATTCCAGTAAATACTAAGAAGGAGAACACAAGTCCTATTAGAGACCAAAATAAGAAAGCAGGCCACGAACTGTCTAGCAAGGCAGCGTGGCCTTCCATCTCCTTGCCAAGGCATCATATTTATCCCTTGCACCTGTGCCATTCTTATCGTACGCACTCTTCAAGTTAGCCATAGTTGATTTTTCTATGTTAATCCTTCGATCAAGCATATCATCAGCATTCCTCTTCAACTCCGAAAGCCTATCTAATTTACAAAGCCCCAGGAGCAAGGCATTGGCAGCAGAATCAAGTGGCTCGACGTTGTTTTCAACCATGAAGTTCCAAATCTCAACCCCCATTTCGGGGTCATCACAATAAAAAAACATGGTGATGGCAGCAGTAAAATTAGCATGTGTAGGTGGCCATTCATTCTTCACCATTTCCATAAAAAACTTAGCAGCCTGATCAACCTTCCTGTTCTTAATCAAACACTTAAAGATAACATTGTAGGTGAAAGAATCAGGAAAAACACCAGAATATACCATCTCATCAAACAGCTTAAAAGCATCATCCACCTCATTGCAGTCACACAATAGTTCGATCATGGCATTGTACATTGACAAATTAGGCACCAGACTATTTCCAACCATAACATCCCAAAGTAAAATCGCATTCTTTGAATCCCAAAGTAAAATCGCATCACAAATGTTGAGGCTTTAAATTCTTGAACTCTGCCATTAAAGATTACTACTTTAATCTCCTCTTGGGGTGGACGGAACACAACATTTATGCAGTTTCCCATGGTGTGCAGAGGCAGAGCAATACAAATGAATCAGGATTTATGATTTTGGATTAGGATTTAGGACTCCCGTTCCCATTTCCATTGGTTTTATAATGTGGCTGGCTTTGACCATTTCACATGGCAGGCAGTTGGACGTGCAAGCTATCACACTGCTTTTTTAATTATTATAAGCTTTTACTCTCCTAATGTCAACTACTACTATGGCTAGAACTGTGCACACTTCACAAGCACTGCCAATCTCAAAGTCAATGACGTAATGGACTGTTGATTGTTCATTGTACCACAGATTCAATGATCATGTTTTAAGTCAACTCCAATATAGAATTGATGGATGAAGTCAACCACTTTTTATTTATTTTGCCACTTTTTTGTGTACATATTCCCCTTTAACCAGTAAGGCCACAGATACTGAAGGTTACTTTCTTATAATTGGGCAATTATATTGTTCATGTATAATATACGGTCTATCCAACTTCCTCTTGCATTACGACTATTGTTTACTACTGAACTTAACTAGATGTTTTATGTCTTTATTAAACAAATGTCAATGAGGTGTAAAATCATACAGGAGATAACCTGAGTGTCATCAACTGCCCAGAGCATAATGACCTTTGCCATCAGCTCCACCAAAAGAGATGTAGCAAGCAGACCAACTTTCTACATCCCACAAGCAAATATCATGCCCTGATTGTATCTTAAGAATGATTATTCGCAAAACCAAGCACCACAAAGCAAGTACCTAAGATATCAAAATTCCAAAAACCCACCAGGAAGCATCAGCTGCATTGCCCTTTTCCTAAGGTTGTTTCAGTTTGATTGCCCTTTTCCTAAGCTTGGATGGTAAGTACCACCTGTTATCCCTATGTTACTACAACTCCCAAATGGCATTCATCAAAAGGAAGTTTGATAATTTTCATAGCGTATCAACTGGCATAGCATATCAACTGGATTCTTTCACTAATTGGAAATCTTAGACTCCATTCAACCATGGTGTCACAGGAACTAACTAATAATGTCAATCAAAATCACATCGTATATACAGGTGTGTTACCATTCAGTAGGTGCAAGAATTCTAACTTCATTAAATCTATAAGAGCAATGCGTGTAGATTGAAATGATTTCATAAAATCCTGAAGAACTTCTAATTGTTCCTTATGGACTGGGTACAATTAAGCACCATACGAGTTTGATAACTGAAGTTCCATTTTAATAATGAAAGACAGTAGAGAAAACAAAGAAGTAGCAGAGTTTAGTAAACTGAATCTTACAGGAGGTCCATCACTGCAGAGTTTGAACAAGATAAGAAAACTTACCGCCAATGGAATTCCAAGAATTGCAATAACAACCAGCGCAGCCATCTGGAGGATGAATTGGAGCTTCAGTGGGTTCGAATACGGTATGGGGCTTTGGTGGGTATCGGTGGGATTTGGGGCTGGTTTATGAGGATGAATTGGTATGGTGGGTAAGTGGGATTTTGGGTTGGGTGGGTGAGATTTGGAGGGTACGTAGAAGAGAGGCGTGGGTTGTTGGCGACAGAATTTAGGGGTTGGAAGTGTGGCGCAGTGGCTGTAGGTTGGAGGAGATGTGGGTTAGTGAAGACTGAAGAGAATGAGGCAAGAACTGATAATTAAAGATTTGTAATTCTAGAGGTGGAGACGCGAGATTGAACCTTCATTTTTAAGGGGTAAATTGGTTTTCAAAGGATTTGGGTTTCTTTTCTTTGAGAAACAATTCAAGTGCGAACAAATGAGAAGGAATTGAGCATTGGCGCCTTTAGAACTTAAGTGCGGGAACTGAAAATTTTGGGCTGTAAAACTTTCTTTGTTTTAAGGGCGTGCAAATGCACGCCTTAAAAGTTAATTTTTTTAGGGCACACAACGCACGCCTTAAAAACCTTATTTTTAGGGCACACATTCAAAGCACGCCCTGAATAGCTATAAACGAAGGCACACACATAATGTGCGCCCTAAATAGTCTAAGAATACCCTCTATTAGGGCGTGCAAAAATGCACGCCCTAAAAAGTACCTTTTTAGGGCGCGCATTTTTGCACGCCCTAATTTGCGCGCCCTAAAAGCCTTCTATTGGTGTAGTGATAGGTGACAAATTATAGATTCTTTTTTTCGTCCCATTTGGAGGCCTAAAGGTTCAAAAAGCTAGCTGGCCTAAAGAAGAACTCGGTTCAACCACCCCTATCCTAGCGGTATATCACAAATGCTAGCGTGCATATAATTATCAAGAGACTAATTTTTATGACGAATGCAACGGCGAGAATCAAAGACACAATATTGAAATGAAGGTTTGCATACTAGCTTCTATCGACTATCGCTAATAGTGCTATATATATATATATCAATGTTAATTATATATTATCTTCGAAACAATCTTTTGAATAAATTGCAGAGGTGTAATTAGTCACGTTAATTAATGCATATATGTATCAAGCACGGACCTAAAAATATATTTGCTGGATGGGTCCAACCTAGTTTAAATTTGAGAAAATTAAGAAAAGAAAAAAAAATGGTTTAGGTATATATAGTGTTAGCATGAAGAATGAAGGCTGCTGACTCATGGGTTTTTTAGGAGTTGTTACAACCGTATTGCTGATTGTATTGTGATGATATGGATAGTTATGACATTTAGGTTTATGATTGAGTAGTACTCTTGCTTAGTCTCTAAGTAAGTAGTCCTTGTATATAAACCCGATTGATCTCATTGTAATTAAGTGTAATGTTGTAATCAAGAATCAAGTAACCCTTCTCTCATCATTTTTCTCCGTTTTCTCTCTCAACCTCTCATTTCCACATTCTAAGTATTCTAACATGGTATCTAGAGCCTACAATGGCTACCCCATTGACTCGATTTTTCTTCCGCTGCATTAAACCTTCAACTTCTGAAAATCTTCAAAGAAAAACAGCTAGTGCTGTAATCTCAAGTCTTCTATCCTTGCATTCCTATTCTTCTGCTTCTAAACCCCATTCTTGCTGCTTCTAAATCCTTTTTTCTGCTTCTAAATACAATTTTTTCTTGTACTCGTTACGTGTTTGACGCACCGACTCAATAAAGATTTCAAGAATCCCAAAATGGTGAATTCTAATCAGCTTCAAATCGTGCAATCGCCTATTGCTGGCTTAACTTCTACAGTGGGAAAATTTTGTACAAGTGAAGCTTGATAATCTCAATTATCTTACATGGTCTTTTCAAATGGAGTCGCTGCTCATTACTCATGGCCTGATAGGTTTTGTCACTAGCTCAAATGTCTGTCTTATGTCCACTTCATCAACTTTGACTGATGTTGTTGTTTCTTCTAAACAAGATGCTCATATATGAAGGATGCATGATCAAACCCTCATGCAATTGATCATTGCGAATTTGTCTGCCACTGCTATATCGATCTTGTGTCATTGGCTGCTGTTGAAGCTAAATTCGTCCTTTAAACTCAAAAGACTTAAGGATCCCTGCAAACAAGCAAACAGTAAGCTATCGTTCGTTCAATGATCGAGACCCGGGGGGTGTTCGACCAAAAACGCTCCAATGCTTAAGTCACCTTCGAAAGAGAAATCTCAAGAGCTTAAGTAGCGTTGAACAGAATTACCTTTATTGAGAAATGTGTTCCCTTTATATAGGGGGTGAGTGAGATGCTCAATTTCCATAGTTCCGATGTGGGACAAATGCTCCTTGATTTGTGCGCTAACACGTGTTACATAGATCGAGAGTGAGAGGCTTCCACGTATCATCCCGGTTTGGGCCCAATATTTGGGCTATGTAAGCATTTTGGGCTTGAGCCATGTTCGGTGCTTGGGCTTTAAGTATTATTGCCAGGGGCAATTTGGTCATTTTGGGAATTATGGGCCACGTGGTAGCTCCACATTCTTCCGGTGATTTTGGGTTCTACAAATGCCCCCACATCGCTTAGGAATTCAAGGAATCCTAAGAGATGTAATTTGTATTGTGGTCCCGATAAATTATATATGGGAGTAGGACTCCGCTTGATCTTCAATTTCATTGTACCTGACAGTCTCTGATGTCGCAGTAAGCTTCATGCTTGTTCGAGAGACTTTTGAATATTTCTTTAATTGTTGAGCTTTACATTTTTGCACATTCGGAGAGCTGTATGAGTCCAATTGTAGCAATTTAAGTGGTGTTAAGCTCTATTTTCAGAGTCGGTTATTTCAATATGCGTCAAGGCGCACTTCTGGTGAGACCTAGTAGGCTTGCATTGTTGGAGCAAGGTGGCTCGCGTAGTCAAAATCTGTTCTGTGGGAAGTATACAGACTTCAAGAGACCTGAAGAATTCAAGTCCTGACCGAGGCGAGGCAGGGGAAGAAATTTGAAGTCCAACCGATGGACAAAATTTCATCCTTTGATCGAGGCGAGGCATGGTTCAACTAGAAGACGAGACATGCTGCAAGTATGATGCGAGGTATTCTACATCCAAGGCTTGGTGTGCCACAATGCAAGGCAAGGCAAGGTTGGAGCAGGAGGTGATGCGCTGAATGACATGAGGTGTTCTTCCCAGTGACCATTCACTTGGTGCGTGGTGGACAGAAGAGTTCGACACATGGGCAGCAAGGTGCACCATAACCTGTCTAGGCTTTCATCCACAAGATGTGAGGTACCCCATGACTTGAAGCTAGACATGTTGTAACGCAAGTGGATACGTTCCAAAGTGCATAGTGAGGCAAGGTATCCCATGACACGAGGCGAAGTGCATGTGGTGCCATAAAGTGAATGAAGCGTCTCGAGGAGTTTTTTGGCTGACAGTGGACCTTCTAGTGACCTGACATTCTAGGTCCTGTTGAGCTCGAAATGGAGTGGCTACAAGGTGGAGCATAAAGACGGATGATCGATCATGCCCCCTGTGAAGCTCCAGATGGTGTAAGGCACAACATAATTGAAGAAAGAAAGCTTGTAGGTGGACCATGCATATGGTACTTCGAACATAGGAGGGCCTGACACACGAGGATCAAGGCACGACATAATGTAAGGCAAGGCCTAGTTGGAGTTCAAAGTGTTGCACTAGGCATACTTCCAATGACCATGCATGTGGTGTCTGGCAGATAGAAGAGCTCGATGTGTTTACGGACTTGTCATCTTCAAGTGCAGGTGAAGCCAACATCGAAGCTTTTAGCAAAAAAGACAAGGAGTCTCATCACCTAGTATGAGGCATGTCACAACCCAACATGAGGCATGTTTTAGCTGTGCAGACGCTTACATGATTCCAAAGAGGATGTCAAACGGTTGGATGTTGAAATAAAAAACTTGAGCGATGGGTGTTTGCTACCCTCACATGCCCCCACAACTTTGTGTTTTTAAGGAAGATGAAGCCCAAAAGTTGGATATGGAAAGCCGGAGCGGGATCACCACCAAAGAGCTGGAGCTTGAACTAGAGATGGAGCCTGAACTGGAGCTTGAGTTAGAGGCTAAGAAAACAGATGTTCCTGAAGCCGACGAGTCTCCTGAAGACTTTTCTCTACTTTCAGCAGAAGAATGGGCAGAGTTTTGAAGGACCATGGGCTTTGAAGACTTGCAATTGCATCTACTTCATCTTTGTATGTTGATTATCGCATTTGCATTTTTGTATTGAATAACTGGTTTGAGCGATCGAGATGTGATTAGCCAAACACCCTTCAAATCAATAAATGAAAACGATAGTTATGAGAAATTATGAGCTCCCGTATCTTTGTCTAATTATACTAACTGCCTTGATGTATCCAAACTTGTTTTCTCATCAAATGCCCTCGTTGTAGCCATGGGCGTCCAATTTTGGGTTTCAGCTAACTTAGCTTTTGTTTTAGTGTTGCCTTCAAGGAAGGGCTTTTGCTTCTTATTAGAAGGCTTGAAGTGCTTCCAAGAGGAAGACTTTGAGTGCTTCCTGGTGGAAGGCTTTGAGTGCTTCCGGGTGGAAGGCTTTGAATGCTTCTTGGCGGAAGGTTTTGAGTGCTTCACAGCGGAAGATGTTTGCAAAGCGTAGGTTGAGATGCATTGCATGGCATAAGCATGGGTCCTTTGCAGGGAAAAGTCTTGGTCGCTTAGCTTGGCAAAGTCTTGGTTGCTTCGTAGGACGAAGGCTTAGGACCTTCGCAAGGTGAAGGATTGGATGCTTCGCAAGGCGAAGGCTTGGATGCTTCGCAAGGCGAACACTTAGGTGCTTTGCATTGCGAAGGCTTAGATGTTTCGCAGGGCGAAGGCTCGGTTTCTTCGCAAGGTGAAGACTTAGGTGTTTCTCATGGCGAAGGCTTGGATGCTTCGATGATGAAGGCTTGGATGCTTCACAAGGTGAAGGCTTAGGTGCTTCGTATGCGAAGTCTTAGGTGCTTCGCATGGCGAAGGCTTGGATGCTTGGCAAGGCGAAGGCGAAGGCTTTGGTGCTTCGCATGGTGAATGCTCTGATGTTTCGCAGGGCGAAGGCTTGGATGCTTCGATGAAGAAGGCTTGGATGCTTCGCGGGGCGAAGACTTGAATGCTTCGCAAGACGAAAGCTTAGATGCTTCACAAGGCGAAGACTTGAATGCTTCTCTGGACGAAGGCTTGAATGCTTCGCAATACGAAGACTTGAATGCTTAGCAGGGTGAAGACTTTGGATGCTTCACATGGTGAAGGCTTGGGTGCTTCGCAGGGCGAAAGCTTTGATGCTAGAGGGTATAAGTTTTGAAAATTGTACAAACATGTTGGTATGAATTTAGAACAATTTTTCAATCTTATTGATAATTCAAATGCACGATACTTGAATTTAGAAGATAACTTGAAAAGAAAAATTGAAATCTCCATAGACTTCTATGTCTCTCTAATTTTGACGTGCAGCTAGTTGATGCGGATTACTTTTGAAGCTGGCTCATTAGGCTCTTTGCTCTCCATGTGATTTGCAGTTTTCTTCTTGATGTAGTCCGTGCAATGCCCCTCCTTCATGAGATTTTGGAGATATATTTCGAAAGATATACATGTGTTGATATTGTGCCCATAACATTCATGATAGGTGCACCATTTGGTTTTATCAGCTTTCTCCTGATCGCCCTTGACGAGTCCTGGTTTTTTGAACCAAGTCTTGTCCTTGATCTCATTGTGAATCTGATGGACTGGCAAAGACAGCTGCAAGTTAGGCTTCCCCATAGTTGGTGTTTGGGAGGGTTTTCCCGCCTTGCGCTTGTTGGACTTTCCAGCTGCAAACTTTCCATGGGACTCATCTTTATTGGAGGCTTTTTCACTAGCCCCAACATGGTCATGAGTATGAGTGGCATTCTTCTCGTCCTCCCAGCTTGCATGTCGCTCTGCTAGCGAAAGCATTTTGGTGAGACTTCGCACATTGCTCATGACAATGTCCCCGTAAAGCTGGCTGTCCCGAGGGAGTCCTTGTTTAAATGCCATTGCCGCAACAAGGTCGCTACAGCCGACAATCCGAGACTTCTCCTCGCAAAATCTTCGTATGTACTGTCGCAGAGTTTCTTTTGCTCTCTTTCGGACCGAGAAAAGATGGTCATCCTTCACCTCGATTGTCCGAAGTTGTACGTACTCCTTCACAAATGCTAAAGCCAACTCTTCAAAGGATGCAATCGACCTCCGGGGGAGATGATTGAACCAAGTCATGGCTTGGCCTTGAAGAGAAGATTGAAAAACTTTGCACATGAGTGCATCGTTATGCCTGTGGGGGACCATGACTCCTCAGTAGTAATCTATGTGTTTTACCGGGTCGGAGGCTCCTTTGAATGGAGTGAAGTTTGGCGTTGCAAACCTTTGGGGGAATGGCTCCTCCTCAATTTCCCTTACAAAAGGCGTAAAGAATTGTATCTGGCGACGTAAATCATCCTCGAGATCGCCATCTCGTTGAGCACGAAGGTGCCTGTCGAGCATTCTTTGAACATCATTAGCCCGCAACGCACTTTGCTGAGGCGGTGAGTCATTTCTTGCTAATCGCCGAGAACCTCCTTGAGCTTCTTTCCTTGATCTCTGGGATCGTGCTGGAGAGTAGGCCTCATCTTCCTTCTCACTGCCATGGACAGGTCGCCTTGGGTCCTTGTGCAGAGCTTGAGGTTGCCCCATACTCCCATGTGAGCGCTGTGAGCGTTTTACCCGTGAAGTTGCCCCAATCCTACTTCCTAGCCGCTCATGTACTGATGGCCTGTGGCGTTGTGGGCTCTTTGCTCGGCGGGCCTGACTTTCTTCACCAGAGTCGCTTAGTAAAGTGTCTCGTGACATTGTTTGGCAGCGGACTAATTCTTTCCCAGGTCGCCTTGGAGCACTCTCTTGTCTTACTCGTGACGTGGAATGTATGTCTGGCTCTTGGACTGGTCTTTCTGCCAGGAGTCGCTGCAAGAGCTCTGACTGAAGTTGAACTTGGCTGCTCAACCTTTCAACTTGCTGCGCCAAGTTGTCTTGGGGAGGTTGGTGGTGACTTCTACCTGAGATGCCGTGTCGCCCATCCAGAAAGTCCCTTAGGTCCATATTTGTTGTGGGCTGATCACATCGTGATGCACTTCCCATCAATTGCCCGTCTGGCTGTTGCAAAGCCGAAGTTCTTTCCCCTAGCGCGGGCACTTGGTTAGCTGGTAAGGAGAATGCACCGAAGCTGAAGGTTGACCTCCCTCCTAGCATCTCCATGGGTGCTTCTATGGACATCCGCCTGGGTCGAATTGGACGCTCCTCCGGTGTCTCTATGCGAGCCTCATTCCTCGTCTGAGCAGTTGAGGCAGAAACACCTTCTCTAGCTGAACGAACAGATCGTCGAACCCTAGCCATGCTTGATCAACGAATCTTGAATGGAAATTTGTCGAACGATGAACACGTTCAAGATCTCCGAATCAACGTTAAGAACGATGATCGAAGTAGGATGAACGATGAACAATCGTGAGAGCTTCTTCTTGAATATCTTCAAGCTCTCAATGAAAGCACCAATTCTTGAAGCTGAATTCATCCTTTAAACTCAAAAGACTCAAGGATCCCTGCAAACAAGAAAACTGTCAGGACCCACCCCGGTTTCACCCCGAAACCCGAGGTAAATCCCGCTCCCGTCTGACTCCCCGACACAACACCTAAGGAACACTCACTCGACCCCAGTCAAACGCAGGAGTAATTATAAAATATCCCAAAATCCTTATCGTTTACAGAGCATAGCACTACATTACAAGGAAAATAAAAACCGAGAAAGTACACGCACACAGAAGCCTCTAAACTCTGCTAGGATCCCTCACGTCGCTTCTATGCCTCAGACTCTGCCTCGACGTCAAGACCCCGCGCTAGCTCCACAACCTGGAGGGCAATTAAAACAGAAAATGTGAGTGGACCAGAAAGTACAAAAGTTCAAAAACCATTTTATAAGAAAACCTAGTTAAACCCTCCGTTTTGAAACCACATGCATAACCAACAGTTATGAACACAGTTATAAAATAATCATTATAAACATCATAAGAAACAGAAACACTATAAAATATCTTAAGAAACCACAGCATGAGTATCAGAAACCGTATCAAAACCATAACCACCAAATCATCATTTTCTCGATCAAACCTACTGGATCTATCCGAGTCTTTAAACTCCCGAGTCTTTAAACTCAATCCAGGCCTTAATCATATCCGAGTCTTTAAACTCCCGAGTCTTTAAACTCAAGGCCTACGGGGGAAAATCAATATATATCCGAGTCTTTAAACTCCCGAGTCTTTAAACTCAAGGCCTACGGGGGAAAATCAATATATATCCGAGTCTTTAAACTCCCGAGTCTTTAAACTCAATCCGGGTCTTTAAACCCAATCCGGCCGGTCCCCCGTCACATATATCCGGGTCTTTAAACCCAATATCCAGATCCAGCAAATCCAATCTCAAAATCATTTGAAAACCATTTACTAATCCATATCCAAACCCGAATCCGAAATCACTGGTTCGATGCTCTCCCGGCACCCAGAACCGTCATTCCGAACCCAAATCCGGAGAATATCCATTTTCATACCACAACCCCATGTAATCACAAATCACATTTCATAACCCATATATCATTATTAGAAAACCTTTATCGGTGGAAATCCCCAAATGTGTCATCAAAATCCGAAACCAACATTTTCTCGAAAAACGAGCAAACACATAAAATCATCACTTCATATTCAATAAACATAGATTCATAAGTAAAACCATAAAATACGTATATAAAAACAGTTATGCATGCTCGAGTTTAGAGAAAGGGTCCACTCACAGTACTGAGCCCTACTCGCGTCCCGAACGTCCAGCCCGTTCCTCGGCTTCCTCGGGAAATCCCGATCCTGTCAAACACCGCCAAATTACGTTACTAGTACGTCTACGAAGGTTCACCTAAATTCCCTCAAAATTCCCCGAATCCTAAACGTAAGAACTCGGGACCCTAAACTTTCACCCTCGCGGAACTACACTCAAACGACTTCCGATTGACCCGAAACCAACTTCATTGAACTCACAACAACTCCTAGACCAAAAACGATGTTGACTGTTTCTCCCAGAACCGCCGCACGCGCCTCCACGCGCCGCCCAAAGTGGCTGCGCGTGGCCCCACGCGCCAGCTACAGTGCACCTTCAACCTCACGTCGACCCGGTTCAGCACAGTAGGCTACAGCTTGAACCGGCGTCAACGGTTCTCCGCCGTGCCTGCACTAAAACACCTCCTTCCTTCTCCTAAAGCTTCGTCCAACCTTACTCTAAGCATCCCCATCCTCCAATCACCTCGACACAGCCTCCTACCCGTCGTCTCAAGCTCGAAATCAAACCTCCCCAAAACTCTGTTTCACGATCCGACCACCCAGCTCACCACCCTTCACGGTGGCCTCACCAAACTCTTCCCTAGACTTCTCTAAACCTAACCCAGCTAACCAGAACCGTCGACTCACTCCCCAGCTGCACAACTTGCCGTTCGAACCTCACGGCTAAAACAGAGCACACAAGTGCACTCCGTCGTACCGGCCGCCCCTGTGCACCACCCATCACGGCAGCACACTCGACCGGTTCCTAGGACCCTCAGGAGTCTCACCCTAACCTCCAACTCCCTCGACTCTAGCCCTAGACTCACGACTTTCACATTGAAGTTCAATGGAAAACAGAGTACCGAATCGGAGATGAGGAAATTACCTGCCTCCTGCTGCCACCGTGAGCTCCTCCGGGGCTGGTCGACTCCCCACAGCCCTCACGACACCACCGCGATCTTCGTTGCACCGTGCACGGCCACCACACCACCGCAAGCCCTCAATCTTCTCCGTTTTCCCCCCTGAGTTCCTCCCTGGTTCCCGTGGCTCCCCACTCGCACACACCACGATTTCTCACCTCCCAACCGTCTCAACTGCTCTCTCCCACGCTCTAATCTCCTTCACACACTCACAAACTCACCAGCCACCACAATCAGCCTTCCAATTCTCTCAATTTCCTCCCTCTGTTTCTCTCTGTGTGTCGAAGCACCAGAATGCATAGCACGGGTGCACCCCAATTAATTGGGCCGTGAATGCACAGGATTCTACCAGAATCCTCTACACACATGCCATGTGTCACCATCCACTCCACACACTCCCACATGGCCTAATCCCAGCCGTCCATTCCTTTCCTCTGTGCACAAATCCCAATGTGCCACAATGACCAAAATACCCTCCTGTTTTACTCATTTTTACGGTTTTACCGAAACTTCCTAGACCCGTAACTCTCACCTCGTAAGTCCGATGAATACGTGCCGCCTGTCATCGAACTCAGGACGACAAGAACTATCTAGCCATCCTAGGTCAACCTACCAAAACCCGATTATCCAAAAAGTCAACTATTCCCCCTCTTTTACCAAAATTACGATAATGCCCTCGACCTTCCGAACATCACAACTTCCTCCACGGATGTCGGAATCAGGCGTGTCACCTGTCTATGGCTTCGTGACGTCCTAAACTACATCCTGGTCATTGGTCAAAGTCCATCGGACCTCCCAAAATAAAAGTCAACACTTTTGCCCAAAGCAGGGGGCAAAATCGTCATTCTAGGTTCCCGGACCCCTCGGGACCACCTAACCCCTGATTAACCTTACTAAGCACACCTTAATCACTCTACTCATCCAAATTCTCGGGACGGGTTGTTACAATCTACCCACCTAAAAAGAATTTCGTCCCCGAAATTCCACAGCTAGTCCCCGACACCTAGGGTCTCCTAAGGAACAACCTCTCCTAGGTTTCCTGTCTATCATCTCCACCTTGGGTATTTCACTCCAAGTCCTCTAGGAAAACTCCTAGACTCTACCCGGGGATCCAACAACAAACCAACAGAACAACCAAAAGTGAAACAAGTACCTGTCCCCACATCTGATATCGCCGGATCCTCCTGCTGAGTCATCGAAAACACCCGGGCCTGAGATCCTGACGCTCTACCACGTCCCCTCGAACTACTCGTGGCTGTGCCACCACCTCCTCTAGTGCCCGCTGTCCCTGATGCTGTACTCTGTCCGGACTCCGCTACTCCTCTACCTACACCACCTTCCTGTGGCAACAGTGGACACTCACGTCGGAAATGACCTCGCTCCCCGCAGTAGAAACACACATTCCAGCCTGGTCCACTGCTCGGTCTCCCCGTAAACGCTACCGATGTCGCACTCGCTTGCGGAGTCGGCGGTACTCGGTAACCCCAAAATCCTGAACTCTGGGCACTACCAGGCCTACCAAAACGATCATCGCCCGACGAGGACGATCCACCGAAGTTACCTCTTTTCGGTGTCCGCTGGCTCGAAGCTCCAGGAATAGATAGTTCCCGGCGTCGCACCGGAAAACTAGCCTCAACTCGCACCGCAGCATCCGACAAGTCTCGGAGGGTAGCAAAAGATCCAGCCGTCACTACGGCACGAATCTCACCGCGCAAACCCAACTCAAACCTACGGCATTTCTCGGCTTCAGTGGCCACAAAAGCAGGAGCAAACCGAGACAACATCTGGAACTTCCGTTCATACTCTGCCACTGTCATATTCCCCTGCTGGAGCTGCAGAAACTCCGCCTCCTTGGCATCCCGGAAAGAACGAGGGTAATACTGCTCCAGAAACCGTTCCCTGAACGTCTCCCAGGTCACACTATGGACATCCCAGCCAGACAACTCAAGGGTATACCACCACTCGTACGCCGCACCATCTAGTAAAAATGCAGCCAACAATACTCGCTCCTCCGGCGGACAATGCATCACCACAAAAATCCGCTCCAGTCTAGTAATCCACCTCTGGGCTTCCTTAGGATCAGCCCCACCACTAAAAGTAGTAGCCCCGAGCCGCTGAGCTCGCTCAATCGTGGCACTCTCCGTCTCTCTTGCTACTTCTTCCGGTTGTGGAGAGGGTCTACGTCTCGGAGGCATCGTCAACCGCACGCTGAAAGAGGCATAGAAGTAGTCAAACAACTAAAACACAACCTCACAAACCGACAGACCCAACAAACTCGACAAACCTATGCTCTGATACCAATTGTCAGGACCCACCCCGGTTTCACCCCGAAACCCGAGGTAAATCCCGCTCCCGTCTGACTCCCCGACACAACACCTAAGGAACACTCACTCGACCCCAGTCAAACGCAGGAGTAATTATAAAATATCCCAAAATCCTTATCGTTTACAGAGCATAGCACTACATTACAAGGAAAATAAAAACCGAGAAAGTACACGCACACAGAAGCCTCTAAACTCTGCTAGGATCCCTCACGTCGCTTATATGCCTCAGACTCTGCCTCGACGTCAAGACCCCGCGCTAGCTCCACAACCTGGAGGGCAATTAAAACAGAAAATGTGAGTGGACCAGAAAGTACAAAAGTTCAAAAACCATTTTATAAGAAAACCGAGTTAAACCCTCCGTTTTGAAACCACATGCATAACCAACAGTTATGAACACAGTTATAAAATAATCATTATAAACATCATAAGAAACAGAAACACTATAAAATATCTTAAGAAACCACAGCATGAGTATCAGAAACCGTATCAAAACCATAACCACCAAATCATCATTTTCTCGATCAAACCTACTGGATCTATCCGAGTCTTTAAACTCCCGAGTCTTTAAACTCAATCCAGGCCTTAATCATATCCGAGTCTTTAAACTCCCGAGTCTTTAAACTCAAGGCCTACGGGGGAAAATCAATATATATCCGAGTCTTTAAACTCCCGAGTCTTTAAACTCAATCCGGGTCTTTAAACCCAATCCGACCGGTCCCCCGTCACATATATCCGGGTCTTTAAACCCAATATCCAGATCCAGCAAATCCAATCTCAAAATCATTTGAAAACCATTTACTAATCCATATCCAAACCCGAATCCGAAATCACTGGTTTGATGCTCTCCCGGCACCCAGAACCGTCATTCCGAACCCAAATCCGGAGAATATCCATTTTCATACCACAACCCCATGTAATCACAAATCACATTTCATAACCCATATATCATTATTAGAAAACCTTTATCGGTGGAAATCCCCAAATGTGTCATCAAAATCCGAAACCAACATTTTCTCGAAAAACGAGCAAACACATAAAATCATCACTTCATATTCAATAAACATAGATTCATAAGTAAAACCATAAAATACGTATATAAAAACAGTTATGCATGCTCGAGTTTAGAGAAAGGGTCCACTCACAGTACTGAGCCCTACTCGCGTCCCGAACGTCCAGCCCGTTCCTCGGCTTCCTCGGGAAATCCCGATCCTGTCAAACACCGCCAAATTACGTTACTAGTACGTCTACGAAGGTTCACCTAAATTCCCTCAAAATTCCCCGAATCCTAAACGTAAGAACCCGGGACCCTAAACTTTCACCCTCGCGGAACTACACTCAAACGACTTTCGATTGTCCCGAAACCAACTTCATTGAACTCACAACAACTCCTAGACCAAAAAACGATGTTGACCGTTTCTCCCAGAACCGCCGCACGCGCCTCCACGCGCCGCCCAAAGTGGCTGCGCGTGGCCCCACGCGCCAGCTACAGTGCACCTTCAACCTCACGTCGACCCGGTTCAGCACAGTAGGCTACAGCTTGAACCGGCGTCAACGGTTCTCCGCCGTGCCTGCACTAAAACACCTCCTTCCTTCTCCTAAAGCTTCGTCCAACCTTACTCTAAGCATCCCCATCCTCCAATCACCTCGACACAGCCTCCTACCCGTCGTCTCAAGCTCGAAATCAAACCTCCCCAAAACTCTGTTTCACGATCCGACCACCCAGCTCACCACCCTTCACGGTGGCCTCACCAAACTCTTCCCTAGACTTCTCTAAACCTAACCCAGCTAACCAGAACCGTCGACTCACTCCCCAGCTGCACAACTTGCCGTTCGAACCTCACGGCTAAAACAGAGCAAACAAGTGCACTCCGTCGTACCGGCCGCCCCTGTGCACCACCCATCACGGCAGCACACTCGACCGGTTCCTAGGACCCTCAGGAGTCTCACCCTAACCTCCAACTCCCTCGACTCTAGCCCTAGACTCACGACTTTCACATTGAAGTTCAATGGAAAACAAAGTACCGAATCGGAGATGAGGAAATTACCTGCCTCCTGCTGCCACCGTGAGCTCCTCCGGGGCTGGTCGACTCCCCACAGCCCTCACGACACCACCGCGATCTTCGTTGCACCGTGCACGGCCACCACACCACCACAAGCCCTCAATCTTCTCCGTTTTCCCCCCTGAGTTCCTCCCTGGTTCCCGTGGCTCCCCACTCGCACACACCACGATTTCTCACCTCCCAACCGTCTCAACTGCTCTCTCCCACGCTCTAATCTCCTTCACACACTCACAAACTCACCAGCCACCACAATCAGCCTTCCAATTCTCTCAATTTCCTCCCTCTGTTTCTCTCTGTGTGTCGAAGCACCAGAATGCATAGCACGGGTGCACCCCAATTAATTGGGCCGTGAATGCACAGGATTCTACCAGAATCCTCTACACACATGCCATGTGTCACCATCCACTCCACACACTCCCACATGGCCTAATCCCAGCCGTCCATTCCTTTCCTCTGTGCACAAATCCCAATGTGCCACAATGACCAAAATACCCTCCTGTTTTACTCATTTTTACGGTTTTACCGAAACTTCCTAGACCCGTAACTCTCACCTCGTAAGTCCGATGAATACGTGCCGCCTGTCATCGAACTCAGGACGACAAGAACTATCTAGCCATCCTAGGTCAACCTACCAAAACCCGATTATCCAAAAAGTCAACTATTCCCCCTCTTTTACCAAAATTACGATAATGCCCTCGACCTTCCGAACATCACAACTTCCTCCACGGATGTCGGAATCAGGCGTGTCACCTGTCTATGGCTTCGTGACGTCCTAAACTACATCCTGGTCATTGGTCAAAGTCCATCGGACCTCCCAAAATAAAAGTCAACACTTTTGCCCAAAGCAGGGGGCAAAATCGTCATTCTAGGTTCCCGGACCCCTCGGGACCACCTAACCCCTGATTAACCTTACTAAGCACACCTTAATCACTCTACTCATCCAAATTCTCGGGACGGGTTGTTACAAAAACAGTAAGCTATCGTTCGTTCAATGATCGAGACCCAGGGGGTGTTTGACAAAGAACGCTCCAATGCTTAAGTCAGCTTCGAAAGAGAAATCTCAAGAGCTTAAGTAGCACGTGTTACACAGATCGAGGGTGAGAGGCTTCCACGTATCATCCCGGTTTGGGACCAATATTTGGTCTATGTAAGCATTGTGGGCTTGAGCCATGTTCGGTGCTTGGGCTTTAAGTATTATTGCCAGGGGCAATTTGGTCATTTTGGGACTTATGGGCCACGTGGTTGCTCCACATTCTTCTGGTGATTTTGGGTTCCACAGCTGCAAAACCTCTCAAGAAATGTGGACCAATCTTCGTGACAAGTTTGCTACAGTATCCAACCTCCATCTTTCAGTTAAAAACATATCTTCAAAATATAAAGAAATGATGTGAAACTGTGAATCAATACTTGCAAAGAATAAAAGAAGCAAGAGATGTAACGACCCGTCCCAAATTCCGAGATTAGATTAGTGACTAATCACGATTAGTGAGGTTAATCGGTGATTAGTTGGGCGAAATCGGACGAACGATGCGAAATGACCGTTTTACCCCAAAACGTGGCAAAACGTTGACTTTTTGATCAGGCGGTCAAATGGACTTTGACCGATGACCGTGACGTAGTTCGTGACGTCACGAGTTCATAAACATGTGGCACATTCAATTCCGACGTTCGAGGAGGAAGTTATGACGTTCGGAAGTTTAGGGGCATTTTGGTAATTTTGGTTAAAAGGGCAAAATAGTTGAGTTTTTGACCAGGAGGTCCGATGGCCGAGGGCCGAAGACCGTTACGTAGATAAGGACGATACGAATCCGTAGACAGGCAGCACGTCGAATTTGGACTTTCGACGGCAAAGTTACGGTTCACGGAAGTTCCAAGTTACTATTCACGACGACACGTTTTACGAGGACCGTTTGTCTTTAGTGGCCCAGTTACTTTTCAGCGACCAATGGGTGAGTGACACTTGTCACCCATCCACTGGCCCTTAATTCCCATACATGCATCGATCATCTTCTTGCTTTCCATTCATCCAAACATCCACCCGATCTCATTTCACCCAAAATCCAAAACCTTCATCCCTTATGATCTGAGGAACCAGGAGAGTGAGAGGACTAAGGACGGCAGCTGGTGGCTGGAACCGCCGTGGGCGGTGGCGGGAGCCCAGAACCCGAGTGGGTACCCGGTAAGCCCATTTTCAATTTTTGTGTGGATTTTGATGTTATGGATTGTTTTGGATGATTAGGATGGGTTATTTAGGTTTCTAGGGAGTTTTTAGGATGGTTTGGAGGGTGGTTCACGGCGGAGGAAGGCTGGAAGGTGGCCGGGAAAACAGAGGCCGTGAGCCTCTTTGTACATGGCGAGGTTTTAGGAGGTTTTAACTAGTTTGGTTAATTGGAATAGATAGGAAACTTGAAAATAGGAATTTAGGAATTGAAATGGAAGAAAACGGATGAAAAATGAGGAAGGAGGCCTGGACTAGTTACGCCGGTCCAGTTGCAGGGGTTGGACCGGATCGGCCGGCCCGGACCGGCTGTGCGAGGAAGGGGACGGGTACTGTAGCAGGAGCGTGAGGCCCACGCACAGCCACTTCAGGCAGCGCGTACGGGCGCGTGGGGAGGAATTTGGGGAAATTTCCAACATGTGAAATCATCTATTCGATGTAACGAACATTTTGGGACTAGTTTCGTGTCAATCGGACATCGTTTCGATAGGTTTCGGGCTGTCCGAAGGTTTAGGTTCTGTTTTAAAAATATTTAAAAGTTTGGGAAAATTACGGGGCTTTAATGGGAGGTTAATTAAGTATTTAGTAACCTTCTATTAAAATTTGGACAGGTTTGGGAGTCCCGGTGATGGTGATCGGCTCGGGAAGCCGAATGGCACGTAAATCGAGGCGGCAGCTCGGACGGTCTGTGAGTGGACCTTGTTTTCTAAATTGGTGCATGCATAAATGTTTATTATATGTTTTAAATACTTATTTGTGATGCCATGAGTGCATTTGGATGTGTGGTTACGTATAGGCACGTATTTCGAGGTTTCGACCCTATACGGTTCCTATACGGGGCTGTATGTCTTTATTGGTCTAAATGAAATGGTTTTGGATTTCCAAATGGATTATGAATATGATTTTATGATGTTGATTTGGATGCTTGTGATTTATATGGTTTCACGTATTTCGAGGCGATTTACGTGCTTGCACGTAAATCGAGATTTTCCTATTTTACTCTGATTTTCCATTCTTATGGTTTTGGAAATAGTTTAATGAAATGGTTTTGGATTTGAAAAGGTAAACTCGGGTTCAAGACCCATTTGCTTTACGGAATCGGGCCGGAGGCCCATTTGGTTTACGATTCGGACCGGAGGTCCAGTTTCTATGTGGATTCGAGCCTAGCGCCCAATTATGTGTTACTAATGGTTTTTATGGTTCATGACGGTTTATGGGAACCGGCATGAATCCTTAAAATGGATTTACGGGTCATGACGGTTTATGGGAACCGGCATGAACCCATGAAAGGATTTTATGGTTCATGACGGCTTATGGGGGCCGGGCATGAATCCTTGAAAGGTTTCAAGAATGATTTCAAAAGGTTTTTCATTTTCCATCCTTTATATATGATTGTCTCCTCCGGGGAGGGTCGTTGGCCTGGGTGGACCCCGGAGTAGTCACCGAGCACTGACTGAGTGGAGTCGCCCCCAGTTGGGTTCCTTACTCTCAGGATGGGCATGGTTCGTTACCTCCAGGGAGGGTCATTGATCTACGGACATTGACCTGGGTGGACCCTGGAGAGACTTGGGTTTGAGACCCCGGTTAGCACACGTGTAGCTTTATTTTACCGTGACAGGTTCTGGATATGAAATATAATGGATAAACATGATTTCAATTGGTTTTGGGAAATTGTGTTTAAAATGATAAATGGATTTGGGCTGAGATCCCACATATGTTCACTATGTTATGATTTTCTTTAAATGGTTTTGGGCAGGAGCCCGTGTGACTTGTATTTACGGAATTTGGGGCTGAGACCCTAATTATGGATGTTTAAACATGTGTTTGAATAAATGGTTTTACTATGCATGCATGCATGCATGCTTTTTAGTGAAGGGTATAAAGATCTTTTATGGAAATGTTTTTATAAACTCTTTGTTTTGTCCACTCACAGTCTTTCTGTTTTAATACCCTTCAGGTTGACAGCGGATGTGGACTGTAGCAGAGATCGAGATATCACATGCCTCCTCCGGATCCTGGCGTACTCTGATAGCCCGGGAGGGAAAAGGTCGGAAATATCCCTTGTCTGACACTTCGTGTCAGACGGGAGCAGGGTCATCCCGCACTAATCCCTGGGGGAATGGGATGGGTCCTGTCAAGAGATATGCTAGAGTCTTTTGGAATTCACTTTGAAACCAATGATGTTGTGATTCTTGCTCTAAGAGGGTTACATGTTGAACACAATACTTTTAGAACTGAGATTAGGATTTGGGAAAACACCACTAATCTTAAAGAATTTCGATCATAGCTTATTGCTGAAGAAAGTGTGATTCTGTAACCTTGTGAACAATTTCCTGTTTTAACTGCCATCGCTGCAAATGGAACTTTTATTCCTACCTTTGAAAATTCAACATATGAACATGGCGGTGCTAGTTCTTCTAGTTCAGGTCAGGTACCTAGTGAACATTCACATGGTCAAGCTCTTGTTCCTGCTAGTAAGAAAATGAGAAATTTTCAACAAGTGAATGACAATTTTTAGCAGTTTGGCTACAATGGTCGCTATAGCAATCCTCCTTAGTACAATAATCAGTACAGAAGAAATGGATACAAAGGTAAGAAGAATAAGAATTACAACAACAGCTATTACAATGGTTATAACAATGGTGGAGGTAGGTATAATCAAGGAAGAGGAAACTGTCCTCCTGTGGAACCGGGACTCTTGGGAGCTCCAAATCAACAATCCTTCAATGCATCTAATCAGTTCTCAGCCTGTCAGATTTGTGGAGAACATGGTCATTATGCTATTGATTGTTTTCATCGACATCAGTGACAACCTTCCTCCTCTCCAGAATCTTACCAGATTTGTTGGAAATTTGGTCACGTAGCTATGAACTGCTATAATATAGAAAATTTATCATATCAAGGTGCCTTGCCTTCACCATTCCTTGATGAAAATCTTTTTTCCATGGCTGTTATTGCTCCCTACATTGCATCAGCTCCACAAGCTGCTCAGAAATATTGGGTAGTTGATATTGGTGCCATATCCCATATGACAGTAAATCTAAGTCGATATCAATGGTGTCTTCTAATTCATCATCTGAGCCTGTCACCAGTGCTGGTGCTCAAGTTTGGAAATTATAAACATAGGACACTCTTCAATTGTTCTTAATAATCCCTATCCTTATTTGATTAAACTCAATCAAGTTCTTTATGTCCCACAAATCTCACAAAACCTCTTATTTGAAAATTATTTTTTGCAAAGATAATTAGTGCCAAATCTCACAAAACCTCTTATCTGTTCTAATTCCTTTCAATCTACCATTTCCTATCATGTCTTCCAAGTCTACTCAGAAACCAACTTCTTCCTTGTTGTGCAAGAAAACTCTGTGTTAGTTATGGCATCATAGGCTAGGTCACCCATCTAATGTTGTGGTTTCTGCTATGTTGAATAGGTGTTATGTATCTGTTGATGCTGATATTAATCAAAGCGTCTGTGAACCTTATTTACAAGGCAAGTTCAAAAAACTGCATTTTTTCTTTCCATGTCCTTAAACATATGTTCCTTTTGAATGTGTACATTCTGATGTCTAGAGACCAGCTAATTGCTTAGATGGTTTTAGGTATTATGTGGTTCTTATATATGAACGTACCAGGTATACCTGGATTTTCGCAATGAGAAATAAATCAAACTTCTTTAGTATCTTTGTCTTTTTTTCATGCTTTTGTGAAAACTTCCTTTTTTGCTGTTATTAAAATCATTTAATCAAATTTGGATTTTTTTTTTTTGGGGGGGGGGGGGGGGGGGGGCGCGGGGAATGCATTGGAACGAATATGCATCCATTCTTGCTGCCTAAGAGAGTCAAACACCAAAGATCATGTCCATACACTCCGGAACAAAACGGCCTAGCTGAGAGAAACACATACCATGTTATAGAGACAATCATCACACTTCTGCAATCTGCAAAATTACCTATGAAATTCTAGCCTCATGATTGTCTCACCTCTGTGTTTCTGATAAATGGAATGTCATGCCCTACCTTAAATATGCTTTCTCCATATGAAAAACTTTTTCATTCAATACCTAATGTTTCCTTGCTTATAGTGTTTTGTTGTGCCTATTTTCCATTGGCTAAACCTTATCATTCTTATAAACTCTTGTGTCTTCCTAGGGTATGCAGATCATTATAAAGGGTATATATGTTATAACTCTTCGTCTTCAAGAATTTATATCTCCAGACATGACCTATTTGGTGAATCTGTCTTTCCTTATAAGACCTTGTTTTCTCAGTCTACACTTTGTGGCAAACCTTCTGCACCCTCAATTTCTCCATGTTCTATTCCTTCTAATTTTCCCAGTTTCATTATGGATACTATCTTACAACCCTCAGCGCAACTCAATTCCTCAGCAACTTCTGATCATGTGGTTCCTGATCCAAATTCATTCCCTGGTTCTCCTTCTCTGAATTCTAGTTATGATACATTTTCTGATAATATAGCTCAATTAACTCCCCAATCCTCTAGTGCTTTTACCACATCTTCGCGCTCAATGGAAACTTCATCACTACACTAGGGTTTGAGCCTTATTGCTCCAGGTTGTTTTGTAACGATCCGTCCCTAATTTTAAGGATTAATTAAGACTAATTATGGATTAGTGAGGCTAATCTGAGATTCGACGAGGATTATCGGACGTTCAGGGCGAAATTACGATTTTTCCTCTAAACTAGGGCGAAAAATTGACTTTTGACCCAGGAGATCCAATACCCGAGGGCCGAGGACCGTTACGTAGATCGGACCGATACGAGTCCGTATACAAACGGCACGTCGAAATTGGACGTTCGATGGAAATATTACGGTTCACTGAAATTCGAGGGAAGTATTACACGTTTTACGAAATATATGCCATTTGGCATTAAGTGGGCCCAAATATTCAGGGGCAGGCCCAATGGATGAACGGCACTTTTCATTTATCCATTGCTCACCCAAAACACATACATGCATATCACCCCATTTCATTCCCTTTGACCTTTCCCTCGATCTCACCTAAATCCCCATCGAACACAACCCCATTCTCTTCCCCCACCTAGTTTCAATCTGAGAGAGAGTCAGGGAGTGGCTCTTGAGCTGAGACGGCGAAGTGGAAGGCGGCAGGACCGCCGTGGATGGAGGCAGAACCGCCATGAACAACGGCAATGGCCCAGGAAACAGGTAAGCCCGAGAAACCCTTTTGTTTTTCAAATTTCGAATTTTTGGAATTGGACGTTAGGGGCTGTGTTTGTCGATTGGGGAGTGTTTAATGGGTTTGCAGGAAGGTTTAGAGATGGTTTGGAGGGTGGATGGTGGTCGAACGTCGAGGGGGGAACGATTTGAAAAATGGAACCGTGAGGGAAGATTTGAACGGGTCGGTTTTGAATGGTTTTTTCTTAGTTTTCTTTGTAATGATCCGGACCTTCAAAAAGGGCAAAAAAATGTAAATTTCGAAAATATTGGAATAAAAATGACGATTTTATCCTTGTGAATAGTGTGGTCAAATGTTGACTTTTTGATTGGCAGGTCGAACGGACGTTGGCCGATGACCGTGACGTAGTTCGGGACGTCATGAGTCCGTAGACAGGTGGCATGTCCGATTCGAACAATCGGGGAAGAAGTTATGGTGTTCGGAAGGTCAAGGGCATTTTCGTAATTTGGTTAAATAGGGAGAATTTGTTGACTTTTTGTTTGACCATTAGTTTTCACACAAAACGAGGACCGTTATATAGGTCTCGACATCCTGAGTACAACGACAGGCGGCACGCTGTCATCAGACGTCGGACGGTTAAGTTACGGGTTTAGTTTTGAGAAGGGGAAAATGGTAATTTGTACATTAGAAGGGCAAAATGGTCTTTTGGATAAGCTTGGAATCTGTGAACACCGAGATGATGATACATGTCCCTTTTTCATCAGTGACTGGAGGGATGTGGACACGTGGGAGAGGTCTGGTTGGTTCCAACCCCATCTTCCATTTAGTATTTTCTGTTTTTAATTTTGATCGAGTAAAACCATTTTCCCCCATTTCTCCCAGTTAGAACCCCAAACAGAGACTGAGACAGATCAACCATCTTCCATCCAATCCCTCGATCTCCATATTTTGGCCCTGATTGGTGAATAAAAGTTAGAAAGGGGATGGTGAGTAGCATGGTGGTGCCACCGTAGGGGTGGCTGTGAGCGGTGGCGGACGGTAGTTCTAAAACCCATGAGGCGAGTGAGAAAAAAGAAGGACGGGTAACCGTGACTGAAATCTCCTCAAATCCTCATCAACAGCCTCAAGTCTGTAAATAGAAAATGGAAAGGGTGATGAGATAAGCTCATTGGACTTGAATTCGAAGCAAAATGGGGACGGTAAGTGAAGAACCCGTTGAAGTCGTTTTTGGATTCAAAAATGGCAAAGTCTGTTTTAGCGATTGTTAACCCAATTATTGGTTTGAACGAGGTTTCTGGAGGTTCTAGTGACTGTTTGAAATCAACAAGGATGGCGGTGGTGGCTGGAAGGACGACGAGTGAACGTCGAACAGTGCCCAGTTTTCCTTCGTTTTGGGAGGTAAGTTCCAGGCTTAAAACGTTTGTTTTTAAGGATCTAAATGATTATGGGCAATGAGGCAAACCTGTAGGACTAATTAGAATTTAAAACCGATCGAAATAAAGGGATAAATGAGGTCGAACCGCCCACGCCGGTTTGGTCGAACCGGACCGGTTCAAACCGGTCTGAACCGGGTCGGTGAGAGGAAGATGGTGACACTGTTCACACGCGTGGGATTCGCACGCAGGAAGTTCCAGCAACGAGTGGGGGCGCGTGAAGGGTAATTTGGGGAATCTTTCAATACTACTTTTAAAGTATTCGATGTAACGAACATTTTGGCGCTGTTTTCGAGTCAATCGGACATCAGCTCGATATGTTTCGGGCTGTCCGAAGGTTTTAGGGCTCGATTAAAAATAGTTAAAAATACGGAAAAATTACGGGGCTTAAGTATGATCATTATGAAGTAGTTAGTGACCTTATTATGAGATTTGGACAGGTTCGGGAAAGCCGATGATAGTGGATTGGCCGAGAACGGCGTAAGTGCGCGCGTATCGAGGCGACGGTGAAATGGTCTGTAAGTGGACTTTTCTTTCTAACTCTTGATGCATGCATATATGTTTTTATATGTTTTCTATACGTGATTCTATGATTTGATTTATGAGCTTGGTGGTTTACTATTTTGCACGTTTTTCGAGGTATTTACGAAATTTCACGTTTTAAGAGATTTCGATGGAAGTTGTGATTTGAACCTGGTTTTAATGATTTGATGTCGGGATTTGAAATACGATTTGATTTCAATGAAATTAAAGGGATTTTGGAAAATTACTTCGGGCTTGAAGCCCAGTTCAGAAAAGTGGTTTTAAAGAACGTGATTTCGGGTTTTTGAATCGGATTTCAAAATGACGATTTTTGGATTCGATTTTGGAAACTTGGAAATGGATTTCCGGGTTTGGGTTCGAAATGGTTATTCCGGATGCCGGCTTACGGAATGATGGTTTCAGACTCGGATTTGGAAATGGAGATGGATATGAGTTTTGGGTTTGGATCCGGGATCCTGATGAGATTGCGGATTCGGATTCGGATATGGATAATGGTCATTGAATGGATTTGCTGGATCTGGTTATTGGGTTTAAAGACCCGAATATGTTATGACGGGGGCGGGCCCGGATTGGGTTTAAAGACCCGGATTGAGTTTAAAGACTCAGGAGTTTAAAGACTCGGATATTGATATTTCCCTCATAGGCCTATTGAGTTTAAAGACTCGAGAGTTTAAAGACTCGGATTATATTGAGGCCTGGATTGAGTTTAAAGACTCGGATAGATCCAACAGGTTTGATGAATGGAAATGTGGTTTTAAATGTGTTTGTATTTCAATGAGACTTGATGCTGATGGTTTTCGATAATGGTTTTCCGATGTTTTGGGGTATGCCCGGATGATACAGTTTTCAATAGTTTTGGGCTGAGGCCCGGGATTGATAAAAGAAAATGAATTCGGTTTTTCTTAAATGGTTTTAACAACTTGAGTATAGAATGGTTTTATGACATGGCTTTTGATATGTATGCACGTCTTTTAAACGGAGGGTATAAATGTACTTGTTTTCTGATAACTATACTTTATTTTTCTCCACTCACAGTCGTTTCATGTTTTCGATACCCTTTAGGTTGAAGCGGTGCGGGCTGTTGGTCGAGAGAGACGGAGACATCACACACGAGATCCACAGTAGATTTTCGTGCACTCTGGGAAGGCTGGAAGCTTTTGAACGATCAGACCGAGTTTCCCTTGTCCGACTTACTTGTCACATGGAGATTGGACATCAGTTTTGGGAGCAGGATTTAGCCTTAATCCAAGGGGATTGGGGGCAGGTCCTGTCATTCTTCACATAAATAGGTTGCTAAGGTTGAGATAAGAAGAATGGAATTGAAATGAAAGAGAACGGACCGAAATTGAGGGAGTTATGGCACTAGACCGGAATTACAAGCGTTGAACCGAACTGAGTTCACGCGAGCTAGGGACTACTGTGCAGGCGCGTGAAGCCCACGCGTAGGGCCCTTTAGGCGGCGCATGGACCCCTTTTGGAAAAGTTCTCAACATACGAAAATCATCCGTTCGATGTAACAAACATTTTGGGACAAGTTTCGAGTCGATCAAACATCGTTTCGATATAGTTCGGGATGTCTGAAGGTTTAGGATCGAGATTAAAAATAGTTAAAAAATCGGGAAAATTACGGGACTTCAATGAGAGGTTATTGAGGTAGTTAGTAACCCTCTAAAATTATTTGGATAAGTTTGGGAGCCCCGATGACGGTGATTGGCCCAGGAGAGGCTTATGGCGCATGTAACTAGGCGTAGCTTTGGACGGTCTGTTTGGTGCCGCAGGATGACACAGGATGAACTTTGATGTCATCATCTTGGATTCTCCTTTATTCTTCCTAGGTGGGATGACGAGGAGTGTTATGACAGCTGAAGGGTTCAAAGAGGATGTAAAAACCGAACACCTAGACTGTGGGTCAAATTTGATTGACTTGGCGAGTAAATGGTGTTTAGTGTCACTGGCTGTGACGAGTGAGTTTCCGAGGTAGTGGACCCACTGTGGGTCGAATCGTGTGGCAACAATCAGGATGATCGAGATGACTGAGGTGATTATGGCGACTGTGAGTCGAGTAGACCGAGGTCCGGTCATCATTGAGGAGAATCGTACTGCTGATTATGCTAAGCTAGGAGCAGAGGAGAATCGTATTGTGAGATAGTTGAAGAATCTCTGGAATGGTTGGTGAGATGACAAGACAGAGGTTGGATATGGGAGTGTAAAATCTGTCTTGGATATGAGAGTAGAGATTGTGCTGGATTGATGTACGCCTGGTGACGGGCAGTTGCGGTCCGAGCCATGATTGGAGTGCGGACAGCAGTGCATGGTTGGACGTAGCCAGAGTGCAGTACTTGAGCAGGCCGAGTAGTGCCTTGATGGTTGATTATGATGTGGGTGCACCAGTGTGTTGTGCACGTTGGACATGAGATGGTGATCAGATCAGATCCGATGGTTATAGTTCAACGAGGATTATGATTGGATGTATCCGACATAGTGATGTGTGGACTGGACGTCGAATACTGTGTGCTTGAGCAGTGTGGGTTGGTAGGGTTCAGTGATTGATGTGAGCGAGGGCTCAAAGTCGCGGATGACTAAGGGAACCCTACAGTGCAGACGTGTTACCTCTGATGCGACAAGTATTCGATGAGGTCCAGATACATCCAGAATGGGTACGTGGTCGAATGTGTTTCGACAAAGTACGTGATACGACAATTGGGGCTCAGGATGCATCAATATTTCATCATAGATCACTGAGTGACTTGAGTACGATGCGAGGACTCGAGAGCGAGTCGAGATCAGAGTGGCGCAACGAAAGCGCAGTGGAGATGGGAGATGTCGGCCGGTCACAATGTTTGTCGATGGGATTGGCTTCCGTACGAAGTCAATCTGGCATGTTGTGGTGATGGATTGAATTGGTATCCGATAGATGCGGATTGATGTGTAGTGATGGGACTCTGGTGAGAGTCAGCATGAGTATGGGAAATGAAGCGGTTGGTTGATGTGAGTATCGAGGTCGATAAATACCACAGGTTTGAGTATGGTCTACGATGTGTGATTCTTACCATTGTGATGGCAGGATCTAGAGGATATTTTCCTGATCGGATGCTGAACAGGATGTCAGCTCGATTGTCGGACGAGAAAGGTCGTCAGGTTGAAAAGCCAATTTTACGCCTCAAAGTTGGAAAGTATCAGAGCGGTAGACTGAGAAGCTGACTACGATGTCAACTTAGGTTGTCAGATGAGAAAAACCATCAGATTGAAAAGCCGACTATGATGTCAGCTTGGTATTTCTTACTTGTCAAAAGTGAGTGACAGGCGAGACCGACGAGTGTCGACGTCTCGAGTGAGACTTACGAGATGACGTGAAGTTTCTCGAGAGTGGGTTAGAGCTTTGGAAGCTCCGGTGACAGTGTGTACCGACGAGTACGGTGGTTATGGCAGACATGATTGGATTCCACAGTTTGGTTATGGAATTGTGTCGGTTGGAATTTCGAGGACGAAATTCTTTAAGGAGGGAAGTTTGTAACGACCCGTCCCTAATTTTAAGAATTAATTAAGACTAATTATGAATTAGTGATGCTAATCGGGGATTAGCCGAGGGTTATCGGATGTTCAGGGCGAAATTACGAATTTTCCTCTAAACGAGGGCGAAAAGTTGACTTTTGACCTGAGAGATCCGATGCCCGAGGGCCGAGGACCATTACGTAGATCGGATTGATACGAGTCCGTAGACATACGGCACGTCGAAATCAAACATTCGATGGAAACGTTACGGTTCACGGAAGTTCGAGGGAAGTATTACACATTTTACGAGATGGATGCCATTTGGCATTAAGTGGGCCTAGATATTCAGGGGCAGCCCCAATGGATGAATGGCACTTGTCATTCTTCCATTGCTCACCCAAAACACATACATGCATATCATCCCATTTCATTCCCTTCGACCTTTCCCCCGATCTCACCCAAATCCCCATCGAACACAACCCCAATCCCTTCCCTCACCTAGTTTCAATCTGAGAGAGATAGGGAGTGGTTGTTGAGCTGAGACGGCGAAGTGGACGGCGGCAGGACCGTCGTGGACGGCGGCGATGGCCCAGGTAACAGGTAAACCCGAAAAATCCCTTTGTTTTTCAAATTTCAAATTTTTGGAATTGGACATTAGGGATTCTGTTTTTCGATTGGGGAGTGTTTAATGGGTTTGTAGGAAGATTTAGAAATGGTTTGGACGGTGGATGATGGTCAAACTTCGAGGGGGAACGATTCGAAAAATGGAACTGTAAGGGAGGATTTGAACGGGTCAGTTTTGAATGGTTTTTCTTAGTTTTCTTCACATAAATAGGTTGCTAGGGTTGAGCCAAAAAGAATGGAATTGAAATGGAGGAGAACAGACCGAAATTGAGGGAGTTATGGCACTGGACTGAAATTACAGGCGTTGAACCGAACCAGGTTCACACGAGGTAGGGGAAGACTGTGCAAGCGCGTGAAGCCCACGTGCAGGGCCCTTTGGGCTGTGCGTGGCAGGGTGTGGGACCCCTTTTGGGGAAGTGTTCAACATACGAAATCATCCTTTTGATGTAACGAACATTTTGGGACAAGTTTCGAGTCGATTGGACATCGTTTCGATATAATTCAGGATGTCTGAAGGTTTAGGATCGAGTTTAAAAATAGTTAAAAATTCGGAAAAATTACAGGATTTCAATGAGAGGTTATTGAGGTAGTTAGTAACTCTCTAAAATGATTTGGACAGGTGTGGGAGCCCCGTTGATGGTGATTGGCCCAGGAGAGGCTTATGGTGCGCATATCGAGGCGCGGCTTTGAACGGTCTGTGAGTGGACCTTGTTTTCTAAATTGATGCATGCATAAATGTTTTAAATGATTTATGAATATGTTTTGTAATTCCATGAGTGCATTTGATTGTGGTGTTTTAGTATGTACGTATTTCGAGATTTATGGTTTTATACTGTGCTTATACGTGCTAGTACTTCTATGATGGTTTTATGGAAAGGTTTTGGTTTTGAAAACATGGAATCTGGCATGAGACCCATTTGGTTGGAAACTCTCGGACTTAGAGTCCAATTGATTTAATGAGAAATCGGGTTAGAGGCCCATTTGAGTTATATGATCGGGCCAGGGGCCCCGTTAGTTTACGAATTCGGGCTTGAGGCCCAGTTGGTTATGATATCGGGCTGAGGCCCAGTTATGGTTTATAAACATGATTTCAGGTCAGGGACCCATATATGGATTTACGATGGTTTTATGGAAAACCCGAGCGTAGCCCTTTGAATGATTTGTGAAACGGTTTTCCGTATACCATCCTCATGAACGGATGCCCTCCAGACGTCTCGTAGTATCCTGAAGTGGCAGGTTGTCTCCTCCAGACGTCTCGTAGTATCCTGGAGTAGTCACAGGGCATTGCCTGCGAGGGGTCATTGCACGGAGTGACTAGTCTGTATAGTGACTCAGGAGCAGGATTGCTAGAGGTTAAAACCTTCCCCTAGGGAGGGTCATTGATATGAGGGTCATTGACCTGGGTGGACCCTGGGGAGACTTGGGATTTGAGACCCCGGGTAGCACGCATAGCTTGGAACGGTGACAGTGGTGTGGATTGTGACATCTGGGATGTTAGGCATCAGGGATGCCGAGGATTGGTTTTGGGCTGAGACCCACGTGCAGGGGCGGACCGACCAAGGGGCAAAGAGGGTCACTTGACCCTCCCCTCACCGGAGAAACCTTCAGGTAAGGATGATTTTGACCCTGTCCCCTCGCCGGAGAAACCTTCAGATAATGATCTCCCGTCTTCTTCCTTTCTCGTTTCTCTCGACTTCACATTTTCCACAATGACCACTTTATTTTATCAACGATTTTGATGGAGTATCATCAACCATCTTCCGTCATCGACCATCTTCGATCCCAATCCTTTTGCACTGCAAGTTGCTATTTTCTACATCCAACACTATTTTCAGCTATGGGTTTTTACTTTTTATGATTTTGAATGTTTCTATATTCAATTAACTTTTGGGTTTTGTGATTTAAGAATTTCCTGGGTAAGGTGTTAGGTTTTTTTTCTTTTTAATTCATGACGTTTGGCTGCTGTCTTCCGTCTCATAAATTGTTTGTATTTAGGATCATTGTAAAAGGCCTTATTATCATGTGATTGGTTTGTTTTCAAAATTTAACGATGATTTTGTTGATGTTTGGATGCTTAATAATTCATTTGTGTTTCAATTTTGCTATTGTCTTGCATGCTTGATAATCATATCGTGCATCTCTGCTTCAAGGCCGACTATCATCTTTGATAGGGCCGGTACAACTTGCTTTGATTTCATTTTAATGCAAATGAGCTTCAATTCAAAAGCTTTTCGTTTGATGGGGTTATTAAGAAGAGATGGAGACTGATTGCTTTTCGGTTTGTGACTTAATGTTAATTTATATATTTTGATTCTCTCATGTTCTGTACGTAGCTAGGCTTCATAATTTCAATTGGTTTATTAGTTCTTACCTTATTAGTTTTCAATTTATTTGGCGATCTTAGGTAAGTTTAATCTTCATTTCTCCGTTTTTGATTATGTTTCGTGACTTCGTTAAGCTTCATACGTAGATTTTGTCGCTTAATTTATTGTTATTGTTTAATTCCATAGAATAATTTGTTTGCAGTGGATTCCATTTAATGCATGTTTTTTTGGTTTAGGCTGTGCTGGATGATAGAAATGATGGTTTTCTTTTTGTGAAGGAAAGCAAAGATGAAGTTGACATTATGTAGTTTTAACTGTTTTCTTATGAATTCTTGAAGGAAATGAACTTAATCGGATCTTGAAAATGGTAAGGGAAAATGAACTTAATCTGTTGTTGATGCATGGATTTGAGGGTAGTAATTTGGTTTCTATCTTTACTTGCTCATTTGATTTGTTCTTTGAATTGGTAGTTGTTCAATTGTGTAGGGAATAGATTTTGTTTTGTTTTCTACTTAATCCTGTTTGATGGTAGATGCTGCACCCGAAGGTTCCCAGTTTCATGGGAAATTACCTTCCCTTCATCGTATTGGACAAAGTGGCAGGTATAAGTGAGTTCATTTTTTTCCTTCTCTTTATTCCAATTTCTTAATGCAAATAACTTCTGCATCCACCATGTTTGTATTTAGGAATCACGTTTATAAGTACAACACTTTTAATTTCTATAACAATATAATAAATCCATTTTTGTTGCTTTTGTTTTTCATTTCTTTATTTTTATTCGTTTTCATGTATGTGATGATGTTAATCCTTCTTTAACTTTGTTTAACATGCAATGAAAAAAATATTGTGTAACCAATTAGTGATTACGTATTTATTATTATTATTATTATTATTATGTGCGTTATATATTTAACTGATATGAATGTTGTATGCTCGTTGATACATTGTTGTTTTTTCTTTTATTTCCACTTAATTGTTTGCGTTGGTGAAGTTGTTTACACCCGAAAAAATCTCCTCTAGGCCCAAATCACGGCTCACAGACATTAAAGGCCCAAAGAATGATTTTTGCCCCAAGACCAAGCAATTCAAGTGTGAAAATGAAGGAGACTTGGGTGGTGCTGACAGGATATGGAGAAGACAGAGGCAAATGGGGAAGTACCCCAATTGAAAAAAAAACAGAAAGATAGGTCATGCATGGGTCCCGATCCAGTAAGTTGAAGAACTCATTCGATCGCCTATAAATGGAGAACAACTTGATTTCTCAAAAAAAAAAACAATCAACCAATTAAAATTCAGCAAATTGATCCACGCCAAAGAGCAAAGCTTCAACCCTATACCCTGTGTACAGGGTTGAAGCTTCGCTCTTTGACTTATCTTTTTACTTCCCAAATTTTTTGACATTTTACATATTGACCCCTTCGAGTAAAATTCTTGGGTCCGCCACTGCCCACGTGAATGGTTTTAGGCTGAGTTCCCACATGGTTTGACTGGTTTTGGGCTGAGCTCCCATATACTTGATTTACGGTTTTGGGTCAGGGCCCTAATGGTTTGATTACATGGTTTTTGGAATGCATGCATGCTTTTTAGTGAAGGGCATAAATGTCTTTTTGTGAAATGTGTTTTATAAAATTCTTTGTTTTGTCCACTCACAGCTTTTCGTGGTTTTAATGCCCTTCAGGTTGATCGCGAATGCGGGCTGTAGCGGAGATCGAGACATCACACTCCTCCTCTAGATCCTAGCGCACTCTAGAAGCCCCGGTGGGACTAAAGTCGAAATTATCCCTTGTCTGACACTACGTGTCAAAAGGGAGTAGGCGCGTCCCGCGTTAATCCCCGGGGATTTGGGACGGGTCCTGATATGTTTCATCTATATCAGGTAATAATATGCACCCTATGCAGACCAGATCCAAGAATACGATTGTCAAGAAAAAGGCCTTGAGCTCAGTTCTCTCATCCGAGTCTTCTACTGAACCTGACCTACATGATACAGAACATTCATCTTAGAAAAGTTCATCTTCATTTCCAGTATGGAATGCGACAATCTAGGACGAAATTGATGCTCTAGTTACCCAGAATACATGGACACTAGTTCCCCTTCCTATTACTTAGAACTTGGTGGGGGTGTAAGTGGGTTTACAGAAAAAAAAGAAGTTCAGATGTATCCATATCACGACGCAAAGCATGATTGGTTGAAAAAGGGCTTTAGTCAAGAACCTGGATTAGATTATGGGGAAACCTTCAGTCCAGTTGTGAAACCTACAACCATGAGGCTAGTTCTGTCATTAACAGCCCACATTAACTGTCCCTTGAAGCAACTAGATGTCAAGATTGCTTTCTTGCTTGGTGTCCTCAAAGAGGAGGTGTTTATGGTTCAACCTCCAAGTTTTGAGGATCTTGGTCACAAAGATTATGTTTGCAAGCTTCACAAATCCTTGTATGGCTTTAAACAAGCTCATAAGGCCTGGAATGAGAGATTCACAGCTTTCTGCCTGATTTGGGGTTCCAGTCCACCTGGTCTAACTCATCCCTATTTTTCAAACAAGCATCTGATGTTATTGTGGTCTTACTACTCTATGTCGGTAACATCATTCTTACAGGTAGTTCTACATCAGCTAATCAAAATGTCATTTCTGCTCTAACATCAGAGTTTGATATGAAGGATTTGGGAGATCTCCACTACTTTCTTGGCATCCAGATCAAGAGAAATGCTTCTGGTTTGTTCCTCTCCCGGACTAAGTATGTTATTGATCTTTTAACTAAAACATGCTTGCTTCACAGTGGTTATGTGGACACTCCAAGTGCTCCTAGATACAGGTTAAAATATAATTATGGTCTTTTTTACTCCAATACAGCAAACTACAGAAGTATTGTTGAGGCATTGCAGTACCTCACATTCACTCGACCCGACATAGCTTTCTCAGTAAACCAAGTCTGCCAATTCATGAATTCCCCTACTGAGTCACACTTCATGGAAGTTAAACGAATCCTTACATATCTTCATGGTACTCAACATTGTGGACTTCAATTTCAGACTGGTTCCCTTGATCTGGTTGCTTACACTGATGTTGACTGGGTAGGTGATCCCAATGATCATCGATCAACCACATGCATGGTGTTGTTCTTGGCTTTAACCCCATTTCTTGGTATTCCAAGAAGCAAAACACAGTGTCAAAGTCAAGTACATAAATTGAGTATAGGGCACTTGCTATAATAACAGCAGAACTTTTTTTGGATCAGACAATTACTTTGTGCCATTCATGTTCCTCTTCTGTCCCTTTCCTTGATGTACTGTGATAGCACCTCAACTACCAGGCTCTCTTTGCTAACCCGACCTTCCACTTAAGAGCAAAGCACTTCGAGGTTGATTACCATTTTATTCATGAAGAATGGTTCGAGGGGATTTAGATGTTCAACATATTTCCTCTGATGATCTAACAGTTGATATGTTCATGAAATCTTTAGACGAGAAGCTCTTCCTCATTCACACTTCCAATCTGATGTACCTTCAGATTGAGAGGGAATGTTAGCATGAAGAATGAAGGCTGGTGACTCATGATTTTGCTAGGAGTTGTTACAATCGTATTGCTTACTCTCTAAGTAAGTAGTCCTTGTATATAAACATGATTGATCTCATTGTAAGTGTAATGTTGTAATCAAGAATCAAGTAACTCTTCTCTCATCATTTTTCACCGTTCTCTCTCTAAACCTCTCATTTCCTCCACGTTCCAAGCATTCTAACATATAGTACTATAGTATTCCCTATCCGCTCCACTGAATTATCACATACTAATTAGAGTATTTATTTTCGTTTAATTTAAAATTTCAATATTTAAGTTGTATAAGGGTACATTACCTTCATAATTAATGTCGATTAGACTTTGTCCTTGTCAATCATTTTTATACAATATGGAAAAAAAAATGTTTTTTTTAAAAAAAAAATCAAACAAATTTTTGTCTAAATTTGATTAAAACACTTTAACTAAGAAGACTTGGTTTTAAGTTAATCCATCCTAATTTTAATCTTGCATCCGTTCCTGAGAAATGTGCTTCTTATATATATCCACCAAAAACCTAGCTAGGATTTAAAATTTTTGTTCTTCCTCTCTAGGTGCAGTTTGATTATATTGAAGTAAAAAGTTAAAATTTACGCCATGGCCTCTCCATTTTATGGCAATCGCTAAATATTTACATGGTAAATGCAACTAGTAAATATCAAATATGTGTCCATTTTTGGCATACAAGAGGCCCTATACAGGTCGACTTCCCTCTACGGGCTGTATAGTAAGAAGAGCATATTCCCCATAGCTTAGCCCTCTTGGTATATATAATGTAAGGGGGGACATCATGACTTTCTTTGCTAACTTAAATAAGATTATAATAAGACTTGTTGCGTGATTTTATGCGTACAAAATAATGCTTTGTGTACTATTCATTAGATTAAAAAAATAAAAAATAAAATATGACAGCAGAATATAACATGAATAGTGTGTTTAATTAGAGATTTAAATATATAATTAAGTTGTGTAAAGATTGGCGTTGTCATTATTATATAACTAATGTATATATATATATATATATATATATGAGTGTATGCACATCGATCTCAAATACGTATGCATGGTTGGCACAGCATGTGACTAAAAAATGAGAATATTACTTCGATCAGTACTATATTATAAACTTATTTCCCGTCAAAGGTACGATCGAGAGCATATATATATATATATATATATATATATATTGTCTCCTCTTCTTGTATCTCATATGGAACCCTCCTACATATATATGCCTATCCTTTCGCCATCTCACTCTTATCGGAATTCAATTAAGGTATGTTTGAGGTGTATGATTGAATCTGATTCAATTATTTCTAATCTATAGATTCAAAGGTATTTTGAATTGAAAATATAGATGATCAGTTTTCCAGGTATTAATTATTGATTGCATTTTAGTAAGACTGGTAATATGTTTCTTTCATAACATAATAATTTCATTTAAATCTTTCCATCTAAATTAAATTTAAGTTATAATCATCATTCTTTAATAATATAATTTGAGTCGTAAGTTAGAAAATCCTAAAGAGTTCAAATATATAATTTGATTTTAGCATCTAGGAGTTTTGTTTTTCACATATGTGTGATCCAAAATCATTCGAAAAATGTGGAACTGCTACGTGACCCATAATTCCCAAAATGTCCAAATTGCCCTTGATAATGATATTAACGGCTCAAAAACACTCACACATTAGATAATGTATTTGCCAACTGAATACGTTATTTAATTGAGTTAAAAACCTCAATAATATTAATGTTCTCCCCGAGAATTAATTGTCATTATTCTTAATAATGGAAAATTATTATTAGTATTAAATTATCATAATTATCAACATAATGAGCAATTATTATAATTATTAAATAATATATTTAAATAAAAATATATTATTTATTAATTACAAAATCAACCGACTAATCAGAATGCTCCGTGGCTCCCAAGAATTCTCCATAAATAGAGACGATCATTTCACTTTCAAGGTAATTTGATTCAACGCTATTTAAACTCTTGAGATTTCTCTAAAATTGTAAATTTTTAGGTGACCTCGTATTGTTGGTTTATTTGGTATTTCTATACATTTACTCTATTTTTTTTAATAGAAAATTTTGAATTTGACTCGGATATAAACCTTCTCCCTAATATCATTGTTTCGAAAAACGGTGCATCTAGAGCCGGTCAAAAAATGGGTTCAATCATAACTTTCTACTCAACATATGTATAATTACAATCATATTGTTGATTGATTAGATGTTTATACAGGTCAAATTTGAAATCTATGTAAAAACTAAAGTAAATGGTTGATTAGTGTGCAAGAATGTTCGTATAGTATTATATAGAAGGTGAATAGTTACACCCTTAATTTGTTAATTAAATTCTCCCTACATATAATCATATATATATATATATATATATATATATATACATAGGTCATTATCATTGTATGAACTCAAATTTGGCGTCCTCATCAATATATACCTACTATATATATAATCCTAGTATGCAATGAGAGGGATATATGGGTCAAATATTGAATGGATTTAATCAGGATGGTTGAATAAAATTAATTTTACCCCTCCATTCATTCCAAGATGATGATCACTTGTACACAAGTTGAAGCATTCTTGGATGTTTAGAAACATCGAAATATAATGCTACGTTCAAATTTTCCATTTTTATAACAACAATGATCTTGAAAACCATTTTAATTTGGACGTACAGTTGAATAAATATGGTAGGTTGTGTATGTGAGTATGTCACTATGGCAAGGCTAGCTCCAGGGTAAACGTTGTTGTTATTAAACAACTTGCAAGAGAAGACTACTCAAGAATATTTCCTTTCTTTACTACCTATTTAGTGAACTTCAAGCTATATTTTGGTAGGTAGGTTCGAATTGACTTAGTATCATTCTCAAATCTCAATTAACTTTTGAAATGCGATTTTAGTGTGTTTTTTTAATATCAAAGAAAATTATCACTGTTCGTACTTACAATGTTATCGTAGTGGAATCTAGGGTTGCCGTTCGGTGACTCGCTTCCGAAGAAGTTGATATGCAAGTGTTTGGGTGAGAGGGATCTCTTCATTATAGTCTGATATAGTGATGTGCGGTGTAAGCGACTAGGGCAAGTGGGGCGAAGGTTGATTTCTTGGGTCATAGTGTCACGGTCTTTCCCTAGATGGACTGTAACGACTCGGACCTTGTTTCCAAAAATAATTCAGGTAAATTGACGATTTTTCCCTTGTCTTTATATTAGCGCACGAATGTTGACTTTTGACTCAGGGAATTGTTTGCATATCTACCTAGGATCGTTATGTAGGTCTCGAGATTTTGACTACATGGACAGGCAACAAGGTATGATAGATTTACGGGTCATGAACGATTTACAGGGTTTGTTCGGTTGTACAACATTTTAGTACGGGCCATGTAACGGGATTGTTTGTTGGTTTATGTGCAAAAATATCTTCCCCAAGTTAGTGGGATGAGTGACAAGTATGACTCGACCCTTGGTCCTTAGCTTCATTTCACCTCTCCATTTCTTTGTGGCCACACATGACACCAAAACACACCCAATCACCCTTTCTATCTCTTTCCTTCTTCAATCTGCATTGGAGGAAACTAGAGAGCAAGAGAGTGAGAGATTGAAAGAGGGATGAGGAAGAGAAAGAATAAGTAAGGCAAGGAGTTGGAGCCTAGGAGGAGAGCAGGTAAACACTTGGACCCTTGGAATCTTGGTTTCGGTTTTGAACATTGGAACTCCAAACTCCGATCACCATCTTCATCGCTAATTTTGAATAGGCCAAAAATATGAGGAATTGGATGCACAAGCTAACCTAAAAAAGGGTTCGAATTTGGCCAAAATGCATCACATTTGGCTCAAAGGATTCGAGGTGAGTTTCTTGATTTTTAAGTGTTAATCATGTTTCTGGGTCGATTTACAGTATCTTTGCGGTGTTAGTTTCAAGATTGGGTGAGATTAGGAAGAGAATCGTAACAAAGTTAAGAAACCAGTCAAAACTCGAATTTCAGAATCGCGGGTCGACTCGTGGATCGACTCGCAAGCCAACTCGCTAGAGGCCATAGACGAGCTGACATGGTAGGATGACATGGCAGGCTAACATGGGCTAACGTGGCGTTGACACGGCACTAACATGGTAGCCACGTGGATTCCACCTAGCAGCCACATGTTAGTCATGTGTCGTCCATGTCAGTAATTGTTAGGCCACGTGTCGCCATGTGGTAGGCTGTGTTAACGCCTATAAGTTGGCACATGGACACGGGTGTGGCGAGCTTGGCGGCGCATGGGATGGGCTTCAGCCTTTCACCGACACGTGGCGGTGCATGGGCACAACTCCGAAGGCATGATAATGTGTGTCAAGTAGTTTTCGCCGTCATGAATTCGTTGGTGCCAATTTGAGGCGATCAAACGTCGTTTTAAGGGTTTTGAGTGCCTGAAACGACAATTTGTAGGTTTGAGACATATTTGACGATCCTATGGTTTAAGAGTTCATGTTCTGGTCTTTATTTGACATTAGTGACCCTCAGTTTTTGAATTTTGACAGGAAGTACCAGTCCAGGGATCTTGGGGAGCGTACAGCTTGGGACTGAGCTCGATTGGACAATCTGTGAGTAGACATTTGCTTTCATAACTATTTTACATGCATATTAAACTATTTTACATGATTTATGATATTCTCTGAATTTAAATGGTTTTAGAAAATTTATTCGATTAGTTGTTTTAGACATTTGTGACAAGACCCACCCCCAATCCCCCTGGGATTAACGGCTAAATCATGCTCCCGTCTAACTTATGCATGACACGAAGGCTAAACCGACGTCCAACCTCCATGTGACACGTAAGTCGGACAAGGGACTTCCAACCAACCGGTCAAGACTTCCGGACTTCCCAGAGCTCGCAGATCTCTACTGTGGATCGCGTATGTGATGTCTCCGTCTCTTTCGACCAACAGCCCGTACCGCAACAACCTAGAGGGTATCGAAAAACATGAAAAGATTGTGAGTGGACAAAAATAAATTATAAATTCTAAAACAGTTATCAGAAAACACAATTACATTTATACCCTCCATGTAAAACCAATGCATGCATATCAAACCCATGTCATAAAACCATTCTATACTTAAGTTAATCAAACCATTTAAGAAAAACCGAATTCATTTTTCTGTTCTCAAATCCCGGGCCTCAGCCCAAAACCATCGAAAACCGTATCATCTGGGTCATTGCCCAAAACATCGGAAAACCATTATTGAAAACCATTATCATCAATTCTCAGTGAAATCCAAAACACATTTCCATCCATCGAACCTGCTGATCTATCCGAGTCTTTAAACTCAATTCAGGCCTCAATATAATCCGAGTCTTTAAACTCAATAGGCCTACGGGGGAATATCAATATCCGAGTCTTTAAACTTCTGAGTCTTTAAACTCAATCCGGGTCTTTAAACCCAATCCAGGCCCGCCCCCGTCATAATCATATCCGTGTCTTTAAAGTCAATAATCAAATCCAGCAAATCCAATCCAAAACCATTATCCATTTCCGAATCCGAATCTGCAATCTCATCAGGATTTCGAATCCAAACCCAGAACTCATATCCATAATCGTTTTCAAATCCGAGTCTGAAACCATCATTCCGTAAGCCGACATCCGGAACAGTCATTCCGAACCCAAATCCAGAAATCCACTTTCAAGTTTCCAAAACCGAATCCATAATCATCATCCTGGAATCCATTTCCAAAATTCGAAATCTCGTTTATCAAAACCACTTTTCTGAACTGGGCTTTAAGCCCAAAATCACATTCCAAAATCCACTTTAACCCATTAAAATCAAATCATATTTCAAATTCCAAAATCCAATGATAAAAAACCATGATCAAATCACAATATAAATCGAAACCTCGTAAAACGCGCCATTCCGTAAATATCTCGAAAATTTTGCAAAACCGTAAACCATCAAGATCATAAACCAAATCATAGAATCACGTATAGAAAACTTATAAAAACATATATGCATGCATCATAAGTTAGAAAGCAAAGTCAACTCACAGACCATTTCTCTGCTGCCTCGATACGAGCGCACTCAAGCCGTTCCCGGCCAATCCATTATCACCGGTTTTCCCGAACCTGTCCAAATCCCATAATGAGGTCACTAACTACTTCATAAAGCTTATACTAAAGCCCCGTAATTTTCCCGAATTTTTAACTATTTGTAACCGAGGCCTAAAACCTTCGGACATCCCGAAACATATCGAGATGATGTCCGATCGATTAAAAAACAATCTTAAAATGTTCGTTACCTCAAATACATTAAATCACATGTTGAAAACGTTCCCAAAAGAGTTGTCATGTGCCCTCACGCGCCACCCAAAGTGGTTGTGCGTGGGAGCCACGTGCCTGCTACAGTCGACTTTAACCTCGCATTGACCCAGTCCAGACTGATTTCAACCATTTTAAGCCTACCAGTTTCGACTACCTCTTTCCTATCAAACCCTGATTTCAGAAGATGAAAACTAATACTAAATCATACCTTCCTATCGAGGTCACAAGTTCAGTTCTTCCTCCCCTGAGTTCTCGTGCACCCGGCCACTTTAGGCTTCATTTTTTATCCCTTTGAACTCCTTTCGACCTCCATAATCTCACTTGATCGATCGTTTTAGTTAGCAACCATCAAAACACAAATTACCATTTTCAATCCCATACTTACCCCTTTTCAGGTTTTACAGCCGCCGTCCACGGTAAACCTCAAGCTTGGCCCTATAAGACGTCTTTGACTCTCCTGACCCTCTTCCTTGCCATCAAAATGATCATCTCGTTCCCACATATCCAATTTCCATTTAAAACAAAACAGAGCATTTTGCGGAAATTGCCACCATCTGCCACCGTCGAGCTTCACCGTGGCCACCAGGTGACTCTCCCTATCGTCAAGTTCATCTTTGATTCCTACAACAGGGGCAAAGGATAGGATTTGAGGGAAGTTAGGATGTCACGATTTCCTGGCCTCTGTTTTTCCCCGTTTAGGACCACCGTCCACGGCAGCTCCGTCGTGACAGCACCACTATCATGCTCACTGTCTGTTTTCACCGTTTCCCTCACACTCACAAACACTTATCTCAGATTGATGGTTCAAGATGGTTTCCACGATCCACCGTCTCTGTTTTTTTCTAAATTCCCTAAACCGTGCCAATGTTTAAATCCTTCGTAGGCGGTGAGAGATGGTTCTTCGGCCATCCAGAGAGGGCCACGCGTCAAAATCCCTATGGCACCATTTCAAACAATAGCCAAGTGTCCACATCCCACTGGACACAGATCCCTATGCAGGAAATGACCAATTTACCCTTAATTACACAAGTTACCATTTTGCCCCTATGTTCCTAGACCCATAACTCAGTCGTCCGAACTCCAATGATCGTGTGCCGCCTGTCGTTATACTCAGGGCATCGAGACCTTCCTAACGGTCCTCGAAGTTCGTGAAAATTTCTTGTCGTTTAAAATGTCAACCGTTTGCCTATATTCAATCAATTAACAAAATACCCTTCAACTTCCAAACGTCATAACTTTTCCCTCGGATATCCGAATCGGACATGCCACCTACCTATGACCTCGTGATGTCTCGAACTACGTCACAGTCATCGGTCAAAGTCCATTTGACCGTCCAAACGAAAAGTCAACATTTTGCCCATTCTAAGGGCAAAATTGTCATTTTACACCGTCCGTCCGAAAGTATTCCACTAATCACTGATTAACTTCACTAATCCGTCATTAATCACTAAACTAATCCAGATTTCTGGACTGGGTCGTTACAATCTACCCCTTTAAAGAATTTTGTTCCCGAAATTCCAAATCTCGTACTTCCATAACCAACTGGGGGAATCCAACTGATCTCACACCAAGTCCCCTACTCGGTGGCCATCACCTGTCAATCTAAATTAGCTGGCAGTTCCCAAACTGTCACCCTAACTTGGTCAAGCGAACCATTTACCAAGTTTTAGTCCATCTGACAAATTATTCCATCCTCAATGGGGTCGACACATTTTACTTCATACTCAAGGTACCTCTAACGTCACGCCATAACACCATTGTTACCCATTTCAACACTTCCAAATTTTTTTCGAGTCGAGCGTACCTCGTACCAATGTCCAAGTACATCATGTCAGTTTTCCGTCAAGAAACACAAATCTCAAATACACTCATTCACCAGATGGCATCTATCGGTACTCATCACAATTCATATAACGTTCCATACAACTCCCGTCAGCGATCCACGCCGACCTCACTGAAGTCATAACGTACTCGTTTATACCTCTACTACAAACAATCAACTCACCAGTGGTCCACTAACCATCAACACAGTCAACATGTGGGCACACCAACCACGTCCCACACTACCTGTCTACAACTGGACCCCATCACAGATCTAGGTAACCGTGCTTACATGTCACATTACCAGGGTCCCACCAGCTACTCATGGCTCTGAGCATCCAGCTTATGTCAGTACTAATCAACATATCACTCTGGCTTACCCGGATCCAGTCTACATGCTCTGTCAATATCCATAACATCGAAACTACGCCGAGCATCTATCTATCCACAATATCCCTCGGCACTAAGCCGATCACCCACACTTTGACCAGAACGTCACGCTGCACGTCCAATTATATTGGCATAGTACTGACCGCTGTAGAATCAGTACGTACACATTTCATGTACATTCACCAAGTAACACCATGTAGAACCAGGTTGCATACCACCAAGCACACGCAAGGACAACCCTACGAACTTGAAATAAAAACAAAGATATTTTAGAATATCTCAACACAATTCATAGAGTATCCTCACATATTTCCAACGTCATCCTACAATACGTCTCCTAATCAACCACATCGACGTCAGCCACATTCTATTACACCCAAAGTCCATCCAGCAACATCATAGTGTACCTGTCACCCTCACAGAGTACCTCCGGGATTACTATCTGCCGACAGGCCAAACACGCTTCACCTTTGAAGTCCGTCAGTCTATTCCTACCACTAAGCTGAACTACAAGGCTTCCAAGGAAGTACAACTCAAGTCTCGTCCGAGTCTCCTGGTTTCCTGGGTCTCCCAACCATTGTGAACTTCAATCACACCTCCATTATGCACACAAGGCAGACCCAACACTAAATCCAAAACCAAAACTCATACGTATGCGAGACGGACCACACGAGTCCTGCACACCTCCAAGATAGTCAAGATATCCAACTTATGTCTCACATACGATCCTTTTGATCCACAACAGCTTAAACCTGAGCCAGAAACAATCTTATTTCGATCCATTCGCTCTTAAGGGGATCCCACATCTCATCCATACCACTCTTAGCATCAACCCGTCACATTGATCCAAAAATACCACACGTCTAGTTTGTGGGTTCTCTTCAATAACCTCATATCGATCACTCCTTCTCAGCTTCCTTCCGTCATCCTACAACGGAACTCGCAATGGTCCTTAACCATGTCATCACAACGACCATATCCATCTAACACCATTTCCTAACACTTGGCGTCACCAAGTACTCTTTCTACTCCTGAACACAACCACAAGTGTCCACGATAAAAGGGGGGTCACAAATCCTAACATCCCAACAGTGAATCTCCCAACTCAACTCCAGAGTATCTACCACACAACCTACTCACCACCTCATAACCAAACACAGTATCTCAGCGTCTCAAGCTCAACATCTCCTGATTCCGAGATTCCAACCATGAAACTCAGTTTGTAACACGGATACCACGACTAGCTATTCCATGGTAAGCACTCTGGCATCCTGACCACGACTATTCAAATCATGAGGCTATAGATTTCATGGTTAGTGCTCAGACGTCCAGAACACGGCTTTGCAGATCTTAAGACTGTCTACAACAGGGATTCAGTTGGCAGTGGTCAGGCATTAAGGATTGGGTATATTGTTTACTGATTTGTGTCTAGGTTTTCAAGATGGTTTTATAAATGAGGATTTCAAGGGAATGTGGACCACATGTATTTTTGTACATGTTATGTTTATGCAGCTTGTGGGTCCATGGTCTATAACTAGAATTTTATATTTGAAATCCTTATGATTTTTTTGCTTGATTTATGGATATTTTCATTTTATTCATGTGTGGTCTTATGATTAGAGGGTGATGACTATTGTTCTTAAAATGTGTTTTGAATTTTTATTTTCATCCATTCAAGGTTTCGTCAGTTTTTGGAAATCCCTCTAGGCTGTTGTTTGGTGGCGGGGGCTATTTTTGAGGTAGATACATTAGCTATGATTGCACACTGGTTGGTGAGTACGAAATAGGGTCCATATCCTTGTTTTTACGATTATTCTCGTTGCTCTGTCGACCATTAGTGTACTGTTTAACTGTTGGTTTGCACTTTTCCTTGTTCGAGACTCGAAAGTTATCCCTAGTCTAATATGTGTGTAAGGGTATATAAGAAACTTTGTTTTAGTTGTCGAGCGAAAGTAGGATCTGACACGTTTATCTTGGAATATTCAGGTATAGTCCTGTCAATTTAGTATCAAAGCACTAGTTTAACTTATGTAGGCTACACACTTGTTTTGCATTGTATGTTGGTACAATTTGTAACAAATACCTCTGAGAAGTAAGCCTCTTTAGCAACTTGGGAGTGAGGGGGAGATAGTTAATAGCACTATAAGTGAAACTGTATTGAATCTGGAACTAAGATTGACCCTGGATTATTTGGTTTAGAAATTGGATATTGCGCTCTAAAGGAAAAGGACTCTTGAGAGTCCAGTTTTCGAGTAGGTTAGGAGGCTTGGAGCCATGGCTTTTACTAGTAAAGGGAACCCTGATGAGATGTGTTAGTGGATTTCTTGACTAGAACGAGTATTTGATGTGGCCAGGAGTAGCCTTCACGAGGATTGGGATCATTTTATCCATGCTTAGTTAGGTGGTTTGGTACATCATTGATTGCACCGTTTGGGTGACGAGATGGGATATACGTGTAACTACCTAAGAAGTTTTTCATGAGTGTTTCTTGAGGCAGCTTTATCCTCGTTTGTACCGTGACACCCTGGACGTGTAGTTTCTGTGGTTTTAGTAAGAGGACTTGACGAAGGCTCAGTATGAGCAGTGATTCCAGAATTTTTCCTGATTTACACTAGTGTGGGTAGCAAATGAGATTGACGAGTGTCAACGAGTTGAGCGCGATTTGAGAGATTAGTTCAAGGTTTCAGTGACAGTTCAGTCATATGTTTCTCTCATTAACTTTTCGAGTACTGGCACCAGGACTGAACCAAAGGCAACAGTTAGATCACAACCTAGAAAGTTGGTCAAGGAAGTTCCGACCATAGATATCAACATAGCTTTGTAGGCTTATGTTTAGCTGATTGGTGGACAGGATTGTCGATTTGTATGGTCTTGCTTAATCACTTGATTTTCTTGTAGACACTTTCAAATGGACGACCCATGTTGACTACGATGGTGGTACAATGCAGGATGTTATAAGTCGGTGGCCGAGGGTAGCATCGATACTTGGTGTGGCATGATAGAGTTAGACTTATGCTAGTTGGGCTAATGGTAGATAGTGAAGATGTGGTCGATCCCCAAGCCTACAGGCCTATGCGTTATAGGTACTTAGTTTGAGGCTTAAGCTACATCGTAGGTGACAATGAGCACACTTGCTACTTTTAGATTGATCCCTGAGTTTTGATCCTAGGGATGGATTAGTTTACTACTTACTATACCTCTATCGAGGGTTCGAGAAGAAGGCTAATTTCTAGTGTTCGAAATTTTTGAAGGATGTGTTTTAGGGAATCGAAAGGTACTCAATTTAAGGGAGGCGTTCAACTGACCAGTGTTGGATTTCTTTAGCTGGTGGTATCCGCTGAGAGGATTTTGTGTAGATCCACCGAGTGCAATGGGAAACTAGAGAGGACATGGAAGAATTATGAGATTCAGTGGTCCTTGGATTTTAGTTCGATACCATAGACGGGCGTAGAGGGTTTTCCAGTGGCAGTTGTTCGTTTGACTTGGTTGACCAAGAAGGAAATCAAGTTTGATTGGGAAGATAGTTGTAAGAAGAGCTTTTAGAAACATACTTGAAAATTGATTTCTAATCCAGTTTTAAACCTTCCTAGTGGTGGCGGGGAGTTTGAGGTTTAAGTGGTAGGTCCCTGCAGGATTTAGGGTAGGTATTGATGCGGTAGGGCTAGGGTATAGCTTATGCATTTAGGTTTTGGAAACCCCAAATGTTGAATATCTCACTAGTGACTTAGAGTTAGCAACAATGGTTGTACCTTTACACTTTTGAGGTTTTACCTCTAAGGAGAGACTCATAGGATTCTCATCGACCACCAAGCCGAAGTATTTCTTTATGTACGAATTTGGATTGAGACCGATATAGTAGTTAGAGCTAGCTGAGGCTTAGTTTTGTATGTTTGTACACCACTGGAAGCTATTGTAATTGCATATGCATGGTGCAGGAATTTTAATGGGTTATGTCAGCACCGGTGGAATATTAGAGGACGAAAATTGCGCTTGGAGTAGATAACAGGGCGTTTTATTATCCAATTTTTCTATTGAGGCCAGTTTAATGTGTTAGATGTTACAGAGTAGAAAAAGGAATCTTTGAGGTGAAGCATAATTTGGCTTGTGCCTTGCATCCCAGTGGGACCCAAGGGTTCCTTGTTCTTAGAGACCATTTTAGTGGGTTGGCTTGGTAGGAAGTTAGTCATCTTTGACCTTGGATATCTAGTATGTCAGCGGATAGAACTGAGTAACCAAGATCTTGTGGCACATTACAATCTAGTGATGATCGGATTCGCACCTGTTATTGTTGGGATCCGCTTATTATGGCAATTTTTAGTTTAGTATCAGGATTTTGGTCTGAGGCATTTTCTTGGGTAGCACTGCATGATCCCTTTTGTTGGAATGAGGTGGATGAAAGGAGGTTACAGAGACCTGAGGTTGTGGACATAACAAAGAAAAGATCGTGATTACAGAGGATGGGTAAGGTATCTCAGGATCGTCAGAAAGTTTTTGGGACCACTAGATTTGAGAACTTGAGTTTCTTATTGGGAACTGAGTTTTATTGATTTTATTCCATTTGGAAGTGTTTTGTACGATTTGGTAGACATAGTGTAGCGACCCGGGCATTTGAGGAAAAGAAAATTTGGAAATATTTTTGAAAAAGACTATTTTTCCCTTGGGATGGTCAAACATTAACTTTTTGACTCGGGTATTTAATTGATATTTCGTGAAGGCAATTACGTAGGTCTCAGACTCTTGAGTTCGTAGACAGGTAGCATGCTAAAATCAGAGGTCAGATGAGGTAGTTATAGGTTTGAAAAGAACTAAAAGCAATTTTGTAAATATGCTTGAAGGGCATTTTGGTCATTTTGCTTAAATGATATTTTGGATGTTGACATATGTCTAGAAAATTCTGGTCTCTTCACTTCCAAACCCTCCACCGACTTATACATATATTGATATACTTGATGTTGAGGTGCGAGGGAATTTGGTCCAGTAGAACCGAAGATGGGAAAAACATCCACCCACTACCAACCAATGAGAGAAATATCAGAAAGGATGGGATAATGAGTGAAAAGAGGAGAGTGGAAAGAGGGGAGAAAATTAAGGGAAGAAGAGGCCTGGAATTTCTGTGAGTACAAGAATTCGAAGGCCCTGAAAACAAGATGTGGAGGAAAGCATGAAGTTACTGTTTCGAGTTATCAATTTTGGGACATGAGACATAGTAGTAGGCGTCTAAGCGTGTCCGTGAAGATCATATGTTTGGCCTAAGGCGAGGAGAGAGGTTGTTGGACATTGGAATTGCCCAAACTAGAAGGCACGACCATAGCCAATGTTAAAATAATCTAACATAGTGTCATAGATGGGAGAGGTTTCAGGAATTATGGAAAAGCATGCAAATCGGTATCGAACTGTATGGACCTTGTGTGAGTGGACCATTTTTTCCCTAAAATTATTCTACATGCATATTTGATTGTTTTAAATGGTTTTCTATGTGATCTTGATGATATTTGAGTGATTAGAAATTTTATATGATTTTTGGTAATTTTATATTTAATTATTGTTTTAATGGCACATTTTATGAGGTTTGTGCTCGACTTATATTTTGGTCTTGGATTTTGAATTGTGATTTTGGTTGGAAATGATTTATGCGTGTTATAAAGGGCATTCCTTAATAATGGTGATTTTTGGATGATTTTACTGAAATTGTTTAATGCACATTTTACGAGAAAATTGCTTGTACTGTGTCCTGGATTTATTTTGGACTTTGGGTTTGGTTTTGAAATTGAAATGAATTCTGAGAATATGTTACCTTGATATTTTAGGTGGAATTCTGGATATATATGTGCATTGTGTGTTGTGGGTAACCCTCCTCGAGATGTCGATTTGGTTGGTAGTCTCAGACGTCGAGATAAAACTTATTTTTCCAGAGACTGGTATTATGATGGGTAGTCTCGGATGTCGAGGTAAAGCTCATTTTCCTGAGACGAGAGTTGGACAACTCAGATGTGGAGGTAAAGCTTCTTTTCCTGAGTCGGTCCCCACTCGGACATCGAGATAAGGCTCATTTTTTTCTAGTGGCTTAGCCTACCGGTAATGCAGGTATGATATGATGATTTGGCTTGCAGGCATCGATGATGGGTTGATTGTGTATGGTTGTAGTTCTGGTACCTTTGATACGATTTGTGATTTCCTTGATTTATGATATTATTGGATTTTCTACTATTGAACATAATTCGAGGTTTCGTGTTTTATTGTTTGTTTATTGGGATTTGTGAAGTTGTCTTTATGCATGCATAAATTTCTAAAACGGAGGGTAATGATTATGTTTTCGAGACTATGTGTTTTTAAAATATTCTTTTTAGGTCCACTCACATTGTTGTCTTAGTTTTGTAACCCTCGTGTACCATTGGACGAGAACCAAGGTTGTTTAGGAAGCAGAGGGATGAGCTTTGAGAATACGAGTATCCTTTGTCTGACAAGATTTCAAGGATAATTTTGGAATTTTGGTTTGCTTTTTAGACGGAAGCAGGGCCCGAGTATGGTTGATGACATGTTTTTAGGGTCGGGTCAGGTCAACTTGGTATCAAAACTTAGGTTATGAGATGTGATTGAAATTATCATGCCTGCGAGATATGAGCCTTGGGTCTGGTAGTGAGAAGAGAATAGGTTCCTGGGGTAGTTTTAGGGATGGATATGAATTGTGTGTGTGTGTGATACGTGTTGCTCTTGTGATCCACCTGGATTGGCTTGAAGTGTTATATGTGAAGTATAACAGTATATTTCCTCGATATTTGTGATGTTGGATTAGATTATCGATGTGACTAGTGGATGCCACGTATTGATAAGGGAAACTGTTGTATGACTGTAGACAATAAGTGAAAGTCCTAGTATTTGTCGTCATGGTGGACCCGAGCATGCTAACGAATGTGTTTCTAAGTTGGAGTAAGTGCTTGAGGTTTAATGTAAGGAAAGGCCTTATATTGGATATGACGTGTGTGTAGTGTTGTTTGGTTGATGTGTACGTATACGAGTACTGGTGCGAATTACGAAGATTGAGCTAGAACTCTAATAGGTTGGATATAAGTCGAGACAATGGGCTTGAGATGTCTCGGAAGGTTGAAATAGTATGATAGTTCAACTATTGAAAAAAGGGTCCAAGCTGAAACCGGAAGTAGTATTACGAGCTCAGTAATTCTAATTATTGAGCGTATAAGTAAAGTTGAGTACTTAAGCGCAAGTATTTTTATAAGATGAGAAGTTTAAGGTAAATGCCCTACCTTGGATAAAAGATTGTTGAAGTAACTAAGGAGGGCTAGATACTTTTTGGGAAATCAAACTGTGAATCGAATGCCACAAGTTGGCTAAGGAGGTGACCTTTTAGCTAAGGTTATTATGAGTTCTTAGTAGTTTTTTTTTTTTGGTTAAGCAATATCCTAGCAATGTTTATAGAATCATTAGTTTCCATGCTTTGTACTTCCACTGTCACAGTGAAACATAATCGGTTTTTACTGGTTATGTTTCACTCTACCTCTTAAAACTAAACTTTTTAATTATTTGATTTCATCATTTGAACATCACCGTCTAGATGTTAGGCATCATGCTTTGATTTTGGAACCCTACTAAACTTTTCGGATCAAGGTGTGTTAACTGATATCCTAGTTAAGCCCCTGGGGTTGTTATGAGACGAAAATATTGAAGGTTTAGATGTGAGAATGACGGGAATACAAGGCATGGTTTTAGACGAAAGCTTGGAGAGTTGGACATGGAATTTGAGGTAAGTTTTCGATGTTTTGACTTCACAAAACGCTTCCTAAGATTGAGTATATGAGTTTTGGTTATTAGAACATGAAAAATGGATGCAAAATAATGAAATTATGTCTGGATTGTGTCGTCTGGGTTGGGTTGGACTATACAGACCAGTAGGTCGACCCGCGAAAAGAAAAAGGAGATGAAAAGTATCTGGGTGCGTGAGGCCCACATGCAAAGACGTTAGGTGGCACATGAAGGCACATGCCACATCATCTCGAGGTGCAGTCAACACGTGTTTTGATGTTTTCGATACTACTGACATTTTAGCGCAGGTTTCGAGTGGATCGAACATCATCTTGGGGCCGTACAATTTCCAAAATTACAGAGAAGCATACATCTCTGAATTTAACTACGCGGACGGCTGATACTCAGAATAGTTGATGATTGTTTGTCGATTTGACTTTTGGTTAGTCATGGATATTTGTATACATGTGATTTTATATGACATGTCGAATGTGAATTTCGGGAAATGTGGGCCACAGACTGTTTGAAGAAATTTCATAATTTTGTGGTCCCACAATTATTTCTCTTTGATTGATTTGAAATCTAATTATTCGTTTGTTTACATTTTATTCTACGCATGTATATTTTTTTAAAAAAAGGATAAATGTTTATTTTTCTCAAAAAATGCGTTTATTAAATGTTTATTTTTTTCCCCTCACACTTTTTAATGTCTTTGATGACCCTTCAAGCTGTTACACGAAGATCGAGGCTGATCGAGAGGTGGAGGAATGAGCTATAAATTAGTACAAGTATCCCTTATCTTACAAGTGTTAAAGGCTGGTTTCAGTATTTTGGATTACTTGTCAGATGGGAGTAGGACCAGTCATGATTATCAAAGCGTTATATGAGGGGATCTTGTCATTGTCTAGTAATCCTTCTACCTCCATGGTCTCCAACACATCCTTATCAAACTCTTTAAGTCTTATTCATTCATACTATGATCGCCACTTTGTTGGGTATCATGGTTAGAATTATTTCGTGTTGTTAGGATATGAAGATGTTTGGATTGGTCGTTCGACAACTCATCTTTAATAGAGTCATCAAACGTGATCTTTTTCTAGCTCCTATAGGAGGCTTAGACGTAGTGCTTTGGAGGGATATATTTCTTTGAGGGCTGACCTGTTGTCATAACCCAACTCGCCTAGCACCATATTGTCCACTTTGGGCCCAGTTCTCACGGCTTTGATTCTGGAAACTCACATGCAACTTCCTAGTGTTTCAGTCATATTGGCATTGCTCCAGCCTAGTGTTTCAGTCATATTGGCATTGCTCCAGCCTAACCTTGCTTAACTTCAGAGTTCCAAAGGAATCCAAAGTCAGTGAGCTCCCAAAAGGTCTCATACTAGGAAAAGAGTTGCCTACACATATAAGTAACTTCACATTTCCCTCCCCTAGCGATGTGGGATTGCTCACCATTCTTGTTTCCCAAACTCACCGGTCTTACTCACCGTTCTTGCTTCCCAAGTTCACGAGTCTTACAATCCACCCATCTTAGTGCCCATCATTCTCGATGGGGCACTTCCGGTCAGGGTCCAGCTCTAATACCAATCTGTTACGAGCAAATTCCCCTAGTATGATATTATTCGCTTTTTGGCCCAATCCTCAAGGTGCTTTGTTTGTAACCACTCATCCCGAAGTCATAGATTAGTTATGAATTAATTAAGAATTATCGTGACTAATCAGGGATTAGTCAAGGTTTTCGAACGGTTGGTGTGAAATGACAATTTTTCCCCTAGTAATTTGTAAAAATTTGACTTTTGACCTGGGTAGTCAGATGTACGAGGATCGAAGACCATTACGTAGATCAGGATGTTACGAGTTCGTAGACAGTAGGCACGTCGAAATTGGATGATCGACGAGAAAGTTGGGGGTCACGAAAGAAAAATGGAACTATTCATGCATATAGAGGGAATTGTACAAGTGGCTGTTTTGGATTGGGTAGGAAATCTGGGTGGATCAATAAGTGAGTGAGACCTGTCACCCATTTGATCGGCCCAAAACCCAAGCATTTGGGATATTATTTCATCTTCATTTCTTTATTGTCCCTTACTCGAAACACCCAAACAATCCCAAAACCCACACACCCATCTTCCTCAAACCTCAACCATTGCTTCTAGACTATGAAGGGGAGTGAGAGAGTGGGAGCAAGCAATCTGAATGGTGGTAACAGCAAGGACTACCGTGGACGGTGGCCGGAAAACCAAAAGGGTAAGTTTTTAAAGTTCAAAAATTCAAATTTGAGTTCTAGGGATTTTTAGGGGTTTCTAATGATCAAAACCTGTTCCTTGGGAGTGTGTGAGGCTATAGGGACCAAAATCAAGGATCGAGGTGGCTGTGAGTCGATGGGGAATTGAAGTTGCAAGTGGTCGTACTGTTCAAGATTAGAAAAAGTAATTTCTAGACTTGTTTTCCCAATTTTGAGTCCGTAGATCGATTGTTGGGTTCAATACAAGTCCAGGGGTCCAAAATTGGCGTGAAATGATGGTCGGAGGTGTGAAAACCAACAGGGTCGAGTCGCGGGTGCGGTTGACTCGGTTGCAGGAAATTGGGTTAGCCTGTCGAAAGGTAGACGATGATGACGTCAGTAGGTGACGTCATCATTGTGACTCCCCGGAAATTGGATAAATGTACATTAGAAAGTTGGAATGTAAAATGACATTTTTGCCCTTGTACATGTGGTGGTCAAAGTTGATTTTTTGTTTGAAATAATTTTTGCTCATTTTTCAAGGACCGTTACGTAGGTCTAGAGATGCTGAGTCCGTAGACAGGCGACACGTTGAAATTGGAGTTCAGATAGACACGTTACGAGTCTAAAACGACGAAGGGCAATTTGGTAATTTGACGAATAAGGGGTAAAATGGTAATTGGCCAGGATTTTGATGACTCGACCAAATGGTGACTCATCTGTTCTTGAAGTGACACATGTCATCTATAACTGACGGCTTAGTGGCCTTGTGTAGCAGCTTGGGCGTAATCGTTCAAATGATGGAGTAGATATTGATTAGTACTATAGACAAATACAGAACAATAGAGAATAGCTTGATCAACAAAACCTACACAATAACTTTCTGGAATTATTGAGATATTCGAACCAATTGAGTGGAATAGAGAATCCAAACGAGGAGGAAAAAAAGATAGAGAAAAGAAAGGAAAACCGAACCCGTACCCTGAAATTTGAAAAGGGGATTGAGATTTCGAATTTTCAATTGTGGACTTTGATTACCGAAATTGAGCTTGAATTCAATCTTCTGAGATCATTCCGAGTTGAACCACTTCAAAAACAAAGGAAATTGACGAAGAAAAGGCCAAGAACAGCCCCTGCAAAAATTTGAAAATTTTGAACTTGAGTCGTGTAATTGGGAGGTAAGAAAATATGAAATTGATTTCGTATTAACATTTATATTGATCCTAGGTTACTTCGTGGTTAATTGGAATGAAGAATTGGATTGAAATTCGATGGAAATTGGATTTTCAACCTATTGGGAACGGATTTGGAATCAATTAGTTTTAATCCTGATTTCATTAATTTAAGGACATAAACTTTAATTATGATTGAATATATGTATTTTGATGAAAGAATTGAAGAAATTAAGATTAAATCGATGAAGAATCAATCGGGTTGGATCGTGGGTTTACAGACCTATTTTACCAGGTGATCGAGTTAGGACGATGAATAGTAAATGTACTGTTCATCGACGTGTGGGTTCACGCGCAGCCTGTTCAATCCGCATGGGGAGAGCGCATGGTTGACTTTCTGGGGAAGTGTTCAACACATTTTTTGATGTTTTTGACGATACGGACCTATTGGCACAGGTTTCGAGTCGATCGGGCGCTATTTCGGGATAATTCTTGGTGTCCGAAGTATGTAGTTTGTGTTTAAATATTATTATTAAATCCCGGGGATTAGGGGATTATCATATGAGATTATGTAACGGCCTAGTGACCTTAAATTGTTATCTTTGACATGCCAGAATATTCCCGAGACTGAGCAGCTTGTCATGCATGCACAGTTAACTGTTCTACATCATTGATTGCATAATTTGAGTTGCAATGACATTTTGGGCTAGGCTCGGGTTTGAAAATGGTGTTTTGACTTGGATTGTGAGTCAATGATGATTTTATGGAATATTTAATGATTTACGGATGTGATTGTACGAATTTGCGTGAAAATAGTCTTTCGGGCTCGGACCCTATTTAACAAATGATTTTGACTTGGATTTGGAGTCAAATATGATTATACGATTAAATTCATGATTTTGATTTTATGAAATGATTTCATGGAAATGATGTTTCGGGTTTGAGACCCTGTTTGAGATGGTTAGACTTGGTTTTGAATGAAGGATTTCATGAAAACCTAGTGATTGACTTTGTGAGTTGTTTGTACCCCCTGGATACGACTGAGCCTAAGGGAACTACTCGGATGCGTCTGACCCTGGGAATGTGTTTACCCATATGTGACTGATCCCGGGAGTTCCGCTCGGATGCGTCTAATCCCGGAGTTTTCATGGTGTGATGTCTTTTCGGATGTGACTAAACCTGGATGTACCACCAGATGCGTATGATCCTGTGGATGTGGTATCCACCCAGATGTGATTGATCTCGAGGGTTGAGCCCAGATGTGTCTGATTCCGAGAATGTGGCTTGTTGGTTGCCTACGCGTAGGGCTGGTGTGACATGTGTTTATATGATGATTGTGCACTTGTGAGTAGTGCATGTATTGTGATCTTGTGATCGATGTCTATGTACTTGTGAGGATTATAATTTGACTATTGTACTTGATATGTGAGTACTGGTGACGAGTACTGTTGATGATGGTCATTGTGACCGGTTTGATGTCTATAGTTGGGTCCTGATGGTTTTCACTTGATTTGGCTTGAGAGCTGGTTGTTCATGTGGTTTACTCTATGCATGCATGTTTCATACCTGGAGGGGAAAATAATTCGGTTTTGAAATGTATTTTCAAACAATGTTATTTTTGTCCACTCACACCTTTTATATTTTTGATGACCCTCCAGGCTGTGGCACGTAGATCGGGGCTGATCGAGAGGTAAAGGCATAAGCGGAAATCAGTATGGTTATCCCTTATCTAGCGAGTGCTGAAGATAATTTCGGTACTTCAGTTGACTTGTCAGACGAGAGCAGGGCTAGACACAGTTATCAAAATCCATTTGGGATGGGTCCTATCAATCATCCTGCCAGATTGTCAGTCCACGTGGATAATCAGAGGCTGCCACGTGGTAGTTGTCAGAGTCCAGTCAGCACTGACATGTCAGACCAGGTGGACCAATTGGGTGGTGCCATGTGGCAGGTTGTCAGAAGTGTTAGAGGACATGTGTCTGACACGTGGACCAATTAGGAGCTAACACGTGGCACTGTCAAACCTGACAGATGTTAGACCTATCAGGCTGATGTCAGCGTTGACCGTTGATTGTTGATCGATGTCGTCAGTGTTGACTTTTGCTGACGTCATCTGTTAACTTTTGCTGACGTCGTCTGTTAACTTTGACCAGCGTTGATTGGATCTTTGACTCGTGCATGTGGTCACATGGGCACGTATTTCGAGGTGAGACTAGTCCCATTTTAAAGGTTTCGATGATACGGATCCAATGGCTGTGGTTTTGGATCGATCAGAGATTATTTGATAGGTCAAATTGAGATTTATAGCCTAGGGATGCGTGTCCAAGACACGTTGACTTTTCCAGAAATTTTGGGGGTGTTTACCTAGGACTTCTTTTGGTTAGTGGTGACCTTAAAGTATGTTTTGGATAGGTCCGGAAGACCCGGAGAGTTCAGTATAGCCGGAATGACTTACAGCGCAGCTTGCAGGTGCGCATCACAGACGGTATGTGAGTGGACACTTGATTTCCAAATATGATGCATGCATAACTGTTTTATATGTTATATATATGATTTGAGATTGCATAAGTGCATATGATTGTGGTATTTGGTATTTACGTATAAATGTGTTATTGCACGTATTTCGACTTTCATACATGTTTGTGATTTCAATGATTTGAATAATGAAATGATTTCGAATTCGAAAATGTCGAATCGGGCTTGAGACCCATTTGATTTATGAGTTAACGAGCTTGAGGCCCAATTGGCTTATGATATCGGACTTGAGGCCCAGTTTGGTTGTAAAATCGGGCATGAGTCCCATATGTGGTTTATGAAATGTGATTTCGAATTTGAAGACCCTAATAAGATTTGGTTTTAGAATTGGATTTGGGCTGAGTTCCTAAATGGATTTGGATTTGGAAATGAATCGGATTCTCTAAATCCTTATTTTGGTGGAAATGGTTTATGGAAGTTATACCTAGGGCTGAGACCCTATTGAAATAGTTATAAACTTGAATTGGGGTATAAATGATTTTACGATGGTTTTCCACTGGTTGGATTTGGATTTTTAAATATATCATCCTTATGAGTGGATTTTCCTATCCAGTCGTCAGGGACGCTGGAGTAGTCACGACACATTGCCTGTTAGGGGCCGCCCTACAAAGAGACCGTATAGAGGCTCACATAGAGAGGCTCAGGATCAGAATTTCTATTGATTAGACATCTGGGATGTCATACCCCGGGCAGTGATTCCGAAAAGGCATACCACTATGGTACCGCCAGACACTGGTGGACCCAGGGGTTTACTCGGACTTAAGGCCACCGAGCGGCACACGTAGTCTTATAACCGTGACAATATGGGTTATGTAAGACCCGTGTCCTGAAGGGAACGATGAACAATACCACATTCCTACGAGGGGGAATGCTCAGGGAGAGGATGATGGTGTGCCTTAAAGGTGTAGGCACACACCTATCTAGCACTAGGCCTTTTGGGAGCTCAAGTGGCTTTGGGGGGAGGAGGGGGGGATTGGAACCCCAAAGTTAAGCAAGTTGAAACTGGTGCAATTCCATGATGGGTGACCCTCTGGGAAGTTGCACCATGAGCTCCCGAAAACAAAACCGTGAGGGCGAGGCCGAAAGCGGACAATATGGTGCTAGATGAGTCAGGTCATGACCGAGGAAGGTCGGGTCCTGAAAATTTGGTATCAGAGCCAGACCCCGACGGGGAAGTGTGCCAGCAAGGACGCTGGGCCCTAAGGGGGGTGGATTGTAAGACCCGTGTCCTAGAGGGAACGATGAACAATACCACATTCCTGCGAGGGGGAATGGTCTGTGAGAGGATGGTGGTGTGCCTTAAAGGTGTAGGCACACACCTATCTAGCACTAGGCCTTTTGGGAGCTCAAGTGGCTTTGGGGGGGATTGGAACCCCAAAGTTATGCGAGTTGAAGCTGGTGCAATTCCATGATGGGTGACCCTCTGGGAAGTTGCACCATGAGCTCCCGAAAACAAAACCGTGAGGGCGAGGCCCAAAGCGGACAATATGGTGCTAGGTGAGTCGGGTCCTGATAGAGGAGGGTCGGGTCCTGAAAGGTTAGGCATCTGAGATGCCAATGATTGGTCAAACAATAGATTTCAACTGATTTGGGCATTGACCCACATGATTATGGTTTTGGGCTAGGACCCTAAAGATTGGAGAGTGAAAATGGCTTTGATTGATAAACGTTTTCACTAAGTTTGATTTGAAAAGTCTTACCATTTGATTTAAGGAAAATGGTTGAAATAATTGGTTTTATATGCATGCATTCTTTTTAATGGAGAGTATAAATGTCTTTAGTGAAATTTGTGTTACAAACTATCTATTTTCGTCTACTCACAACTTTTCTTGTTTTTAATACCCTTCAGGTTGGTAGCGGATGCAGACAGAAACGGAGACGGAGATATCACATAATACCACAGATCCTGGCAACTCTGGTTATCCCGAGAAGGTTTGGGTGTATCTCTGATCTAGCACGGGGTGTCAGACGGGAGCATAGCATATCCCGCATTAATCCCGGGGGGATTGGGATGGGTCGTGTCATTATTTCTTGAAACTCAAGTGCAACTTCTCAGTAGGCCACCCATCTTGGGATTGTTCTAACCCAACGTCGCTTAACTTCGGAGTTCCAAAGGAATTTAAAGCTAGTGGACTCCCAAAAGGCCTTGTACTAGGAAAAGATGTGCACACACATATAAGGCACTTCATCTTTCCTTCCTCGAGTGATGTGGGATTGCTCACTATTCTTACTTCCCAAGCTCACAAGTCTTTGCTTACCATTCTTACTTTCCAAGCTCACGGGTCTTACAATCCACCCTCCTTGGTGCCCATCATCCTTGCTAGGGTACTTCTGGTCAGAGTCCAACTCTGATATTAATCTATAATGACCTAATTCCCCTAACAGGATATTGTTGGCTTTAAGCTCAGCCCTCACAGCTTTGTTTCTAGAAACTCACGAGTAACTTCTTAGTGGGCCACCCATCCTGAGATTGCTCCAGCCCAACTTCGCTTAATTTTGGAGTTCCAAAGGAATTCAAAACTAGTAAGCTCCCAAAAGGCCTTGTACTAGGAAAAGAGGTGTCCACACATAAAAGGCACTTCGTCTTTCTTTCCCCGAACGATGTGTGATTGCTCACCGTTCTTACTTCCCAAATTCATAGGTCTTGCTCACCGTTCTTGCTTCTTAAACTCATGGGTCTTACACCCGTCCTTCCTCATTCTTCAGTTTTCCTCAAGAGGGCACACTAACTCGTGGGTCTTGCTCCCAAGCTCGTCGGAGCCAACTTATAGGTTTTAATTGTCTATGGATCTTGCGTTTGGAAATCTTTCCTAATTCATTGCCCCTCTTGCCATTCTTATCAACCGTGTACCATTTTCTCTTTTGGATGATGACTTTCCCTGATCAGGATGTTGACGATCCCGAAGAAGTGCCCTCTTGCCCATCGGGAACTCATTGGTTAGTTAAAGACTTATGGCTGACTGGTTGTTTATGTTTCCTGATATCCCCTAACATCTTGAAGAAAGGACTTCGAGGGAGCTTTCCTTAGAGAAGATGACTTCTTCTCATTTTATAGGCGGCATAGGAGTGCGAATGGTTGACACATACGTCCACGCGTGCATCTCCTTCACGACAATTTAGTCGCTCATCCCTCATGCCCCTTCTGACGATTTCAGCACCGTTTCAGTGTGATTACGTAAATCACACTCGCACTTCCCTACGATCCAACCGTTGTATACCGTTGTATACAAGCTAGGTCTGGGCCTAAAAGTCGGATTTTGTTTTTAATTTCTTGAAAACCTTCTTCAAGCCTGTAATGGTTTATTTCAAGTCTAAATAATTACGTATAATATACGTAATTTTTTTATTTTATAGATTTTTACAATATTTCTCAATTTTCTCGATGCATAATATTAATTTGCTCATTCCTTATTTATGCATCTTCTAACATATTTTGAATTTTTGGGTCATATAAGAGAAGGCACAACACATATTGAGTTGTACAGATCACGGATGGTACTCATTGGTGCGAACATGTGAGCTAACATGATTCGATGCAACAAAAGGCAATTGAGGTTCTATCAGAATTTAAACCAATTGACAACTGAGAAAATAGCCAATTCTTTATTATAAACCCAGTTCATATTCTAGTAACTTAAAATCAATGGACAACAAAAGATGTCCTGTAATAATGGAAGAGTGGTTTGGACAAGAGTTAACAGTGTGAAGAAAGATATCCATGGATTCTTGCTAGGTAGGCTGCCTAGCGACATAAGCTAAGTTTGAAAATTTCCTTTTCCCACCTTATAAAAAAATATATATGAGAGTAAATACTAAATACAAATTAAGGCCATCCTCCACAGTCCATACATTATATATTATAGTCCAAATTGTCAGAATTATATATTTTAAATACATTATGCATAGAGATTGATCATGGTCACTTAATTTAATTTGTTTCATTATTTCGTCCTTTTCCCAATTAGATTGACTAGTCACTACAATTTAAGCTCCATCTTGCATTTTCCCAAATTGTCTTTCCCCGAACAAGTCGAAATTTATTGTCTTTATTCTTCGCAGTCAATGTTGACACCTAATTCTTTCCAATGAAACTACATGCAACTAGTTTTTGATCCATTTCCATTTTGATTTCGATGTGGTCCACCAAATGCCTACATATATTCTCTCATACCTGGACTCGGTGGGTACGCCCACATCGATCCTAGCTTGCTTACAAATTAAAAAAATAAGTGTAGACTTGTGTACATTCTAGCTTAATTGATTTGTTATTACCATAAAAAATGACATTATTGTCTGATGTTTATTCATGGTAAATTAGAGAAGTTAATTAATTTATATTATCATTTTGTTTAACTAGAAAATAATATATAGTTATTTCTCAATCTCACATTGACGTGAGGCTTGTAATAGGGTTCTCAAGTAGTGCATCTCGCACAACCCCAACCATTATCTTGCCAAGAGAATCCATTCCATCCAAGTAGGAGGTATTCGTTGAACCGGTGCGCAGAATGAGGTATATGCATGGTTGAGAACCCGGGATGAGAAGCAGTCACTAACTAAGAGCAGCAGATTAATATTAGTAGAAGTGGGGAATGAGGAAGATGAAGAGGAATATGTACGTTGATCTTGATACATCATGTTGGTGGATAGCAAACGAGAAAGGATCATGAGAAGATAAGATTTAGGCCTCCGTCGTTGATGTATTGAATTTGATTATATTGAAGGTAAAAATGAAGGTCTTTCATTATAAGGAATTAGAAGGGATTATTCATTATTCATAGAATGGAACCGACCATTTCTAAACTTACTAGTTTGATGAATTATATTGGATAAGTTTTCTTATATATCTGGTCCCTTAGAACAAGAAGACATTATTCACTCTTTACCTATAGAATATCTTGATTTTGAGTTTGATGAGTACTATAATCTAATCCAATATAACGAACTATTAAAATTTAAAAGTTTAGTATAAGAAAGGAAAATGGAGGCAATATTTCGCCAGAAAAGGTGGAATGGAGCTGTGGACTCTCAAAACCAGCAGAGAGTAATAAGATTCATCATTTTGATTTTTGTCAATAATTTATTTGTTACCAAACTTTACTACTATAGTATACTTCACCTAATAATAAACCAATCAATACAAATTTATATGGTCTATGCTGGGAGTGACAATATGTCATGTACAACTTGATTTTCTGGTTCAATTTTGAGTGCCAAATGACTTATACAAATGAAAGGAATCAACTTCGGTCCATGGGAGAGCTATTGGATCTTTACTCCACATACTTCCTAGAAGACATTGAAATTTCGAAGGCCCATAGAGTTGATACAGTGCGAGAAGAAATTTAAGTTAAATTGCACACGATTATAATAATTAAGTTTTGAAGTTATTATAACTATAAATTCTTATTGTTGGATATTTAAAACTCAAAATGAGAAACAATATTTATAAATGTACCTTTGTTTATTTTCGACTAGATACCTTTGTTTTAATGCAAGAAATATTATTTTTAATTTTATTCCGAAAGTAATAATTCTCACAATCTCATTTTCTTCGACCAAGTGAAGTGGCACAAGATTTGCCTCTTGGCTTACGTCGAGATATGGATTCCTCCACACAACAATTTACTTTTCTTATCGATGAATTAGAACTAGAAAGGGAAGGGTTCTTAAGGAGAACCGGGAGTATGAAAACCCAAATTCCAATTCTACAAAAAAAAAAATTACATTTAACTACCATTTAATTTACGGGAAGTAAAAATTTTATATACTTCAAAATGTTGGAGTTATCACCTTACACTCTTCAAAACATTACAGCATGGACCCTTTGTTAATTATCCATTAGATTTTTTGTTAAACGCTGATGTGGACAAAATGAAACTCATTATTTAAAGAATAAAAAACTATGTAAATTTTTTTAAACTATTTATTAAAAAATAAAAAGTCTACATCGCCTTATGATTTAATTTCAAAAATCATAAAAAAATTATTTGGGTCGGGTCTATATAAAAAAAAACCATTTTTTTATGAAATGAAATGTTAGAAAAATTTATTTAAATTAAAAATTAAAGTACTACCAAACTGACATTGAGAAAAACAAAAGCCAAATGAAGGAGTTAAACTCATAAAGGTGGTAATAGGATTGATGTAGTTATCTTAGTATTTGAATATGTAGACATATCTTATCGGTTTCATGTCACATACGACATTTTATCATTTTGACAAGAATGTCAGTGATCACACCTCGTGAACAAAAAATGCAAACAAACAAGTTAGACTCGTAAATGTGGTGAGTAGGATTGATGTAATTATCTTAGGCTTTTTTTTTTTTTTTATAATGTAGACTTATATTTTATAGAGTTAATGACACATACGTCATTTTAATATTTGGATAAGAATGTCGATGATCTAAATTTTTCAGACATGATCATAAATAATAGACATATTTGCTCTAGGCACTATAAGGTACTATCAATAAAGAAGAATAGTACACATCAATGACAAAAATATTCGAATAAGCAAGTTAAACTTGTAAAGGTGGTGAGTATTCTTGATACAATTGTCAATCTTAGTATTTTATCATGTAAACTTATATCTTATAAGGTTCCCAACACATAAGATATTTCATTATCTTGATTAGAATGCAGATGATCTAAAGTTTTCAAACATGGTCATAAACTAGAGACATCTTTGTTCTATACACAACAAAGTGCACAATAAAGCACAACAAAGAAAAAAGAACACATATCGAGAACAAAAATATCCAAACAACCGAGTTAAACCAGTAAAGATGGTAGTTGGATTGATGGATTAGGATTTGATCTTGTAGACTTATATCTTATAGGATTCATGGCGCATACCGTATTATACTATTTCGATAAGAATGTCGATGGTCACACATGGAGAACAAAAATATATGAATAAACGAATTGAACTCATAAAGATATGGTGAGTAGGATTGATGCAGTTATCTTACTATTTGATCCTGAGAACTTATATCTTATATAGTTCATGACACATACGACATTTTATGATAAGAATGTCGATAATCTAAAGTTTTCAGACATGATCGTTGTTGATGCAGAAATCGTCTGGTTCTATGAAATTCCTTCTTGATCCCTACACACAATAACGAAAATCAAACGGGGTTAAGGTTGAATCCCAGGGGGTGGTTCAACCGTAAACACTCCGATGCTTAAGTCAGCTTTCTGAGAGAATAAATCGACAGAATGTTTGTAGAAGTTTTTGATTACCTTTAGAAGTGAGATGAAGCATTCTATTTATAGTGAAGTCTTGAGAGTCACCGGAGCGTCTAATGAATAAATAATTTGATGGGAAATTATTTATTATCGACATTAATCTGATTAATTAATATATTTAGCTGGTAAATATTTTGAATTAATGCGGAGATCTTAACATGTCGATTTCAATTTTACCAAGGATAATATTGGCATTATGGGAATTGTCGGCCACGTGGCAGCTCCAGAATATTCCGATAATTTATGGTTCCACAAATATCCCCACATTGCTTAGGAATTCGAGGAATCCTAAGAGTTGTTATTTCCTTGTAGTTCCAGTAAACTACGTCTTAATATTTTTATGTGAGAGTATGACTCTTCTTCCCGGATGTAGCTGGAGATTGACTTTGATCTTGTCCCAAAAGGAATTCTCTGGGCTTGTAGTCCTGCCTTGAGTTGGTTTTGCGAGCTCAATTAACTACTAGGGTTTGCTTAATTTTCTTTATTTAAATGAGAGTATGTGGCTCTTATTTTATAAAGAAAATTAAACCCTAATATTGCTTTACTGGCTGACTTTATTGGCTGTTGTGGTGAACAAATTCTACTCCGACGTCTGTCAGGTAGAACCCCTTCATTTTCTTTTTATTTTTTCTATATCGGTCGAGCTGGTCGTTTTGGTAGATAAACAAGTAAAACTGGTGACCCTCCCTGTGCTCTCACTGCGTACGTCGGCTAGCAGAAGGAAGCTGGTGTGCAGATTGCAAAAAAGCAACAAGAAAAACTGGTAAGCGTGCAGATTGTAAAAAAAAAACAACAAACTAGTGCAGTAGCCCTATGGATGATGTCGGCAAAAATGAAGCTGCAGAGGAGGCTGCAGTAGACGCTTTGTCGGGGGCGGAGAAGAGGGAGACCGTGCGCAGTTCACGCGTCAGTGGCGCGATTGCTGTTTGTGTGTCTGGTAGCCGCGGGTCCTGCACGACAGGAGCTGTCGGCTCCCTGCTGTGGCTGAATGGAGACAGGCGGAATGGATACAAGCCGAATGTTTTTTTTCTTTTTCTTTTTTCAGCTGCTTTTTTCTCTTTTTTTTTCTTTGTAGCTTTTTTTTTGTATAAAATATGTAAGTATGTATTAATTAACAAAATACATACTTACCTTTTCTGTTTTCGTACATATATGTAAGTAAATATATACTAAAATATAAAGTATATATTTACCTTTTTTGCATATGTTCTTATATGTAAGTAAATATATACTAAAATATAAAGTATATATTTACCTTTTTTGTTATAGGTAATAGATATATATATATATATATGTATATGTATATATATTTATTTTTTGAAATTGACCAACTTTGTTCCCTTTTTAGCTGTACTGCTCATGGACGTTCTGAAGGTTCGAAGTTCTCGATCACAGCGATTTTAGGGATGTTAAGCGGGAAGCAAGAAGCGAAGCCGGGGAAGCTGCACTTGTGGGAACGGGGAGGCTCATGTATCGGGCGTCCATTCGTCGGGGAACAGATCGAGCTACTCGACCTTGACGAGTTTGAGAAGTGGAAGAGTCTCCAAGAAAATACTTTCCCTGAAGGTGTGGTTGTTGCGCTTGGCGACGCGTGTGGAACTACGAAGGCCCCGAGGGGAGCTATTTCCAGAAGTAAGAATGCGAAGCTTCTCCGGTGGATCCAATTCACACTCTGATCATCAACTGGGGTTTCAAGTTTCCGTTTTCAAAACTATTCACCAAGATCATCTGTCAGATGGGGTGTTGTCCTTCGCAGCTGCACGTCGACGTTTACCGCCACATCATGTGCTTTGAGAAACTGAATGAGCTCTTCAACTTGGAGCTTACTGAGGATGAGTTTTGGCATTGCTACTCGGTGGAGCACAAACCAATTCCCGGCACACGGAGTACACATGTGGTCCCAAAGGTTGAGCTTTTCGTGGGCACGCTGTTTGATGATGAATTGTACCGAACTTCATGCATTGAAGTTGGAGGCAAATGGGATCTTAACTGCATCAGTAGTCTAAATATTACTTCGCTCTACCACGGCCCCTCTGACTTGTACACCATCACCAAGTTCCATGCTGACACCAAGAAGGTTGACAGAGTCCTTATGGTTCCTCTGCAGTTTCGTGAGATGAGCTGGTTGCTTAGTCCTCGCAGATGCATGGCTGGTGGGCGTCCTCTCGCAGACTTGATTAGAAGCTGGTTTATTGCCCCGAGGCATAGGAAGCAAGGAGTCCAACCAGTGCGCACGAGTCGAGATGAGTTGGGCGCCCCTCCAGCGAAGGTGCTTAACCAGCCCGTGCCCCCAAGCGGCACTTCCTAGATCATGTCTTGTCCATCGAGCCCAGCGGGATCATCCACCAAGCGCAAGTCTTCAGGCGAGCCTCAGAGAAATCCGGTGAAAAGTTCAGTCAAGTCCTCGAAGAAGATGAAGGTTGTTCATGCTCCTTCTGAAGTTCGGGTGGTGTCCCCTGCCCGGGTGTCGGCTGCATGTTCCCCTTCGAAGAGACCAACTTCAGATCCCTCGAAGAGATCCTGCAGTAAGGTCTTGGGCGTTGATCATGGAAGAGTCAGAGTTGCCTCCGCGAAGGTAGTGAGTTCTCAAGTCCGTGAAGGCGAGATGCCCTCGAAATGTGCCAAGAGTGGAGTAGCGCAGGAGGTCCATGACAAGGTCGCCAAAGAGCTCAAGATTGTAAAGGCGGAGGCTCGTAAACTTGCCGATATACTACATCACCAGGCCAATATCCAAGTTGAACTCGAAAAACTCAAGTCCGAGAGCACCGTACTTCAAGAATCTCACACCCAACTTCAACGAAAAATGAAGATTTGGAGAAAGAGCTGGGTTTGCTAGAAGCCAATTTGGATGAATTGAGGAGCGCCCAAGCCGAGAAGTTGTTGGAGGAGAGTGAGCGAGACGTCACTCTTGACGAATCTGAGCCGCTACGCGGTTCTCTTCGAGACTCCCGGGAAAAGATTGGGCTCCTAGAGGTTGAAGTAGAGCGAGCCCGTGCTGAGATTGAATGTATGAAGTCTGAGCCGTACTCGCCTCCTTGTGCTCCCCATGCCTCGTGTTAGAATGTAGAGGAGCTTGAAAATTCCATGGAGGATTTGAAGCTAAAGTTGTTTGTGGCGGGTTACAGTGAGTCAGAGATGGAGGCACGCCTTGCTCGTGAATACGTCGAGGGGTATCTTAATTGTCAGAACAACATGTCCCCCAAGTACGTGATTCAGGAGGGAGACATTGAAGATGTGTCCCGGTGGGCTGTAAACTTAGAGTAAGAAGCTCAACATGGAGAAGCGATCCCACCTGAGGTGCTAGGTCATGTGCCACTGAGTTTCCCAGCGCAATTTGGTGATGACCCTATTCCTGACATTGGCGACTCGTTCTACGACGGGATTCCTGAACTATCGAGCGAGGACTGGGCCCATTTTACATATTCAATGGGTATAGAAGATGTGATTTCAGACTTTCCTTAGGCTTGTAGTGGGGCTTATCCATTTTTATGTGTTTTATCAAACAAGTTGTTGAGCAGTTGACTTGTGACTTTCCAACCTTTTCTTTTGTTTTTGTTTTAGTTCAAGTGGTTGAGCAATCAGTATGTGATTTGCCTACCTAGCTTTCTCAACATTATCAATATAAAGTCTTCCTTTATTTTCCTTCAAACTTCGTAGGATTTTTACCTTTATAGGCTTGCTTTGAGATGTAGAAATTTGAGAGATGTTAAAATTTGAGTTTTGTTGAACCAAGTGCAACTTGAGCTCGTGCGTTGTTCCACGAGGGTGACCTTTGTGTATAGAAACGGTCGCCGGGAACTTGACATAACTCGGAATTGAGTGAGGTTGATAAGGTTGGAAAGCTAAGTTCCATACCTTTCTACTGTCACAAAGTTTGTTCCAAGGCGATCCAAATTGAGCTTTGTAGGATTAGTCGAATCTTGAGTTCGTGCGCTGGTACGTACAATTGACCTTAGTGTACAAAAATGTTCGCTGGGAAACTCGTCTCAACTTGGAATTGTGTGAGATTAATGGCGTTGGAAAGCTGACTTCCATAGCTTTCTAAATCCGTCAACCTCATGTCAGGGTGATCAAAGATCAGTGGTCTAGGACTGAATGAATCTCGATCTCGTGCACTAAAATGCAGAATTAGACTTCGCATGTTAAAACATTTGCCCATTGTTTGTCATGTCCTGATGGTTGCCCCTCTGGGTAGGTTTGGAATTGTTTTTTTAGTACCTTTCCGACTCCAACAAGTCGAGGTTGTGGATGGTTTCATGTGCTTTTCCGAGGTGGGCCTTGAGCCCTTCACGTGGCGATGTTTTGAGTGCTTTGCATGGCAAAGGCTTGATGTGCTTTGCATGGCAAAAACTTGACGTGCTTTGCATGGCAAAGGCTTAATGTGCTTTGCGTGGCAAAGACTTGATGTGCTTTGCGAGGTAAAGGCTTGGTGTGCTTCGCATGACAAAGACTTGAGTGCTTCGAGTGATGAAGACTTGAGTGCTTAGCGTGGCGAAGACTTAATGTGCTTTGCGTGGCAAAGGTTTGACGTGCTTTGCATGGAAAAGGCTTGATGTGCTTTGCGTGGAAAATGCTTGATGTGCTTCGCACGACGAAGGTTTGAGTGCTTCGGGTGACGAAGACGTGATGTGCTTTGCGTGGCAAAGGCTTGATGTGCTTTGCATGACAAAGACTTAATGTGCTTTTCGTGGAAAAGGCTTGACGTGTTTTGCATGGCAAAGGCTTAATGTGCTTTACGTGGCAAAGACTTAATGTGCTTTGCGTGGCAAAGGCTTGACGTGATTTGCGTGGCAAAGGCTTGACGTGCTTTGCGTGGAAAAGGCTTAATTTGTTTTGCGTGGTAAAGGCTTGACGTGCTTTCATGGCAAAGGCTTAATGTGTTTTGCTTGGTAAGGACTTGATGTGCTTTGCGAGGCAAAGGCTTTGTGTTTTCTTAAACAAAAATGTAAACGATATGAAAATTTCATTAGTCGTTGAAACGAAACATCTTGAATCGTATAGGAAGATACTATGTGAGCAAAATGAGCATTGAGCTGAATTTTAACCACACATTCTGTGTCTTTGATGATGACTTGGTCACTGATTCAGTTTCCTAGACTTAGTACTTCCGAAAGTGATGGGCATTCAGTGCTCCGCTTACAAGTTTCTCGTCCATGGTCTCCAAGATGTAGCTTTCTTTCCCACCCACTTGTTGGATGCGATAAGGACCTTCCCAAGGGTATTTGAGCTTTTGGGACTCGGGGCGGTTTGGTGTTGTAAATTTGTTCTTGAGGACCAGATCGCCGGGAATAAATTGTCGAATCTTTGCCTTCTTGTTGTAGAAACTTCTAACTTGCTGCTGGTAAATGCAGATGCGTTTAACGACTTGTTCCCTCAACTGCTCGCTTAAGTCAAGGGATGTTCTTAAGGCCACAGAGTTGACGGTAGGATCGTCGAGCTCCGTAAAAGGTGCTGGAACGACGACTTGTGGCGGGATGACAGCGTTGGTTCCGAATGCAAGTGTAAATGGTGTCAGGACCCACCCCGGTTTCACCCCGAAACCCGAGGTAAATCCCGCTCCCGTCTGACTCCCCGACACAACACCTAAGGAACACTCACGCAAACCTAGACAGACGCAGGAGTAATTAAACAAAATATTCCGACGTTAACGTTTACAGAGCATAGTACGAAAAATACAAAGAACTAAAACCCGATAAAGTACACGCACACGGAAGATTGTAAATTATTCTGGGATCCCTCACGTCACTTCTATGCCTCGGACTCTGCCTCGACGTTAAGACCCCGCGCTAGCTCCACAACCTGGAGGGCAATTTAAAACAGAAAATGTGAGTGGGCCAGAAGGTACAAAAAGTTCAAAAAACCATTTTATAAGAAAACCGAGTTTAACCCTCCGTTTTGAAACCACATGCATAACCAACAGTTATGAACACAGTTATAAAATAATCATTAAAAAACATCATAAGGAACAGAAACACTATAAAATATCATAAGAAACCATAGCATGAGTATCAGAAACCGTATCAAATCCTCATTTCCCGATCGAACCTGCTGGACCTATCCGAGTCTTTAAACTCCCGAGTCTTTAAACTCAATCCAGGCCTTAATAATATCCGAGTCTTTAAACTCCCGAGTCTTTAAACTCAAGGCCTATGGGGGAAATCAATATATCCGAGTCTTTAAACTCCCGAGTCTTTAAACTCAATCCGGGTCTTTAAACCCAATCCGGCCGGTCCCCCGTCACATATATCCGGGTCTTTAAACCCAATAACCAGATCCAGCAAATCCAATCTCAAAATCATTTGAAAACCATTCACCAATCCACATCCAAACTCGAATCCGAAATCCCCGGTCTGAAGCCCTTCCGGCTCCCAGAACCGTCATTCCGAATCCAAATCCGGAATCCACTTTTCCACTTTAAAACCAATTCCGTTTCCGAAATCCGATTCTAAAACCGAAAACTTTAATCACCAAATCATAGTTCGAAATCCCTTTATAAACATTTAAACCACTTATCCACTGAAATCCCAAATCCATAACCTCATATTCAGAAATCTCACTTTTCTCTTAAAACGTGCTGAAAACCGAACTTTCTCAAAAACCGTGCAATTATGTAAAATCAACAAGACATATCCGATAAACATAAAATCATAATTAAAACCATAAAACAATGATAAAAAAAAACAGTTATGCATGCTCGAGTTTAGAGAAAGGGTCCACTCACAGTACTGAGCCCTACTCGCGTCCCGAACGTCCAGCCCATTCCTCGGCTTCCCCGAACCAAAGACTTAAAACCCGGGACCCTAAACATTCACCCTCGCGGAACTAAACTCAAACGACTTCCGATTGACCCGAAACCAACTCCATTGAACTCACGATAGCTCTTGGACCAAAATCCATGTTGATCGCTTCTCCATACGCCGCCGCACGCGCCCCCACGCGCCGCCCAAAGTGGCTGCGCGTGGCCCCACGCGCCAGCTACAGTACCGTCTTCAACCTGTGCTGAACCGGCCGTCGCAGGCTGAACCGACGAGAATTGATCTCCGCCGTCCGGCCACCAATTCAACCCCTCTTTTCACCCACAATTTCGTCCAGACCTGCCCTACCTATTCCCGTACTCCGTTCACCTCGACACGGCCCCGTCATCGTCGACCCAAGCTTGAAACCAGACGGCCCAATTCCCTTGTTTTCCTTCCCGGCCACCCAGCTCACCCCCCTTCACGGTGGCTACACCAAACTCGTCCGAAGACCATCCTTAACCTCACCCAACTCACCTGGACCTTCGACTCTACGCCAATCTTCACGACTCGCCGTTTGAAACTCACGGCCAAAACAGAGCACGCAAGCACACTCCGTCGTGTTAACCTCCGCCGTACACCTCCCGTCACGGAAGCTCAACCAAACGACGCCTTGGACTCAACTGAACTCCTTAGACTCCCCTAGACTCTTCGATTCACTCCCTAGACTCACGACTTTCGATTTGAAGCTCAACGGAAAAACAGAGCACATACATGGAGATTAGAATTTACCTGCAACCATCCACCGCCGTGCTCGCCGCCGCGTTCCCTGGAGTCCGCAGAGCCGCCTCAGCCTCCTCTCGAGTCTCCTTACACCGTACACGGCCACCGCACCACCACAAGCTCACACCTCCTCTCTGTTTTCTCTGAAATCCCCGTGGCTCCCAACCGCACAACCACACGACCTCCGCACCTCCCAACTTTCTTACCGTCTCCCTTCCACTCTCTGGACACCCACACACACGCACAACTCACCAGCACCCTCAATCAAACTTCAATTTTTCCTCACCGCCTCACTCTGTTTCACTCTGGTTGAAACACACACACACACGATCACACACGGGCTCACCTAAGTAATTGGAACCGTGCTCACACCAGATCCACCCAGAACCCTCTAGTCCTTCAACACGTGTCACCATCTAATCCATGCACTCCCACATGGTCCAATCCCAGCCGTCCATCTGTTCTCTCTCTGCACAAATTCCAGAACGCAAAAGACCAAACTGCCCTTCCTTTTTACTCAATTTTACGGTTATGCCACTACCTTTCTAGACCCATATCTCCCACATCGTAAGTCCGATGAATACGTGCCGCCTGTCATCGAACTCAGGACGTCGAAAGCTACCTAACCATCCTAGGTCAACCTACCAAAACTCGATCATCCAAAAAGTCAACTTGTCCCCCCTACTTTACCCAAATTACGATTAAGCCCTCAACCTTCCGAACATCACAACTTCCTCCTAGGATGTCGGAATCGGGCATTCCACCTGCCTATGGATTCGTGACGTCCTAAACTACGTCCTGGTCACTGGTAAATCCCCAATTGACCACCCGAAATAAAAGTCAACATTTCTGCCCGACCCAGGGGCAAAATCGTCATTCTAGGTTCCCGGACCCCTCGGGACCACCTAACCCTTGATTACCTTCACTAATCACACCTTAATCACTCTAGTAATCCCGGCTCTCGGGACGGGTTGTTACAAATGGGGACTCGCCTGTAGCTCATCATGGGGTCGTCTGATAGGCCCAAAGTGCACCGTCTAGCTCTTCCTTCCATAGTCCCTTCTTGTCGTTGAGCCTTTTCTTGATGCAATCAAGGATGGTCTTATTTGAAGCTTCGGCCTAGCTGTTGCCTTGAGGGTAATATGATGTTGAGGTGAAATGTTTTATTTTCCACGATTCGAAGAACTCCTTGATTGACGCGCCAGTGAATTGCGTTCCATTGTCAGTTAATATGACCTTCGGTATTCTAAACCGACAGATGATTTGGCTCCAGACGAATTTTTGCACATCCAATTGAGTGATGGTCGACAACACTTTGGCTTCCACCCACTTGGTAATGTAATCGGTGGAGACAATCAGGTACTTCTTATTTGGTGTCGGTGTAGTTGGCAGTGGTCCGAAAATGTCAATGCCCCACTGCATGTATGGCAAAGGGCTAACCAGAGAGTGTAACTTTTTAGGGGGTGCTAGGTGGTTGGGCTTGTACCTTTGGCACTTTTCGCATGCTTGGGCATATCTGAGTGCATCTTGATTCAAAGTTGGCCAGTAGAATCCTGCGCTAAGCGTCTTTTGTGCGAGCGATATTCCTCCGGAGTGGTTTCCACATTGCCCCTCGTGAATCTCAGCCAAGACCTTCAATGTCTCAGGGTACCTTAAGCATTGTAAGTTTGCCCCTATGAAGCTCCGACGAAAAAGCTGGTCGTTGTTGATGTAGTATCGTGCAGCCTTCATTTGAATTTTGCGAGCTTCTAGTCGATCGGCTAGCAAGGTGCCATTCTCTAAGTAGTCAATGAGAGGGTCTTGCAAACTTGGGGCGAGGTCAACTTCTCTCACTTCAACTTCCTTTATGTCAATGCTGCGCTGTTCTAGATACTCAATCGGGATCGAGCACCTGAAGAGATAGTCAAGTTCCGATGCTAAATTTGCAAGTGCGTCGGCTTGTACATTTTCGGCTCTAGGGAGCTGGTGAAAGGTAAAAACTCTGAAGAAAGCGAGTAGCTTTTGTACCTTGTTATTGTATTGAAGCATCCTCGTATCTCTTGCAGCGTACTCCCCGATGGATTGGTTAGTGATCAACGGAGAGTCAGAATGTACGGAAATCTTCTTAACTCCCAGTTCCTTGGCAAGGCCTAGGCTGCAAATCAACGCCTCGTATTCTCCTTCGTTGTTGGAGGCCTTGAATCCAAACTGGACTGCTTGCTCCATCATCGAACCATTTGGGGTTATAAGGACGATGCCTACTCCCGCACCTCGTTGATTTGACGATCCATCCACAAAGAGCTTCCAAAGTGGGTCGGTCATAGAGGAGCGCAATGAGGATTGTCCGAGCGTTTGTTCGTGTTGTGGAGGAAGCTTGGCTGGGTAGGAGTCCTTCTCAAGTTCCATGCCCTAAGTTTCTTCTAGTGATGCTGGCATGAACTCCACAATGAAGTCTACTATGGCTTGGCCTTTTATTGCAGTCCTTGGGCGATAAAACATGTCGTGTTGACTCAGCTCTATTGCCCACTTCATGACTCTTGTTGAGGCGTCAGGTGCATGGAGGAGTGACCGCAGGGGGTACTCCCTCATGACGATCACCCGGTGAGCTTGAAAATAGGGCCTCAGCTATTTTGTGGTAACCAGTAGCGCCAGAATTAGTTTCTTGAGATTTGGATACCATGTTTCAACGTCGAGGAAAGCCTTTGATGTGTAGAATACTGGGAGTTAGACTTCGTTTTCTTCCTTGATTAACGCAGAACTTACTGCCACGTCAGAAACTCCCAGGTAGAGGAACATGTCCTTGTTGTCCTTTGGCTTTGATAGCAATGACGGAGATGCTAAGTAGCTTTTGAGATCTTGGAAGGCCTTCTCGCACTTCTTATCCCATTTATCCTTGGATGCTCTCTTCATTGCTTGGAAGAAAGGTCGACATCGATTTGTGGCCTTGGACAAAAATCGATTTAGAGCAACTGCACGACCTGTGAGACTCTGTATCTCCTTCAGACCTGATGGTGACTTCATGTCCTGGATTGCTTTGATTTGCTTCGGGTTTACCTCGATTCCTCGCTGGGTTACAAGGTACCCTAGGAATTTACCAGCAGCCACCCCAAGGTACACTTTAGAGGTTAAGCTTCATCCTGTATTTCCTCAGCAACTCGAAAGTTTGTTTCAAGTTTGTGATATGGTCTCCACACTTCTCCCCCTTGATCATGATGTCATCGACGTCGTATTCCCAATAAGATCCTTAAAGATGCGATTGACAAGCCGCTGATAGGTAGCGCCTGCGTTCTTGAGGCCAAAGGGCATGACCTTGTAGCAGTAAACTCCTCTTTCGAAGACGAAAGCTGTTTTGTCCTTGTCGCTTTCATGCATGAATATCTGGTTGTAGCCGAAGTATGCGTCAAGGAAGCTAAGAAGTTTGTTGCCCGCTATGGAGTCTACCAGGAGGTCGATCCTTGGTAGGGGATAGTTGTCTTTTGGGCATGCAAGGTTGAGGTCTTTGTAGTCAACACAAACTCTCCATCGCCAGTCCTCTTTCTTTTCACGAGTACGACGTTGGCTAGCCATTCTGAGTACGGGACTTCCTAAATGGAGCCGGCTTCGAGTAGCTTGTCTATCTTAGCCTGAATGATTGCGACTTTCTCCGGGGAGAAGTTTCGCTTTCTCTGCTTGATTGGATTGAAGCTAGGGTTGACGTGCAGCCTGTGGCAAGCGAATGTGGGGTCTATCCCGGGCATGTCCAATGGTGTACATGCAAATACATCTTTGTGCTCGCGTAAGAACAAGGTGAGTTCTTCCTTTTCTTCGAGGTTTAGGCGTGCCCCAATGCGTGCATACTTCTCAGGAAGCTGCGGGTCAAGTCGTATGAGGGTGACATCGTCTTCTAGCTGCCATCCTTCAGGTGAAGGAGGCTCTTCATGGATGTTGGGATCTTGACCCGCTATTAGCTGCTATACGGGAGCTGAAAGGGTGGGTTTGCCTCCGGTGGCTTCGACTATTTGGGGGACGAATTCCGCTACCTTGATTTCTTTTAGCCCCTAGGTGAGGCACTTGCGCGCCATGGCTTGATCTCCTTTTATTTCTCCGACTCCTCCTCCATGAATGGGGAATCGGATTTTTTGGCACAAGCTCGAGGTGTTGCCTAGTATCTTGTGCATCCACGACCTCCCCAATATGCCATTGTAAGGTGAGTACTCGTCAAGGACGTAGAAACTCTGTTTTGAGACAACGGGAGGGGGAATGGACATCGAGTTGGATCGTGTCGATGGACATGCTTGTTGACCCGTTGAAACCTCGTAACGGGACCTTTCTCCCCGTCATGAAAGATTCAAGTCCCATCTTCCGAACTGCCTCAATGCTGAGGATTTTTGCGGCACTTCCCTCATCCACGTGAATCTGGTTGACCTGCGCATGGGTAATCTGGATTGAGATGACGAGGGCGTCGTCATACGGCCAATCTAGCCGGACCTTGTCTTGAGCGGAGAAACCAATGATCGGGTCATCGGTTCCTTGAGATACAGCGACATGCTAGACTTGGGTCACAGCAAGAGCCTCGCGGATTTTCCTCTTCCTTTACTTCTTTGTTGTTCCCTGCAACTCAGACTCAACAATAATGGTGTCTACGCGGATCATCTTTGACGCGGGCTCCTGGGGGCCTTTGTCGCTGAGACGTTCTGTTGCCTTTTTCTTGACGTACTCGGTGCAGTGTCTTTCTTTTAAGAAGTCCCGGAGGTACCTTTCGAAGGTCTAGCAGGTGCGTATGTCGTGTCCATAGCAATTGTGATAGACACAACACTTTGACTTGTCGGCCCTTTCCCGGTCTCCTTTGACGGGAGCTGGTCTTTTGAACCACGACTTCTCATTTATCTGAGTGTATATCTGGAGGACTGGTACTGAAAACTGAGTGTTTGGCATTGTACCGGTAAACGTATTGGATGACGGGTTACCCTTGCGTTTGTTGGTCTTCTCGACTGAGTTCCCGTGGTGGGCGCCTTCCTTTGGCTGCGCAAACACCTTTGTGGGATGCCCTCCGTTTTCCACGTGGTTGGTGGCATGCGTGGTGTTCTTCTCGTCCTCCCAGCATGCATGTCGCTCTGCTAAGGACAACATCTTAGTGAGACTTCGGGTGTTGCTCATGACGATGTCTCCGTAGAGCTGACTCTCCCGCGGTAGGTCTTGTTTGAACGACATGGCTGAGACGAGATCGTTGCATCCTGTGATGCAGGATTTTTCTTCGCAATACCTCTTGATGTATTGCCGCAAGGTTTCTTTGGACCTCTTTCGGACGGTGAAGAGATGGTCATCCTTGACTTCGACGGTGCGGATTTGTGAGTACTCCTTCACGAAGAAAAGGGCCAATTCCTCGAAAGAAGCGATTGATCTCCGGGGTAGATGGTTGAACCATGTCGTCGCTTGACCTTGCAGGGATGCTTGAAAATTTTTACACATGAGCGTGTCGTTGTGCCTGTGAGGTACCATGACTACTTTACTGGATCAGAGGTTCCCTTGTACTGATTGAAGTTGGGAATTGAAAACCATTGCGGGAACGACTCTTCCTCAATATCCTTCATGAATGTTGAAGATGATGACGTCTGAATTTGGCGCCAAAGGTCATCTTCCAAGTCTCCGTCTTGCTGAACTCCCTGGAGGCGTCAATCTATCATCCTTCGAACGTCTTCAGCGTGCAAAGGTTCTTCGTGACAGAGGTTTCTGAGCTGGGTCAAATTGTGTCGACTCCCTCGAGTTTCTGCGGGCTTGGCTCTCGAGCGTGCTGGCGAGTAAGTCTCGTCTCGCTGTGATCATCCGAGTGGGAGCGTGATGCACGAGAGACTGCTTGCTGCCGTCAACTATCGCGTGGTTACTCAATGCACGAAAGTGCCCCAGGGCATCCTCCGAGTCGTTCTTGGGCTGATGGCCTCGGTTGATCTTGTCCTCTTACTCTGGGGGTGCAGCTTTCTTCCCCTGAGTCGCTTAGCGATGTGTCTCGGGACATTGTCTGGCAGCGGACATGCTCCTTGCCAGCGCGTTTCGGGACGTCCCCTGACTTCTTACGAGGTACATTGCCTTTTCAGAGGTTCTGGATGTCCCGATGTCCCCCAACAACTGTTGCAGGAGCTCCGATTGGGCCCTAACTTGGTTGCTCAGCTGCTCAACCTGCTGTGTCAGTCCGAGTGGAGGAGGTGACCCCCTAGGTGCTTGCTCATGACGAGTAGCACGTCGGGGCGCATTTCGCGCGCCTTTAGACAGATGTGACGAAACCATGTCCCCATGGTTCCTAGGTGTTGGCCTGCAGGCTGCACATGGTGTCCAAGTGCCTCCTTAGGTCCAAGTCGGCAAGGAGCTGATTTGGGACTCTTAGAGGTGCTTCTCCTGCCAGCAGACCGTCCGTTTGTTGAAAAAACATTGTGCCTGCCCCCGTTGGAGGGGGGGTTCACAGTGGTAGCAGCCATGGGGAACGTTCCAAAACTGAACATAGGTGTCCAATCAGGCCTTCCGAACGGTAAGTGAATTGATGTATGGTGCGGGCCGTGCAGTAGACGGGAAAGTGATTCTTCTAGAATCGCTGAGAGGGGTTCACTCACGGCATCGATCGCAGCAGCGGATGAGGTAGCCTCGGAGGCTCGTGTGGTTCGGCGTGTTCTGGCCATGTGAAGAATGGTAAGTGTCGAAAGTGTGATGATTGAGTTTTTTCAAGGAAAAACTAAAGAGCACGCTTTGAGTGTTTCTCAAATCGGCTCTCAATGAAAGCACCAGTTGTTGATGCAGAAATCACCCGGTTCTGTGAAATTCCTTCTCGATCCCTACACACAATAACAAAAATCAAACGGGGTTAAGGTTGAATCTCGGGGGGTGGTTCAACCGTAAACGCTCCGATGCTTAAGTCAGTTTTCTGAGAGAATAAACCGACAGAGTGTTTGTAGAAGTTTTTGATCACCTTTAGAAGTGAGATGAAGCCTTCTATTTATAGTGAAGCCTTGAGAGTCACCGGAGCGTTTGATTCATGACCCGGAAATTCGAAAAACGAAAATTTGGAAAATTTGAGGAAAAGGACGATTTTGCCCTTGGAATTAGGCGAAAAGTTGACTTTTAATTTGAGCGGTCAAACGGACTTTGACCGATGACCGTGACGTAGTTCGGGACGTCATGAGTTCATAGACAGGTGGCACGCCCAATTCCGACATTCGAGGAGAAAGTTATGACGTGCGGAAGTTGGAAAAAGGGGCCAAAAATTGACTTATTGATCGGGACCTTGTTTGGACTTTCCGGAAGTACCGTTGGATAGGTCTCGGGACGCTGAATCCGTAGACAGGCGGCATGCGTCAATCGGAGCCCAGACGAAAAAGTTGAGGGCCTGGAAAGTTCAAGGGCAAAACGGTAAATTGTCACATGAAGGGTAAAATGGGAATTTGGGTCGTTAAGGCCCTAAACGGTGCCACAGCTGGTTTTAAATAATTTAACTTGGCTGATTCAGCCTATTTAGATTAAGATTAATTACTAAGTGACATTTGTCACTTGTTTATGACAATTAGTGGCATTAATTGAATGCCTTATACGGACAAAGTAACCTCCAAAATCTTTGTTTAAATTCCAAACAATCCTTAACTCAGATTGATTAAGGATGACAACCAGAGATGTAGGGAGATTCAGAGGGGAATTTTGAGTGAAAAACGGAAGGAAAACGGGAGAGAAAACAGGGGAAACACTGTGAACCCGAGAGGAAAAACCCGAAACCATGCTTGAACTAATTGAGATTCAATTCTCAAGTTTGAGCTTAACCCAGGCCGAATTAAGATTAGAATTAATCTTCTGAGACGATTTCGAGTCGAACCACGTCAGAAAGGAAGGCAATTGACAGGGAATCAGCAAGAACAGACGCTGCGACTTCCATGGAACTTGGAGCTTGAGTTCGAACTTGGAGGTAGTAATTCTTGAAATTGGTTTCAATTTCGTGTTTAGAATGACTGTTATATGCTTCTGGTGTAAACAATTGAAGGATATAAGTCGTTTTTGGGTAGAACCCGAGTTAGGACCCGTCGGGTTTCAATGTTGAGTCGTGGGATTCAGGGCATAGTTTCATTAAATTGAGGTCACAGATCGATTATAAACATGGAATAGATGGTAATAAGTGAAAGAAACGATAAAATTGAGTCAGAATTAGTAGAGAATGAACCGGGTCTGATCGCGGGTCGTAGGCTCCGTTTATCAGAGAAACGGGTAAGGAAGGACACTGTTTACTCTATACAGTGTAACGGACATTTTGGCTTTGGTTTCGAGTTAATCGGATACCGTCTCGATAATGTTTCGAGGGTCCGAAGGTTTAAGTTACGTATTTAATTAATATTACATTCCCGGAAAATTATGGGAAAATTAGATGATGTAAATTGACTTGTTAGTAATCTTGAATAACTATTGTGAACAGGATTCGAGATTCCGAGCAAGTGTCGGAAATTACGGAAACGCGTGCAGCGCGGGAAACGAGCAATTGGACGGTGTGTGAGTGGACGTTTGTTTTATAAATTAATATGCATGCATAGTTAAATGTTTTATATGATTTATGGCATGATTTGAATTGCAATGATTTGATATGATTATTGTGTGATTTATTAATTATTTTAATCGGTATTTCGGGCACGTTTTTCGAGAAAATGTGAAATGATTGTTTAGGGCGAAGGCTCGGGATTTGTGATTGGTTTTGGCTTGGATTATGAGTTGGGAAATTGATTTAATGGATTTGCGATGTTTTCGGATATGATTTTACGGATTTACGTGTATTGAATTATTTAATGATTTTACGGATTGACGAGAAATGAGATTTGCGCATATGGCCCCGTGATGATGGTTTTTGATATGGTTTTGATACTTGATTTCAAATAATGCTTTTGATTGTGTATTGATGTTTGATGACTCCAGATGTGTAATTCTTGGAGGGACTCCAGATGTGTAATTCCTGGAGAGACCGGATGTGTAATTCTTGGTGAGGCTAGATGTGTAATTCCCAGCATTGGATGACGACTCTGGATGTGTAATTCCCAGAGGATCCTCGGATGTGTAATTCTCGAGTTATATGCTTTGTTATTTGGTGAACTGATTTTATAAAATGATTTAAATGATTCATGTATTTTATCCTATGCATGCATGGTTTGAAAACTGGAGGGTAACAGATGTGTTTCAAATGTGTTTTTCAATGATACTATTTTTGTCCACTCACACCTTTGTTTTTAATGACCCTCCAGGCCATGGCACGATACTCGGGGCGGATTACGAGGCGGAGGCATGAGAATAAATCAGTGCAATTATCCCTAGTCTGACGGGTGCTGAAGGGTACTTTCAGGATTTCAGTTGACTTGTCAGACGGGAGCAGGACCGGGCACGGTTATCGAGGTCCAGTTGGGACGGGTCCTGTCAGTTTGATTGGTTGAAAGAGAAAGTATTAAATAAGTGATTGTACCAAGTGTAATCACTTATTTATTAATGAATAAATAATTCGCTGGGAAGTTATTTATTTTCGGCATTGATCTGATTAATTAATATATTTAGCTGGTAAATATATTGAATTAATGTGGAGATCGTAACATGTCGATGTTAATTTTACCAAGGGTAATATTGGAATTATGGGAATTGTCGGCCACGTGGCAGCTCAAGAATATTATGATAATTTATGGTTCCACAATCATAAATGATAAACGTCATTATATGCAGAAGAATCATCTTGGAGGAAAAACATGCGGGGATTTGTGGCAATCACTTCGGACTTCATTCACTAGCACGCAAAGCCTTTTGTCGTGTTTTATATAGGCCAAGTATGCACGCAGTCGCAACAGAATTCACAAGGCGATGTGACAAATGCCAGGATTTTGCTCCCTTCCTACACAATCCCCTAAAAACCTCACGCCAATGAGCAGCCCCTGGCCATTCTTACAATGAGGACTCGATCCAATTGGAAAGATGCTAATAGGCAAGAGTCAAACCGAGTATGTCGTGGTAGCCATTGATTATTTCACAAAATGGGTTGAGACCAAGGCCTTGGCTACCATTACTAATAGGACTTTTTTCCTAATGTCCATGAAAATCGGACTAGTCCTGCTCGCGTCTGACGATTCTTTATCAGACAAGGGATACTCTTTGTTTCATTCCACACATTAATTAACCAACAGAATCCTCCTCATGCGAGGTATCGTTCACGTCTAACCTTCTTACCCCAAAAAGAAGAGCAGTTTAGTATTTTGACCAATTTCTAGTAGAATTGTTAAGGCACATATGTTAAATGTTATCAATAATCTACATTTTCTAATATAAACTATAATCATACAATAATTTAGACATTAACTTAATGTGATAATAACTTTATAGTTGACCATTTCCTCCATGTTCCCATAAATTCCTTTATTACTACAGGTTGATTAAAATTTAGATACAATCACTTACCTTCCTACATGTATCATCATCATTTTCCTTTACCATTAACCTTAGGTTAAATATTAGTCATGCATTAGTTCTTCATAACCTTCTCCTATGAAGATAATTTTCATGTAGGGGCTATTAAGGATCAAATTAGGCCTAAATACCTTATAAGAGTATAATTTCATTCTAACTCATTTAATTGATTATTGATATCGATATGAATTCTTAATTCACCCAATAATATGAGTAATACTAAAGAAAATTCTACAATTAACATCCATTGCATACAAATCACATAACTAAGCCATTAATAAGAGATCAACATACCACAGAGATTTATAAGATCAGTATGCATAAACCATCTTAAGTAAAACAATCAATTACTGCATGCCTCCTACGTAGTTAAGCTCCCAAAATCAATCTTTCCATCAAAACTCACCAAAATGGTTATCTAATACCAATTCAAGCCTTAGCCTTAATTCCCATAATATTCCTTTCACCATAATTCATAGTTTAAGTTCATTAACATCAAAATATGACTATAACTAAGCCCTTAATTTTCTCCAAATTAGTTTAGAATTTAAAGTATAAGCATAACTTTGGACCCTTAAAACTATACCCAATTAATACTCAACTAACATGAAAATTACACCATGGAACTCATAAAATTGTAACGAAGAACTTTCGTATTGATTGAACGTTGAGAGGACCCCGCACACACCCCCACGTGCCACCACAAGGCTCTGCGCATCGGCCTCACGCACATCACAGCCACCAGTAACCTCCAGCCAGGTCTGCACTCGGGTCTCCCAACCCGGTAGCCATGACCCGGTTCTAAAACTTCAAGTCATCACCATCTTTAATACTCAAGTGTTCTTTTTTTTTTTTCTACATTTGAAATAAGGACAAAATACTTCAACTCAACCTTGAATTTATTTTTATCAACCTTGAAATGTTCTGCAACACGAGCAACAATTTCTTCCAATGTGATATTAGGTGAAACTATTCACCTTTTGATTCTCCACCTACATATGGTATCTTTTTCTCTTCTCAACTCTTTTCCCATTGTAGCATAGTAGTATTGGAACACTACTATCCATTAATGCACAAAGTTGATATAGTATTTAGAATTATTCAATTCATGTCACACTTTTAGAAATTTTTCTATAAATACTAAAGATTATGAGTAATGAAACTAGTATCCATAGCGATGAGTATTAATGGAGACCATATGGAAAGAAAGTAATGAAATCAAATTCAAATCCAAGGTGCCCTTGGACAACACGTGGACTATGGGCAGCCATCAAGATAAAGTATGTTGGAGGTTGAAACAGTATGTTGTTGTATGTTTCTAGTGAGCATATTGGCTTGATAGACCTTTAGATGATCAACATAGCATTTTAATTGTTGAACAAGCAATGAACATATAAAAATTGAACCATGGAGAAACAATATTTTCCTTCTAAACCCAAACCATATTTGATTAAGGTAATGAAGACATTGTGGTTTAATTTTACATATGCTTTACTAACATGTATAGACTGCTAAAGTTTCAATGCTTGATGAGGTGATCAAATGCGTGGATCAACTTCAGGCTCAAGTCCAAATGAAGAACAATTTGAGAAATATGCCACATATGAATATGATGAACATGCCTTCAGTAATGCATCATCAAAATCTTCATCAGATGTCAGTCCTAGCCTATTTGTTTTTCCTTCTAAACTCAAATAGTGTTGCAATATTTTTGTGTCTCATTCACTGCTATGTTGTCATCATACAGTGATGCAATAAGATCAGTTTGGGTTCAAATTGATCTAAATTCAAAACTAAAAATTACACTTCTTTACGCAAGTTTCTGGGTAGCCAAACATAACCATAGAGAAACAATAAAATTTGGAGCAAAAAACTTAGTGACGGCCAGCCAACACATATGTGGATCAAAAAAAATTTCAACCTTGATCACATTCATTGACCTAGAATTCGTAATATAAGTTCAATTTGGGTTCAAAATGACTCTAAATTCAAAACTAAAATGACACTTCTTTATGAAGGTTTCTGGGCAGTCAAACAGAACTATGGAGATCAAGGTTTTTGGGAAGCCAAACAAAACCATGGAGATGAAGGTTTCTGGGTAGCCTAACAAAATCATCGAAAATAATGAAATTCAGAGCAAAAAACTAAGTGAAAACTAGCCAACACATATGTGGATCAAAAGGAATTTCAGCTTTTAATCATATTTAGTGATCTTCAATCCGTAATTCATATGAATGGTTGGAATAATGAACATCCATAATCACGAAGATAAAAGAAACATAAATATCCCCAAATTGTTTTACCAAGTAATTTTTGCAACAAATCCTCAAATTATAACAATATTTAGCAACTAAGAGCAAATGATTACTTGGAGAAGTAGAGAACTAACTCCACGGCTCAAACATCCATATTCGAGCTTTGCTTCTGCAAGATTTCTAGGTTTTCTTCGTCCTCTAGAAACAAAACGATATGAAGCTTTTTTAGGTTTTTTGTGTTCGAGAGCAGATCATGATGTGAGGGGTTGGTGGTTTTTGATGTTTTGGTCGCGAAAGGCGAGGAAGAACGAAAGTCTGCAGGTTTTGGGTTCAAATTCTGAAGCATTTTTGGGGGTTTGGGCACAAGAGCACATCGTGATGGGAAAGGTTGGTGTGTTTTGATGTTTTGGTCACGATTGAGGAAGAAGAACGAAGGTCTGTAAGTTTTTGGGTTCAAATCACGAAGATGGGAGAGGTTTTCACCCTTCTTTTGGGTTTTCACCCTTTAGGTCGTGAAAGGGGAAGTAGACCACTACTGATTTTTTCTTGTCCAAATGAAATGATGGGACTATGAGGGGGCTGCATTTTTTCCTTTGTATATAAAATTGGGTAATTTGGGTAAATATATGAAAATGAGGTTTAATTTAGATATATTTTTCAAGAAATAGCTATTTTGAAATTCATGCTCTCTAATGAGCCTTATAAGCCAATTTGTATATTTTTTTTAAGGATAACCGGGACTATGAAAATCAAAATCCCATTCCTACATAAAAGGAAGGAAACGGGCAACACGTCCGTTTGAAAAAACTTAGGACTTCCCCAATTTGATTTAGAAACCAAGCACAGACAGTCAGACGCTATGGTCCAATTCGCTCGCACAAATTAGATTTGGGCCTCTACTGTTGATTACTGCCCAATACCATGGTACAAATTAACATGGGTATCAGTGCCAAATCCCAAAGTTCATTTAGGAATTAAACTGTCAAATATTTCTAATATTAATTAAATCTCAAATAGGGCATTTGGTCTAGTGGTATGATTCTCGCTTTGGGTGCGAGAGGTCTCAAGTTCGATTCTCGGAATGCCCCAATTTTTTTTCACTTTTCCTTTCTTTGAGTAAAAATAATGAGAAATTTGAAATTAGGATATTGTAGTGGTATTTTTTGATAAAATCATTTGAACACAATTTGCTTGAAGAAAGGATGCACATTTTGATAATATCATCCAACTGCAATCAATATGAATCAAATTTGACACAACCGAGTGAATTTTACTCCCGACGCTCGCTATCAATATGAATCGAATTTGATACTACAACAACACTAGATGATAGTGAAAAGTGATATGACAGCCAAAAGTCAATCATTAAAAAAAATAAAAAAAGAGATATAATTATCATCATTGTTTTAAGTTTTCACATCTGGCGACAAAAAACGTGGACAAGCATGTTCCATGAATCCGCACCTTAGTCGATCTGTACCCTGTCCTTCCCTACGCGTGAATTGGGAAGCGTGGCTGTGATTGCAGCTTTTTCGTAGTTTGAAAAAGTCCCGGGAGGTGCGGCGGGTCTATTCCATTTTTCATAATATAATTTCCAACTGAAAAATACAACCGAATAATTTAAACCCAAAAAATAAATTAATAATTGCAGCCCTCTCTCACTAAAATGGAAAATAGAAAAAGCAAATAAAAATACACAGGGAGATTCTTGAGTTAGCGCCAGTATCATGCGACCTAGAATACGACACAACATTTACAGTCGTTTTCTTTTCTCTCAATATTTTCAGACATTAATATGCGTAGTACGGTAGTAGTATATGGAATTTAGGAAAAATACACGTAAACAAACACAACAGCAGAAAAAAAGCGCTAAAGGAAATGTCATAATTAGATCCACACGACAAGAATAATCAGAATCAGAAATTTATAGACTTTTTTAATTTTTAATTTTTTAATTTTAATTTTGAGGGAAAATAGAAGGAGAGATCGAGAGTGGTCGTTGCAACGGCCAGCCTCCACCTCAATACATCTGGTTGGAATTTAGAAATGAAATTTGATCAGATCATTCGATCATTCCTCTTCTCTCTCTCCAAAAGCACAAAACATCCCCAACTTTCTCTCCATTTTCTTGGGAAAATAACAAAATAGGAAAAAAAAAAAGGGGGGGAGGAGGCATCCAAATAAGAAAAAAAGAAAAAAGTATCCAGAAAAATTTGTGATTTCCCCGCCTCCAATTGGCCTGCACCACCAGTAATTTTGTGTTTTTCTGGGTGCCCAAACGGTGGTGCTTGCCGACCATGAGGTACATTTTGTCTTGAAATATTTATTCAATTTTATTTTTGATTTTTAGAGGTTTTTCCGTTGTACGGTTGAGGGTGGTTTGGGAAATTTGGGTAGTTATTGTATTTTGAAGATGCAAAACAATATATTTACTACAATGCGTAGCTTGAAGATCATGGATGGGTGTAAAGGAACTCAAGTGTTCGCCATTAATCCTTCCGGAACGACCGCAGCCGTCGCCAATGGTAATGGTGGTGGTGTAGGGGACAAAATTCTCCACCATCTTCAAGACCATATTCGGGTCAACTCGACCCGATCCAGATCGAGTCGGAGTAGCATGAGTTTCCAATCCCCAAACCCAATCGCCAACAATATTGTGCTCGAGACTCTTCTTCCTTATGGTCTCCCCGCGTCCGATCTCCTCGAACCCCAAATAGAACCCTCCCTCAAGGCCGTCGATTTTGTCGAAACCCTAGCTGATGTCTACCGTAGGATTGAGAATTGCCCCCAATTCGAGAAGTGGAAGATGTATATCGAGCAATGTGCGGTGTTTCGGGGCATGTCCGATCCGAAGTTGTTCCGGAGGAGCCTCAGGTCAGCCAGGCAGCACGCGGTGGACGTCCACACGAAGGTGGTATTGTCAGCGTGGTTGAGGTATGAGAGGAGAGAAGATGAGCTTATTGGGTCATCAGCAATGGATTGTTGTGGTAGCAATGTTGAATGTCCTAAGGGTAGTTTGGTTTCTGGGTATGACCCGGAATCTGTTTTTGAGTCTTGTATGTGTTCCAGGACGCCTCGGGGCGAAGAAGATGATGATATGATGGGGGAAGAGGAATGTTCTACCTCAGAGGAGGATGCTGATATGTCATTTTGTATTGGCGATGATGAGGTTAGGTGCGTAAGATACAACATTGCTTCGCTTTCAAGACCCTTTAATACAATGCTGTATGGTAACTTCACAGAAACACGAAGGGTGAAGATTAATTTCACAAAAAATGGTGTCCCTGTGGACGCAATGAGAGCAGTGGAGGTTTTTAGCAGGACGAAAAGAGTAGATTCTTTTGATGTGAAAATTGTTTTGGACTTGCTCTCCTTTGCAAACAGGTTTTGTTGTGATGAGTTGAAGTCTGCTTGTGATGCTCATTTGGCATCTCTGGTCTGTGAGTTGGAGGAAGCAATGGTGCTGATTGACTACGGATTAGAGGAGACTGCTCATCTCCTAGTGGCAGCTTGTTTGCAGGTGTTTCTGAGAGAGCTCCCTATTTCGTTGAACAATCCTCATATGATGAGATTATTTTGTAGTTCAGAAGCTAGGCAAAGATTCGCTCTTTCCGGGCATTCGTCTTTTATTTTGTATTATTTCTTGAGCCAGATTGCCATGGAGGAAGACATGAGATCAAACACCACGGTGATGCTACTGGAGAGGCTGGCAGAGTGTGCCACCGAAAGTTGGCAGAAGCAACTTGCATTTCACCAGCTAGGTGTTGTGATGCTTGAGAGGAAGGAATTTAAAGATGCGCAGTGCTGGTTTGAAGAAGCAATTGAGGTTGGTCATACCTATTCCTTGGTGGGTGTTGCAAGGGCCAAGTTCAAGCGTGGCCATAAATATGCGGCTTACAAGCAGATGAACGCACTCCTTTCTGATTATACTCCGGTTGGTTGGATGTATCAGGAGCGATCTTTGTATTGTAATGTAAAGGAAAAGATGATGGATTTGAGTACTGCTACTCAATTGGATCCAACGCTCTCTTTTCCGTACAAGTTTAGGGCCGTTTCTTTGTTGGAGGAGAACCAGATTGAATCGGCTATCACAGAGATTAACAAGATTATTAGTTTCAAGGTCTCCCCTGATTGTCTTGAATTGCGGGCTTGGTTTTCTACTGCCATAGAAGATTTTGATGGAGCTCTTAGAGACGTCCGGGCACTCTTGACTTTAGACCCAAATTACATGATGTTTCATGGGAAAATGCATGGTGACCATCTAGTGGAGCTGCTTCGCCCTCTTGTTCAACAATGGAGTCAAGCTGATTGTTGGATGCAACTATATGATCGATGGTCGTCTGTTGATGATATTGGTTCTCTAGCTGTTGTACATCATATGTTGGCAAATGACCCTGGGAAGAGCCTTCTACGCTTTAGGCAGTCCTTACTTCTGTTAAGGTAAGTAGGAGAAAGTGGTAAATTCTTTGAATTTTTCAGTTATACCGTATTCTTTACTTCTTTTCTGTTCATTTAGTGTTTGTTTACATTTTTTTTTGGGGGTTATAATTAATAGCTTTTGTTAAAATCTATATAATCATTTTTGGTTCTTTACCCGTGTAGAAGTTATGTCACTCTCAGTTCGTAGTTATTGGTTGTGATTGTACCTGGCTGATTATCTGCTTATATTGCTTTTTTAGCAGAAATCTAAGTCTATTCTGATTCTAAGATGTATCATACAGAAGGATAATAATTAACAGCTTTTGTTAAAATCCATATAATCATTTTTGTGTGAGGGGCTAAGTCTAGAGCAAAATATGTTAAGTTCTTTACTTGTGTAGATGTTGTGTCACTCTCAGTTTGTAGTTATTGGTTGTGATTGTACCTGACTGATTATCTGCTTATATTGCTTTTTGGGCAGAAATCTAAGTCTATTCTGATTCTAAGATGTATCATACAGAAGGATAATAACCCACTCAATCCAATTGCTATTGCTTTTTGGGTGTCCTTAGTTATTTTATCTTTCTTAGCAGAATCTCTGATATTCCTGAAAATCGTAGGTTAAATTGTCAAAAAGCTGCGATGCATAGTCTGCGGCTGGCTCGAAATCATTCTAGTTCTGAACATGAACGGCTTGTTTATGAAGGATGGATCTTGTATGACACTGGCCATCGCGAAGAAGCATTGGCAAAGGCAGAGGAGTCCATTGCTATCCAGAGATCATTTGAAGCTTTTTTTCTCAAAGCATATGCTTTAGCTGACTCAAGTCTTGATTCTGAATCTTCAACATATGTGATCCAGCTTCTGGAGGAAGCACTTAGGTGCCCTTCGGATGGTCTTAGAAAAGGACAAGTATGTCTCATTCTTAGAATAGTTTTTTTATCAGGTTATCTAAACCTCAATTTTTGTTTTCAGATTTGGTAATTGTATCATCCTGCAGGCACTCAATAATTTAGGAAGTGTCTACGTTGATTCTGATAAGCTGGATCTTGCTGCTGACTGCTACACGAATGCACTCAACATTAAGCATACACGAGCACACCAGGGCCTAGCAAGAGTTTATCATCTTAAAAATCATCGCAAAAATGCATATGATGAGATGACAAAGCTGATAGAGAAGGCCCGGAACAATGCATCAGCTTATGAGAAGCGTTCAGAATACTGTGACCGTGACATGGCAAAGAGTGATCTAAGTATGGCAACACAATTAGATCCCCTGAGGACGTATCCATACAGATATAGAGCAGCAGGTATGTTATGGCCATGCTTGTTTTTTTTGTGTGCATGCCTTTTGTATTAGTAGTCATTGTTTATGGTTAAATCTTCAGTTCTGGGATGTGTACACGCTGTTGCATCATTGGTGTGGTCGCTATTTAAATATACAGACACGCCGGTCATGTGTGGTTGCTATTTAAATATACAGAGACGCTGGTCATTATTGATTCGAAATAGCCTTTATGTCACCTAGAAACTAGAAGATGGTATAGTGGTTCACTCTGTTAGCTGGAATTTGAATATGAATTGGGGCGGTTTAGGGAGCTTTATTGCTGCTCCTTTGAACCATGTTTTTCTTCCTTTACCTTCATCTAAATGTTTCCTTTCTAAACATTTAAGTAGTCGACGTCTGCCTGGGATTTCACTCATGCCCATTTTCTGAAATTGTAGTAGTTTGCGTACAATATATCTGACTAGTGTATGTGTTGGACTAGTGAATTCTGATTGTTTGTGGAGAAATCTGCATGCTGATGTAGTTGGCAACTTGAAATTTACCATTAAGTGGTCAAACTTACTATAAAAGAAGTACATAGTTTGGGAAAGGAAAAAAAAAAAAATCCTGTTAGGCATTTCATTTTGACTGTCTGCTGGAACCTTCTGTGCTTCATATTAACATGTTATCAGAGTTGGTGTTAAACCCATAAGTTCCTCTTAAGAAAAGTATTGATCCGTGATTTTGTTGGAAAAAAAAAAAATCTGAACTACTAACATGGAAATTATGGGCCCACCAGTTTTGATGGATGACCACAAAGAAGCGGAAGCCATTGAAGAGCTAACTAAGGCCATAGCATTCAAGCCAGACCTGCAGCTGCTACATCTTCGAGCAGCATTTCACGAATCAATGAGTGACTATGTCTCCACCGTTCGAGACTGTGAAGCAGCCCTCTGTCTTGATCCCAACCATGCTGACACTCATGACCTCTATGGTAAAGCACGGGAGCGTGTTAATGAACAGAAAACGTGAGAGAGTCACAGAGCCATTATTCTTTACAATCTGGGGGCAATCAAGCTTTTTCTAACTGATTCTCTTAGTATGGTAATCGTCAGCATAGGTGATCTCTTCAATTTTTTTTTCTAGAATTGTAGACTTCCGTGGCCTTCAAAAAGGATCCGAAAAGGGGGGCGAGGAGAGAAGGATTCATGAAGAAGGAAAGTAGAGGAGAACAAGATAGCATGTAAATATGTTCATTGTTTATGGATTTGATGAATTTATATGATGTAGAGCATAGACCAGCTGCTGCTGCTGCTGCTGCTACTGTCTGATATACTACTCCAGCAAAGACGGGAACAAAAGTAACCACGGCGAAAAGCATCTTGTACATGATATGTAAACTTGTGAAGTTGTGATGTGTGTCTGTCTCTGTCCAACTTTAGTTGTCTTCCTTGTGTTGTTTTTGCCTACCGGTTTCCCGATATGCCGTGTGAACTTGTCATTCTGTTCTCTTTTGTTGTACAACCTTATGGTTTTCCGTTATGATCTTCTGGAAAACCATTTATTTTTACGGTGGCTTTAATGGTGTCAAATTCAGACCCAATTCTGTATTTTCCTCTTTTTTCGTTTATTTTATGTTTGACCTAGATCGACCTATGCTTTTCCACCTGCTCACCTGTGACTTTGTTAAAGTGAAAATCAATGTTAAACGGGCTGCACGAGATACTCATAAATTCTAACTGTCCTGCAATTACTTCATTCAACTGCATGCTTTTTCTAAATATATGCTCTCTCCTGCAAGTAAAAGTTTGCAGATTGAAAATGCCCTAGGATGCTGAACTTCAATGCCCCACTCCTATCAACCCGGCGGCCTGCAAACTCTGGCAGCTCAGATTTAAACGGCGCGTCGCTGAGTGCTAGTGATCGGATTCCATTTTCGTGGGAGCAAGTTCCGGGCAAGCCCAAGGACTCCAAAACAAGAGAAGAGGCCCATGATGGGGACACACCACGGCCGAAGCTGCCTCCAGGGTGGTGGCACCGGCCTCTTGAATCCAACATTGTTGCTCATGATCTTGACGTTGGATGTGAGGGTGACGTTGATGATGATGATGATGATGATGTCGGTGATGTGGATGACAATGATAATATCAACGGTGTTGATTACAGCAACGAAGCGTTCTCAGATGCCATAGATGTGTTCTCATTGTCGGAGGCAATAGACATTGTGGAAAAGAAAGCACAGAGAGAGCATGAAACAACAGATTGTTTGAAGTTAAAGCTGGAAGATGAATCGAGTGAGATGAACCAAAAATGCCCAAATTTCATAATCGAGCGGTTTCTTCCAGATGCTACTGCACTGGCTACATCATCTGCTTTGGAGTTCAATGTGTCCCAAATCAGTTCAAGCAGTAAACAGAGTTGTCACCCATGGAATTACCCCGAGCCGGCCGAGGCTTGCGTGTCAAGATCAAGAACAACAGTCTGCAGGCAATCGTACCCTTCACCAAAGGGTTGTGGGTTACAAGTGGTCTTCCCTTGGCGCATCAAGCACAGGCTTTGTGGAGTGAAGAGCCCTGTCTCTGCAAAAGCTCAGTGCAGTGTAGAACACATGAAACATAGATCATAAGCATAAGCTAAAAGGCTAATTAAGTAATTACAACTTCATTTATAGTATATAAGTATGAAAATTTCTTCTTTAATCTTTATGATGTTGTTTTCGTTTACCTTACAATCTTACATTAACTGCAATGTAAATAAGTTGCGCATTTGAATCTACAAAACAAGTGTTGTGGTGCATAATCGCATATGCTTAAATTGGGCCTTGAGTTTCATTTTTTATTAAAAATTTGTAACTGAAAAATATTCTCCTATCCAATTTGAAATAAGTTTAGGTTTAGGTGTGCATGATTTAAACGTTTAATTCCCAAAATTAAAATTACAATTAAAATTAAACTCTACATTGTTGAAATAGAAAAAACTTTTAACTGAAATCCTCCGCAAGAATCACACACATGACTTTACATTCATTGGATACAGGCAAGGATGAAAATATCGATATCGACGGATATATCGCTCGCCGAATTTACGGATATCTCGCCCCAAATATCGATATCGATATCGATATCGTTTACGGTCAACAAAAATAACGGAAATTGAGTTCAAATGACGGAAATTTGGAATATAACTTTGGGAAAAACTTAAGTACCCAATAATTGTTATATAGGACTAATAAAAACTATAAAATGACTTTGATATGATAAATATATGACAATTGTTTGATGTAATATGATTCTGCCGATGACTAATAATATAAAATCTTAAATATAAATATAAATTGAAGTGAGTTACTATAATTGAATGTTAAAAAGGTTAAAAACATAACAATAAACATACAAAAATTCAATGTAAAAAAAATGATAAAATAAGTTTAAATATATTTAATATTGAAAAAAAAAATGAAAAAATAGGGTCAAATTTTGTTTAAAAAATTGGAAGTAATTGATTATATAAAATTGAAAAAAAATGGAAAAAAAAAAACCAACCTTTGAAAAATTTGAATAAATGAGTATACAATAAAAACTGGACTTTGTTACAATAAAAACTGGACAATAAATGAGTATACAATATAAATTGGAAAAAACAATAAAAACTGGAAAAAACAATAAAAACTGGAAAAAAACAATAAAAACAAACCTTTGGCAGCAAGGGGGGTCGAACCGAGACCCCCCAAATGAGTCCAAAAACCCACACCAACTCTGCTGGGCTGGACTTTGTTAAATTATCTAACGTCGATTATATAAGTATACAAATTAACCGGCTAGCAACAGTCTCCCCCTACCTCCCGCCGGGTCTGCAACTCGGGTTTTCCGACCCGGCGGCATGACCCGGCGATATATACTTCGATTTAAGTCCGATTTTTACGAATTAATAGTGCATTTTCATCATTTTGATCCTAGAAAAAGGTCTATGGACTCAAAACATGTCAATTGTTCGATATTTGGGCGAAATTTTTTCCCCCCCTTCTTACATGCCGCCGGCCCAAATTGACGAAATTTCGGCGAAATTTCGGCGACATCCAGCGATATTTTCATCAATGGATACAGAGTGAAACCAATTGTTTGGAAATTCTCTTATATATGCAAAGACGAAAATATTGAGAATTATGTTTATGAAAATATCAACAAATATTTTAATATCGATATTTGATTAATAAAAATGTTAAAAATTTAATTCAAAATTTACTTCCAGAAATTTTTAGGAAAAATATCGATTTATTTCCTAAACAAAATTATTATTCCAAAATATTAATTACCCAACCGGGCAGGTTATTTGGAATTACTTTCAGAAAGGAATAAAATTGAAAATTCTCAACGGTACTGTTGGCACGAGCCAAACCGTTTACGCGTGTGAAAGTTTTAAAATCCTAGGGTTACTAGGGCGGTGAGCCCGGGCAGCCCTGGCAAAAGCCGAACCCTGCCCGTTGGTTCTTTATATTTCAGTGACCCCTCTTCTCGGTCCTCTCCTCCCGCTTATTCCAAGCATTCGAAATACAAAAGCGTTATCGCCATTAAATTCATTTTCATACCAACACCTCCTCCCTCGCCTCTCTAATCTCTCGCTCTCTCCGCGCTTCGCTTTCTCTCTACGTAGCGCACGGAGAGAAGGGGAAGCTTCATCTTCTACTTGCTCTTCCACTGCGGTTATAGCATTGCTCGCTAGTGACAGCTTCATCCCTGCATCATCGCCTTCTACTCGAGGTATTTCTCTCTTTCTAATTGAATATCTGCTTTTTGATTCACATATGTGATAGTAGATCTGCCGATTTTGTATGTTTTACTTGTTTTGTCTCCTAGGTTTGGAACTCGCCATCTGCCTCTAGTATTAATGCGATTAGGGTTTCATTTCCGGTTTCATAGAGTTTCAACTCGCCGGATCTTTCTTGTTATTGCTCTATTTTTTTTCCAATCGCTTGGTGCATGTTGTAAATTGTATTCTGTTTGGGGGTTTTGAGGGTTTAAGCTATGTGTTCCTCGTGCTCTATTGATTTAGACAAATTTTTATGTGTGAGATTTATTGATTTATTAAAAATTTGCATTGACATACTTTTATCCTTGAGAGCTCATTGGTTTTTTTTTTTAAAAAAAAAAATTGATAATTATTTTCTGTTTATATATTCTTATATATCTGTTTCTTGTTTCTCTTTTTCTTTTTTATTGTAGCAGGAAGGAAATGGCTTTGGAGATTACTCAGTTTCTGTTGGCAGCCCAATCAGCTGATGCAAGAGTTCGTACTGAAGCAGAGGCGAATCTTAGGCAATTTCAGGAGCAAAATGCTCCCTCTTTTCTTCTATCGCTGTCTGTTGAGCTTGCAAACAATGAGAAACCCACTGAGTCCCGTACTTTGGCGGGTCTTGTGCTTAAGAACTCGTTAGATGCCAAAGATGCTGTTACAAAAGATCATCTTGCTCGACAATGGATGTCCGTTGACATTTCTATTACATCCCAAATCAAGGATTTGCTCGTAAGGACACTTGGGTCACATGTGCCAGAGGCAAGACACACCTCTGCCCAAGTTATTGCGAAAGTTGCTTCTATTGATATTCCCAGAAAACAGTGGCCTGACCTAATTGGGTCTCTGCTTAACAATATGACACAGCGAGATAACCCTGCTGGTTTGAAACAGTCAACATTAGAGGCACTTGGTTATGTGTGTGAGGAGATATCTCATCAGGATCTTGAGCAAGGCGAGGTGAACAATGTTCTTACTGCTGTTGTCCAAGGAATGAACCTTGCGGAAAACACCCCTGATGTTCGTCTTGCTGCAACAAGGGCTTTATATAATGCCCTGGAGTTTGCACAGACCAACTTTGACAATGAGATGGAACGGAATTATATCATGAAGATGGTTTGTGAGACGGCCTTGTCTAAGGAGGTGGAGATTCGGCAGGCTGCTTTTGAGTGTCTTGCTTCAATTGCTTCTAGGTACTATGATGTTCTTGAGCTGTACATGCAGTCTCTCTTTGAACTTACATCAAATGCTGTAAAAGGGGATGAAGAATCTGTTGCTCTCCAAGCAATTGAGTTTTGGAGCTCCATTTGTGATGAAGAAATAGAGCGTCAAGAATTTGAGATTCCTGACAGTGGGGAGTCAGAACCTCCTCATTCGTGTTTTATTGAAAAAGCTTTGCCAGCCCTAGTTCCAATGCTGCTAGAAACATTGCTGAAACAGGAAGAAAATGTAGACCAGGATGACAACATTTGGAATATCTCGATGGCTGGTGGAACATGTCTACAGCTTGTTTCCAGGACTGTTCAGGATGATATCCTACCCCTTGTGATGCCATTCGTGGAGGCTAATATAGTGAAGCCAGATTGGCACTTTCGCGAGGCAGCTACATTCGCATTTGGCTCAATCCTTGATGGCCCAAGCACAGAGAAGCTCTCTGGTCTGGTCCATGCAGGTTTAGATTTCCTGCTTATATTAATGAAGGATGAAAATGGGCAGGTCAAAGACACGACTGCTTGGACCCTCAGTCGGATATTTGAGTTTTTGCATCATCCTGCTGAGGGATTTTCAGTGCTTTCTTCTGATAACCTTCCAAAGGTGATGGAAGTATTGTTGGAAGGCATCAAGGATGATCCCAATGTTGCTGAGAAGGTCTGTTGTGCCATTTATCACCTTTGCCAGGGGTATGAGGAAGCCAAATCCTGCTCCTCTCTCTTTACTCCATATGTCCCAATAATAATTGAATCCCTTATTTCCACTGCTAGTCGAGCAGATGGGGATGAGTCTAGATTGAGGTCCACTGCTTATGAATCTTTGAATGCAGTTGTAAGGTGCTGCAATGTTGGGGAAACAGCACAAGTTATAGAACAGCTACTCCGTGTGATCATGAATAAGCTGAATCAGACTTTAGAGCTTCAGATTGTATCATCAGATGACAAAGAAAAGCAAGGAGACTTGCAAGCTTCTTTTTGCGGTGTTCTCCAGGTTCTTATTCAGAAATTAAGCAGTGATAAGAATACTAAGGAAACTCTATTGGATGCAGCAGATCAGATAATGCTTTTGTTTCTTAGAGTGTTTGCTTGTCGTAGTTCTACCGTGCATGAGGAAGCAATGCTTGCAATCGGTGCTCTGGCTGATGCAACTGGACCGCACTTTGAGAGGTACCTTCCTGAGTTATACAAGTATTTGGAGATGGGGTTGCAGAACTTTGAGGAGTATCAAGTCTGTGCGATCACAGTTGGGGTTGTTGGTGACATTTTCCGTACCTTGGATGTTAAGGCATTACCATACTGTGATGGGATTATGAACCACCTGATGAAGGACTTGTCTAGTGAAGCGCTCCACAGGTCTGTCAAGCCTCCCATATTTTCTGTCTTTGGTGACATAGCTCTGGCCATAGGGGAGCATTTTGAGAAGTATGTCCCTTATGCAGTCCAGATGATGCAAGGAGCTGCAGAGCTCTGTGCCCGGATGGACTCTAGTGATGATGAGTTGTTGGACTATGGAAATCAGCTTAAATGTAGCATCTTTGAAGCCTATTCTGGTATACTTCAGGGGTTTAAAGATTCAAAACCTCAAGTTATGCTACCATATGCCCAACATATCCTGCAGTTTATTGAATTGGTCTTCAAGGATACAAATAGGTATAATCTTCTATCTCTTTCTCTCACTATTTATATCCATACATATAACGAACTATACTCCACACAAAATTCGGTGTTGCCGGTTTGGAATCTGATTTCTTCCCATTGGGCTGTCATTATTTTGCAGGGAAGACAATGTGACAAATACTTCAGTTGCTGCATTGGGTGACATTGCAGATGTACTTGGCCCAAGTATCAAGACAATGTTCGGGGATCTTGCACTCATTAATGCCATTTTGCAAGAATGTCTTCAATCCGATGATGAGCAACTCAAGAGAACAGCAGCTTGGGCTCTGGATAGGATTAAGTGCATCATGGATTCTTGAAAAGCGGCTGGCTCTTGTGAGTTAGGTTCACTGATGTCTTTTAATGGGTATCGCTCGCCTGGGAAATGAGTAGTAGTGTCAAGGAAGAAGTTAAGAAGCCGTTCGGATCATGTTTTGAACTATTCCCGTATCTTATTAGAGAAACCATCATCATTGAAGTTAGTATGAGGATGGCCTTTCTTATACTTTGGCAACTCTGTTTAGTGTAGTAAATCCACTGATCAGTGGTTTGATGAGTCGAAAATTCTATGTTTCTCTGTCTCGTTAAGTTTTGCGCAATGAGAATTTATCTTAAACATCTGGAATCTAATCTTGAATAGTATGAAACAAAAACAATGTTACAATGTAGGTTTAAATCCCCCAAAGAATATATTATAAATTATAAGAATTCAATGCAGCTATCTGCCAGCGCTCATGGAGCTGTAAGAGTACCCACCTAAGGAAGACGATCTATATGATTTGACTGAGTCAGTCGAAAGGACCTGCATAAATCTTTTGTTCATTTCACTCACACTTTCAGAATCCAGGCTCCAGTTTTCGACTTGAGGAAGCTCCTCGTCTTCATTCAGATATCGAACCACTTGTCTCATGGTAGGCCTAGTTTCTGGTTTGTAGTGAGTGCAAATCAAACCCAGTTCCAGCACCAACTTCATTTCTTTAACAGCGAAATTCGAATCCAGGTTTGGATCAACAGTCTCGAGTACCCGATCCCTTTGATAATTCTCCATGACCCAATCCACCAATATGAAGTCACCTGACCCGATAGGTCTTTGCCCACAAGCCACTTCTAGGAGTAAAATCCCATACGCAAACACATCAGAGCACGTTGAAGCCTTCCCCGTGCGAGCCAACTCCGGTGCAATGTACCCGATTGTGCCAACCACACCTGTGGTGTGTGAGATATCTCCATGATCATAAAGCCTGGCAAGACCGAAATCGCTCAGCTTCGGGTTCATGTCTGCATCTATCAACACATTGCTGGACTTGACGTCTCTGTGAATCACCACTTGCTCCCATTCTTCATGCAGATACAGAAGTCCGGAGGCAATGCCTTTGAGGATGTTGAATCTCTGTTCCCAGTTCAACACAAAGTTGTCCCTCCCCTCCAAAATGAGAGAATCAAGACTTCCATATGAGATGTAATCGTAGACAATGAGAAGGTTCTTCTTTTTCTTGCACCAGCCTTGAAGATGGACCAGATTCTTGTGCCTCAGCCTTCCTAAACTCTCAATCTCCGAAGCGAATTCCCTCATTCCTTGAACGGAGTTTTGCGTAATCTTCTTCACCGCGATTTCACTCCTGCTCGAAGGTAAAACCCCCTTGTAAACTTCTCCAAAACCACCGGCTCCGATCAGACCAGAGGTTTTGAAGCCCTTGGTTGCTGCATAAAGATCCCGGTACCGAAACCTATGAGGACAATCCAGCTCCCAATCCTCAAGGCTCTCAAACTCGAACCATCCCAGTTTCTTATACAAGGTGAAGAAGAACAAAACTCCCAACAGCACGAAAACCACCACTGATAAGGCCACGATCACCGCCTTGACTTGGTGTTTGGAAGTGGATGAGGCTCTCTCTCCTGGTGGAGTAGGAAGCTGGGAGAGATTGAGTTGACCTGGTTTTCCGTCCACAGCCAAACTCCATGCTATTACGTAATGAGAGCTCGCCTGTACTCCGGTGGAGGCAGAGAATCCGGCATACACGGTCTTTTTTAGAACCTGAGAGAGGTTGATAGGGTGGTGCAGGAGCGGCCTCATCGGTTTCTCCTTATCTATTGGAGCAATCGTCACGTTCACAAATTGATTTCTTCCATCATAGTCTATCCAAGCTTGGATGAGATTGCCACTTTCCAAGACTAATTCTTCACCGTGAGTCTCTGTGGTATAGTAAGCAGCCGGCAGCGATGCCATTGATTTCATGCTGTTAATGTTGATGCCGACATGATTGCCCTTACTGTTGGCATTCTCCATGTAGCCATTCACTGTGTCGAATTCAACTGCGAATATGTGGTTAGAGGACTGGTTGTCATTGGTAGGGTTGAAGATTCCGAGGAAATGCTCCGGTGCACCTCCTGGGAACTCCGGGGAGGGGGACAATGTGAAGGCTAGGCCAAAGCCGCCGTCCCCCGGGTTTGGGGACACAATTGCAAAAACAAAATGTGTGCTGAAAGAAGAAGCATTGGGATTTGAAGAAGAATTTATATCAAAGAGATTGATGGGCTTGTTGTAAAATACATGGCCTTTAATATTCTGTGACTTGTTGGTGAGCCTGATCATGCCAGAGGGCTTGATTAGAGTAGCACCCTCTCGGATAAGATCTGTGTCACTTCCATTGAAGCCATTGAACACGAAATCGACTCCTCCCCAGGACAGGGAACATGTCGAGAATAAGAGGAGGAAGGCTAACGAAATTCTTAGAGACATTGGAGGTTGACGTTGCTGCAGATTGAAGCAAGTTGAAGATGTTAATGTAATGGCCTGGGCAGCAAGAAAGGTTAACAACCCTGGGAACAGGGAAGCTCTTCGGCGGTTGAGGGTTTGAAGTGTCAAAGTCATTAAGAATTTGGATTTATTTATAAATTTTACATTTTCCGCGTTGGGGAGGAGATCTGAGGGTTCTGAAACTAGGAAAACTAAATGAAGTATTGACTAGAATGATCATATTATTGGGAGCATTGACTTGCTCAACACGCTATTTCAAAAAATGAACTTGTTACTTGTGTGATGGAAGAGCAAGAAAGGGACTCGAACGCATATCAGGATTGTTGAGATAAGTCCTAATTTATGGGAATGAAATGACCGTTGTTATTAAATTAGTTTAGACTTTGACTCTTCTTCTTCTGCTGATAATGAAGTATGCAATTGAGGATGAGGATGCACCACGTCGAGCAAGGAACAATCCAATTTCAGATTTGGGCATGAGGGTTGGCTTTTTCCACTGTTAACTTGGGCTTTAGCTTTAACAGAGCAAATATATAAGGTGACTTTGGAAGGATTTAGGACGAGTTTAAGCCCAACACCAAGATAATCAAATGAGCTGATGATGAATCGATGATTGAGATTTTTTGGAACTTTCGCTTTCATCGGATTTTTTTCTTTTTCCTTTGCGTCTGTTACTTGATCATTGGAAGGGTCTATATATTCTAGATCACTATTGTAAAAATGAACTAAATGAAATTATTTTTTTATTGAATTATTGTATAGAAAGTAAACGAAATATGTCTTTTAGTTTCATGAAGAAATTAAACTTGATGTTTTTTAAAAAAAAAAAATTTACAAAATTGATCTTTAAACGATATATGAACTAGAAAACCAATCCGTCCCAACTATTTTGTGTTTTAGCATGACCTGAACGCACTTGAATTGGAAGAGATTCCTCAAAAGTAAGTGTTCTTGCACTAAAGTGAAGAAAGGTGCAGATAATTAGCCCATAAAAGGAAGAATCGAGAACATAGGGGAATACTTATTATTCGTATAAATATTTCCTTTTCCAATATTGTTGTATAAAAAATTTAAAAAAATTGAGAAAATAGTTTTTTTTTTTATCAATTAAAATAGTTTTATTTTATTATGTTCTTAACCATTAAGATTAAAAAAAAAATAGTTCATATGTAAAGAACAAATAATTCAAGATATCACGAAACATTGTAAAATACACATAAAATAAGAACCCAAAATAAAAACGTGTGAAAGCCATTAGTTTTAGATTCAAGAAAGGAATTAAGTCCTTGTTAGGAAAGATGCACAAATCAAATAGATAATTATAATCACCAGGATTAAACTTTTTTTACTCTCAAAATAAATTGAGTAAATATATTTGCAGAAATAAAGCGGAAGTAAAAAAGGTAAAATAGAACACCGAAATTTAACGAGATTCGACAATGTGTCTATGTCCTCTAGGGATGGGCATAATTATCCATGGGCATGGGTACCTATGGGTATTGTTGAAATTGATAGAAATTAGACGGGTAAAAATTTACCCATCATCTAATGGGTAGGGTGAGAGTTTACTCATGGATTGAGGGTATTTAATAGCCATTAAATTCAAAGTATATTCTTTATCCATTCTTCAAATTATCTATGAATTTTTAACACTTTTTTCCTTTTACTATTTTTTTTTTCTTTCTATTCTTACTATTATTATTATTTATTAGGTATTATTATTTAAAATTACTTTATTTCAATTAAATATCAGTTATTTCATCTTTCATCAAAAAATTATACACAAAAATGTTACGAATTTATATTAACATCAATTTTTTAAAGAACTTAAATAATTCATTTTAAATGATTTAACAAAAATCAAAGTAAACTATAAATTTTTTAAGATTTCACAACCATGAAATAATTTAAAGGGAGTTTTATAAATTCTTAAAAATTGTTTATAATAAAATTTCTAATGAGTTTTTTTTTTTCAAGTTTTGAATTCCATTTCAACATTTACTACTCATTCTTCATTTAATTGGAAAGTTTTCGGAGTCAAATTCTCAAATAATTCATTCACTAGTCTTGGTAAACTCGACAAATTTTGATAATTAAGGATAGAAGGGTAAATTGGCCATTTACTAATTCTCACTTTAAATTTCAAGACGGATTGTAACAGAAAATCCAATAGAAATTCAGAGGATTTGAAAAAAAATGAAAAGCAAACGAAATTCAAAGGAAAAAATATTAGAAGTTAAAAATAAAAAGTTGAAGACAAATGAAAGTAAAATTTTTTTTTTTAAAAAAAAAGTAAAAGAAAAATGAAAACTAAAAAGAGAAATGAAAAGCAAAATAAATTGAAAGGTATAAAAAATTAGAAGTTAAAACAAAATGAAACACAAGGAAAAAAAATTGAAAAGAGAAAATAAATGTAAAATGTCATGGGTACCCATTACCCAATGGGTAGGGTTTGGTTAAACCCTAAAAATTTGAGGATGTGTCTAAATGGGTATAAAACTCATTTGTACCCATGTACGGTAAGAGTTTACCCACACCCTCAAAAAAAACCATTTGACCATCCCTAACATCCTCTGACAGTAGCTCCAAAATTCTTCATTATGAATAATGGGATTATAAGTACAACCTCACTCAATGGTGAATACATAACTCTCTCTTGGATTCACTCAAGAGAGAGGATCTCACTTTCTCTTTTTTTCTCACAAATGAGGCTATCTCTATTTTTCTCACACAAGGAGAAACTTTCTTCTCACTCTCACTTTTGGTGGATAACTTGTTGCTTGAAGGATGATTGAGAATGCTCAATCCCTCTCCTTTATATAGGGATGGATGGAAGGAAGTCATCAATGCATAGTCATGCATAAGTGTTAGCTCCAATTAATCTCATGGTAATTTCTATGAGCATAGTAATCTCCAACAATAAGTTGAGAGATCAAAAGTCTTCTTTGTTTTTAAGCACATGAATGAACCTACCCAAAATCACATCCATGCACAAATCATAACATGTGCATTGAGATATCAAAAGTTTTCATTGGGGAACTCCAAAAATCATATTAATTTTCCTCCACTTAATGGAGTGATTACTCTATTAAATTCTCCCCCACTTAATGGAGGGAATAACCCATCAAATTCTTCTCCACTTAATGGAGGGAATAATTCATCAGTCCGAGTTTTTTTTTTCTTAAATAATATACATGTTGCAGTTATAAGATGAAGTGCAGAACTTCTTCTAGAAAGAAGTAAGGTTCAAGTACGACGTCATTATTTTGAAACTACTCAGTAATTATGTTTATATCATCTTGAGAAACCCCAAAAAGAATGAGTGCATTTTATTGATCCAATTGGCCAAGAAATTGACCCAATTGGCCAAGAAAGAAGGAACGATCTCTTAATCACTGAACAAATAAGATTGCAGTGCATAATAACGTACAAGTCCCAAGTCAAAATGCTTGCGCCACCAAGAATATTGGATTAGAGGTCTCTAAACGGACCACAGTAGGGGATGATGGATTCATCATTCATGAGTTATATTGGGTTAGAGGTCCCCAAACGGACCACACTAGGGGATGATGGATTCATCATTCATGAGTTCAAACTTCAACCCACTCGGTTAGCTTTCTCTTTTACTAAAAACTCAAATTTCAATGTTCAATTTTGACAGGACCCTTTCTGAAAAATACTTCGATTAACGGGAAAATGATTTGCTCCTGTCTAACCCAACAAATTTAAATACCTAAAATACCATTAGTCCAGAAAGGTACCCATGCATATAATGTCAGACAAGGAATAAGTACACGTGTCAGCGTTAACGAAGTTTAAATTAAGGGTTTATAGAGCACTAGATAAAATGAGTGCGCATTCTAAAATTTGTGATGCCTCAGCCTCAAACCAACCCTCGTCCCCAAAGCAGCTTGGAGGGTAAGAAAAACCATTAAAACCGTGAGTGAACAAAAAATACAAAGCATTGGAAATCCATTTTCCGAAATATTCTTTTAACCCACATTTTTAAAGAAAACATGCATGTATAACGAAAAATGGTAATAGTGAAAAACAGTACTAGATATGCATAAGTCTATGATAAAATAAGAGTCATGTATCATCCAAAATCTCGGGCACCACTACCCAACATAATCAACCTCATCTCACTAGTCCAACTAACATGCTAGTCCAATTAGCATCCCATCTGTACTACTGGTAGTCGTGTAAAGATTCGTCCTGAATTTCGTGATTAACAAAAATTAATTAAGGATTAATAAAAGATTAAGTAAGGATTAAGTAAGGATTAATCGGGATTGATCGAGAATTATCGAACGATCGGAGTAAAATGACGATTTTGCCCCTAGAAAGGGTGAAAATGTTGACTTTTGACCCGGGGAGTCAAATGCACATGGACCAAGGACTGTTACATAAATTGAGACGATACAAGTCCGTAGACAGGCAGCACGTCGAAATCGGACATCATAGGGAGAAGTTACAGGTCAAGGACGGTTTCAAGAACTATTCATAGTTGCACTGACACAACCCATCCCAATCCCCCCCGGGATTAACGCGGGATGTGCCATGCTCTCGTCTAACACATGTGCCACCTGAGGTAACACGTAGGCCGGACAAGGGATAACCCGAAATCCTGAGCCTAATGGGCCTCCAGAGTGAATTAGGATCAGCCAAGGAATATGAGGTTTCGGTCTCTACTACAGCCCGCATCCGCTATCAACTTGAAGGACATTAAAACCATTAAAAGCTGTGAGTGGAAGAAAACAAACAAGTTCATAAATTTTTTTTACAGAAAAAGACATTTATGACCTTCATTTAAAATTATGCATGCATTCGAAAACCGTTAACTCCAATACAATAAAAACCGTCTAGAAAACCAAATCATTAAGGCTTTAGCCCAAAACCATAAATCCAGTCAAGTGGGAACTCAGCCCAAAAAGCGTAAATCAAAATCATGTGGGCCATTACCCAAATCCACAAACACAGCAATATTATTTCACAAATCCAATAAATCGGTAATCCAAATACTTAATGTTTACCAAATACCTATCCTCGGCATCCTAGATGCCTAGCATCCCAGACGCTTGACGTCCCAGATGTTATATATATATCCCGGCTAAGCAACGCGTGCTGCCCGAGGTCTCTCCAGGTCCATATCTCTAACATCGCATATGTCTAACGTCCCAGACGTCTAATCATAGGAATCCTACTCCTGAGTTACTATACGGTCTGGTCTTTCCGTGCAATGACCCTTCACAGGTAATGCGCCGTGTCTACCCCAATGTCCAAGACATGGAGTGGGACCTATCCACTCATCCTAATCTCAGGATGGTAAATGGGAAACACCCTTTTAAAACCATTTCAAACCATTCCATATGATCATCAAAATCACGAAATTCAAGTACTCAAATCCAAATCCGTTTTCCAAATCCATTTATCCAAATCCATATAGGGTCCCCGACCTGAAATCACATTTATAAAACACAATTGGGTCTCATGCTCGATTTCGTAAACCAACTAGGCCCCCAGCCCAATCGTATAACTCCATTGGGTCCTAGCCCGATTCTTAATTAAATCAAATGGACTCCAAGTCCGATAGTTCCCAAATTAAATGGGTCTTATGCCTAAGTTCATCTTTCCAAATCCAAAACCATTCTATCAAAACACAAACACATACAAATCCAATATAAAACCATACGCCTGGAAATACGTGTAAATACGTAAATCATAAACACCAAAAATATATGTATTCCAGGAATTCAAAGCATAATTATAAAACATGTAAAACAGTTATGCATGCATCATATTTATAAAACAAATGTCCACTAACATACCGTCCTAACTGCCACCTCGATACACGCACCATAAGCCTTTCCAGCTACATCACCATCACTGGACCTTTCTGGACCTGTCCAAATCACACTCGAAGGTCACTAACTACTTCAATTAGCCTTAAAATTAATCCCCCAAATTTTCCAGAATTTTTAAACGTATTTAAAATAGAACCTATACCTTTGGACACTCAAAACTACCCCGAAATGGTGTTCGATCGACTCGAAACTTGTCCCAAAATGTTCATTACATTAAGAGGATAAAATTTCATGTTGACAGTGCCTCAAAATATGGGCCCACGAGCCCTCACGCGCCGCCCAAAGCCACTGCACATGAAACCCAAGCGCCGATGAACAGTGTCATCCCTGTCCTCGCATCGAACCGATTCAAACCCGGTTCTCTGGTTATCTGGTTCGACCGAACTAGTGAATCGTCGCAACCGATTCTCTTCTATTTTTAACCCAATCATAATCCCGTTAATTCCTACTTGATTGTTTGCATCCTCTAACTCGATCTATGTAATTAAAAAGATGGGAAAGTGTCTAAAACTACCTGTTCGAATCGATGAATAGTGGTCGTCTTTTCCAGTCCTTCCCTGAGCCTGTTCAGCCATCCTTCGCCTTTGGTTCCGATCCCTATCAACTAGTACGACCACCAAGAAAAAGTTCCAATCGTTAAAACCGATCATCAAACCTTAAAACCCAATATCAAATTTTAAACATAACTCACCGTATCGAGTGCCTTACCTCTGCCGTTTCTCCACCGTGCCTCACCCCTCGCTGTCGATCTCCACTAACTTGCGCAACCACCAGAAACACATCCCAATCAATGAAAACCGTCTCAAACGTCCAAAAATAGAAATCCAACTGAAAACTCGAATCGGTTTACCTGGTTCCCCCGCCGTGATCCCTACTGTCCACGGCTTCCTGCCGCCTCCCACGACACCTTCTAGTCCTTTACTCATCCCAGGTTACCCTCAGGGTTTCTCAACCGATCAAGCAAGGGGAGGGAATGACTGGGGTGGTTTGGGTTTCAGGATGGTTCGAAGGGATAAATGAGGATGAAGGGCAGTGGCATGCATGTATGTATGTTCAAGAAGCAATGAATGAGTGACACTTGTCACTCATCCCTTGGACCTAGTGGAAACATCTGGACCCACACTAAAGGACAATTTATAACTTGCCTCGTAACACGTGATACTGTAAATAGTATCCAAAACCGTTCGTGACCCGTAACTTTCCTGTCGAACGTCCAATTTCGACTTGCCGCCTGTCTACTGACTCGTAATGACCCGATCTACGTCACAGTCATCGGTAAAAGTCCATTTGACCACTTGGATAAAAAGTCAATATTTCGCCTGCTCCCTAGGGGCAAAATGGTCATTTCACATCGTTCACCCGCCAGCTCTCGACTAATCCTCGCTTAGTCGCACTAATCCTTAATTAATAGCTAATTAATCTCGAAATTTGGGATGGGTCGTTACATGCACGGTTTTCAAATTGGTTTGTCTTTAGTGGGCCCCAAAATATCAGTTTTGGGATTATAGGATGAGTGACACTTGTCACCCACCCTATGGACCATTTTATTTTATTCATGCAACCATCATCATCTTCATTTCTTCTTCCTTCATCCATCCAAACCGGTACAGACCCCTCAAACCATCATCTTCATCCTTCCATCTTTTTCCTTGAGACCATAGAGAGACATAGAGGACATGAGAGGGATTGAAAGATGGTGGCAGGACGACATAGGAAACAATGGAGAAAGGTAACCCGTGGATTTTTAGGAATTTGGGTTTTGAATTTGATATTTTGGATCGAAACTAAGGCCATGGTTGTGTTCTTTGAGCTCATACGAGCCTATAGGTGCAAAAATGAAAAGTTTTGGACGACGAGAGTGGCCAGAACATGAGTTCAAAGTTTGGCCGAAACTTTGGAAGCCCATATCTTCAAAACCAGGTACTTTCTATCAATTCTGGGTTCAAATTTGGATTCCTTGGCTCAAGTAGATTTATTTCCACATATAGAACGTAACATTTGATTGTAAAATGAGAGAGTTATGAAGGTTTGAAAACAGCGGCGCACGACTGCATAGGTTGTCTTCTCCGATTAGGACGATGATGTCAACAACTGGCCATTGACTGATGACATGAGCGTTGACTTTGATGACGTCAGCGTTGACTTTGATTATTGACTGAATTTTGACTGGCGCATGGGCATGAATTTTAAGGTCAACCTGATCTTATTCAAAAGGTTTCGACGTTCTGAATCCAATGGTGGTGGTTTCAAGTAGATCATAGATCGTTTGATAGGTTATATAGAGGTTTTTAGCCTAGGGAAGCGTGTTCGGGACACGTTGACTATTTCAGGAGTTTTGAGGGTTTATGATTAGGACTTGTATAGGTTGGTGGACTTTATTTTATGAAATGATGCACGCATAACTGTTTTATATGTTTTATGAACATGATTTGAGATGCACTGATTGCATAATGATTTGAGTTTGATTGTATATCATTTTGTGAAACGATATATGCACGTATTTTGAGGTTTTCGTTTTATATGATATTTGGGCTTAGGCCTAGTTTTCTACGTGTATGTGGTTTATGTGTTTTGAATGATTTAATGGAAAGGCGTGAAACTGAGGATTTGATTATCAATTTTAAGTAATTTCACGGGGACGTGTGAAATTGGTATTTCGGGCATGAGACCCAGTTGATTTAGACCTTGACTCGGATGATAGTTAAAGGTGATTTTAAACAGTGAAATGATTTTCGGATTTGGAAATAACATTCAGGCTTGTGTCCCAATTGATTTGTGTTTTGACTTAGAGGATAGTCAAACATGGAATATATCGGGTTTATGACCCAGTTATGATTTATGAAAGATATTTCGGGCATGTGACCCAGTTATGATTTATGAAAGATATTTCAGGCATGTGACCCTGTTATGGATTAACGAGTTTGGATTTGATAGGATTCGAGGAATCCTAGATTTGATGAATGTTTTAAACACTGATTTTATGATAGTTTTGTGGAAACTGATTTGATGAAATTATATTCGAGCATAGACCCTATTGAGATATTTTGAGATGATGTGAAATGTTTTCCACACGACCATCCTCTATGATGTGATGATAGCCTCCGAACATCGACCATCTAGTGGGATGTGTGATCCTAGAGAGGTCACAGGGACAGTGCTTGCAGGAATGTCGGAGATAGAAATTTTTCAAACGTCGAGCCTCTAGATTCCATCTCTTAGACGTTGACCATCTTGTGAGATGTTTGATCATGAGTTAGAGCACCTAGACATCGAGCCACCGGCTCCGAGCCTGGTGTATATTCGGATGAGTAATCCCGAGTCACACGTATAACACTGATATCATGATTGGTGATGATGTGAGATGATTGGATATTGGATAAAGAGGATTGGTGAACATGATTTCATGAGACTCCGGAGGTGAGTCTATGTTCGAGCAGAGGCCCTATTGAGATTATTTATGGGATTGTTTTGGGCTGAGATCCCACGTGATTTGATTTGGGCGGAGTCCCTACGTGATTTGGTTTTGGGCTGAGTCCTTACTAAGGAAATGGCTTTTATTGAGCCATGTTTTCACTCTGTTTTGATTTGAAAAGTAATATGATTTTCTTTTAAGGAAAGTATTTGAAAATACTATTTTCTGATACATGCATGCTTTTACGTGAAGGGTATAAATGTCTTTTTGATAAATTGTTTTTAAATTGATTATTTTTGTCCACTCACAGTTTTTATGGTTTTTGATACCCTTCAGGTTGATCGCGGATGAGGACTGTAGTAAAGACAAAGACATCACATGCCACTGCGTACTCCACAGATCTCTGTGCACTCTGGGTAACCCCGAGTGGGTTACGGTTTTATCCCTGGTCTAACACGTGGTGTCAGATGGAAGCAGGACACATCCCACGATAATCCACGAGGATTGGGATGGGTCTTGTCAAGTCAAGCACGGGTCCTACAGGGTCCAACCCCATTGGCATGTGTCGAGTTCAACTCTGACCACAACCGAGCTCGTCTCTGGGAATCCACGGAGTCCAACTCCGGGTATAACGATCCAGTCATCTAAGGATGACATGATAGAGCATAAAATACCATTTAGAAATACCTTTTTCACCTGCCGTGCAATATACATAAACAATTGAAAGGTACAAATGACATGACCCATCCCACTCCCCCCCGGGATTACCGTGGGATGTGTCATGCTCCCGTTTGACACAAAGTGTCAGACAAGGGATACTCTAAAGCCACTGCCCCAACGAGCTTCCAGAGTGCACAAGGATCGATGGAGGAGGCATGCAATGTCCCAGTCTCTACTGCAGTCGCATCCATGATCAACCTGAAGGGCATTAAAAACAATAAAGGCTGTGAGTGGACGAAAATAAATAAGTTCATAAAACATATTTCACAAAGATATTTATGCCCTTCATTAAAACGTATGCATGCATCGAAAACCAGTAAGTAAACCATTTACTAAAACAACCGTTAGGGCCTTAGCCCATAAATCGTAAAACCAAATCATGTGGGTCTCTACCCAAAACCATGAATACCGAAAACCAAACATATATTATATAAATCCGACCTCCAGGATACCAATTCCAATTCCAAGTGGGCCATCGCCTAAAACCATAACCATAAATACCATTTCCAGAAAAACATGTTTAAACTATCCTGGGCATCCCAGATGCCTAGCGTCCCAGACGCTCGACGTCCCAGACGTCATATCTCACGGTATAATAATAAGCAACGCGTGCTCCCCGGGGTCTCTCCGGGTCAATATCTCTGACATCCCAGATGTCTGACGTCCCAGACGTCAAATCATAGCAATCCTGCTCCTGAGTCATCATACGGTCCGGTAGCTCCGTATAATGACCCCTCGCAGGCAATGCACCGTGACTTCCCCAGTGTCCCAGACGCCTGGAGGAGACCATCACATATCCTCGTATCAAGATGGTTTATGGAGAACAGTTTATCAATCATTTCAAACATCTCAAGGGCCCTACCCAGAATTTCCATAGAACCATCACAAGTCCAAATATATGATTTCTCAAATCCAAAACATTTATCCACATCCATTTAGGGTCCCCGACCCGAAATCACATTTATAAACCAACTGGGTCTCATGCCCGGTTTCGTAAACCAACTGGGCCCAAGGCCCGATTATATAACTCAAATGGACTCCACGTCCGAGGTTTTCAAAATAATTGGGCCTCATTCTCGAGTTTATCATTCCAATTTCAAAACCATTTCATGAAATCCTATCCAAAACCATAAGTATGGAAACTCAGTGTAAAACTGGAAAAACTTCGATTTACGTGCAAGCACGTAAATCGCCTCGAAATGCGTGAAACCATATAATTCACCAATATCCAAATAAACATTATATAATCACAATCATAATCCATATAAAATAGTTATGCATGCATAAAATTTATAAAACCAAAGTCCACTCACAGACCGTCCATAATTGCTCGTTTTCGTACTGCACACGTTCCCGTAATTTTCGGCATTTTCCAGAATCTCGAATCCTGTTCGAAATCATTCTTTAGTGTCATTGAGGACTCAAATAACAGCATGCTAATTTCCCATAATTTTTCAGGAATTAAACGTCAGTTAAAAATGTAACCTAAACCTTCGGACCCTCGAAACAACATCGAAACGGTGTCCGATTAATTCGAAATCAACGCTAAAATGTTCGTTACATTGCATAGGACAAAAGTCGTGTTGAGCTTACCTCGAGAATCGGGCCCACGCGCCGCCGTGAGTGGCTGCGCGTGAAACTCACGCGCCTGCTACAGTGTTGCTACAGTTGTCTTCCTCACCCGACTCACCTGGTAAACGGGTCTGCGACCCGCGTGTTCGACCCTGTTCAATTCCTGCCATAAACCACCTAATTTCCTCAATTGATCCATCAAGTAGAATCGAAATACACTTAATTAAAGGTCTGTAGTAATCATTCCAATCATCACGGCCTAAAACCAACTCAATTGAACTAAAATTCTAATCGAAGCTCACCGTTCCAGTTTCACTAAACAACCACTGTTTTCATCAATTGAATAGTTAGTGAGCATCACAGACTTATCATAGAGAGGATTTTGTGACCAATTCCATTAGAACTTACCTCCAAAACCACGACTTAATGCTCGATTTTTCTGGAATTCTGTCGTGTCTGTCCATGGCTCCCAGGGCTTCGAGCTTCGAATTCTTGATCTGGATCGACTAAGTGAGGTCCCAGAAGACTTATTCGAGCCTCAAATCGACTTGGGCTGGCTTATATTTCAAATTCGGATTTGAATTTTTCAAAAATGAATTTCGGGTTCCAGTGTATGTTCTTCACTCAGTCTACCCGTTTCTCCTCTCCAATTCGTCTATCTGGTTCTCTCCAATTCTCTGTCCATCTCCAACTGTCCCAGAAATTGACCAAACAATCCAATTAATCCATCCAATGCGACCAGTGCTCTGTTCAAAATTCTCAATTGAAAACAACAAATCAGCCCGTGCATTGCACCTCACCGTCCCAGGGCATGCTGCTTCCCACTCAGTCTCAATTGCCACAAATTCGAGCCCTTGTTAGTGACAATTGTCACTTGATTTGCTAAACAAAGCACTAAGCGGATTAAACAAGTCACTCACTCTATTCAACAAGGTTCCACTCACGACTGTTTCAAATATCACAGCCAAATTACCATTTTGTCCTTCCTTTGGCAATTTATCAAAATGCCCCTCCTCGTTCTAGACCCGTAACTTGTCCGTCCGACGTCCGTTTTCAGCGTGCCGTTTGTCTACGGACTCAGGGCATCGAGACCTTCCTAACAGTCTTCGAATTGTGTGAAAATTAATCGTCCATCAAAAAGTCAACATTTTCCCCCTTTTTCGTCCAAATTACGAAAATGCCCTTGAACTTCCGAATGTCATAACTTTTTCTTTGATCGTCGGAATTGGACGTGCCACCTGTCTATGAACTCGTGACGTCCCAAAATACGTCACGGTCATCGGTCAAAGTCCATTTGACAACCCAAATTAAAAGTCAACGTTTTACGCACGACTAGGGGCAAAACGGTCATTTTGCATTGTTCGTCCGATTTCGCCCAACTAATTACCGATTAACCTCACTAATCATGATTAGTTACTAATCTAATCCCGGAATTGGGGACGGGGCATTACAACAAATATCCCGGCTCAACCCAAAATCCATAGGTTTTCTCAAATAGTCACAACCACTTGCATCTAACAGTCAATGTAGAAATACAAAAGCCAGTAATATTGTAGAAATCATTTTCCCATATTTAACCAATCCATAGCAGTCCAAAAAATTTCATAAAATCAAGTATAAAAAATTAAATATGCATGCATCGAGTTTAGGAAAGCAAATACTCACTCACAGTTTAATTAGTAGCTCAATCTTGAGTCGGGTGCTCCTCAGAAGTCTCTGGAGCGTTTTCGCCTGTCAAAATAATACTCGGGGGTCACCAACCATTTGTATAAGTTCATATGTAAACACCCCTTAAACTCCAGAATAATAAACCATCCCGAAATGTTTTCCCGAGAAGAAAAGACCCAAAAATACCCACTTAAATAACCTCCAATCGACCTGAAACCATCACTAATGGATTGAGGAAGTCGAAACCTTTCGAACAAGCCCAACATCACCTTAAGACTCGTACCCATATGTCCTCACGCGCTAGTCAAAGTCCCAATCAACGGTCCCCGCGTCGTCCCACACGTGTGACGTTAGCCCTAGGCTGACATGGCACTGACACAATCTAACATCACCTGCCATGTGTCACCTGCCGACGTCACCCTCTGACAATTTCTGTCACATGTCAACTGACGTCATCATGATTGCATATCATGACATCATCATGACGCCAGGCTGACATCATCATGACGTCAGGCTGACGTCATCTTCTCACTGGAGAAGATGACCGGACCGCTGTGGCAGCCGCCGTCGGCTGGCTAGAAATCTCCATTAAAGCTCAAAACATCAAACCTTCATAACGTCTTCAAAAATTAACCAAATTTAACGTTCTAATAGTAAAAAATCATCTACCCGATCTCAGGAACTCAAATTCAAGCCCAAAATTTAGAAAAAAAGTACCTGGAAGTTAAGATGTAAATCTCGAAAGTTTCGAGTTTCCTTCTTGGCTGAGTTCCCTACAATTCCACGCCTCCCTTCCTTCAAACTAGAATCCTTCTTGATCATGAGGTCCAAGGATCACGATCCACTCCTTATTTCAAGCTCAAACTATCTAGAAATGGAAGTTCTAAAAATGGCTCAATGTGGGTATTTTGGTTGCACGGTGAGAGACAAAGAGAGTGTGGAATGATTTTTGTGTGTGTGTGTGTGTGTGTGTGTTTAGATCTTCTTGGCCAATGAGAAGATAAAGGGGGGCCCCTCTAGTTGACACATGTCACTTTACTCCTAAAATATCATATTTTCACTCCTTCCTATAATGCCCTTCCCAAATTAGTAAGTTCAACAAAACCCTAGGGGAAAAATGGTCCAATTTCTCCTAAAACACTCGAAAAATTCTATAAGGTTATTTAAAAATGGTTCGGGTCGTTACAATCTACCCCCCTTAAAATAATTTTGTCTATGGATACTGATCTTACATCAATGTCACGGGTTCCCACGTGGCCTCCTCCATGTTAGAATTCCTATACAACACCTTGACTAGTGGAATAGTTTTCCCTCAAAGCACCTTGTACTTTCGATCTAGAATCATAACCGGTTGCTCCTCATAGCTCAAATTCTCTCTGAGTCCAATGAGTTGCTCCCTTAGTTTATGGGATCCATCATACAAATACTTCCAGAGCATAGATACATGAAACACATCATGGATCCGAGAAAATTTTGAAGATAAAGGCAGCCGGTAAGCCACCGGGCCTATCCTCTCAATAACCTCGTATAGTCCAATAATCTGAGGACTCAACTTCCTTCATCGTCCAAACCATACCACTCCTTTCTAAGGAGACAATTTCATAAAGACCCAATCTCCGACTTTAAACTCCAGGTCCCTTGTGTGATGATCCGCATAAATTTTTTGATAATCATGCGCTGCCTTCAACCTTTCCTTGATAACTCGGACCTTTTCAACTGTTAATTCTAGATACTTTGGTGTTTGTAGTCTTCTCTTCCCCACCTCAATATAACAAAGATGTTTTATGCACTGACGGTCATACAGTACCTCGAAAGGAGCCATCTGAATGCTAGCTTGAAAAACTGTTATTGTACGCAAATTCCATCAAGGGCATGTAAGTATCCTAGCTCCCACTGAACGGTAGCACAAAAGCCCTCAACATGCCTTCCAAGGTCTGAATAGTCCTCTTAGACTGCCCGTCAGTCTAAGGATGAAAAGTTGTGCTAAAGTGTATCCAGGTCCATATTCAAATTGGACAATTGAGTTGTGCAAAACTCAATCACCACTATAATCACAATAGACCTTATAAGCTTGCCAATTTCATTTCCACACGTAACCAACTATTGTCTCCAGTACCTCACACTACGGCTCTACATGTGGGTCGATACCTCAATTCCCTTCCAAATCAAATCTAGCACCAGTCAAAATCCTAAACTAACCTAAAAAATTCTTATATCCTCCGGGGTACACCTACATGACCTTATTTCCATATGACTTTCATTTCAATATACCTACTTATCGAACTCTCAATACCTTAGGTAATTTCCAAGTGTTCATTCCATATCAAAAACTAAATCAATGATCTCACATTTCAGCCCCTTCTCGAGCCCCAATCGTTACTTATAACTCTTTCCATCCTATTCCACAATCCATTCCCATGCTCAAGTCCACATCCAATAGTAATAACATCTATTCTTACTGACAGGCATCAAATCCAATAATAGAAAGTTTCCGTTATTTCAACATCTCAATTAATTACTCAACTAGGAAACTTATTCTTCCATCTACGCATATGTACCATACATTCAAAATTTGACCTATATTCCAGAACCATTATCAGCTCTACAACTATTCCAGGCTAGTCCACTCGTCTCATCTCCAAGACGTGCACGGTGACAGGACCCCACCCGATTACACAACAAAAATACCATCGGGCCCTGCTCCCTTCTGATAGATACCTTGTCAGACAAAGGATACACACACAACCCGCTAATTCATGCCTCCACCTCTCGAGCCTGGAATTCCGTGCAACCGACTTGGAGGGTCACAAAACTAATAAAACGTGTGAGTGGAAAAAAAATAGTTTAAAACATCGTTTGAAATTATATAGCTTTTACCCTCCATTTTCCAAAACCATGCATGCATACGAAAGCCATTTCAAAAACGTTTTACATCAATTAAACAAAACATATTCCATCACCTCGAAATACATGCAATAATTTTTAACTTAAAAATAACATTAAATTGTCTAAGACCTCAGTAAGTCGATTTAACCATCATACAAGATCATAACCATCAACACAAAGTCGACACACCAATCATCAAACCAATACACTACTAGTAGGTACACCACCCAGGAAAGGAGCCTAGCTCGACGTCCGTGTCGTGTCAGTCTTAGGAAAGGAGCCCTGCTCGACGTTTGAGACTCACCTACCATTAGGCATAACCACAACATACATCATCCAACACAAATCATCTCATCAAATCCACATAATCAATCCATATCTAACATCACCACATATCTTACATGTAGATATCCCAACGTCAACACAGTACTCATACACAATTGACCACATTCAAACCATCCTCAAAGCACAAGCACAATCTCAGTCATCACATCACAATCGATGGTCACAGTCACAATCACAATCGACAGTCACAGTCACAATCACACATAATGCCCGTCTTAGTATTCGGAGCGTCGGGCTCAACGTCTGAGACGAATCAATCAACAGTCATCACAACATCAATAACAATAACACATACTCATATCACGTTTCAAACCACACAAGTGAATCACAATTAGAAGCTCGAGCCTAAGCCCCAAACACAGCTTGAACACAAACATCGTAAAACGTACCATTAAAACTATTTCCGAAAAATGGTTCATAAAATATACTAAAAATCATAAATATTCCAAAACACGTTATTTCATGTCATAATCCAAATTCAACCCAAAACCATGTTCGAAATGGTGTTCAAAACATAGTTTACCAATCCTCGTAAAACACACATTAAGATAATAATAATAAAATATTCATAAAACCACTGAAAATCCAATAAGACATCCAAAACTACTCCGAAATGGTGTTCGATCAACTCAAAACTTGTGTCAAAATGTTCGTAACATCAAATACTCAAACTTTCATGTTGAGGTCACCTCGAAAAACATGCTCACGCGCTTCCACGCACTACAGGTGGCTGTGAATGGAAGCCATGCGTAAAATACTATTCATTCACTCCCAACCTCTGGCAACCCGTTTCTTTGGTTTTTCGGGTCGCTCGACCCAACGATCTGACCCGAACTTAAATCACTCATTCTTCACCCCTTTTCTCCCTTTCTTCTTCCGATCTAATTTAAACTTACCAAACAAGAGATCTACAACCTCAAAATGCGAAGAAGCTTACCTAAAATCATGGCTCAACACCATCATGTTTCAGCCAAAATGTGTTTTCGGTTTCTGAGCTGTTTCGACGTCCCCAACTTCGAACCAAAGCTTAATTAGGGTCATAGTAACTCAAGAATGTCGTTTGGAATCTTAGTTTCGAGGTTTATGTCATCAAATAGATTGTACAACTCCAAACCCGATTGATATGATCATGGGTTCCACCTTGGGCTCTCGAGTCTGAAACCACCAATCCCCCTCATCTTCTCCCTTTGTTCTCCTCCTCTCCCTCTCCTCTTTTTCTTCTTTTTCTTCCTCTCCTCTCTGGTTTTCTTCCTCACGGTTTCTCTTTGTTTTTTGACCGAAAATCACTCACCACAATTAACAACACATATAAACAATAATACACACAACTAAGTCGGTGGTTCACACATTTCGGAGATAATGTGACACTTGTCAATACATTGTGACAGGATCCATCCCCGAAGGACATAGATAACCGTGCTCGGTCCTACTCCCGTTTGACAAGTCAACTGAAGTTCCGAAATTACCCTCAGCACTTGTCAAATAAGGGATAACCGCACATGTGCCCACTCATGCCTCCACCTCTCGAATAGCCTCGATCATCGTGCCACGACCTGCAGGGTCAATAAAAACATAAAAGGTGTGAGTGGACAAAAATAAAGTTTTAGAAATACATTTATCAAAATACATGCTTACCCTCCAGTTTCACAAACATGAGTAATATCGTGAAATCAATCAAGTATGAACAGTGGACCGATAAAATCAAAACATGTTTTCCTATGGTCCACATTTTCTCTGAAACTCATGTTCATCAAATCAGTTCATGATATAAAGTATCTAGACAGAAATATCAATAAATCACAAATATCACCAATCCTCAATATCCAATCTCAATATCCAAGTAACCGTCACGATATTAATGCAACGCGTTCAAACTCGGGTGTCTCACGTCCGAGCACCTCCCTAGGATCTACGACGTCTGGGGTGATATCATCTCCAGGATCTATGATGTCTGGAGGATATCATCATAATCTTACACTCCTGAGATTGAGCCTCCCTCGGAGCTACTCATCTCTAGGTAGTGGATCGTGACTACTCCAGGATCTACGACGTCTAGAGGAGACTATCAAATCAAATCCAGTAATCTCATTTTAAAACCATTTACGTCTCAAATCAAGTCAAGAACATTTCAACAGGGCCTCTGCCCGAAACATAGCTTTCACAAAGAAAGTTCCACAAATCCATCATAAAAATAGTGTCCAGAATTCACTTTATAAATCAAAATCATCAATTTAATCATATTCACATGTGACTCCAAATCTGAGTCAAAATCACTATCCAATTGGGTCTCAAGCCCAAAATATCATTTTCACGCAAATCCGTGCAATCGCAACCTCAGTTGCCAATTTCACATAAATCCATAAAATATATCCAAAAGCATTACAAATCCATCAAATCATTTCCTAACTCATAATCCGAGTCAAAACCAATCTCAAATCTCGGGTCTTCGCCCAAAACAACAATATCACAGTTTTCTCGAAAATCGTGCCCAAAACAATATAATAATCCAGAAAATCGATAAATCAACATATCGAAACATTAATCATGCTAAAGCATTTCAAATCACATAATAAAGCATTTAAAACATATATGCATGCATTCTGGGTAGAAAACAAAAGTTCACTCACACACCGTCCATATCGCGCGCTTTCTGAGCTGCACGTTTTTCCGTAAATTCCGGAAGTCACCATTCTTGTCCAAAATCATTATCGAGGGTCACTAACACTTCCATATACCTCATATAATTTTCCCCAATTTTTTTGGGAATTAAATATGTATTTTAAACGTATATTAAAACTTCGGATGCATAGAACACTATCGAAACGGTATCCAATTTCCTCGAAACCAGTGCCAAAATGTTCGTTACATTAAAAGGAACAAGTTTCATGTTGAACTCACCTTGGGATTAGTGCCCACGCACCGCCATGAGTGGCTGCGCGTGAAACTCACGCGCTAGCTACAGTACCCTGCACAGTCGTCTCCTTCACCCGTTTAACTAATAAATGGATCCTACAACCCGCGAGACGACTTGACTGAATCTCCCTCAATTTTTGATTGATTTCTACAATTAAACCATCCATTAGCATCGTTTACATCTGAATTAGAGATCTGTAAACTCAATTGTATCAAACTTACCTCAATTCTTCCTTTCGATCTCGATTTATCGACGAATACCCGAGAACTATTCATCCTCCAATTTCGTTCAAACTCGATTTTTTTCTTTCAATTGATTTACTCCGAAGTTTTGCAGGATCCATACAAACATACTTCTAAGCTCAATTTCAACGTCCAACTCCTCTAATTACATGACCCAATCTTTGAATTTTCCAATTCTTACCATGTCTGTTCTCAGCGAAAACGACGTCCTTTTCTTTCGCTTTTGATTGGGTTCGACTCGAAATGATCTCAGGAAGATGAATTCAAGGTCAATTGAATCAAAGGGGGTCCAAATGGAGAAGCCCGAATTCGAAATTTAATGAAGGTTTGGTTTTCGGGTTCCATGGTTTTCCGGTTTCCTTTCACGGTTTTCCTCCCCATTTCTTCTTCGAATTTCTCTGTTCTCACTCCCTCGATTCCATTTGGTTTCGTTCAATTGTCACGTGAGATCAAGAATTCATGATCACGTCCTCTGTTTTCTTCCATATATATAGTTTAGTTCATACTCATCACCAATTGCCACTAATCCCCATTTCTAAAGTGGCAGATGTCACTTACAAACACAGTTGACATATTCATTCGGCTGACTCACCAACTCCTGCCCCAAATTACCATTTTTCCCTTTCCAACAAAAGGACCAAAATGCCCCTCGCCGTTCGAGACCCATAACTTTCACATCCGACCTCCAATTGACACATGTCGTCTGTCTACGGATTCAGCGTCTTGAGACTTATCCAACGGTCCTTCCGAAAAGTCCAAACAAGGTCCCGATCAAAATGTCAACTTTCGACCCTTATAACTAGGGGTAAAATCGTCATTTCCTTCAACTTTTCCAAATCTTTCCTTTTTCAAATTTCCGGGTCGTTACACATTGCACGTACATCCTTTTACTAGTAAGCACCTTTGTGTTTAATGAAACACTATACCAGGTTTTGTCAGGACCTGACCCTCTTCTGTCAGGTCCCGATTCATCTAGCACGATATTGTCCGTTTTGGGCCTCCTTGCCCTTGCCCTCACGGATTTATTTTCGGGAGCTCACGGTGCAACTTCCCAGGGGGTCACCCATCTGGAATTGCACCAGCCTCAACTCGCTTAACTTTGGGGTTCCAATCCCCCCCAAAGCCACTGAGCTCCCAAAAGGCCTCATGCTATATAGGTGTGTGCCTACACCTTTAAGGCACACCACCATTCCCTTCCCAGACCATTCCCCCCTCGCAGGAATGTGGGATTGTTCACCGTTCCCTCCAGGACACGGGTCTTACAATCCACCCCCCTTAGGGCCCAGCGTCCTCGCTGGCACACTTCCCGGTCGGGGTCTGGCTCTGATACCAAATTGTCAGGACCCGACCCTCTTCTGTCAGGTCCCGATTCATCTAGCACGATATTGTCCGCTTTGGGCCTCCTTGCCTTTGCCCTCACAGATTTGTTTTCGAGAGCTCACGGTGCAACTTCCCAGGGGGTCACCCATCTGGAATTGCACCAGCCTCAACTCGCTTAACTTTGGGGTTCCAATCCCCCCCAAAGCCACTGAGCTCCCAAAAGGCCTCATGCTAGATAGGTGTGTGCCTACACCTTTAAGGCACACCACCATTCCCTTCCCAGACCATTCCCCCCTCGCAGGAATGTGGGATTGTTCACCGTTCCCTCCAGGACACGGGTCTTACATTGCTCGTTAGCAAAACTCGAATTTTAGACCATTATATGCAAAGATAAGTCAAGACTCCACCCTTTCTTGTACATAATACAAGGGGAAATTTGTGGACTTTCCAACCACAATGCAGACCGTTTGAAAAATTTTCTGGCTCTGGTTGAGATACTGAAAAAAGTGGTCACATGCTAACCTATTGTCCACACGCATACTACGTTTACTAAACTCTTACCCAAATCCTTAAATTGAGGGCCACACCACCCACATTCTCTTATATAGTCTATAAGACTCGATAATACCAAAGAGTTACATCGACATCATTCGATGACTATAGCATGCCCCTTGGGATTGCTGTAAGACCCGTGTCCTTGAGGGAACGGTGAACAATCCCACATTCCTGCGAGGGGGAATGGTCTGGGAAGGGAATGGTGGTGTGCCTTAAAGGTGTAGGCACACACCTATCTAGCATTAGGCCTTCTAGGAGTTCACTGGCTTTGGGAGCTCAGTGGCTTTGGGGGGGGATTGGAACCCCAAAGTTAAGCGAGTTGAGGCTGGTGCAATTCCAGATGGGCGACCCCCTGGGAAGTTGCACCGTGAGCTCCCGAAAACAAAACCTTGAGGGCGAGGCCCAAAGCGGACAATATCGTGCTAGATGAATCGGGACCTGACAGAAGAGGGTCGGGTCCTGACAATTTGGTATCAGAGCCAGACCCCGACCGGGAAGTGTGCCAGCGAGGACGCTGGGCTCTAAGGGGGGTGGATTGTAAGACCCGTGTCCTTGAGGGAACGGTGAACAATCCCACATTCCTGCGAGGGGGAATGGTCTGGGAAGGGAATGGTGGTGTGCCTTAAAGGTGTAGGCACACACCTATCTAGCATGAGGCCTTTTTTTGAGCTCAGTGGCTTTGGGGGGGATTGGAACCCCAAAGTTAAGCGAGTTGAGGCTGGTGCAATTCCAGATGGGTGACCCCCTGGGAAGTTGCACCGTGAGCTCCCGAAAACAAAACCGTGAGGGCGAGGCCCAAGTGGACAATATCGTGCTAGATGAATCGGGACCTGACAGAAGAGGGTCGGGTCCTGACAATTTGGTATCAGAGCCAGACCCCGACCGTGAAGTGTGCCAGCGAGGACGCTGGGCTCTAAGGGGGGTGGATTGTAAGACCCGTGTCCTTGAGGGAACGGTGAACAATCCCACATTCCTGCGAGAGGGAATGGTCTGGGAAGGGAATGGTGGTGTGCCTTAAAGGTGTAGGCACACACCTATCTAGCATGAGGCCTTTTGGGAGCTCAGTGGCTTTGGGGGGGATTGGAACCCCAAAGTTAAGCGAGTTGAGACTGTTGCAATTCCAGATGGGTGACCCCTGGGAAGTTGCACCGTGAGCTCCCGAAAACAAAACCGTGAGGGCGAGGCCCAAAGCGGACAATATCGTGCTAGATGAATCGGGACCTGACAGAAGAGGGTCGGGTCCTGACAATTGCAGATCAACATTTGGTTCCCCATGTTCTCACCCATAATGGTCTTGCAGAAGCACTAATTAACCTTGGTAATGTGCACCAAGCTTCTAGTTTTCGTGTAGGGGCAATTTAATTTTTCATGTAGCAATGTTGGTCTGGTTGAGGTCTACTGTTATCCAACCCTATTCTGTAAAGTTGGGCACGGTTTGGTATGGTATGATATTTGGTGATACCGAAATCATACCATTTAATTTTAATCAGTTCAGTACGGTTTGATATTCTACAATTTGAAATTGATACCGGATCGTACCATACCGATTAAATTCGGTATGGTTTCGGTACATTTTCGGTTTTAAACCAAAGTTTTGTGGATTTAGGATTTAGGTGAATGCTAATGAGGAATTATGGTTTCTAGTGTAACAAATACTCGGTTAAAGGAATTATGATGCCAACTCCTTAGTTGACTACTAGTGTTGTTAGTATTTAGGTTAAGAAAAATGGTTTCTAATTTTCAAGTATAGTAGACAAAAAAATTTAATTAGATAAATTTATTATCATTAGGCCACAAAGAACTCATAATAGTTTTTAGTATATGATTACTATATCAACCAATAGGAAAATAGTTTTAGTTATTTTAAAAAAATAGAAATGCTAATTTGGTTCGGTATCAGTACATAACGGCTTTTCAAAACCTCGAAATCAAAACTGTACTGACTTGAATCGGTATCGGTTCGGTACCGTACCGATCATTACATCGGTTTTACTATTTGGTATTTTTTTTGGTTTGATCTGATCTAGAACGGTATGGTTTCGATTTTTCGGTTCTATATGTCCACCCCTACTATTCTGCGTTACAGCTGGTGACTAGGTTCGAACTAGAAGTTTCATGCTTACGCATTTTTGGATGTGCAGTTACATGCCAATTGTGTCACCACAACGTACACAAATGGGACCTCAATGAAGGAGAGGCATATATGTCGGTTATGAATCCCCTTCGATTATACACTCTTTAGAGCCCTTGACAGGCGATCTCATTCCCGCTACATTTGCGAATAGTCACTTTGATGAGACAGTCTTCCCGTCGTTAGTGGGAGATAAGAACGTCAAACATTCCTGAAGAACAACGTGAATTGACGTGGAATGTCCCCACTATGTCTCATCTTGATCTGTAAACCGCACAAAGTAAGAATGAAGTGCGAAGAACTTTATATTTACATAGTGTAGCTAATAATACGCCAGACGCTTCCTCTAATCTAGCTAAAGTGACAAGATCATATATACCTGCTGCAAAAGTGCTTGCAAGGATAAAAGTCCTAGATGGACGAGTCGTTCCATATGGACGAGATACAGCCATGGCGATTAACCAGTCATATATCACTGCCCAGAAGCGAGGTAGACTAATAAGTTCGAAGGATTCTCATCTCCGGAAAAGGATAAATTTAGCACAATCGAATCCCTTCTAAATATCAACTGATCCATCTCATGAGATAATTCCATGTCAGGACCTGTCCCAATCCCCTTGGGATTAACGCGTGACGCACTTGATCCCGTCTGACACGGAATGTCAAACAAGGGAAAATTCCAACTTTAGACCACTTGAGGCTTCAGAGAACGCCAAGATCCGGAGGAAGAGTGTGATGTCTCGGTCTCTGCTACAGCCCGCATCCACGATCAACCTGAAGGGCATTCAAAACATTAAAATCTGTGAGTGGACAAAACGAAGAATTTATAAAAATATTTTCACAAAAGACATTTATACCCTTCACTAAAAAGTATGCATGCATTCGAAAACAGTTATCAAACCATTAGGGCCTTGGCCCAAAACCGTAAATGAAACCAATCATACGGGCCACTGCGCAAATCCATGTGGGATTTTGCCCAAACCAGTATATATATATATCATATAACATAACATATATCACATATAACCAATCCTGTCACGATTTCCAAAGCTACACGTGTGCTACCCGGGGTCTCAAATCCCAAGTCTCCCCAGGGTCCACCTAGGTTAATGTCCACAGATCAATGACCTCCCTGGGGGTTACAATCCATAAAAGCCTTCCTGAGAGTAAGGTACCCAACGGGGGCGACTCCACTCAGTTAGTGCTCCGTGACTACTCCAGGGTCCACCTAGGCCAACGACCCTTCCCGGAGGAGACAATCTATAAATAAGGATGGTATATGAGAAACCATTTTGAAAATATTTTTAGAACCTTTCAAAGGATTCATGCCCGGTCCCCATAAACAGTCATGAAACCAGAAATCCATTTAGGGTCTCCGACCTGAAATCATAAACGTAAACCAACTGGGCCTCGTGCCCGAACTCATGACTCAACTAGTCATCGAGCCCGATATCTCAGGGTTAGTCACGATTCCAATCGTAGGGATGCGTGCAACCATCCGTCCAAGACCGCTCTCAATCCTGGTGTGTCGCCGTGAACAAATCAACCGACGCGACCACCTTTAGATCATGGTGCACACACCACTGATCGATCTCCTATACCGTCAGCACTCCAAAGTCGAGCCTCTAGTGGATGCTCGACAATGGGACGTGCATCGTGACCTCTCCGGAATGAACACATCCCCAGTCCGGAGGCGAGCATTGTATCGTCCGTCGCCAAGCACAAAGCACTCGTCGCGACCACGACTCAGACCCGTAGGTCATCAATAAAGCCATATGCCCGAGACAAATCCAAATGGGTCTCATGCCCGAGTTTACCTTTTCAAATCCAAAACCATTTCATTAAACCGAAACCACAAACACGTATAAGTACCGTATAAGGCCGAAACCACGAAATACGTGCAAATACGTAAACACACACACAAATGCACTCATGCCATCACAAAACATGTATTAAAACACATAATAAACATTTATGCATGCATCAATTTAGAAAACAAGGTCAACTCACAGACCGTCTGAGCTGCCGCCTAGATACACGTGCCAAACACCACTCCCGGGCCAATCACCATCTCCGGGGCTTCCAAACCTGTCCAAATCATAATAGAGGGTTACTAACTACTTAATTAACCCCTCATTAAAGCCCCGTAATTTTTAGAAATTTTTAACTATTTTAAACCCGATCTTAAACCTTCGGACGTCCCGAACTATATCGAAACGATGTCCGATCGACACGAAATCAGTCCCAAAATGTTCGTTATAACGAATAAATGATTTCACATGTTGGGACCATCCCCAAAAAGTGGGCCACACACCCACACTGGCCGCCTGAAGTCCCTGCGCGTGGGAGCCACGCGCCCACATGGGCCGCTTGAAGTTCCTGCACGTGGGAGCCACGCGAGGCTATTGTTTATCCCTTACCTCCAGCCGATCAGCCGATCTGGTTCGGTTCTGCAACCTAGTCCAGGCGAATCAGAGGAATCGGTTCAGTTCCATTTCTTCTTCATTTTTCGTCCGTTTTCATTCATTCCAATTCCTATGACTTCCTTTCTTCATTTCCTACCTAACCATGTCCTTAAATCCAAGAAACCAAGCCTAAAACCCATTGGTTTTAAAAACCATTTTGAACCCAAACTTCCATCCTAAGTTCTGGGCACTTCTAGGGGTCCAACCTTCATCCTAAGGGTTCTAATAGCTTCCTAGGATCATTAGAAAGAGGTTTGAGGGTTCGATTTGGGTTAACTTGGCTGGAATTCCATTTCAGTGCGCAGCCACCGAAAACTTCCCGACCGCCGTTCCAGGCTTACTCAGCCGTCCTTAGCTCTCGAAACCTTCTCCTAAACCTTCTACCAACCTCATAAACACATCCTAATCAACATCTAACTCCCTTAACGTCCAAAACCCGAAATTGAAATTTTAAAATATAAAGGGGTCACAGTTTTTACCTTTTCCCTGGGCCAACACCATCGTCCACGGGGATCTTGTCTTCACCCAGCCACCATCACGTCCTCACGACCCTCAGTCACTCTCTGTTCCTATCTCAGGTCAAAACCAGGTGGGGGAAAGGATTTGGGCTCGTGTTCGATGGGTTTTCGGGTTTGGTGGGAAATGGAACAAGAAAGGGGGAAACAGATGCATGAAGGAAGGGAAGGGGCAATGGATGGGTGACACTTGTAACTCATCCATTGGGCCATTTCAAAAGATATGGGCCCCACTTTGGACAAAATTCCACTTTTATCTCGTAAACGTAGCATCGTGAATAGTATCTCAAAACTTCCTTGAACCGTAACTTTCCGTCAAATGTCCGATTTCAATGTGCTGCCTGTCACGGACTCGTATCGACCCGATCTACGTAACGGTCTTCGGCCCTCAGCCATCGGACCTCCTGGGTCAAAAGTTAACTTTTCACCCTCGTTTAGGGGTAAAATCGTAATTTCGCCCTGAACGTTTGTTAATCCTCGGCTAATCCCTAATTAGCCTCGCTAATCCGTAATTGGTCTTAATCTAATCCCGAAATTCAGAATGGGTCGTTACAACCTCCCCTCTAAATAATTTCGTTCTCAAAATTCAAACCGACCTAATTCCACAACCAAACTTTGGAATGCAATCATGTCCCCGCACACGGACACTCTCGTGTAAAAGTATGCTTCCGACATAGCCATACTCCAGCTCGTAAGTCTCACTCGAGACGAATGTCGACGTCTCGCCTGTCATGCACTCTGACAGGTCAACAATACCAAGCTGACATCAAATTGGCTTTTCAGCCCACCACTCTAACACGTTACATCCTATAACCAAGGTCAACTTTTTAGTCTGATGGTTTTTCTCATCTAACAATTGGAGCTGATATTTTATTCAGCATCCGATCCGACAATTATCCTCATTGCTCCCACTGAGCGACATCTCCTCTCCTGTCACTTACATAGTTCGCAACCGTAATCCTTCGTTCAGATGAGCACCATTTCCCCTCTAACATCCTCTAAGTCCACGATCACGATCGTGACTAGCTGGTAACGCTTGGCTCCACTGCGTTTTTGCTGCGCTACCTGATCTTGATTCTCTCTCGAGTACTCGTATCGCATCTCACGTCACTTAACGATCTCCATTGATATCTGGACTCACCTCGAGTCTCAATTGTCGTACTATTGGTTCTGTCGACACACAATCGACAACTCACCCATCCGTGGTGTATATAGGATCCTAAATTGAATACTTGTCTCAGCAGAGAAAACACTCTACACTAAAGGGTTCCCTTGTCACAGAGGAGTCGCTTCATAAAGCAACTGACCCGAGCTCGGAATATGGGTCAATTTTCCAATTTGATTTCTTGTACCCATGTCGTTTCTGTACACCAGCATGCATGTCTGGCTTAGTGTCAGGCACTCATGCCAAACAATGCGGTCTATTCAAACCACGTCTACCAAGACGCACTATTCCGAATCTCGCTACCGCCTCTTCATAACCAAGATAGTACGGCTACACTCTCTACATATCCAACATCTGTCTTGTCGTCTCACCAACTATGCTAAGGGATCCTTCAACAGTCTCACAATACGGTTCTCCTCTGTTTCTAGCTTAGCATAATCATCAAGGCAAATGACCCCAATGACTACCAGACCTCGGTCTACTCACCTCAAGGTCGCCACAATCACCTCAGTCATCTCGATCATCCTGATTGTTACCACACGACTCGATCTCACTCACCTCGGGCACTCACTTGTCACATCTAGTGACGCCAAATACTTTTTGCTCTTCAAATCACTTAAATTTGACCCACAGCCTAGGTGTTCGGTTTTTACACCCTCTTAGAACCCTTTAGATGTCATATCACTCCTCGTCATCCCACCTAGGGAAGAATCAAGGAAAATCCAAGATGATGGCATCAAAGTTCATCCTGTCATCCTGCACCCAACACTATCTGCTAAAGAGTTGAAAACAAGAAGTCTCCTTTTCCGACTAAGAGTATTCTCCGATAATTACTGTAATGCTTAGCCTATTCCTTCCGAACTAAACACTTCCACTTTTCCGACCAACGACAACTATCGATAACTACTGTAATGACCCATTCTATTTCTCACCATCGGATTTCTCCTCAAATAAGCGTACACGAAACAAAGGAGGTAAGGTCAAAATCAGTCAACCAAAACCATCTCCATCACGATTCCCAAGAATCTACACTAGTCGAAAAATCCTCCTTGTCGTATAGTGGTAAAAACCAACCATGAGCACATCACGACTGAGATACCCTCAGCTCATGGTTCATCGTCCTTCCTTGTTATCGTCACTGCATCACCGCCTTGCGGAGTGTGAATCAAACCATTCCTGGAACTCTGCTCAAACCGAGCAATCACCACATATCTCTGCTCGGGTTAGAGGGCTCTACCTCCCTCGTACTCATATGACTCTAGGTATGACTATCCCAACAATCCATACCAGAAGATGAACATTCCCTGAATGTCCCTCTATTCTCAAAAACCAACAACAAAGTCACCCTCGATAGTGGTACCTACCACGAGCTCGTACAGATACAACCCACGTACAACACCACCGAGACTCCAAACCTATGCGATCAACTCACCGTCGGCACCAATCGCTCAACACACAACGTCCACTGATCAGTCCACCTCGAAATCCGATCCATAAGTACCATTCTCCTGGTACTCATTCGATCACTTACCAACTAGGGTTATCACAACTCGGTTGCTCCCTGCAGCGCGTCCATCTCGACCGATCCATCACTCTCGTCTCTGAAAAGTCGTCGTACTCCGCTACTAGTGTCCAAACAACCAGTAACCATAATCTGAGGATCTCGTCCCCTAGTAACTCTACGACTCCTAGCCATTGGCCTCCACAAGGACTTGGCCATACTCTGTGCCTAAGCCTGCACAACCGCTACAAGTCGCATTCTCATCCTACCATGCCACATAACACTACTCCGGCCATCTCCTGCCAGTCGACATCCCTCCAAGATTCGACATACCAAAACATGGTACCTTAGGCCTAATAAAATCAACGTTCCTATTCCAACCAACCTCAAATAGGGTTATCGCGAGCCTGACTGCTCCTAGCAACAAAATCTCCGATCCTCGCGCTTTTTTCATGGACGACCCTAATGTCCGACCTCCATTGATTCCCTTTTGCTCTAATCCATTTCTGACATGACCGCTCGACGGTCCCAACTCCCTGGTCGTCCTACTGTGTCTACTAGTCCACTGGATCCTAACTCCAGTACCTATGCGGCTCTAAGCCATTAGCTTTGCACGAATAACGATCCTACTCGGGATCTACTTCCTCGAAACACGCAGCATCTTATGCCAATCAAGCCCTAATCCAACGCATATCGTGCTAACTGTAATCTAACTAGGATTCAATTCCACTGAATCCTCTTACTCTTACCCTAACAATCAGGTTGATGACGGGCTGTTACCACTGTAGAGACAGCACATCCTCGACCTGTGCACACTCTAAGAGCAAAACCTGCTCTGATACCACTTTGGTATCAGAGTACCATGAGTATCATATCAGCCAACCTACTTTGATACCACCTGTCAGAACCCGTCCCAACCCCCCGGGATTAACGCGGGACACGCCTGATCCAGTCTGATACGGAGTGTCAGACAAGGGAAAATTTTGACTTTATCCCACTCAGAGCTTCAGAGAGCGTCAGGATCCGGAGGAGGAGTGTGATGTCTCGGTCTCTAATACAGCCCGCATCCGCGATAAACCTGAAGGGCATTCAAAATATTAAAAGCTGTGAGTGGAAAAAACGAAGAATTTATAAAAAAAAAAAATCACAAAAGACATTTATACCCTTCACTAAAACGTATGCATGCATTCAAAAACAGTTATCAAACCATTAAGGCCTTGGGCCAAAACCGTAAATGAAACTAATCATACGGGCCATTGCCCAAATCCATGTGGGACTCAACCCAAAACCAGTATATATATCATATAACATAACATATATGGAGATACATATAAAGAGATACATTTGAAATTTCCTAAAGGACTTAAAATATCTGATGCAAATGAGGTTTTAGTCTATTGATTAAATCACATCTAGAAGTTGTTGATGCTACATCTAGAAGTTGTTGATACTAGATCTAGAAGATGTTGATACTACATCCAGAAGATGTGGATATTACATCCAGAAGATGTTGATATTACATCGAGAAGATGTTGAAATGATTTAATGAGGATAAAGCAAAACCTTCAAGCATGCCCGTGATCATCTGCAATCTAGATCTTAAAAGGACGTGTTTCGTCAAGCAAATGATAAAAAAGATATATTGTGTAACGACCCGTCCCGAATATCGGGATTAGATTAGTGACTAATTAAGGATTAGTGAGGTTAATCTATGATTAGTTGAGCGAAATCGGACGGACGGTGTAAAATGACCATTTTGCCCCTATTCGTGGGTAAAATGTTGACTTTTGACTCGAGAGGTCCGATGGCCGAGGGCTGAGGATCTTTACGTAGATCGGGTCGATACAAATTCGTAGACAGACGGCACGCCGAAATCGGACGTCGAACGAAATAGTTATGGTCACGAGAAGTTTGATTGCATTATGCACGCATTACGAGACGGGGATGATGTGGTGATATCTGATTGGGCAGATATTTAAGTGGGACCCATGGATGAGTGACAAGTGTCACTCATCCCATTGGTCACTTCCCTAAAAAGTGGATCTAAACCATTAAAATATTATTATTTTATTATTTTATAATTTTACCCATCTCTCAACTCCACCCTCCATCTTCATCCTATCAAATTTTCCTCTCATCCTCACTGTTCACTATCATCACCAGCTACCACCTTCATCAAACATATTTCCCTCCTCCTTCCCGTGCAAACCTTCTTCATCTTCTTCTTCATTTCTCTCAAACCAAACATCAAAACAATCTCACACACAACCCTCAACCCTAACCAATGACGTGGGACTTTAAACGAATGTGAGAGAGTGAAGGGAGAGGAGTAGAATGGTGGCCATGGCGCAGGACATCGTGCAAGGTGGCCGGAGAACCCCGAAACGGTGAGCTTTAGTTCAAAATTCGAAAGTTGGTTTTTAAGATTTTTCAATCGGGTCTGATGATTGGGTCGTGTTCCTAGGACTCAGAGGAGTCGATTGGTGTCAGATTCGAGGAATGGGGTGGCCGAAAACGACGACAGGAGCGAGTTGCAGGTGGCGGTTACTGTTCCTTTTCGAACAGGTATAATCTCGACTTTGTTTCTTGTTTTTGAGGTTATTGATCGATTGGGGGGAATGAGACGAGGACCTAGGATGAAATAGGAAGGAAAATGGTTCAGAAAACAATGAGAACCGGCCGAGTCGGTTCACCGGTTCGATCGAACCGGTCTGAACCAACGAACCGGGTCCAACGCGAGGAAGACGATGAACTGTTCACCGCGCGTGGGTTTCATGCGCAGTCGCTTGCGACAGCGAGTGGGTTTCACGCGCAGTCACTTATGACGGCGCGTGGAGGCACGTGGGACAGTTTTGGGACACGTGTTCAACATGAAAAATCATCTATTCGATGTAACGAACATTTTTGGACTGGTTTCGTGTCGATCGGACACCGTCTCGATATTGTTCGGGACGTCCGAAGGTTTAGGATCGAGTTTAAAAAATACTTAAAAATTTGAAAAAATTACGGGGCTTTAGTGAGAGGTTAATAAGGTAGTTAGTAACCCTCTAAAGTGATTTGGACAGTTTTGGGAGTCCCGGTGACAGTGTTTGGCCCGGGAGAGCCGTGTGGCACGCGTATCGAGGCGGCAGCTCGGATGGTTTGTGATTGGACCTTTTTTTCTAAATTGATGCATGCATAAATGTTTATTAGGTGTTTTAATATATGTTTTGTGATTCCATGAGTGCATTTGTGTGTGTTTACGTATTTGCATGTATTTCGAGATTTCAACCTTATACGGTGCTTATACGGGTTTGTACTTCTATGTTGGTTTAAATGAAATAGTTTTTCATTTAAAAAGGATAAACTCGGGCATGAGACCCATTTGGTTTTGTCTCGGGCATGTTGCCCTATAGATGACCTACGGGTTTGAGTCGTGGTCGCGGCGAGTGCTATGTGCACGGCGACGGACGATACGACGCTCGCCTCCGTACTGGGATGTGTTCCTTCCGGAGAGGTCACGATGCATGACCCGTTGTCGAGCAGCCACTAGAGGCTCAACTTCGGAGTGCTGACGGTTTAGGATATCGATCGGTGATTGATAGGTCGTTAATTAAGCATTATTTTATATTATTTTATACCTTTTATACTTGACTTTTAATATTAAAATATTAAATAAATAGATAAAATAATTTATTTTGTGTTAATTTTGTTTAAATAAATAAAGTTTGTAATTTGGAGTATTTTGGCGAAGGAATCGTCCCGATCGGAATTATAACGAATAAATTTTGGACGAATTTCGGTAGAATAATTAATTTAGTTATTAATTAAATTAATTAATTTGTGCAGCCCAAATCCAATGAATAAATACAGCCCAGCCCGTGCAATCCCAGGCCCGCGTCCACTGCGCGTCAACCCAATCTGTGTGGCCCAACCCTAGAAAACAGAAGCCCAACTATTGCTTCATAAGCCCGGCCCAGACTTCCGCCTGAAGCCCAGGTCCGCTTCAAATGGTGTGGTTTCCAGCCTTTCTGACCCGTCGACAGGCGCTCACCGACGCCCACAACTGTCGTTTGGCGCGCGCGTCCCGACTACCCATCTCTTCCTCAGCGTGCGCTTACCGATCCGATGCCTCTCTCTTCAGCGCCGGCCCGCCGAATTCCCTTTCCCTTTTCAGCAGCCATCAGCCGAAATTTCTGTTTTCTTTTCCAGCAAGGGTTGCCAGCCATTCCTTCCACTTTCCAACCCAATTTTGCAACTTTACAACTCAAACCACTTCTAAACATCATCACAAATCTTTATTACTCATCATTCCATTATTCCACATTTTTTATTGTATTTTTATATTATTTTTGATAGCTTTCTCCACCTATAAATAGGGATTCAATTCTTGTAATTTGGGAGTCCCCCATTAGTTTCATTCTTCCATTTCTTTCATTTTTCTTAGTTCTAGTTCTTGGTGTAGTTCTTTTGTTTCTCTCTTTTGAGAGACATTTTGGGGGACCATTTTAACTTCTTGTAGATTTTCTTATTAAGTAGTTTCCTTTTAATTCTTATTCTTAATTTATGTTATTTTCATTTCTTCTTTACTTTGATCTTGGTATTTTCTTTCTAACATTTGTATGTAAGAATGCAATCTCCATGTGTTTTACTTTTTGAATTTCTTTTACTTCATATGTTTTAGTACTTAAACTTCAATTTGATGTTAAGTGTTTTATCCGCTGTCGATGCACTTAGAGTAGAATTGAAGAGATTAAATGTTGATCGTTGTCGGCGCATTTAATTATAAACTTAAGGTAAATCAGGTTGTAAATGTTTGAAGCATATTGATGTTTGACGCACATTAATGGTTGATGCATTTATAATATTGAAAGATGTATGTAAGTATTTGAGATGATGAATGTAGGATTTCGTGATTGGTTTATTATGAGCAAAATGTAGAATGTTGGTAAAATTTGTACTTGAAGGAAATCTATTATTAGGAGTAGTTTAATTAATGTAATTGTTAATTCGAAATTACTTACGTAAAAGTGTGGGTTTTGTCTATGAAACTACTCTATGGTTTGTAAGTTCTAATTAACATGAACATTTGCATTTTAATTTTTAGTTAGTGTTGTCTTTAGCTTAGATTACAAACCTTTTCAAAACCCCCCTTTTTATTCTTTATTCTTTTATTCTTTTATTCTTTTAATTCTTTTATTCTTTATTCTTTTATTCTTTTATTCTTCTTTCATACTTTTAGTTTATTATTCTTTGATTCTTTCATCTCTTTATTCTTTTATTCTTTCATACTTTTAGTTTATTATTCTTTGATTAATTAATTCTTTAATTCATTAATTCTTTAATTTGTTAATTCTTTTATTATTTAATTCTTTTATTATTTAATTATTTAATTCATCTCCCACTAACACATTGTTAATGTTCCCTAATTTCTCCGGTTAAGAACGATCCCTATTTACCAATACTACATCTACACAAAAAGGGTTTAAATTGCACAATACTCGAATTACGTGTTTAATTTAATGCGTAGTTTGGGCGTAGTCAGTGATGGGTGCACTATGATCTAGAAGTGGTCGCGTTAGTTGATACGTTCACGGCGACATACTAGGATTGAGGGCGGTCCTAGACGGATGGTTGCACGCATCACTACGATTGGAATTGTGACTGACCTTGAGATATTGGGCTCGATGCCCAGTTGAGTCATGAGTTCGGGCACGAGGTCAAGTTGGTTTACGTTTATGATTTCGGGTCGGAGGAACTAAATGGATTTTCGGGTTCATGACGGTTTATGGGGACCGGGCATGAATCCCTTGAAAGGTTTTAAGAATGTTTTATATATATATATATATATATATATTCATATACCTTATTTTATTTGGATTGTCTCCTTCGGGGAGGGTCGTTGGCCTGGGTGGACCCCGGAGTAGTCACGGAGCACTAACTGAGTGAAGACGCCTCCGTTGGGTACCTTACTCTTAGGAAGGCTTATGGATTATAATCCCTAGAGAGGGTCATTGATCTACAGGCATTAACTTTGGTGGACCTTGAGGAGACTTGGGATTTGAGACCCCGGGTAGCACGCGCGTAGCTTTGGATACCGTGACAGGATTGGTTATGTGATTTATATTTATATGCTATACGATCGGATTTCTGGTTTTAGGCTGAGTCCCACATGGATTTGGGCAGTGGCCCGTATGATTGGTTTTAATTAAGATTTTGGGCCAAGGCCCTAATGGTTTGTTAAATGGTTTTCGAATGCATGAATGCTTTTTAGTGAAGGGTATAAATGTCTTTTGTGAAAATGTTTTTATAAATTATTTGTTTTGTCCACTCACAGTTTTTTAAATGTTTTGACTGCCCTTTAGATTGATCGCGGATGCGAGCTGTAGCAGAGACCGGGACATCACATACTTCCTCTGGATCCTGGCGTACTCTAAAGCCTGAGCGGGATAAAGTCAGAATTTCCCTTGTTTGACACTCCGTGTCAGACGGGATCAGCCGCGTCCCGCGTTAATCCTAGGGCGATTGGGACGGGTCCTGACAAGATTTCTGTCAAGATCCGACCTTCCTCTGTCAGGACCCGACTCATCTAGCACGATATTGTCCGTTTTGGGCCTCATTGCCTTTACCCTCACGGTTTTATTTTCGGGAGCTCACAATGCAACTTCCCAAGGGGTCACCCATCATGGAATTGCACCAGCCTCAACTCGCTTAACTTTGGAGTTCCAACTGAACCCAAACCCACTGAGCTCCCGGAAGGTCTCATGCTAGATAGGTGTGTGCCTACACCTTTAAGGCACACCACTAATCCCCTCCTAGACCATTCCCCTCGTAGGAATGTGGGATCGTTCACCGTTCCCTCCAAGACACGGGTCTTACAATCCACCCCCCTTAGGACCCAGTGTCCTCGCTAGCACACATCCCGGCTGAGGTCTGGCTCTGATACCATTTTTTCAGGATCTGACCCTCCTCTATCAGGACCCGACTCATCTAGCACGATATTGTCCGCTTTGGGCCTCCTTGCCCTTGCTCTCACGGTTTTGTTTTCGGGAGCTCACGGTGCAACTTCTCAGGGGGTCACCCATCATGGAATTGTACTAGCCTTAACTCGCTTAACTTTGGAGTTCCAGCTGAACCCAAAGCCACTGAACTCCCAAAAGGTCTCGTGCTAGATAGGTGTGTGCCTACACCTTTAAGGCACACCACCAATCCCCTCCAAGACCATTCCCCTCGCAGGAATGTGGGATCGTTCACCGTTCCCTCTAGGATATGGGTCTTACATATTAAGACCGGAAGTTCCATATGTAACACCCCGGAAATTCGAGGATTTTAATAGTGTAATTTAATGTATGAATTGACGTTTTTACCCTTGTGAATGGTATGACCAAATTGTTGACTTTTTGATTTGTGGGTTAACCAGACTTTGACCAATGACCGTGACGTAGTTTGGGACGTCACGAGTCCATAGACAGGTGGCACGTCCAATTCGGACGCTCAGGGAAGAAGTTATGACTATCAGAAGTTCAGGGGCATTACCGTAATTTGGGCTTTAGGGGCGAAAATGTTGACTTTTCGTTTGGAAACTAATTTTCACATGACACAAGGACTATTAGGTAGGTCTCGATGCCCTGAGTCCGTAGACAGGCGGCACGCCGAAATCGAACTTCGTATGGCTGAGTTACGGGTCTAAAAAGTAAAGGGCATTTTGGTAATTATTGAACCAGGGACATTTTGGTCATTTTGCCTTAGTTACTGTAGCAACCGCGGGGGACATGGGCGGAACCACCATGTGCGGTGGTTCTGAGTGCGAATTGTTTATGCTGGTGAGTGTGCTGGAAAGTATTGATTGTTTAAAGCTTTTGGAAGCATCAAACGTGGTCTGTTTCATCCACACAACGCAGCTATATTTTTAATTGAAGATTCGAAGCTTTCGGGGGACAAATTTCAGTGGACAGATTGGACTTCCACGAGCCTCTAGGACGGTTAAATTGTTTTAAACTGAATAGGAATTGTGTGAGCTTCACTCTGCCGTTGAAAGAACTGAGAATAGGTGAGGAACCAGAGAGAAACCATTTCGGGAAAATTTGGAGGGAAATCGGGTTTTTGATTTCTGGTGCTCGTTGGGCCAAACCAAGGCCTGGTTTAGCTTTCTGGGAGCAATTGGAACTTAGCCATATCAAATTCAAGAGGAACCAGCCACTGTTGGACTGGAACTGAGGTTTCTGTTTCAGTGGAGTTGCAGAGATTTGGACGATCACTTACAGGTAATACCTTGGTGAATTGATCATTTGTTTTAGTTCGTTTTAGCCTTAGGAAGCTTACTGGGAGGTTAATTTGATTTTGGTTTGGAAACCAGTGAGTTCTGGTGATTGACCCGATTGGTTGATCACGGGTCGATAGGTCGATTGGGGACTTGTCGAGGTTGATTAATGACTCAGAACTTAAATTTGATGTGTAAATAACATGTTAGGATCAAGTTGGATTGAAATCGAGTTGAAATTCAGGGTTAATTGCTCGGGTCATATCGCGGGCTGAAGGTCCGAATAGTAGGGCTATCGGGTGAAGAGGGTGACACTGTAGCAGCTACAGTGTCAGGCGCGTGACTTTCACGCGCAGCCACTTTGGGTGGCGCGTGAGGGCGCGTTGGGGCTTATCTCCGATCACGATCAACATGACTTTTGTTCCTCTCATCATTCTGGACATTTTTGGTGAATTAACCATGTTGATCTGGGATTGTTAGGGGGGTCAGTCTAGGGCCGGTTATCTCGGGAAACGTGTTGACGGGTTCCCCGAGCCGGTTTCTGTTTCAGACTTTTTGAATAAATGTTTAAGACTTGTAGTGACCCTTACGTGTGATTTGGACTGACAGGAATTGTACGATAATCCCGGTACAAGTTCGTACGCGCAGGTTCACCACAGGATCGTACTGTGAGTGGGCCCGATTTCATTAAACCCTTGCATGCTTAAATGTTTTCCAATTTACTTATATGTTCACATGCTGGAATCAAGAAACGGTTTTGATGATATTAAAATTATGGTTATGGCACGTTTCACGGTATTTGGGCTTGAGACCCGTCTGATGAAACTTAAAGATCGGTTTGGATTTTATCTATGTATATATATGTTTTGCATGTGGATATCAATAAAATGTATTTGGTACTGCACTGTATAGATCCATTCTTATAATATTGTCTCCTCCGGATGTGGTACCCGGAGTGGTCATAGTGCATTGCTTGCGAGGGGTCATTCTACGGAGGAACCGGACCGTAAAATGACTCAAGAGCAGGATTGCTTATTTGACGTCAGGGACGTCGAGTGTAACAACCCGTCCCAAGAGTCGGGATAAGTAAGGTGATTAAGGTGGGATTAGTGAGGTTTATCGGTGGTTAGTTGGTCCCGATAAGGTCATTAGCGTAGAATGACGATTTTGCCCCTAACGGGAAAAAATGTTGACTTTAGTTCGGGTGGTCAAATGGGTGTTGACCAGTGACCAGGACGTAGTTTAGGACGTCACGAATCCGTAGGCAGGTGGTACGCCTGATTCCGACATCCGAGGAGGAAGTTATGATGTTCGGAAGGTTGAGGGCATAACCGTAATTTGGGTAAAATTAGGAGGAATAGTTGACTTTTTGCATAATCGGGTTTTGGTATGTTGACCTAGGATGGTTAGGTAGATCTCGTCGTCCTGAGTTCGATGACAGGCGGCACGTATCCATCGGACTTACGAGGCGAGAGATATGGGTCAAGAAAGGTTGTGGCAAAACCGTAAATATGAGTTAAAAGGAGGGTATTTTGGTCTTTTCGTTTTGCACCTGGGGATTTGTGCAGAGAGAGAGAAGAGAAGATGGATGGCTGAGATTGAACCAGGTGGGAGAGGAGTTGAGAGATTGGTGACATGTGGCACAGGACTAGAGGGTTCTGGTTGGATCTCGTGTATGCGCGGTCCCAATTATTTGGGTGCAACTGTGTGTGCCGTGCTTGTCTTCGACACAGACAGAGAGAAACAGAGAGGGGGAGACTAAGAGAAAAGGGGATGGTGATGGTTTGTGGTGGTGTGAATTGACGAGTGAGGAGTGACCGGAGAGTGAAGGAGAGCTTGGGAGGAGACAGGGAGGCACGGTGGCCGTGTGTGTGAGAAGAGTGAGCCACGGGAACCAGGGAGGAAACTTAGGGAGGAAAACAGAGAAGTTGGGTGGTGGTGCAGCCGTGATCGATCACTCGAGGTCAGCGGAAGAGCTCAGAGGACGGAGGAAAGCAGGAGGAGCTACTACCTCACGGCTGAGCTCACGACGGCGACAGGAGGACAGGTAAACCCGCAACCCCGTTTCTTTGCTCTGTTTTGTCGTTTGGATTCCGAAGATAAATCGTGGACCTAGGGTGAGAGTCGAGGGAATTGGGGGTTAAAGTGAGACTCCTGGAGGTCCCAAGAGTCGACTGTGTGTGCTGCCGTGATGGGTGGTGCACGGTGGAGGCGAGACGACGGGGGTGCTCTGTTTTGCCGTGAGATTCAAATGGCGAGTCGTGAAGGTTGGGGCTGAGTCGAATGTCTAGGAGGGTTGGTTTCGGTTCAGTGAGGCCCTAGGAAGAGTCTGGGACAGTCACCGTGACGGGGGGTGATCGGAATGGCTGAATCGTGAAACAGGGGCTATCGGGCCGTCTGGCTCGAGCTTGAGTCGACGATGTAGGGGATGAATCGAGGTGAATGGAGTTAGGGACTGATTAGGGTAGGCCTGGACGATGAGACTGGTGAAGAAAGGGAGGAAAATGGTGCAGGCACGGCGGTGAACCGCTGACGCCGGTTCGAGTTGCAAACTACTGTACTGAACCGGGTCTGCTCGAGGTTGATGGTGCACTGTAGTTGGCGCGTGAGGGCCACGCGCAGCCACTTTGGGCTGTGCTTGGAGGCGCGTGCGGCGGCGATGGAAAAGTGGTCAACAGGGTTTTTGTTCTAACTGTATTGACGAGTCTAATGGAAGTGGTTTCGCGAGGGTGACGGTTTAGGGTTCCGGTTCGTTTCGATTAGGAGTCGGGGAATTTTGAGGGAATTTAGGTGAACTTTAGTAGACGTGTTAGTGACGTAATTTGACGGTTGTTGGCAGGATCGGGATTTCCCGAGGAAGCTGAGGAACGTGCAGGACGTTCGGGACGCGAGTAGGGCTCAGTACTGTGAGTGGACCCTTTCCTTAAACTCGAACATGCATAACTGTTTTTCTATAAATGTTTTATATATATCTATATATGATTACATGAATGTTGGATTTATGATGATTTCTACATGGTTGCACGTTTTTTGAGAAATAACGTATTTTGCACGTTTTACGGGAAAAAGGGTGATTTTGGGAAAATAAAGCTATGGTTTTTGAGATTTCAAACGTTAAATGATTTCTAATGATTTTAAATGGATTTTGGAACATGATTTTGATAATCAAGGTTTTCGATTTTAGAATCGGATTTCGGGAAGCGGAAATTTGGATTTAAAGTTGGAAAGTGAATTCCGGATTTGGGTTCGGAATGACGGTTCTGGAAGCCAGAAGGGCTTCGGACCGGGGATTTCGGATTCGAGTTTGCATATGGATTCAAAAAAGGTTTTCAACTGGTTTTGGATTGGATTTGCTGGATCTGGTTATTGGGTTTAAAGACCCGGATATTGATTGGACGGGGGACGGGCCCGGATTGAGTTTATAGACTCGGGAGTTTAAAGACTCGGATATATTGATATTTCCCCCGTAGGCCTTTGAGTTTAAGGACTCGGGAGTTTAAAGACTCGGATATGATTAAGGCCTGGATTGAGTTTAAAGACTCGGGAGTTTAAAGACTCAGATAGGTCCAGCAGGTTTGATCGGAAAAATAATGATTGGATGTTCATGGTTTCTGGTATGGTTTTATGATTCATATGCTATGATTTCTATAACTGTTTTACAGTGTTTCTGTTTTTTATGATGTGGTTTCTGGTAACTTGATTATAACTGTTTTGATAACTGGGTTATGCATGGGATTTCAAAACGGAGGGTTAAACTCGGTTTTCTGATAAATGGTTTTAGAACTTTTCTTTTCTTATGGTCCACTCACATCTTCTGTTTTAAATTGCCCTCCAGGTTGTGGAGATAGCGCGGGGTCTTGACGTCGAGGCAACGTCTGAGGCATAGACTTTTCGTGAGGGTTCCCGGAGTGTTTACATTTCTTCCGCGTGCGTGTAAATATAGTCGGTTTTTATTTGTTGTACTATACTCTGTAAACGTTAACTTCGGGTATTTTTTGAGTACTTTCTCCTGCGTCTGACTGTGTACCGTCGGGGTGTCAGACGGGAGCAGGATTTACCTCGGGATTCGGGATGAAACCGGGGTGGGTCCTGACATCGAGCGTCTAGGACGCTAGGTATTTGAGATGCCGTACCCGGACAGGGTTCGGGGATTGGACTCGGAATTGAGACCCGAGTGGCACGCGTAGCCTTGAGACTGTGACCTTATTGGACGTCAGGGACGTCAGGCATCTGGGATGTCAGGATCGGAACGTATAGTGCAGTAGCTAAAATTTATCTTATGATTTTATTACATGCCTTATGGTTCATATTATATGATTTATGGTTTTAAATGCTGATGCATGCATGTTTGGAAAACGGAGGGGTAAATTATATCTTTTACTTACTAGACGATTTTATAAACTTGAGTATCGGCCCACTCACCTTTATTGTTTTGGTAACCCCTCCAGGTCGTGCTACTGAGGTTGAGGAGGAACCCGAGGTTGAGGCATAGATCTACTTCTGCGTACCTGAATCCATGTTGGGTGATTTTACCCGCAGGTTTATGTTAGAGTCGTGCTCGCAACTTGTAGTTTTGGATTTCATCCCTTGTCTGACATCTGTTTATTTCGGATTTGATGTAAAACTTTAATTTGGTTTCTATGCATTTGAACGGTTAAGGTTAAATTTGGAACATTATTTTGGGTGTCAGACGGGAGCAGGGCACATCCCCATGTGGTCCCAGAGATGATCGGGACGGGTCCTATCACCATATCTAAGTGTAATAAGCGCATTATTTTATTTGATTCAAATGCATTAGACTGGACATTTCATCCGCTATGAACTCGCTAGCTACATTTAGCTATGTGCCAACATGCCGTCGCTAGAATGGATGAAAAAGACATTTTCCAATACCTCAATGGTATACGAGATATGGGCTTATTCTATCCCTATGCATCGAGAAATGAATCAAACCATTTGGTCCTCGAAATGATGCATTGTCTTATTGGGTATACTGATGTAGGTTATTTAATAGACCCACATAAGGTATGTTCTCAAACTGGTTATATCTTTACCAATGAGAATTCAGTAATATCTTGGAGGTCTAAAAAACAGACCCTTATTTCTACGTCTTCGAATCATACAAAGATTCTAACTCTTTACGAAACAGCTCGTGAATGTATATGGCTAAAAGTCATTACAGGGTATGTTTGAAGCACTTGTGGACTACATTCTACCAATAATGAACCGAAGATTGTTTACTAGGATAATGCTATCTCTATTAGGTAGAAGAGGATCAATTTCGTTATAGGAGACAACAACAAGCCATCATCCAATGCAACATTCCAGAAGCATGTTCATGATATTGGCTTGGGTAGACTAGCTGATCTGCCCAGTTCTTAATTTTAGAGGGAGTCAATATCAAGGAGAGTATCTTGAAGCATACCAAGTATCCTGAAGCATACTGAGTATCCTGAAGCATACTCAAATGATCATTGTGTATTCTTTTATCCTGCGACCAGAGTTATTTTGTCCCATTGGGTTTTGTTACCTGACTAGATTTTAATGAGGCACACTTTTGGCATGGTCACCCCACTAATAATGCATTATGATGAAGATGTCATGATTCGGCTCATATGCATTTGCTCATCTTTTCCCTTCGACCACGATTTTTTCCCACTGGGTTTACCGGGCAAGGTTTTGATGTAGTAACTGTAATGCATTTTCATTTCAAGGACGTTCTATCTAGCTATGTTCTAGAAAAGACGACTTTAACTACCTCCAGAGATCGCGATGCGATTACAATCTACGCATGTTGCACTCTTTTTCCTTCGACTATGATTATTTTTGTCTCACAAGGTTTTTTTCCTTCGACTATGATTATTTTTGTCTCACAAGGTTTTTGTTGACTGACAAGGTTTTAACGAGACAACATATAGCCAAGCAGCACTAATTACATGGAATATCCAAGGGGGAGTGTTGTAAATAGTATAGGATGTGACTATTCATGTAAGGATACAAAGGGGATTTAGTTAATAGTGAAAGGGTAGATATGTCCTTGATTCAATGTATTAAACCCTAATTCTATTCCTATTTAAGTATTAGGAAAACTGATTAATATGAGGGTTGAACGTATTTCACAACACATATTATATATAATTATGTTTTTGGAAATAAACTATAATGACCTTGTAAGATTATTTTATTTTATTTTCAAATAGGTTGTATGATGGTAGTCAAAAGATGGTGATCAACAAGATAAATATTTATGGTAGAATGTGCATATGCAAATATATATATATATAGCACTTTATAATTATATTCACCGAACAATTCAAAAATACTTTTTTAACTCACAGCACTTTAAAAAATATAATTTATCAAATATTTAATAGCTTTATTAGTTTATTTTATAACTGTTTATTTTAAAAATACTGAAAAAGTAACTTCTTAAAAAAGTAACAGTAATACCAAACCAGCCCTTAATCTTCTCACCTGCAATCCCTTCTCTCAATCTTTCATAATCTGAATATATTCTTTAGATTTTTTGGTATAAATTTTGCCTCAAAACCAAAACTGTAATGAACATAATTGGTCAGTACGATCCAATATCAATTTTACATTTTGAAATATTGAATAATTCTGAACCGGTTAAAATTAGTTAATATGGTTCCAGCATCACTGAACCACGAGATACTACCCTGTTCTATGTGCTCGATTCAGCAGCCTATGGTAGGTGCGGCGGTGCCAATGCACTGGCAGCAGCCGGCCCTTGGATTCATGAAACAAAATTGCGACAGATCTTGGGTTGCAGATTTGAGTCACGGTAGTCAGGGTTGGGTGTTGCGCTCTTTCCTTGGCACTTTTGAATGTGATCGCGGTACCGTTGTCAATACAGTTTAAAAGCGGAAGCTTTGGCTGTGAGGGCGGCGCTAGAATCGTGTTTTGCTGCAGGAGTAAAATGCGTTGAGGTGGAGTCGGATTCGTAGGTTATCATTAAATTTTTGCTCCTTGGTGATGCAAGTGATGTCTTGATTGAGTGTGTTATCTTGGATATTCTCATGTTTAAGGCTCAATTCAATTCAACTCTATTTCGTTTACTTTTATTCCTCGTTCATGTAATATGGCTGCTCATATGGTGGGCCTCTTTTGTTAGACGTTCAGGAGGGAGCCACCTTTGGGAAGGTCTGGAGCCGGATTGGTTGTTTTGTTTGACACTCTTGCAATGGATGTTAACATCCCTATTCGTTTACAAATGAAATTCTTCTTCTTCAAAAAAAAAAAAAAATGGAATTAATTTCAATCAACTCATTCCATTTTTCATTTTCCATGTTAAACCAAATATGAATACTTAATGGAATATGTTTCCATTTCAAGTCTAAATTTCAAGCAAACAAACAGGGCCAAGCTTATGTGGGAATCCTTTTATTCCATTAGACAAGATCACTAGGCATATGTGAAGCTGAAAACTCTTTAATAATCTGCAAGATTTAATGTATGCTTAAGCTGTGATTTGGAAAAGGCCATTATAATCTCCTTAGAGCAAAACAATTCCCCAAATAAGCCTAATTTCTCTTTGGCACTACTCTGAAACAGAAAGTGTGAGGTTCAAGCTAAAACCTACCCTCAATGGCTGAATGCATGTTCTTCATGCCCAAAAATGGAATCTAAATCCTCGTCAGCACACCGCAATAATCCAAAATAAATTTCATTACGTGCAATTGAATGTATGCCCTCAAATCCCATAAAAACAAAATAGTAAAAGATCCCATATACAATTTCATGCAAATGTTCAAAGTATGATTCACTTATTATTAGAATATCAGCCAAAAAACTACAATACAAGCATCCACCAGAAAGACTTCACACTTTGATCAGCTTGATCATCATCGTCATCTTGATGGTCATGAATTCCAACCTCTGATGCGAATCCATCACTTACAAATCCGATCCCTCACAGCTGTTATGGACAGCAGTCACACACCTGATCAGAGCTGAGGCAATTGAAAATGATTAAGAGCAAATAATAGAGACAAACGCAGAGGTTGTTAGACGAAAACTTGACCAATCCTTAATTATTTTACTGATCGTAATTTTTGTCTTCTGTATGTTTATTCCTTCAAATCCAGAATTCAAGATAAATTGAAGGATTTGTGGATAGGAAATAATCTAAGGCCTTGACCAGCAACATTACTCTAAGTTTGTTTTACTTGTTGACTGATTGAATGGCCCTTCATTGATTAGATATACCAGAGTTTAGTATCTTTTGATCAGCAAACACTATTTCCCGGCATCAAGACCCAATTTTTTACTACTCAAAGACAAATTTACAGATCAATATAATAATCCTCTGCCTCCAAATGCCAGAACTATCCAATTTGCAGCATGTGGATTTCAAATATTCATTTTCCATCCAACAATTTGCATGAAAACATGCTTAAATTATGATAATAGAAACATAATCTCTTGTTTCTGTCAACGAATAAGATTCATTTCGGCTCTAAAGATGATGAAAGTATTTCGAATATTGTTCAGGGCTCAATCCGGATCGAACTTCAAAACGAAATTTAAATGTGATTACAGATATATGTTCAATAAAGTTTGCAACTTTATCAATGTTAAGTACATAAAGTTTCCTGCTTTATTACAACTTTATCAATGTTAAGTACATAAAGTTTCCTGCTTTATTAATATATGAACATAATTGTGCAGTAATATTTTCGTAATTATTAAAGGCCGGGCAAGGCATAAACATACAGTGACCTGTGTGAAGCTCTGCAGAAAAATATAATAAATGTCACTATCTTGAATGTTTTTTTCCTAATATTTATTGGTCCACGGAGAAGATAACCAGAAGATTACAAACATAAATAAATGGCACATCCTGTTGTTAAGAAAATCATATAATAATTCTCGAAAACGAAGATCCCATTTTGTGGCCACCAAAGCAGGAAAACTCCATGACAGTCATCATATTCATGTAGTAAGTCAAACATTCATTTCATGACAAAGGGCAAGAGTGTATGCTTTACGTGTTCGAAATTTCGAATACTTTGTATAGCTTTTCCTATTCCACGTAGAGATATACTATCTGATATAATAATCCTTAAGTGTTTCTAATGCAGATAGTCATCTCGGAAAATCAAAGAGATTCTTATCAATCTCTTAATATTGATAAGATTGCAAACAACATATCGATGCACATTTTTATTTAAATAGTAGTCAATTAATTAAGCATGCATAAGACGAATCAGCAACGTGTGCGGTTTCAAGACTTGAGGTTCAAGATTACCTTAATTTTCTGCAGAATCTCATTATCTATAAACGACGGAAAATACTTATCTTAATTATAAAGATTAAAGAAAAGAAAGTTGCTTATGTATTACTGTTGAATGGTTAAATAAGACAGCATTTGATAATTGTAAAATCTGCATCATGAGGTTGCGTCAAACTCTTTTGTTCGGCCTTTATATTTAATTGCACAGAGTTATCTGTACGTAAATACCAGTTTCAATTTCTATGACCATAAGTTTTCTATCCAATGAATTCAAAACTGATCAAGTTCAAATAGTCGCGAAATTACAAAGTGAAAACTTCATTTTCAGTGGGGTGATTGTACTGCTACCAATAATAACTACTAATTTTTTAGCTAATGATTAATGTGCAGGCCTTGAGATTAATACATGCCATAATGACTAATAATGATATAATATGAACTATGAGCTATTCCAATTAACCACCTGACCAGTAGGACCAAAGATTATAATGTAATTATTTTATATAGAAAGTTTGATTATGAAGTTTACGTGCGAGTCGATTGATTGTATCTGCTTGTCATTTTCAAAGGAAATATTTTGGTGACCGCAAAGTTCTTAATCTGTTTCTAGGCTCTTAATTAAACCGGTTTAAAATGGTCTACGTGTCACGTTGTATGGAAGGATGACCAGGGTTCTGTGCCTCCAAATTGGACTTACACCCTTGGTTCTGTTCTTCACATTGTGGGGGAAATTATGTCAACACACAGAGTTAGTCATTCTTTAATAGATAAACTGGGGTTATATTTCTTATGAATGAAAGGTAATTACGTTGAAAAGACATGATTATCTCCCTAATGATGTGGATTAAAATACAAAGGATACGTGCAACATATATGCCATCTACCAAGAAGATGCCAAGAAAGCAAAGAGAGGTGCGTTGGGAACCTCTTATTGAATTACGTTGTGTGAAGAAAGTTGTGAAAGTGATTGGTATATATATTTTTTATCAAGATAAGATGGTGATTAATATAATTCTCTATTTTAATAATCTTCTGTTTTTTCTAGTATCTTATGCTTAATCTGTCGCCATATTGTTCAAGAATTCGGTATATAATGATGGATTATGGCTCATTTGCAAATCAAACTCAAATTCATCAAAAAACATATATATATATATATATATATCACAGCAAATCAAACTCCAAGAGAGGGAAAAAAAAAAAAAGGTCTTCGTGCCTTTTTAAATAATTTTGATCAAAAGATGATGCAATCTGAGCTTCTTCAGCCTCTATGGCCATACCTGAATCAATCTGATGAGCTCTCTTCTGTGTTCGTCTCCCCTGATGAATTTTTGGAAACTTCTAATTCATATCCCTTTTCAACCATGTTTTCTGGTGACTTTGAACAACTAGCTGATTGTGATGATTTCCTGAAAGTAACATCGTTATCTGCTGAGGAATTCCCGATGGATTTGGGAGGATTCGAGGCGAATTATTTGATTGAGGAGATGGAGAGTATTTATGCAGCTTGTTTGGAAGGGACTGAGGGAAGCCCAATTCCTAATTCTCAGCAATTTTCTGTTCATGGAAATGATGTGTGGAGCCCGAATTCGTTAATGACTTCTGAAGCTTCATGCTCCATGGATGTGACTTCTGTCCAGCAACAGTCACTGACCTTGCCGCGAGAAGAGATGGAGATCAGTAACGAATTGAGTATTCTTCATCTGCTCAAGGCGGTTGCTGAAGCCATGGAGATGGGACAGAGGGAGCTGAAGGAGGTGATACTGAGGTGCCTTGGGGAGAAAGTCACCCCACTCGGTCAGCCTTTGGAACGCCTGGCATTCAACTTATGCCAAGAGCTTGATGATCAGCGACACGATTACCTGAAACAAGAAGCCAGTAAGAATTTTGAGACTGCATTCAATTTGTTCTACCAGATTTTCCCATATGGAAAATTTGCTCATTATGCAGCAAACACCGCAATTCTTGAGGCTGTCCCGGAGGATGTTGACACAGTTCACATATTGGAGTTTGACATGGGAGAAGGGGTTCAATTGTCTCAGCTGATTGAGGCTGTGGCCAACAAAAGTAAAGCAATGAAAGTGACATCAATTAAATGGGAGGATGATGAAGAGAGTGACAATTCTGTTCCTCAGTGGAGATTTGAGGAGACCAAGAAGCAACTCCAGCTTCATGCTAGGTCCTTCGGATTGAACTTGAAGATGGAGGAGATTGAAATTGAGAATTTGGTGAGTGAAGTAAAGAGGGGAAGCAAGAGAGGTGGAGGCAGAGAATTTTTAGCCTTCAATTGTATGGCAGGGCTGCCACATATGAGGAGAAGCAGAAGCCGAGGGCTTGTCATAGAATTTCTAAGGCTAGCTAAGGATCTGTTGGCCAGTAACAGAGGGATTATAACACTTGGCGATGGAGATATTTGCACGAAACTTGGGTATGACTCAAATTTCGGGTCATTTTTTGATGGTTGTCTGGTGCATTACCAAGCGTTGCTAGAGTCAATAGAGAATAATTTCCCTAGTCATCTAACAGAAGCAAGAACGGTGATGGAGTGTATGCTTGTGGCTCCCTTAGTGTCCTCTCAGGTTTGGTTTCAGAAATGGAACGAAGTAAGAGAAGACGGTCATCTTCAACCTTGGTTGGGCCTGGAGGGCAAGAGAATGAGCAGAGAAAGTTACATGGAAGCCAAAGAGATTGTGGGACAAGAAAGCTCATACGAAGTAAGGATTGGAGAGAATGGGAATGAGATTGCCCTGGAATATAATGGGACTCCTTTGGTTATAGTTTCATCCTGGACAAACCAAAGCTAGCTAAAAGCCTAAAACTAGACCATTTTTATTTCTTTATAAATCTCGTTTCAAATTTATATCAGCAAATGTTTAGATTGCGCTGGACACACCATAAAATGTTTCTGTATAGATTCATTACCTTTAATGTTGTAAAAAGATTATCAACTAGTTAGACCGATTGTTTGCTATAAATCCTACTCCAAGAATCTATCCATATTCTACTTTACTCTAAACTATATTCCAACGCATTCTACCTAGAGAAAAATTCAAACTCAAAACTAATCTAAATTGCAACGCGCGTGTAAATGATTGCATCGGAATCTCCTGAGGTAGTTGATATCGTCTCTTTTGGAATACGAGTAGATAGTACGCCTTTGAGATAAAATGTATTAGTGTTGCAACACCAAAACCTTTCCCGGTAAACCCAGTGGGAAAAGAAACCCGTGGTCAAAGGGAAAAGATGAGCAAATGCATATGAGTCGAATCATGGCATCTTCGGAATGCATTGTCAGCGGAGTGATCATACCAAAAATGTACCTCGTTAAAACCTAGCCAGGTAAAAAAAACCAATGGGATAAAATAACCCTAGTCGTTGGACAAAAAAGTACATGATGTTCATTCGAGATACTCAGTATACTCTCGGATACTTGGTATACTTCAGGATACTCCCCCTGATCTCGACTCCCCTTGAAAACTACAGATTAGGTAAATTAGCTAGTCTACGTAAACCAATACCTCGCACATGCTGCTGGAATGTGGCTTTTGGTAATGACTTTGTGAACAAGTGTGATGATTATCTTGAGATCGTATTGACTTGATCTCAATTTTCTGATGTTCTTGTTGTTGTTAGTTAAAGAAGAATTTTGGTGCAATATGCTTAGTGTTGTCTCCCTTAATGAAAGTGGTCTTCATCTGCTCGATGTAGACAACATTATCTTTGTATATAATTGTTGGTTCATTATGGATGGAATGCAGTCCACAAGTACTTTGAATATGCCCCGTAATGGCTCTCAGCCATATGCATTCACGAACTGATTCGTAAAGAGCTAGAATCTCGGCATGATTAGAAGACGTAGCAACTAGGGTCTATTTTGTAGACCTTCAAGATATTGTGGTGTTCCCAATAGTAAAGACATGACCGGATTGGGAATGCACCTTGTGTGGGTCAGATAGGTAACATGCATCAGCATACCAAACAAGGCGTGCATCATTCCAAGGACTACGGGAGTTTGATTCATTCCTCGATGCATAGGGATAGAATAAACTCATATTTGTTGTACCTCTAAGGTATCGAAAGATGTCTTTTATGTCATTCCAGTGGCGGCGTGTTGGTACAGAGCTAAATCTAACTAGCAAGTTCATAGCGAATGAAATGTCAAGTCTAGTGCATTGAGCCAAGTAGCATAATGCACCTATTGCACTTAGATATGGCACTTCTGGTATTAATATCTCTTCATTATCATCTACGGGACAAAACGGGTCCTTCTTATGATCTAGACTCCGGGCGATCATGAGCGTACTTGAAGGTTTCAATTTATCTTCATTAAAGCGTCTCAACATCTTCCGGTATTTTGATTGATGGACCAAAATTCCATCTACACGGTGCTCGAGCTTTAGGCCAAGACATAAGTGTGTTCTCCCAAGATCCTTCATTTCAAATTCTAATTTCAGGTGCTTAGTAGTTTCTTTGATCTCTTCAGAAGTACCAATTAGATTCATGTCATTAACATAAATTGTCCCTATAGTAAACCCGGAACTTGTTTTCTTAATAAACACGCATGGGCATAATTCATTATTCACATATCCTAGTCTGATCAAATACTCACTTAAGACGGTTATACCATATCCGTCCAGATTGTTTCAATCCATAGAGTGAACACCTCAAACGAATGGAGAGTGTGTTCCGTGGTCTGGAACTATTTGCATCAGGTATCTTGAGTCCTTCAGGAACTTTCATATGTATCTTTGTATCCAGATCCCCGTAGAGATAAGCAGTTCCCAAATCCAAAAGCTGCATACTCAGTTTTTCGAAAACTACTAAACTGAAAAGGTAATGGAACGTTATAATGTCCATTACGGGAGAATACGTCTCCTCGTAATCAACCTCAGGGCGTTGAGAAAATTCTTGCACCACTAGACGAGCTTTGTATCCCACAATATCGTTTTTCTCATTACGCTTCCTTATAAATACCCATTTAAAGCCTACAGGTTTAACATGGGGAGGTGTGGGAGCTACAAGTCCAAATACCTTACTTTTTGTCAAGGAATTTTTTGGAAACTAGCAAACTGATAAAGTAGCATAACGTTATAATGTCTATTATAGGAGAATACGTCTCCTCGTAATCAATCTCAGGGCATTGGGAAAATCCTTGCACCACTAGACGAGCTTTGTATCCCACAATCTCGTTTTTCTCATTACACTTCCTTAGAAATACCCATTTAAAGTCTACAAGTTTAACATGGGGAGGTGTGGGAGCTACAAGTCCAAACACCTTCCTTTTTGTCAAAGAACTTCTTTCCATTTTGGCCAGTCTCCTCTATGTTGGCATTCATGAACGAAGCGAGATTCGATATCATCACTAGTTATTATTTCAGTAGCTACTGTGAACACAAATATAGCATCGATGATAATATCATTCTGATTCCATATCTCATTTAAACATGCATAGTTTACCAAGATCTCTGTATTCTCGGGAGGGGGCTTAGACGTTGAAGTGTCCTCCAACGTCGTCTCTTCTAAGATAGACCCATAATCCAGAATTATCTCATGAGATGGATCAAATGATATTGTGTTATCCAAGGGATTCGATTGTGCCAAATTTTTCCTCTTCCGGGGATGAGAATCCTTCGAACCTATTGGTTTACCTAGCTTCTGGGCAGGGACATATGATTGGTTAGCCGTCATGGTCGTACTTCGTCCATCTGTAACGACCCGTCCATCTAGGACGTCTATCCTTGCAGGCACATTTGTAGTAGTTATATGTGATCTCATCACTTTAGCTAAATCAGAGAAAGCATATGGCATATTATTAGCTACACTATGTAGATCTAAAACTCTACGCATTTCATTCTCACTTTGTGTGGTTTGGGGATAAAGATGAGACATAGTGGAGACATTCCACGTCAATTCACATCGTTTTTCAGGAACGTTGACGTTCTTATCTCCCCCTAACAACGGGAAAACTATCTCATCGAAATGACAATCCACAAATCGAGCGGTAAAGAGATCGCATGTCAAGGGCTCTAAATAGCATATAATGGAGGGAGTTCATAGCCGACATATATGCCTTTTCAGCGTTAAGGTTCTATTTTTGTATGTTGTGGCAGCGTAATTGGCACGTAAACTGCACACCCAAAAACGCGTAAGTGGGAAACTTCAATTTTGTTCCCAGTTACCAGCTGTAACGCGGAATAGGGTTGGGTGGCAGTGGGTCTCACCCGGACTAGCATAGTTGCATGCAAAATTGCATAGCCCCACGAAGAAATTGGGAGCTTGGTGTTCATAACCAAGGTCTGTGCAATCATTTGTAATCATTTAATGAATGCTTCTGCGAGACCATTATGGGTGTGAACATGTGCAAATGGATGTTCAACATCAATCCCAAAGGACATGAAATAATCATCAAAAGATTTCGATGTAAACTTACTACATTATCAAGTCTGATGGACTTTATAGGATAATTCGAATGGTGGGCCCGTAATTTAATGATTTGGGCAAGGAGTTTAGCAAACACAGCATTGCGTGTGGAAAATAATGTCACATGTGACCACCTTGTCTATACATGAACCAATACCATGAAATATTTAAATGGTTCGCATGGTGGTTGGATAGGTCCACAAAATATTCCCTTGTATTCTATACAAGAAAGGGACAGATTCTTTACCTATCTTTGCATATGATGGTCTAGTGTTCAATTTACCCATTGAGCAAGCTTGACATAATGTTTCACTAAACACAAGGTCCTTATTTGTAAGGGGATGCTCGTGTGTTTTATTAAGGATACGGAACTCCATACCTTGACCTAGATGTCCCAATCAATCATGCTATAATAAGTAGTTGCTAGGGTTAGGTAGCTTACGGCTAGCCATGTGATGTGCCTCGATGGTTCTAATAGTGGTCATGTAATGCCCACTCTTGAGGCATTTCAATTTCTTCAATGTATGCTTCCAGCCATACGAATTGGAGGTTATGCAAAGATATTTCACTTTCTTTTCTTTTGGTTTTAACGTGATAACCATTGGCTAGAATATCCGTAAAACTCAATTACGTTCTTCTGGAACGTGGGGAGTATAAGACTTCATCAATGGTAAATACAGTACCATTAGACAACATAAAATGTGCTATGTCGGAGCCTTCAATCAAATTTGATTGGCCAGATATAGTTGTCACAGAGGTGTGGTTAGGTATTGAGTTTGTAAATAATATCCTATCACAGAGGATAGTATGCGTGGTAGCACTGTCGGTTAGACAAAAAACCTCACCACTTGACATGCCTAACCATAAATGTAACTAAAATAATCAAGAATCACATTTACGAAATTAAATAAATGGATTGAAATAAATAATATCCGAGCAAAGAACATAAATAAGTTCAATGTAAACATAAAACACCAAACATTATCCATAAATAATAAAAATAATATCCGTAATGAAAACGGCACAAGCGTCGATCAACACCATGTTTATAAAAAAAATCTCAATCATCATCATGTCCAGCTGCAATCTGGAAGTCAGCAATGGTAAGAGTGGTATCAGCGGGGACTGGTCTTACAGCAAAGTTAGCATCTCGTGTACCACGTCCTGCGTGATACTCAGTATTAATTTGAGCTGACGCACGACAGGTGCGGAACCAATGATTGTGTCCTCCGTATTTGTAGCATAGGTTATGCTGGTTCTGATTCTGGTGGGGAAGGGTCAGACCAAAGTTCCTCTCATATCAAGCTCTCGAACCTAAAGGAGCGTTATTCCCACCGCATGGACCTGGACCACGATTACCATGGCCACATGGGCCATGGTAACCTTGATCGAAGTTATAGGGGTGTCCACCGCGTCTAGGACAGTTAAGTTCTGCGCCTCTACCATGACCTCGATTTCTCCACTTTCGGTTTGAATCGCGAGGTGCAACAGTGTTTGCTTTAGGCAAAAGTGCTGCACTAGTACCTACAGGTCGAGATTGAACATTCTTCATTAACATAATGTTGTTCTTTTTAGAAAGTAACAAAGTAGTGATCAATTCCGCGAACTTAGTAAATTTTCTCTCTCTGTATTATTGTTGCAGGACAATACACGAGGCATGAAATGTGGAGAAAGTCTTCTCGAGGAGGTCAGTTTCAGTGAGCTCCTCCCCCACAGTATTTGAGAAGAGACCGGATATGGCATACCTGTTGTATTTTGGCTTAGATTTTAGGTTAAATAGTTAACCCTTTATTTGGACCAACTATGACGCATTATTGTTAGCTGTTTGTTTCCATATTTTATAAAGATTAGATTTCCTAATCCTTGTAGGAATACGGTTTCCTGTCCTATAAGGTTTATGGGTCTGTACTCCTTATAGGATTAGGTTAAGTTAGACTAGTATATAATTGGCACAGGTTTCTCTTTGTTTGGTGTACGTGCAGCCACATATTTGTGAAATGCCTAAAAAACCTTTCTTTTGTTTTGATTGTAGTGGTACTGCACCGTTTGGTGAGAGAGTGTTTTGGTGTATTCAGGATTTGGATTTTGGGTTTGAGAGAGTTATTCTCTTTTGTATTCTCCTTTGTTATTAATGGAATTTTCTCGCCGGCTTCGCCCGTGGATGTAGGCTTTATAGCCGAACCACGTAAATCCTTCGTGTTCTTTTGTGGACTATTAGTTTCCATATATTTGCCTTCATAATTGTTAGATTGTTTTGAGACGCTTCTGCACAACAATTAGTATCAGAGCTCGAGTTTCAACTTGAGGTTATATTGGTATGATGGCATAATATAGAATTGGAAAATTCGACGGGAGGAATGACTTGGAGATTTTGGATGATCCCTCACCGATTTGGCTGCAATTGAAGTAGCATTCATACTCTCTATTTGATTCAAAGTTGACCTATGCAAAACCAATTTGATGATTTGGTCGTTCATAATTTGAGAAACTTTGATGTGGGTTTCTACATCAATTTGTTCTTTGTCAAATTCAGACGTTGGTGGAGGTTTTGATAGGTGTATAATTTGTGAGGGCTAATTTGTTAGATTCTACAAAAGTTTAGAATATATATGTGGATCCTCTTGGGGAAAGCCTTATGCTTTCTAATTTGGTTGGTCTATGGACTTTTAGCTGAATTTTTTTGTCCCTACTACTTGGTTTGTTGGTCTCCATCTACTGCAAATTGTTTTGAAGACTGTGTTTGGTTTCGAACCATGGAATTTGTGAGCAGGTGGAGTTTGAAGTTCAAGTATTTGGTGCTACATTCAGCTTTGTTTTGGTGTGCTTGGTTTTGTTTGATGAAATTTGGAGAATTCAGGTTCTCGTTTGATTCGCTTCTGTTTTGATCAAGGCACTTTGGTTTGCATGCTTTTGCATCTTGTATTGAAAAAGACATTGGAGGAAAGTTTTGTATGAAGACATAAGTAAAATTTAAGTCAAGGTGGAGATTGTTGTATTTTGGTTTAGATTTTAGGTCAATTAGTTAACCCTTTATTTGGACCAATTATGACGCACTATTGTTAGTTGTTTGTTTCCATGTTTTATAAGGATTAGAGTTCCTAATCCTTGCAGGAATATGGTTTCTTGTCCTATAAGGTTTATAGGTTTGTACTCTATAGGATTAGATTAAGTTAGATTAGTATATAATTTGTAACGACTCGTCCCCAATATCCAAAATTAGATTAGTGACTAATCACGATTAGTGAGGTTAATCCGTGATTAATTAGGCGAAATCGGGTGAACGATGCGAAATGACCGTTTTGCCCCTAAGCGTGGGCAAAATGTTGACTTTTTGATCGGACGGTCAAACGGACTTTGACCGATGACCGTGACGTCACGAATTCATAGACAGATGGTACGTTCAATTGCAACGTTCGAGGAGGAAGTTATGACGTTCGGAAGTTTAGGAGCATTTTGGTAATTTTAGTTAAAAGGAGCAAATAGTTGACTTTTGGACCGGGATGTCAGATGGCCGAGGGCCGAGGACCGTTACGTAGATCGGGACGATACGAATCCATAGACAGGCGGCACGTCGAATTTGGACGTTCGACGGCGAAGTTACGGTTCACGGAAGTTCGAGGGTACTATTGCACGAATTACGAAACGAGTTAACTTTTGGATTCTAGTGGGCCCAGATATTTAGTTCCTGCCCTATGGATGAGTGACAAGTGTCACCCATCCACTGGACATTCCTTCACATACATGCATCGACCATTCCATTTCTTCATTTCAAAACACACACCCAAATACCCGATCTCATTCCCTCTTCTCTGTGCAATCCAAACCAATCCAACCCAACCCCATATGATCACCTATGAGACCAGAGAGTGACAAGAGGACTGAGGAAGGTGGTGGTCGGCCAAGGGCACGCCGCCGTGAATGGTGGAGCCGTGAAACCCGAGCATGCACCCGGTTAGCTCATTTTCTATCCATTTTCCATTTTTATTGTTATGGGTCGTTTTTAATGGTTTTAATGAATCCATTAGGTTGTTAGGAAGTCATCAAGAAGGTTTTAGGAAGCTTGGAACGGCTGTGAAGCCGTGGGGGAATTTTGGAAAGTTTGAACCGTATGGTTCAAAGATTAAACCATGGGATTTTGATGATTTTAGGTTGTTTTAATGAGTAGAAATGATAGGGAATGAAGAAATAGGAATTATAGGATTAATTGGGGTTGAAATCGGACCAAAACAGAGGGAGGAAAGCACTGAACCGGTCTCAGCACAGTGCCAATGAACAGTAAACCGGTTCAGCTGGAGGTTAGTGATGATGAACAGTGTTCTGAGCCTTCTTGGGGTGCATGAACAGTAATTTGGAGAAGTGTTCAACATATGAAATTTTCTATTTGATGTAACGAACATTTTGGGACTGGTCTCGTGTCAATTGGACATCGTTTCGATAGGTTTCGGGGTGTCCGAAGGTTTAGGTTTGGTTTTAAAAATAGTTAGAAATTCGGGAAAATTATGGGACTTCAATGAGAGGTTAATGAGGCTATTAGTAATCCTCTAAATGAATTTGGACAGGTTTGAGAATTTTGGTGGCGACGATTGACCCGGGAGACGGTTATGGCACGCGTATCGAGGCGCGGCTTCGGACGGTCTATGAGTGAACCTTGATTTCTAAACTGTGATGCATGCATAAATGTTTTATATGGATTATGAATATGATTCTATGATGTTGATTTGGATGATTGTGAATTATATAGTTTCACGCATTACGAGGCGATTTACGTGCTTGCACGTAAATCGAGGTTTTCTGATTTTACTCTAATTTTCCATTCTTATGGTTTTGGAAATGGTTTAATGAAATGATTTTGGATTTGAAAAGGTAAACTTGATTTATGAACTCTCGGACTTGAGGTCCAGTTGATTTAACGAGGCATCGGGCCGGAGGCCCAGTTGGTTTACTATTCGGACCGGAGGTCCAATTTGTATGTGGATTCGGGCCTAGGGCCCAGTTATGTGTTATGATGGTGATTTCGGGTCAGGGACCCTAGAAATGGTTTTTACGGGTCATGACGGTTTATGGGAACCGGTATGAACTCTTGAAATGGATTTACGGGTCATGACGGTTTATGGGAACCGACATGAACCCTTGGAAAGGATTTTATGGTTCATGACGGCTTATGAGGGGCCGGGCATGAATCCTGGAAAGGTTTAAAGAATGATTTCAAAAGGATTTTCATATTCCATCCTTTATATATGATTGTCTCCTCTGGGGAGGGTCGTTGGCCTAGGTGGACCCCGGAGTAGTCACGGAGCACTGACTGAGTGGAGTCGCCCTCCAGTTGGGTTCCTTACTCTCAGGATGGGCATGGTTCGTTACCTTCAGGGAGGGTCATTGATCTACGGACATTGACCTGGGTGGACCCTGGAGAGACTTGGGTTTGAGACCCCGATTATCACGCGTGTAGCTCTATTTTACCGTGACAGGTTCTTAGATATGAAATATAATGGATAACCATGATTTCAAGTGGATTGGAAAATTGTGTTTTATGATGATAAATGGATTTGGGCTGAGATCCCACATATGTTTATGATGTTATGGTTTTCTGTAAATTGTTTTGGGCAGGAGCCCGTACGACTTGTATTTACGGAATTTGGGGCTGAGACCCTAATGATGGTTGTTTAAACATATGTGTTTGGATAAATGGTTTAACTATGCATGCATGCTTTTTAGTGAAGGGTATAAAGGTCTTTGATGAAATATGTTTTTATAAACTCTTTATTTTTGTCCACTCACAGTCTTTCTGTTTTTAATACCCTTCAGGTTGACAGCGGATGTGGACTGTAGCAGAGATCGAGATATCACATGCCTCCTCCGGATCCTGGCGTACTCTGATAGCCCGGGAGGGCAAAGGTCGGAAATATCCCTTGTCTGACACTTCGTGTCAGACGGGAGCAGGGTCATCCCGCGTTAATCCCGGTGGGATTGGGATGGGTCCTGTCATAATTGACATAGGTTTCTCTTTGTTTGGTGTGCGTGCAGCCACATATTTGTGAAAGGCATAAAAAAACATTTGTTTTGTTTTGATTGTGGTGGTGCCGCACCGTTTGGTGAGATAATGTTTTGGGTGTATTCGGGATTTGGGTTTTGGGTTTGAGAGAGTTAATCTCTTTTGTAATCTCCTTTGTTATCAGTGGAATTTTCTCGCGAGCTTCGTCCGTTGATGTAAGCTTTATAGTCGAACCACGTAAATCCTTCGTGTTTTTTTGTGGACTATTGGTTTTCATATATTTTCCTTCATAATTGTTATATTGTTTTTAGACGCTTCCGTACAACAATACTTTAGAATTATATTCGTTTACGGATTTGAAATCCTAAAAACAAAGGATATGCCAGTCATGTCTTGCTTCAGGCAAGAATATGTCCTTCTGGTGATTGAAACGATCAGCTAGAAAAACTCACAATGCTCTCGGGTCCTCTTGACCAAGGTATTCACACTGTAGTGCGCGATCCATATGCTTCCAGATGAGGATCATAGCATCCGCCTTTTGATGCACGGAAGCCACATTATCTTTTTAGATAGTTGAGCGGATTTTCTTAGTAGTGAGATGAAGTTTCACGTCGTCAGTCCATTGATGGTAGTTTCTTTCGGAAACTTCTAGTGCATCAAAGTCAAATTTGTTGAGATGTGTCATTCTCTAAAAAAATTAAATAACAATATTAGTGCTTTGGGAAAACACATCCATAAGCAACTAATGAGAACTTCAGGTTCTACAACATGGTATGATTGATTTTGGATAAAAATGTAATAGTGAACCAATGAAGGGAAGTGAACCAATGAAGGGGACTATAGGTTCCTTTTGTTTGCAAGTAGCCTATCACAATTCCTAAATAAAATTTAAGCAATGAAATAAACATACAAACAATTAAGCAATGTAACATGCATAGATAGTAGAAATAAACGCTACTTTATTCCTTAATTTAGGTGTATTGCAATGCTTCAGGCATGAATGATTATATTTTAAGGCCCGAGAAGTATAAACGGAAATTTTGTTTTTTTTTTTGGTTGGAGCTGAGCCGAGCCGTGCATAGCCAGTCGAGCCGAGCCGTACTTAGCTGGACTAGCTAGGCCTCGTCATTGGGCCAGGTCGGGCAAGCCCGGCCCAAAATTTTTGGGCTTGGGCTGGGCTTGGGCTGGGCTAGGCCGGGTCTATTTCATAATTTAAAAAATACCGGGCCAGGACGGGCGAGCTTGATCATAAATATGAATGCCCATGTCCTTTGTCGGGCCGGGTTTGGGTCGGGCTTTTATCGGGCTTTACGGGTCGGGCCTACTAAGCCCACTTGGGCCGGGCCTACTAAACCCATTTGTACCTACCTAATTGTTAAAAAAAAATGAGTTGAGCTTAAATATAATTATCGAATATTGAAATAAACTAAGGAGGGGTACTATTGGATTTAGAGAATTGACTTAACTTTTCGACCATAAAGTCGAGATAGGATAAGGAGGTCGTTAAGAGAGTTAGAGACCTATTGAGTTTTTTGAATTTAGGGTTAGGGTTTGGTTTGGGCATTGGGTGACAGGACCCGTCCCAACTGGACGTCAAAAACCGTACCCGGTCCTGCTCCCGTCTGACAAGTCAACTAAAGGTCCGAAACTCCCTTTCAGTGCTTGCCAGACAAGGGATGTTTGCGCGGATTTCTGCTGCTGTCACTGCCTCACGATCAGTCCCGAACGTCGTACCACGGCCTGGAGGGTCACAAAACAGAAATGGTGTGAGTGGACAAAAATAACCTCTTATAAAAACATTTATCAAAATACAATCTTACCCTCCAGTTTTCACAAACTTGCATGCATATCGTAAAACATGAGTGACCGATAAAATCAAAACATATTTTCCCATGGTCCATAAAACTCATGTTCACCAAATCAGTTCATGCTATAAAACATCAAATCCCGGCTCTCAGGCCAAACCATATGAAAACATAATCACTGGCCACAAAGACCAAAAACCCGTACTCAATACCAGTACGTCATCACAACAACATCAATTAGCACTAATAACCAGTGCACAAGAAACATATCAATCCAATCAATCCGCACTACTCACAAGTGCATAAAATATCACAAATCACATCTGCACCACTCACAAGTGCAAAATCAATCAAACTGCACTACTCACAAGTGCTGCACTACGCGTAGGCCAATATCCAGTCACTCTCTCGGGAATAAACACCTCTGGGCTCAACCTCCTCGGGCTCAGTCACCTCTGGGCGAACACATCCCCAGGATCAGACACCTCCGAGTGGTACATCCAGGCTCAGTATCATCCGAGAAGCTGACTACCATAGGATCAACTCCCGATCCTACAATCACATCCCCCAAGCTCCGGTCGTCTGGGTAATCCCCCCAAGCACCGACCGTCTGGGAATATCACAAACACAATGAACACCATCCCGGGAATTACATCCCAAAACATTTCAATCAAATCTTGACTTCATACCAAGTCAAGGTCATTCTCAACTGGGTCTCAAGCCCAAAATACCTTTTACACATAAACCGTTAAAATCACATTTAAATCAATAGAATACTCCGAAAATCATCATTGACTCACCAACCAAGTCAAAACATCATTTTAGAAATCATTTAGACTCCAGGCCTAGCCCAAAACATCATTTGCACGTACCTCGTAAAACGTGCCCGAAAGACTGATTAAAATAATCATAAATTCCCAATAAATCATTAATTTCACAATTTCACAAGTGACTCCAAATCCGAGTCAAAATCACTAATCACTTGGGTTCTCATGCCCAAAATAACATTATCACGCAAATCCATGCGTTGCAACCTCCGTTGCCATTTTCACGTAAATCCATGAAATTGACCCTCGACTCATTCCCGAGTCACCACATCATTTTTCAATCCATGACTCAATAATCCGAGTCCAAACATTATTTTCAATCAATTTCAATCCCGAACTCATAAACCAAATCCAAACATCATTTTTACCAAATTTCGTAATTTCTCGAAAATCGCCCAAAAATAATAATATAATAATCATAAAACCGAGAAATTACCGGATTGAAACACAAATCATGCCCAAGCATATAAAATCATATAATAAGGCATTAGAAATCATATATGCATGCATCACGGTTAGAAAACAAAGTCCACTCACACACACCGTCCAAAACGGTCCGTTTCCGAGCTGCACGTTTTTCCGTAAAATCTGGAAATCACAACTCCTGTCCAAAATCATTATAGAGGGTTACTAACATCTCAAAATACAACATATAATTTTCCCCAATTTTTCCGGGATTTAAATACGTATTTTTAACGTAATACAAAACTTCGGATACGCGGAACATTAACGAAACAATATCCGATTTCATCGAAATCAACGTCAAAATGTTCGTTACACTGAGAGGATCAAAAGTCATGTTGACCTCACCTTGAGACTAGGCCGGACGCGCCCCCACGCGCCGCCGTGAGTGGCTGCGCGTGTAACCCACGCGCCAGCTACAGTGCTGTCTCCCTCACCCGTTTGTCTGGTAAACGGGTCGTTTAACCCGCGAGCAGACCCGGTTCAAATCCTACCAATTCGACGTTAAATCCTTCAATTGAACATTCACACGGCTTAGTTACAAGTCTAATTAGAGGTCTGTGGACTTAATTACAAACGACATTACCTATAACCCCACGATCACAGTTGATCATTCGAAGGAGCTCCGGCCATTGTTCATCCTTCGAAAATCATCAAACCTTCACGATTTCGTTCAATTGATCCACCAGTAAGCTTCAATGAACAAAGAGAAACATTTCCCCTCCATCAATTGCGTCGTTTGATCACTCATTGATCACGACTCAACCTCGACTCAAGCACTCTGTTACCAGACCCGTTCAGAGCGAATTCGGCCTCGATTCTTCTCGTTTTTTTATCTGGTTCCACTCGTCTCCACCTCAGGAAGCTGTTTCCAAGCTTCAAATCGATCATCACGGCTCAATTCTTCCAATTTGATTTTCCCTCCCAATTTTCTAAAACCCGAATTCCAGTTCTACAGCCATCCACAATCCCTCGTGTTTCCCTCGCTGAATTCGTCTCTGAATTCTCTCCAATTCGCACTCACAAGTTCAGCTGATGGAGAGGAGATTAAGGTGGAAAGAATTTGTGTTTTGGGTTATACACGGTTAAGGAAAACAGAAGAGAATTAATGGGAAATAAAAGGATAATTAATTAAAATAATATTAAAGCATCATCATTTGGTCTCCCCCAAAATCATGGATCCATGTTTTGTGCCTGATTTTAAGGGATGAGTGAAACTTGTCACTCATCCAAGTGTGTCCAGTCACCGGGTACTGTTCATATTAAAATATTATTTAATTCCCGGTTCGTTCGGTTAACCGAGCCCGATTCCGTGACCATAACTTCGTCGTCGAATCTCCGATTTCGGCATGCCGCCTGTCGTTGGATTCGTATCGACGAGACCTACGTAACGGTCCTTGGCCCTCGTCCATCGGACCTCCCGATCAAAAAGTCAACATTTGGCCCCTACTATGCCAAATTACCAAAATACCTCTCATCTTCCGATCATCATAACTTTCACTACGAATGTCGGAATCGAACGTGCCACCTGTCTATGAACTCGTGACGTCCCGAACTACGTCATAGTCATCGGTCAAAGTCCGTTTGACCGTCCGAACTAAAAGTCAACATTTTGCCCACGCCAGGGGCAAAACGGTCATTTTGCACGTTTCGTCCGATTTCACTCAACTAATCCCCGATTAGTCATTCTAGATCATGATTAATTAATATTCAATTCCGATATTCGGGACGGGTCATTACATTGGGCTTTTAAATGACACTAGGATGAGCTTTGGTTGGAGTTTTGGATTTTGGCTATGATAGTAGTAACAAGATTGGAGTGGGTATCAATTCTTAATTTATAATTATTTTATATTTTCGGGCTTATGGGTCGGGCTGGGCTTACCGCGCTTTATCGGGCTCTGGCCTATCGGGCCTAGCGGGCTTGAATACCCTAAGTCCAAGTCCAGCCCGTCAACATGCGGGTCGGGCCAGCCCACGACCCATATCGGGCCGGGTCGGGCTTTTTGTCATCGGGCCGGGTCGGGCTTTTTGTCATCGGGCCTATCGGGTACCCATAATGTAACAATCCATCCTGAGAGTCGGGATTAGTAGAGTGATTAAGATGGGATTAGTGAGCTTAAACGGTGGTTAGTTGGTCTCGTTGGGGGTCGTTAGGGTAGAAGGACGATTTTGCCCCTAGTTTGGGCAAAAAGTTGACTTTTAGTTCGGGGAGTTACTTGAGTGTTGACCAGTGACCAGGACGTAGTTTAGGACGTCACGAATCCATAGGCAGGTGGCACGCCCGATTCCGACATCCGAGGAGGAAGTTATGATGTTCGGAAGGTTGAGGGCGTAACCGTAATTTGGTTAAAATAAGGGGAAAAGTTGACTTTTTGGACGATCGGGTTTTGGTACGTTGACCGAGGATGGTTACGTTGATCTCGTTGTCCTGAGTTCGATGACAGGCGGCACGTATTCATCGGACTTACGATGGGTGAGATATGGGTCTAGAAAGGTAGTGGCATAACCGTAATTTTGAGTTAAAAGGAGGGGCAGTTTGGTCTTTTGGTTGTCTGGGGAATTGTGCACAGAGAAGGCAGATGGATGGCTGAGATTGGGCCATGTGTGAGAGGATGGAGTGGATTGGTGACATGTGGCAAGTGTGTAGTGGATTCTGGGGGGTTCTAGTATGTGCACGACCCAAATAATTGGGGTGCAACCGTGCAAGTGTGAGTGTTCTTCGACCCAGATAGAAACAGAGTGAGGCGGTGAGGAAAATTGGAAGGTGATCGTGGATGTTGATGAGTTCTGGTGGGTGAAGAGTGATCAGAAGGAGGTTGAGAGATGCTGGGGTGGTGCTGAGAAGGTTAGAAGGCGTGCTGGTGGTGTGTGAGTGAGTTGAGAGCCACGGGGAAAACCAGAAAAACAGAGAAGAACTGAGGGAGCTGGTGGTGCTGTGGCCGTGTGTAAGTGCAATTGACCTCGAGAGGAGGCTGAGGCGGCTTTGTGGACTCCAGGGAACACGGCGGCGAGCACGGTGGTGGACGGTTGCAGGTAATCCCTCATCCCTGTAAACTTGCCCTGTTTTCCCGTTGAGTTTCAAATCGAAAGTCATGAGTTGAGGAGTTGAATCGAAGAGGTTAGGGAGGTCTAGGGAGTTCAGTTGAGTCCTAGGAGGTTACTGGTTGTGCTGCCGTGACGGGAGGTGCATGGTGGCGGTTGGCACGACGGAGGGGACTCTGTGTGCTCTGTTTTGGCCATGAGTTTTAGACGGGAAGTCGTGGACTTAGGGAGCGAGTCGAGGGTTTCTGTGAGTTGGGTGTGACTCAGTGAGGTCTTAGGAAGAGTTTAGGGTCGACACCGTGAAGGGGGAAGACCTGGGTGGCCAGGAAGGAGAACAGGGGAAAGTACGGGTTTCTGTTCGAGCTTGAGTCGATAGGTTTGAGGGTGAGTCGAGGTGCTAGAGTGAGGGGGATGAGTAGCCTAGGACTAGACGAAGTTGTTGGTGAAGAAAAGAGGTGTTTTGGTGCAGGCACGGCGGTGAACCGCTCTCGCCGGTTCAGGTTGCAGGCCACTGGTGCGAACCGGGTCGACGTGAGGTTGACGGTGGTACTGTAGCTGGCGTGTGAGGCCCACGCGCAGCCACTTTAGGCGGCGCGTGGGGGCGCGTGCGGCGGTTCTGGGGAAAATGGTCAACATGGTTTTTGGTCTAAGTGTTATAACGAGTCTAATGGAAGTGGTTTCGGGTTAATCGGACGTCGCATCGAAGTAGGTTTGCGAGGGTGAAGGTTTAGGGTTCCGATTTGTTACGTTTAGGATTCGGAGATTTTTTAGGGAAATTAGGTGAACCTTCGTAAGTGTGTTAGTGACGTAATTTGGTGGTTATTCACAGGATCGGGCTTTCCCGAGGAAGCCGAGGAACGTGCTGGACGTTCAGGACGGGATTGAGGGCGCGGTACTGTGAGTGGACCCTTTCCTTAAACTCGAACATGCATAACTGTTTTCTATAATTGTTTTATATCTGTGATTTCATGCTTGTTGGATTTATGATGTGATATTATATACTTGCACGATTTTCGAGAAAATACGGTACTTGACACGTTTTACGAGAAAGTTTTGATTTCTGATTATGATGCCATGGTTTTGGGATTTCAAACAATGAATGGTTTTCAATGATTATAAATGGATTTTGGAACATGATTTCGATGATTAAGGTTTTCGGTTTTAGAATCGGATTTCGTAAAGCGGAATTTGGTTTTAAGGTTGAAAAGTGGAATTCCGGATTTGGGTTCGGAATGACGGTTCTGGACGCTGGAAGGGCTTCAGACCAGTGATTTCGGATTCGGGTTTGGATATGGAAATGGACAATGGTTTTACAAATGGTTTTGATTGGATTTGCTGGATCTGGTTATTGGGTTTAAAGACCCGGATTATGATTGACGGGGGACGGGCCCGGATTGGGTTTAAAGACCCGGATTGAGTTTAAAGACTCGGGAGTTTAAAGACTCGGATATATTGATATTTCCCCCATAGGCCTGTTGATTTTAAAGACTAGGGAGTTTAAAGACTCGGATATTATTGAGTCCTGAATTGAGTTTAAAGACTCGGATAGGTCCAGCAGGTTTGATCAGAAAAGAACGGTTTGATATTCACGGTTTATGATGCTCATGATATGACTTTTATACCCGTTTTATAGTATTTCTGTTCTTATGATGTGGTTTATGGTGATTTGGGTTATAACTGTTTTATGAACTGGGTTATGCATGTGGTTTCAAAACGGAGGGCTAAACCCGGTTTTCTTATAAATGGTTTTGGAAACTTTTCTTTTATTTATGGTCCACTCATACCTTCTGTTTTAACTGCCCTCCAGGTTGTGGAGCTAGCGTGGGGTCTTGACGTCGAGGCAGCGTCTGAGGCATAGAAGTCACGTGAGGGATCCCGGAGTGTTTTAAATCTTTCCGCGTGCGTGTATTTAGTTTATCGGTTTTTCTTTTCTGTGTATTTTGTACTATGCTCTGTAAACTATTAACTTCGGGATATTTATATAATTTATCCTGCGTCTGACTGGGTTGTGTCGGGGTGTCAGATCGGAGCAGGATTTACCTCGGTTTTCGGGGTGAAACCGGGGTGGGTCCTGACACATAAGCCCGTGGGCTTCTGAGCCAAATGATGAGGGCTAGGACTAACCTAGTCGGCTTGAGCTGAGCCCAAGCCGCAACTAAGGGTGGCAATTTTTGACACGACTCGAAACCCGCACAAAATTTATCCGGGTCAACCCGCACGATTAAAATTTCGGGTCATTTTTGGGTCAACCTGTTATGACCCGTTTATTAAACGGGTGGGTTTCGAGTCAACATGTTAACCCGTATAATGACCTATTAACCCGTTTAATAAATGGGTAGATTTCGGGTTAACAGGTTAACTGTAACGACCCGTCCCGAATATCGGGATTTAATATTATTTAATTGTGATTTACTAATCTGGGATTAGTTGAGCGTTTCGGACGAATTGTGCAAAATGACCGTTTTGCCCCTAGGCGTGGGCAAAATGTTGACTTTTAATTCGGATGGTCAAATGGACTTTGACCGATGACCGTGACGTAGTTCGGGACGTCACGAGTTCATAGACAGGTGGCACGTTCGATTCCGACGTTCGTGGTGAAAGTTATGATGTACGGAAGTCCAGGGGCATTTTCGTAATTTGGACGATAGAAGGGGAAATGTTGACTTTTTGACCGGGATGTCCGATGGCCGAGGGCCAAGGACCGTTACGTAGGTTTCGTCGATGCGAATCCAACGACAGGCGGCACGCCAAAATCGGAGATTCGACGACGAAGTTATGGGTCACGGAAGTTTGGTTTCGTTATGCACGCATTACGAGGCGTGGACACGTGGCGTTTTCTGATTGGCCTGGAATTCTGAGTGGGACACGTGGACCACTAATCTTTAATTATTGGGATCAGATCTGGTTGGTCAGATTGTTTAAAATATAGGATTTAAATAATATAAAGTATTTCCCACTTATTTTCATCTTTTGATCTGGACCCTTAATCTCATTGGTGAGATTCAATCTGGGCCGTTCATTCCTTTTTCCCTCTTTCTTTAATTGAATCTGCCTGCATCCTCCCACTCCCATTTCTCTCAAACCCGTGAGCAATGTTCACGGCTCACACTGCACACCACCACCATTTCTATAACCTTGGGCCGTGCAGGGAACTGTGTGAGCTCTGTTGGGTGCTGGGCACGGTGGGAGACGACGGGAGACGGCTGGGCGGCGGCGGAGGGGAAAAACAGGGGAGGCCGAAAAACTCAAATTTGGAAGTCGATGGAGACCGGTGTTTTGACCGTGCTGGAGGGGTGGACGGAGTTCTGGGATCGAACTGGGCATTTCGGTGGCCACGGTGGTGACCACGGCGGCGAAGGGAGCCTAAACCCGTGAGTTCGATTCTCGGGTCAAAAATGGCAGGATGAGTTTTACTGTCTTTCGTTCGATCTAGTAAACGGGAGGATGACTCAGAGGATGAGACGAGTCTAGTGGGACCGTTTTCATCGAGAATGGTGGTCGGAGCTGAGTGCAGTCGACGGTGGGTTGGCCGTGAGCTTCTCGATCGGAGAGGTAAGGATTTTGACGTTTTTCCTTGTGTTTGTTTCCATAGAACTCCTAGTTTAACTCAGACGGTCATGTAGGTGAAAACCCCGTCCAAAATGGTCCAGTATCGACGGAGAACCGATCGGGTTGGCCCGCGGGTCACGGCGACCCGTTTACCAGTCGTTCGGGTTGAACGACAGTGAACAGTACCCGGCGCGTGGGTTTCACGCGCAGGGAATTCAACCGGCGCGTGGGGGCGCGTGTGAGGTAATTCTGGGAAACTTCCAACATGACTTTTATCCTATACATTGTAACGAACATTTTGGGATTGGTTTCGTGTCGATCGGACACCGTCTCGATATTGTTCGGGATGTCCGAAGGTTTTAAATCCAGTTTAAAAATACTTAAAAATTCGGGAAAATTACGGGACTTGAATAGGATGTTAATGATGAGGTTAGTGATCCTCTAAATTGATTTGAACAGGATTGGGAGTCCCGGTGATAGTGAGGTGGCCGGGAAGGCCTATGGCACGCGTATCGAGGCGCTCGGTTAAACGGTCTGTGAGTGGACATTGGTTTCATAAATTCGATGCATGCATAACTGTTTTATGATTGTTATAATTAGGATTAAATGATTTACTTTGGATATCGGTGAATTTAAAATGATTTCACGCATTTCGAGGTGAATTACGTATTTGCACGTAAACCGAGATTTTCTGGATTTTCACCGATTTCCATAAATGTGGTTGGATATGATTTCATGAAACGGTTACGAACTTGAATAATGTAAAATCGGGCCAGGGACCCAGTTGAACTATGAAATCGGGCCAGGGGCCCAGTTAACATGTGGATCGGGCCAGGGGCCCAGTTAACTTGTGAATTCGGGCCAGGGGCCCATTTGATTTCTACATGTGATTGCGGGTCGGGGACCCTAAAATGGAATTGAATAAATTTTTTCTGGTTTACATTTTATATATGTTCACATGCTGGAATCTATAGATGTTTTTGATGATATGGAAAATATGGTTATGACACGTTTCACGGTATTTGGGCATGAGACCCGTTTGATGAAACGTAACGAATGGTTCGGATTTTATCTATGTATACCTATATGTTTTGCATGTGGATATCTATAAAATGTATTTGGTACTGCACTGTATAGATCCTTCCATATTATATTGTCTCCTCCGGATGAGGTACCCTGGAGAGGTCACGGACGTCTAGTACGTCCAGCGTCTATGACGCTAAGCATCGGGGATGCTGTACCCGAACGGGGTTCGGGGATTGAACTCGGAAATTGAGACCCGAGTGGCACGCGTAGCCTTGTGATTGTGACCTTATTGACGTCAGGGACGTCAGACATCAGGGATGTCGGATTGGAGTGTATAGTGCAGTGGCTAAAATATTGGTTATGGTTTATATGCCTTATGGTTCATATTACTGGATTTATGAAATAACTCTTGGATTTACTTTTGGAAATTGAAACTATGCTTTGGTTTCCGGGCTAAGGCCCTATTGGTTATTTCTAAATAAATATGGGATTATTGGTTTTGGTGCATGCATATGATTTTACTGAGGGGCATAAATGTCTTATAAATGTTTTAAACAGACTTGTTTATTTTCGTCCACTCACAGCTTTGTTTTCAATGCCCTTCAGGTTGATTCCGGATACGACTGCAGCAGAGACTTGAGCATCGCACACCTCCTCCATCGATCCTTACGCACTCTGGAAGCCCGTTTGGGCAATGGCATTCGGTTATCCCTTGTCTGGCGCCTCTTGTCAGACGGGAGCACGTCACATTCCATGGTAATCCCGGGGGGATTGGGATGGGTCGTGTCAAGTGGTATCAGAGCAGGTTTTGCTCTTTTGTGCGCGAAGGACGAGGGTGTGATGTCTCTTTGGGCTGCTGTTCCGTTGTCAACCTGATAGATAGTTTTGGGTTGTATGGTGAATTGGGTGTGTTTGGCCCGATACGCCGTGCATGGTTGCGATACAACCCAGGTGGGGTTGTATACGATTAACTGGTAATGTGGGACCGTCGATTCGGTCATGTGATGATGGGTTGTTGTGCCACTGGGCACAACTGGGTTCAGGGAACCCCAATTGAATAATGGTTTGGGAATGCGAAACTCAGTTGAGTATTGGTCTAAGTTTTGGACCCTAGTAGTGTTGGCTAGTGTACGGGGGTGGGTGCATCGGAGTTAGCCGATGACCTTCGTGGTGGAACCTACGATGGAACCCACGTTGAGTTGACGATTGGATTGGATTGGACGTCTATACGATGTCAGGACCGCGGGGTCGGTCAGGTTGTGGATTTTACTGCGGAGGGCAGTTGGGTTCGGTGGAACCCTAGGGTGTGACCTTGGAACCCTAATTTAGAATTAATGGACCGAAAGGTGAACCTTAAGTGAGAACTTGTGCTGCGACGAGCAGCTGAGGTCATGGATGACCATGTGGATGACTCTAGTGAGTCTTATGGGGTTCGATCCACGAATGCGGTTATGTGATAAAATATGGAATCCCGTGTTGGATCGAATAGTAGTGTGATGTGTGGATACGGATCTTGACAACGATGACTGTTGGTCGACAGTTGTGTCGAGATATTTGGTTATCGAGGGTATTTAGTGTGGCTTTCATACTTGGGGATGTTCAGGGAACGTCCATTATCCTGATGTGCCAGTGGTCAAATTGGGGGTACCCATAGTCGTGGGGTACGAGTGGTGTTACGGGATCGTCGTTCGGAATGAACGGAGATCCGGGGTAACAACCTTGCACACAAGCCTGCTATGTATGGATGTTGGTATGTTGGTGCTTTTATGCCAATACTAGTATGGATGCCAGTGTGCTGGTACTAGTGTTGATGATGGTGCGCTGGTATTGGTACTAGCGCTGGTGCCGGTGTCAGTGAGTGTGATGACGATGAGCCACCATTTGGGGTGTGACTCTGTCATGATGGACATATGATCGGTATCTGCGACTCAGTGGTGGTTGAGTCTTGGACTGGATGGAATCCATTGGAGGTTGTGATGTGTTGGGATAAGTCCCAACAGATTTATGATGACAAGTGATAAATGGATCAAAAGGTATGATTGAAAATTTGGGGAATCTTGGGATGCTGTTCCCTATGTCATGCGAGTTGGTGGATTTGGGGAGTTGTGATCAACTCCGAGATTGGTAAGTTTGTGTACTGCTTATATCCTCTGAGAGTACAAGGAAATTATTGGAATTGGAAAGGTCGGGGAAACCATTCGTGGTATTGATGTGGGATTTTGTGATTGTGAATCACTTGGAACCTGAGGATTGAACCTGTTAAGGTTGAGATGTGAGACGGAAGCAGTATGGTATGCACATTCAGGCAAAATTGTGGATATTCCGTTCGGAATCGGGGTGTGTGCATACATGATTATTGGCGGACGTGAGGTCCGAGTAATGAATTGATTTTGGACACGTGGTGGTCCAAGTAAGGTGTGGACATGGGCAGTCCAATGGTTGGACTTGACATCTCATTGGGAGCATGTCTGTTTCCAACATGGTTGGAACTCCCGTTCCGGGGAGAGTTGTGATTGGGGGAACGAGAGGAGTGCTCGTTTCCGCATCAGTGATTGGTATTCCGAAGTCATTAGGGTTGACTTCATATTTTCTGCCGTGGCAGATGATGATTGTTGCTACCAGTACGTTGAGCGTGTATTGGTTGGTGGACCCATGTTTGGCTTGGGGTCATTGGACACAAGCAGTTGGATATGGTTTTGGATTTGGTGGTGATATGCGAGGTCATCTTTCCACCAAGGGAAATTTGGCGAAGGATTCAATTGAGGGTGTAAGACCCTACGATCAGCTTTCAGATGGATTGTTAGCTATGTGAGCATGTGTGGATCCCAGGTGGATCTGATTTGTGATGTTGTCGACTTTGGTCGATGTGACGATCTAGGATCGTGATGTTGCTTGTCGGGTGACGTAGCGATGGATATGGATTGTGATCTTGATGATCCAGATGGGTGGAGAGTTTATCACTCTTACCTTGGTATGTGAGTCGTAGGTGACGGGACTGAACTTCTTTTCGGAGTGACGTCCATATGGCTTGTTACTCAGTTGAGTAGGTTTCCGATGTGGTCGGATCTCGTCAACCTTTGACGTGTGGATATTGGGATTGGCTTCCCTATGAAGTCAATCGAGTGTTGAGCGGGTAACCGATAGGGTCGGTTATGTTACGTCTTGATGGACGTAAACGAGATTTTGGGTTTTGGAATCGAATTTCTGGGTGACGATTCAGGATTCGGTTGCGAAGCTCGAAAATGGATTACTGGATTTGGGTGCGGAATGATTATTCCAATGCTAGCTTACGGAATAATGATTTCGGATTCGGATTTGGAAATGGGTTAAAATTATGATGTTGAGTTCGGGTTCGGGATTTCTTACGAAATTGCGGATTCGGATTTAGAATTGGAACGAGATGACGGGTGGAGTTCGCTTTGTCTCATGTTGGGTTGGACAAAGGTACTTCATTACTAGTACGTGTTTGGCTATGACCTGGGTGGCTATAGTCAAATTGATGGATTGTGATACGTACAGGGTACGTTATACGAGGATTGTTACGGGTTAGGCTGAGTGGTGCCTAATGGCGGTACATGGGATGTACCAGTGGTGTGTAATTAAATGTGTTGGTAATCGGCTTGGTTCTGATATCATTTGTTTGGCTATATTGTGGACTGGACATTGGATACTGTGCGCTGTGCAGAGTGATTTTGTCGGGTTCAGTGATTGTATGAGCAGGTGCTCTTGGCCACGGTTGGCTAGTGGAACCCCGGTATTGATATGTGTGATCACTGCTGGGCTGGTATTCAATGTGTTCCAATTACACCACTTGATTGGGTTAATTGACGGTATACGTACACTCTGGATGAGTGAATTGGTGGTCTGTGTAACCACGAGTAGCCTTGTGTGACTTGATCACACCGTGATTTCCCAGCGTTTTGGTTCGCTGAGGGAGTCGGCGATTATGGACATTGAGATTTATTTATGTCGCAGGAATGGGCTTGCCCTGCGAATTGAGATCATGTGGTTGATCTTGCGCTACATCGGGAGTGATGTAGTACATGGTGTTGTCACCGACGGACAGATGGTTGGAGCCTTACCAGGGTGGTAAGTTTTGTGATGACAGTTGACTGATGGTGTCAGCGTGGACTGACAAATGAGATTTGGTGACTCCCAACGGGAGCAAATGTAAGGATTTATTGATAATGGAAAGGAACCATCTAGCTGAAGGAGTCAGCTAAATGGTTAAGCGATCTTATCACGGATCAGGTGCTTATGTCCACTCGAGGTGGTCGAGTGTTGTTGTTGTGACGTATGACTGTGATGGGATGTCTGGGTACAAACGTGACTGGTGTTGTCCCAGTATGTGGGTGTACAAGTGTACACAGATGTGTGGTCGAAATGTTTTCCACGTGGTGGTTGTGGAATAAGGTTATTGGTAATTTCGAGGACGAAATTCTTTAAGGAGGGAAGGTTGTAACGACCCGTCCCGAATATCGGGATTTAATATTATTTAATTGTGATTTACTAATCTGGGATTAGTTGAGCGTTTCGGACGAATTGTGCAAAATGACCGTTTTGCCCCTGGGCGTGGGCAAAACGTTGACTTTTAATTCGGATGGTCAAATGGACTTTGACCGATGACCGTGACGTAGTTCGGGACGTCACGAGTTCATAGACAGGTGGCACGTTCGATTCCGACGTTCGTGGTGAAAGTTATGATGTACGGAAGTCCAGGGGCATTTTCGTAATTTGGACGATAGAAGGGGAAATGTTGACTTTTTGACCGGGATGTCCGATGGCCGAGGGCCAAGGACCGTTACGTAGGTTTCGTCGATGCGAATCCAACGACAGGCGGCACGCCAAAATCGGAGATTCGACGACGAAGTTATGGGTCACGGAAGTTTGGTTTCGTTATGCACGCATTACGAGGCGTGGACACGTGGCGTTTTCTGATTGGCCTGGAATTCTGAGTGGGACACGTGGACCACTAATCTTTAATTATTGGGATCAGATCTGGTTGGTCAGATTGTTTAAAATATAGGATTTAAATAATATAAAGTATTTCCCACTTATTTTCATCTTTTGATCTGGACCCTTAATCTCATTGGTGAGATTCAATCTGGGCCGTTCATTCCTTTTTCCCTCTTTCTTTAATTGAATCTGCCTGCATCCTCCCACTCCCATTTCTCTCAAACCCGTGAGCAATGTTCACGGCTCACACTGCACACCACCGCCATTTCTATAACCTTGGGCCGTGCAGGGAACTGTGTGAGCTCTGTTGGGTGCTGGGCACGGTGGGAGACGACGGGAGACGGCTGGGCGGCGGCGGAGGGGAAAAACAGGGGAGGCCGAAAAACTCAAATTTGGAAGTCGATGGAGACCGGTGTTTTGACCGTGCTGGAGGGGTGGACGGAGTTCTGGGATCGAACTGGGCATTTCGGTGGCCACGGTGGTGACCACGGCGGCGAAGGGAGCCTAAACCCGTGAGTTCGATTCTCGGGTCAAAAATGGCAGGATGAGTTTTACTGTCTTTCGTTCGATCTAGTAAACGGGAGGATGACTCAGAGGATGAGACGAGTCTAGTGGGACCGTTTTCATCGAGAATGGTGGTCGGAGCTGAGTGCAGTCGACGGTGGGTTGGCCGTGAGCTTCTCGATCGGAGAGGTAAGGATTTTGACGTTTTTCCTTGTGTTTGTTTCCATAGAACTCCTAGTTTAACTCAGACGGTCATGTAGGTGAAAACCCCGTCCAAAATGGTCCAGTATCGACGGAGAACCGATCGGGTTGGCCCGCGGGTCACGGCGACCCGTTTACCAGTCGTTCGGGTTGAACGACGGTGAACAGTACCCGGCGCGTGGGTTTCACGCGCAGGGAATTCAACCGGCGCGTGGGGGCGCGTGTGAGGTAATTCTGGGAAACTTCCAACATGACTTTTATCCTATACATTGTAACGAACATTTTGGGATTGGTTTCGTGTCGATCGGACACCGTCTCGATATTGTTCGGGATGTCCGAAGGTTTTAAATCCAGTTTAAAAATACTTAAAAATTCGGGAAAATTACGGGACTTGAATAGGATGTTAATGATGAGGTTAGTGATCCTCTAAATTGATTTGAACAGGATTGGGAGTCCCGGTGATAGTGAGGTGGCCGGGAAGGCCTATGGCACGCGTATCGAGGCGCTCGGTTAAACGGTCTGTGAGTGGACATTGGTTTCATAAATTCGATGCATGCATAACTGTTTTATGATTGTTATAATTAGGATTAAATGATTTACTTTGGATATCGGTGAATTTAAAATGATTTCACGCATTTCGAGGTGAATTACGTATTTGCACGTAAACCGAGATTTTCTGGATTTTCACCGATTTCCATAAATGTGGTTGGATATGATTTCATGAAACGGTTACGAACTTGAATAATGTAAAATCGGGCCAGGGACCCAGTTGAACTATGAAATCGGGCCAGGGGCCCAGTTAACATGTGGATCGGGCCAGGGGCCCAGTTAACTTGTGAATTCGGGCCAGGGGCCCATTTGATTTCTACATGTGATTGCGGGTCGGGGACCCTAAAATGGAATTGAATAAATTTTTTCTGGTTTACATTTTATATATGTTCACATGCTGGAATCTATAGATGTTTTTGATGATATGGAAAATATGGTTATGACACGTTTCACGGTATTTGGGCATGAGACCCGTTTGATGAAACGTAACGAATGGTTCGGATTTTATCTATGTATACCTATATGTTTTGCATGTGGATATCTATAAAATGTATTTGGTACTGCACTGTATAGATCCTTCCATATTATATTGTCTCCTCCGGATGAGGTACCCTGGAGAGGTCACGGACGTCTAGTACGTCCAGCGTCTATGACGCTAAGCATCGGGGATGCTGTACCCGAACGGGGTTCGGGGATTGAACTCGGAAATTGAGACCCGAGTGGCACGCGTAGCCTTGTGATTGTGACCTTATTGACGTCAGGGACGTCAGACATCAGGGATGTCGGATTGGAGTGTATAGTGCAGTGGCTAAAATATTGGTTATGGTTTATATGCCTTATGGTTCATATTACTGGATTTATGAAATAACTCTTGGATTTACTTTTGGAAATTGAAACTATGCTTTGGTTTCCGGGCTAAGGCCCTATTGGTTATTTCTAAATAAATATGGGATTATTGGTTTTGGTGCATGCATATGATTTTACTGAGGGGCATAAATGTCTTATAAATGTTTTAAACAGACTTGTTTATTTTCGTCCACTCACAGCTTTGTTTTCAATGCCCTTCAGGTTGATTCCGGATACGACTGCAGCAGAGACTTGAGCATCGCACACCTCCTCCATCGATCCTTACGCACTCTGGAAGCCCGTTTGGGCAATGGCATTCGGTTATCCCTTGTCTGGCGCCTCTTGTCAGACGGGAGCACGTCACATTCCATGGTAATCCCGGGGGGATTGGGATGGGTCGTGTCATTAACCCGTATATTGGCTTATATATTGACCCATTTAATAAACATGTCATTACTAACTCATATATCTACCCATTTACCTACCTAAATATCTATTAAATATTATAATTTAAATAGGTTAAACATGTTAAACGGGTCAAACAGGTCATAGGTTAATTGGGTTTTGAATATGACCTGTTTATTAAATGGGTTAAACGGGTCATTAATAGGTCGGGTTCGGGTTAGTCATTCTTGACACGATTATTAAATGGGTCAGATTCGGGTTGGGTATAAATGGGTAAAACAGAATACATGACACGACACGAACCCGATACGACACGATCCATTGCCACCCCTAGCTGCAACCCTCTAGGCTTCAAGACCTGCACGGGTTGTGTAACGACCCTTCCCAAATTTACGGGATTAACTAAGAATTAATTAAGGATTAGTGAGACTAATCGAGACTTAGTCGAGGATTATCGGACGTTCAGGGTGAAATTATAATTTTGCCCCTAGATGAGGGTAAAAAGTTTACTTTTGACCTGAGAGGTCCAATACACGTGGACCGAGGACCGTTGCATAGGTCGAGTCAATACGAACCGTAGACAGGCGGCAAGTCGAAATCAAACATCGTACGGGAAAGTTACGAGTCACGGAAGGTTCAAGGTACTATTACACAATTTACGAGGCAAGTTGTCATTTGTCCTGTTGTGGGCCAGATATTTTGTGTAGGCCCAATGGATGAGTGACAAGTATCATTTATCCATTGCTCACTTCTCTCACATACATGCATCTACATCCCTCCCATTTCATTCGATCCAAAAACGAAACCCCCCGCCCATTTCAATCCATCCTTATCCCATCACTTTCTTGAGACACTGGATGAACAGAGGAAGTGAGAGTGAGACCAAAGGAACGGAGAGGGACGGCGGAGCAGCCGTGAACGGCTGAGGAAACCATGAAAAGGTAAAACCCAAAACCCGTGGCTTTTAAAATTCAAAACTTTGGATTTGGACGTTGGGAGTGTTTTTTGATGTTGGGGCTATGTTTGTGGGGTTTTTATGAGCCTCTAAGGATCGAAAAGAGAGACTGAGGATGGCTAGGCAGCCTTGGAAGGGAGGTTGGAGCTTGACCGTGAAATTCGAGCTTGCCCAGGTAATTTATAGGCTTGATTTCATGATTTTGAGTCTACAGATCGATTGGATAGGTTGAGACGAACTTGTAGGGATCAACGGGATTGAAATCGGTTGAGGAATGAAGAATTGGAGGTCGGGTTGGGTCGCGGGTCTGCGCAACCCGTTATAGTCAACCGGGTCAACTCGGATAGAGGAAGAAGACGATGATGACATCATCAACTAACGTCATCATCTTACAGGTGTTAGAGTTGGACCAATGGGACGCTGCCACGTGGCAGCTATCAGGTACAATCAGCCTGACATGTTAGACCACGTGGACCAATCGGGTGGTAGCACGTGGTAAATTGTCAAAGGTGTTAGAGGACACGTGGCAGACACGTGGACCAATCGACATGTGACACGTGGCACTGTCAGATCTGACAGTTGTCAGGTGATGTCATGTTGACATCAGCGTTGACTTTGACTGTTGACTACTTCCGTTAACGTTGGCTTTTTGGTCAACATTGACCATACCTTTGACCTGCCCGTGGGGGCTTGTGGGCATGGATTTCGAGGTAGGACCAGTGTCATTTTAAAGGTTTCAATGATCTGGATCCAATGGTGGTGGTTTCGGGTCGATCAGAGATTGTTAAGTTGGTCAAATCGAGGTTTTTCTCCTCGGGAAATGTGTTTGAGACAGGTTGAATGTTCCGGGATGTGTTAGGGTTTATGAAATGGACTTGTATAGGTTAGCAGTAACCGTTGGGTATGATTTGGACAGGTCTGGACGTCCCGGAGAGTATGGATTAGCCCCGGAGTGGCTTATGGCGTGTATATCGAGGCGCAACTCGGACTGTGTGTGAGTAGACCTTGCTTTCTAAATGATGCATGCATATATGTTTTAATGTTTTATAAACATGGTTTGAAATGCGATGATTGCATAGTGATTTGAATGATGATTTGTGAAACGAATGGTTTATGGATTTTCTTGAGAAGGTAGATCAGACTAGAGACCCTATTGAAATGATATCGGGCTTGTGACCCAATTGAAAGATAGAAAGATAATGGACTCCGGGAGTGAGTCCATTGGAAACCGTGTTTCGGGCCAAGAGCCCTATTGGGTTTTGTGTTATGAGGTTTGGGGTTTCGGACCTTGTACGATGTAAAACTGGACACCGTTTTTATGTGATTTTTGGAAACTGGATTTGGGTTGAGACCTTGTGCAAATAACTGTTTTATGAAAATATGTTTCCACTGTTTTATTATGACCATTTTATGAGGTGATGGCTATGACTCCGGTAGGTATTGTTCCCCGAAGAGGGCCTCCAGTAGGAATGTATTTCCCCAGAGAGGACCCTATGAGATGTTGGCTACTTCAGTGGGAATGTGTTTCCTTGGAGAAGACCCTATGAGATGTTGGCTATGACTCCGACGGGAATGTGTTTCCCCGGAGAGGACCCGATGACACGATGGAAATGACTCCGACAGGGATGTGTTTCCCCGGAGAGGTCCTCTGGTAGGAATGTGTTTCCCCGGAGCAGACCCTGATGGATATGGCTCTGGTAGGGATGTGTACCCTCGGAGAGGTCACAATGACACTACATGCAGGAGTGTCAGGTTATTGTACTGAGACGTCGAGTCGGGGACTCCGAGCCTAATGTCGCACCTAGACGTCGAGTCGCGGACTCCAGAGCCTGGTGTAAATTGGTTATGTAAATCCGAGTCGCACATGTGTCGATATGAAAATCGTGACAATGATAGTGATAGATGTGGGTGATTTCCTAGGTGATTCCCTGATAAAGATGGATGATCAGACGGATAGGAGAATGGTCCCGAGGTTTTTCACTGAGTACTGTGTCCAGTAGTTGTTTGTAACTTGTGTTAATTTTACCTTGAAAGTACTTATTTACCGTATGTACTGTGTTACAGAAAAGTAAAGGTTTTGAATCGGTATGCATGCATGCTTTGTAAAACAGAGGGTGAAAGTTTTACTTAAAAAAAATGGGTTTTTAATAAATGCTTATTTTTGTCCACTCACACGTTTTGTTGTTTTTGGCACCCTTCAGGTTGATCGCGGATGCAGGCTGTAGCAGGGATCGAGACATCACATACCAGCACCAATCCTGGTGTACTCTGGCTAACCTTGAGCGGGTAACGAGTTTATCCCTGGTCTGACACGCGATGTCAGATGGGAGCAAGTACACCCCACAATAATCCAAGGGGATTGGTATGACTCATGTCAGGCTGAGCCTTCTGGGCTTCACTCCCCACTGGACTTCAGGCCCGTTTTTCCCTTTTTCTTTGTTTCTTGGCCTTTTGGGTCCTACAAATGGGTTCAGCTGTGGATTGGGCCTTCTGGGCCGTTTTATTGTTTTTGTTTTTTCAATCTGCTGCTTTTTTTTTTCAGGCTTTCTGTCCTCTTTTTTTTCAACTGCACACAAACATGCCACAAATGTTGGTTCCCAACCAACCAAACGTGCAGTCGCAATCCACTCCAAAATTAATTTTACAAAATTTTTTCTTCCCTGTGGCCTTCTGGGCTGCAGAGAGTGATTAAGGAGACTTGAAATTTGATTGATGTAATTCATGATCATTAGGATTATCACCAAAAAACAAAAACAAGTATATGTTTAACCACACAACCCACAAGTAAAACAAGTAAATAATGATATGCATAAAGCAAGTAAATATATATATATATATATATTGTATATATGCATAAACTGTTGTTATAACATGTGATTTTGCAGGCCCGCAACCCACAATATAACATCATCAAAATGTCAAACTAACATACAAATATCAATTCAACCGCACAAGTTCAAACTATCAACATCATGGTAATTTAACAACAATTCAATTCAACAACAATTTCAATTTTAATTCATCATCAAATTAACATCCTAGAAGTGTACGGCCAACTATGAAAATTTTCAATTTCCAATTATTAATTCAAAACAAACAAAATGTCATCATAACATACAAATTATAAAGAATTCACGTAGTTAAAGAACTCATAATTATTGATTTCAAACAAAACCTATAAACATGAATTCTAGGGTTTTGAAACAAAAATAAATTTTGAGATTTAGAAAACCTACTCGGTTGAATTTATCCTCCTCTTGAATAATCACCGATTCAGAGACGATCATACTGATAACGTGCTGCGAATCAATTAAGAGAATGAGAGAGATTGCAGAGAGATATGGAGAGGCGGAGAGAAAGGGAACGTTTTGTACCCTGTGAATAATACGTTCGAGAGAGTTTACATAGCCCTTTATATAATAAGGGATAAACAAAATAAAAATAAATGACGATACTACCCTTAGTACCCTTTACATAAATAGACACAACCTTTAGAGTTATTTACAACACTAAACTATATTCCAACTTAGTCTACCTAGAGAAAAATTCAAACTCAAAACTGATCTAAATTTTAACTCAATCTATAGAGGGAAATTCATAAAAATAATTTGTTTTTTTAAACACCGATATTTTGGCCAATAAAACAATGTTCGCAACACAGCACAAAAAATAAAACACATGCTCTAGCCAAGATAACATTGTTAAGGTAACATTATTTGCAACACGGCACATTTCAAGTAGCGTTAGTTTTCCTAAAACTCAACAAAATTTATCAACAATGTCATCGGTTCAGAAGTTAAAACAATTTGAAGGTTTACAAAGAAAAAAAAGAAGCCAATAAATCAGCAAATAGTTCGAAGAACGAAATTTTATTTCATCATAAGGTCTCATCCTAATACTAATACCAAAAACAAACGAGCGACATTTGAAAGTTTATAGGCATGTGAACCCGAATTGCGTACGAAACAGAGACTTAGAATTGGTTCAACAACAAACTTCAGTTTGAACAATCGGTATTATACTAAACATACATCCGAATACATGTAAAAATCCATTTTGCTTATATAGAACTGAAAACTGTTATAGGGTTGCATCCTAAACATTGGGTTCAAATTTGATTGACTAGTTCATCAACGAAAATGCCTACTTGAAGTAAATGGAAATCTGAGGGATGTCAATATCATTATCTTCTTCATCTTCGCATGCGACAACCACATCAAAGTGCTTCCGATAGGGAGGCAGCTCCGCCTTCGCCACACCAGTAGCCAAGTCCACCATCTTCTTGTCCATGCGCTCTCTGTGCCTTGGGAACATGCTGTTATAAAGAAGGCAACTCCCATAAGAGATGCTGTATGCATTCAAGCCCTTCTCTTTGAGCCACTGAAGCAGCTGGCTTAAAGTTGGATTGTCATTCAAAACCCACCTGTCCCATACTGTCCAGCTCATGTCTTGGTGCTTGATAACTTTAGGAGGAACTGGTTCGGCCATTGAGAACAGAGGAAGGGCTAGATTAGCAAAGGTGTTACGGTAGTCCTCTAACTTGTGCCCTCCATTCAGAACCTTGTACAGCTCCAAGCAGACAAGGCCGGTTGCAAGAGCAGTAGACGTTGCAATGGCAGGGATGATTCTCCCAGCAATGAATTTGGCTTTCAGCTTGTCAACCTCAGGGATGCCGTAGTTCCTTGCCCTCATATTTGCAAATCCAGCTATCAGGTCCATATGATAGTTCATGTCATCATCCTGCACATTTAAAACAATATGTGAAGTGCCCCACTTACATATTCATGATTGTGGGTTAATCAACAGAAAGAAAGAGGAACGCATTCTATCATAAACAGTCATACTTTTGGCTCCCTCATTCAAATGGAGATGGTTTAACACAGTTACACAGGGACAGCGCCCTACCAATGAACATCTTTCCCATTGTTTTTTACAAAGAGCTTCCCCCATTTGACACCCCAATAGCGTTGTTTATATGCTTCAGTGTGTTCAAGAATATAGTGCTATGCGAAACTTTAATAATTGTACAGCTAACTGCTAATATATTTATCAACTCCTCTATTTCATTATTTTGAAGATCAGAATTAGTCCTACAAGACAATCTGTACTGCTACAAAACCTAACAAAGATCAAGACGCTAACAGGGTTGCCCTCAAAGCTAGCTCCTTTAAAAAGTGAATATCAACTTTCATAAAATCAACTAATAAAATAGTCCACCATAAATCATCAATGATATAGCGATGATAGGGTTAGAAACTGGAAGCCTAAAAAGAAACGATAAATGCTATGTCCAACTAGATATACCACATTAGATATAGTTTATACTTGAATAGAGAAACATGAAGGACAAACCTTCTCAAACTGAATGGGGTTCATCTTGAATGCTGGTGGCAGCTGCTCCTTGCACTTTTCTAAATTCACAACTAGCTCAGTGATAACCACAGCATCATCAATTGATGCTGGTATAACATTTGTAGCTTTCTCATCTGTCACAATTTTCACATCTTTCTTGGGCTGGAACTCAGGTACTTTCACTTTATTAACAGCATCAGCAAACTTTGTATGAGACTTGACCCAATCAGGGATAGGAATGCCAAAGGTTTCTGCTCGGAGGATAGATGCTGCCATTAAAAATTGAAGGTGGCTCAGATCATGAACTGAGAACTGCAACGGGCGAGGGAAACGCTTGGGGGCAGACCAGAATGGGGTCCCACTACTGGTTGTAGCATCCTCAGGAAAAGTATATGTTAACTGCTTCACACGGTTGGAGAAGTAGTCCTCGAACCTGTGTCCATCAAGAAGAAACAATTGGATCTAGGAGAAAAGGTTATGGTAAAAGGAAAATTACAATAAATTCAATCAACAGAAATTGTACTTTAGACGGGCCCATTTTATGCAATCTTGGAATGTCTCGCATCTCTCCTTCTCAAGGCATTCAATGACACTTTCCAAGTTGCTCCTAGCCTGAGCATCACCAGCATTCTTCATTGCAGCGGTGTATTCAATAGGATTGGTCAGATAGGCATTCACTTCAGCTGGCACCTTCTCAAGTAAACCCTCAAACTCAGATCTTGCCCATGTCAAGCAGTGGTCAATGTTGTGAGGGAATGAATGAACTGTGCACATGGGTGCTTGCTTTTCAGGCGGGTCACGTGATGCTCCATAATTTTCAGTCAAGTGAGGAACGACCATCTGTGTGTTACACTTAGCCCCTAATGTTCCCGATTCCAAAAGTGGCTTCTGGAAATACAAGCATCTCTGGTCGATGTAAAGCCTAGCATTCACATTATCCAGAGCATTGATAACAACATCCAAATTCTCCCAAAAAGTATCGTCGAACACATTTTCACTATCCGGGCTTGCACGGTTCTGCAGTGCTTCAATGTTTAGGCGACCATTAATCAATGCAGCAGCAGAAGCAGCTACTGTCGATTTAGCCTCTCCAATGTTCCAATCCCGGAAGAGAAACTGCCTGCTAAGATTACTCTTCTCAATGACATCATCGTCAGTAATGGTTAACTTCCCTTCTTTTCCACAAGAGACACCCATCAATGCTAAGTTCTTCAAAAACTCACATCCTAAGGCACCAGATCCAACAGTGAACACTTTCGAATCTTCTAGCTTTTTCTGGAGCTTGGCACCAAATACAGATATTTGTGCATCATAGCGGCTGTTTACAGGCTTCAAATCACTAGGATTCAAAGATTCTGCTGGAAGGGATTCAGCTGAATCGAAGTAGAAAAACTGTCCAAAGGGCAAGTGAAAAAATAAGATAAGTTATAAAAACACAAACTTCACACTATTACGACTAAGCTAAAGATTCAAACCAAGTAAAAACTAGGTCTAAACAACTCTCATAGATTCACTATATAATTAAGAACTCATTGGCAGGTAATTACCTGGAAAAGAGGATGAAACTTTGCAGAACATGCCTTCACAACTTCCTGTCCAACGATACCACCAAACATAGCAGCCATGGGATTCAGCACAGCCCTAGCACCGAAAGCAAAATGACGAAGGATCTTGTGGTCAATCTCCTCAAGCCTCCCATCTGCTAAGCAATCATTGATAGTAGTTACCAGTAATATGAACTTTGAGGCATCATCCTCTGATCCAGCAACAGGGAAACGCCCCAACTCTGATATAAACTTATCTAGTGCTTGAAATGCTAAGTGTAGAAGAGGTGGGCGATCAAACTTTGAGAAGTCAATCAGAAGGAAATCACCAGGATCCTTGAGTGCTTCTCGCAGAGGCTTAAATTTCAAAACCTTGGGTTGCTTCAGCTGTGTAACTATACCACCTTTCTCATATGCTGCATAATTTGTAGTGTCCTCTTCAATTGTGAATGAGTAGGGTCTTGCATTCTTAACCTTCCTCGGCTTTCCATCATTCAACTCAGTCATTCCATGAACTTCAGTAAACAGAACCAAATCTCCATCTTGGAACTCAAGCCTCTCATCATCAACACATGCTACAAGAGCAGGGTTGTCATTGCTAATTGATGCAACTATGCCTGTATGTGGATCCTCGCCATCAACATCAAGGACTGTGAACTCAGGGCCAAAGTCACAAAACACACTTCCAAAAAGGCCCCGAACTTCTGATTTTATAAAAGAGATCGGGGGCTGATGATTATGGCAGTAATCATCAAATTCGATTGCTTTTTCTAAACTGATATCAGTGAAAACTACAGCCTGCAGAAATTCAGAATACAAATCTAAATACAGATGATTACAGGTTAACACAAAGTAAAAATGAAATAATTTGTTTCTTACATTCTACGTTTCCAAAAGGGATCCTAGAAAATCATTCTATTTTTTCTTTGAATTACTCATATATCTCCAATGAATTTCATTTCACACAGAAAACTATTCTAGGAGAAGTTGAATCCGTTCCATTGGACAAAACTATCCATATAAATTATAATTACCAACACATGTTCATGGAAAGCACCTCTCCCTAAAAATAAAAATCAGTCTAACTACGATAATCCGAAAATCCTTAAAATAATCAAACATATACTTTTGTGAATTCAAGAAAGTAAAAAGTAAAATATTGTCGAACATTGATGCACTTGATCAAAATAATGAATAAAAACCGAATTTATCCACAAACCTATAAATGAAAAGTTACAGCCAGCAGCCATAACAAAACAAAAAAAGCAACAAACAAATCATGTAAGCAGTACCTGGAAATCAGAAAGTTTCTCTTTAGTCAGTTCAGTTGTCAAAGTTGAAATGACCACAGCGTTATTCAGTTCTTGTAATTTTTGGACACAAGCAAGGGCCCGATTCTTTCCAACATCACCCTCAGAGAAAAAGAAATTGCTTGACAAGTCCCACAGCTCAACAACTCCATCATCATGCAAGGTCACAGACTTGACACCAGCAAGAACAAGGTTCTTTGCTGCAAAAAAAAAAAGAGACAAATCTCATTCCGTAAGCCATAGAATTACAGGTTCACCCTAAGTTCTATTAGGAACATTCTAAGAGGAATTAACTACATTCTATGATCTTGAGCTCCTAAAGTATAAAAGAAAGGGTATGGAACTTGTCCAATGCCCTCACTAAAACAAATAAACAGTAAGACAGCGATCACATGCTTTACATACCAATCTCAGCCCCAAGGCCCTGCAGTCCAGAGACCAAAATGTTGGAGGCAAAGAGACGGCGCATGGTCTCCCTGCCATAAACCGCCAGCTGCCGGCTGTGAAGATCCTCATCAATATCAGACGAGTTCCCGTTTCCCAGTGCCATGATCGGCGGTTTGGCGCTGCCGCTGTTGTTGTTGTTAACGGTAGTGTTGCTTTTGTAGTCGCTGCCCTTAGACTCGTCCGTGTTCGCAGCTGCACGAAGCTTCTTGATCGGAGACTCAGTGGCGTAGTTTGGTTCCCCTTCTTCTTTTACTACAACCTCTCCGCCCACTGCTCTCTTTCTAGGAAGCATATAGTGCGATGAACTGCCGAAACACCAGAATCTCATTATCAGTCTCAGTCGCCCAATTAAACAGAAAAATCGAAAAAAAAAAAACTCAAGTTCAAATGCAAAAACATGAGTATGATTCCTAAGCTTGGATTAGTTCGATTTCATTCTATGAACAAGAAGCCCCAGAAAAACAAAACATAATCAAGAAACTATCCACGATTTTTTTTTTTGTGTTCTTTTTCTCGGAATACAAAGAAATGCTAAAGACTGATCCAAAATCTATCGAAATTAAAATTTTCTACGCAGATAGATGAATTATATAAAGCGAACAGAAAATCACAAGTTTAAGCCAGGAAGATACCAAGACGACGAACTGCGGCAAAGAAACGAAGGAAGCGATCGAGAGAATTTGTGAGAGGTAGCGTCGTTTGCAGGTTTTGTTAGGGTTTCAGCTGATAGATGCGATGGTCCTGAGGTCGCGGTTCATCTCTCTTTGTAGAGAGACGAGAGAGAGAGTGAAAGACATAACTTCTGGGCCGAGAAAAGTGGACTCGGATTGGGGTAAATGAAGTCCTTAAGAGCGTGTTTGGTTTGGAGGTTAATGTATTCCGGTCTGGGATTATATTGAATTCGGTTTAGCCTTGACACCGGCGATATCGTATTGTCGTTTTTTGCTTGCAATGAGAAAAAACATTGGATATCTCGCCGGGGGATGCACGTAGGGGTGGCAATGGGTCGTGTCGTGTCAGGTTCGTGTCGTGTCATGAATTCTGTTTTACCCATTTATGTCCAACCCGAATCCGACCCGTTTAATAATCGTGTCAAGAATGTCCAACCCGAACCCGACCTGTTAATGACCCGTGTAACCCGTTTAACCCGTTTAACCCATTTAATAAACAGGTCATACTCAAAACCCAATTAACCTATGACCCGTTTGACCCGTTTAACCCGTTTAACATGTTTAATCTATTTAAATTATAAAATTTAATAGATATTTAGGTAGTAAATGGGTAGATATATGGGTTAGTAATGACACGTTTATTAAATGGGTCAATATATAAGCCAATATACGGGTTAACCTGTTAACCCGAAATCTACCCATTTATTAAACGGGTTAACAGGTTATTAAACGGGTTAACAGGTTGACCCGAAACCCACCCGTTTAATAAACGGGTCATAACGGGTTGACCCGAAAATGACTCAAAATTTTAATCGTGCGGGTTGACCCGCATAAATTTCGTGCGGGTTTCGAGTCGTGTATCGGGTCGTGTCAAAAATTGCCACCCTTAGATGCACGGCATGAATCTTTTTTTTTTTATCCAAGGGCACAATTCATTAAACCAAGAAAGTAAGAGTACAACAAAACAAAAGAGGAGAGTCCAAATGCAAGTAAGAATAAGGCTCATCCAAATAAAAATAAAAGCCCAATTAATACAATAAATGACCCAAAAGAACAAAAGTCCAAATAAATAAAACCTTAGCAACAACATTAACCCTAATGCACTGGCAGCAGCTGTCAGGACCCACCCCGGTTTCACCCCGAAACCCGAGGTAAATCTTGCTCCCGTCTGACACCCCGACGCCAAACCCAAAGTAAAATCATGGAAATTACCAAAATAGCACTGTCAGACGCAGGAGAATTTAAATACGACACCGAAATCATACTTTACAGAGCATAGTGCGAACTACAAAGAAATCAAAACCGATAATAAATACACGCACGCGGAGGAAAAACTTAAGCACTCTGGGACCCTGCTCGTCACTTCTATGCCTCAGACACTGCCTCGACGCTGGAACCCCGCGCTAGCTCCACAACCTGGAGGGCAATTAAAACAGAAGGTGTGAGTGGACCAGAATAACAGAAAAGTTCTAAAACCATTTTAAGAAAACCTAAGTTCCATCCTCCGTTTTGAAACCACATGCATAACCCAGTTCGCAAAACAGTTATAAACCAAATCACCACAAATCATATCATAAGAAACAGAAACACTATAAAACAGTTATAGAAATTATAGCATGTGCATCATAAAAACGTATCATGAATCGTGAATATCAACCATCATTTTTCGATCAAACCTGCTGGACCTATCCGAGTCTTTAAACTCCCGAGTCTTTAAACTCAATCTCGGCCTCAATAATATCTGAGTCTTTAAACTCCCGAGTCTTTAAACTCAACAGACCTACGGGGGTAATATCATAAATGTCTGAGTCTTTAAACTCCCGAGTCTTTAAACTCAATCCGGGCCCGTCCCCCGTCAATCAGAATATCCGGGTCTTTAAACCCAATAACCAGATCCAGCAAATCCAATCCAAAATGAAAACCATTTCCGAATTCACATCCAAACCCGAATCCGAAATCACCGGTCCGATGCCCTTCCAGCATCCCGAACCGTCATTCCGAACCCAAATCCGGAATCCACTTTTCAATCTGAAAACCAACTCTCGATTCGCGAGATCCGATTTCAAAACCGAAAACCTCAATTATCAAAATTACGTTTCAAAATCCCGTTATCATCTTCAAAAATCAGTTATCAGTTGAAAATCCCAAATTCATAGCTTTATTTTCAAAATCACCCTTTTCTCGTAAAACGTGCCAATTACTTTACTTCCTCGAAAACCGTGCAAGTATATAAAACCGCATCATAAATCCAACATTCATGTAATCACATATATAAAACAATTTAGAAAAGCAGTTATGCATGTTCGAGTTTAAGGAAAGAATCCACTCACAGTACCGAGCCCTCACTCGCGTCCCGAACGTCCTGCACGTTCCTCGGCTTCCTCGGGAAATCCTGATCCTGTCAACAACCACCAAATTACGACACTAACACGTCCACGAGTATCCACCTAAATGCCCTCAAAATCCCCGGGTCCTGAACGTAACGAACCGGAACCCTAAACTTTCACCCTCGCGAAACTACTTCGATTCGACGTCCGATTAACCCGAAACCACTTCCAATAGACTCGTTAGAACACTTAGACTAAAAACCATGTTGACCACTTTCCCCAGAACCGCCGCACGCGCCCCCACGCGCCGCCCAAAGTGGCTGCGCGTGGGCCTCACGCGCCAGCTACAGTACCACCGTCAACCTCACGTCGACCCGGTTCGCACCAGTGGTCTGCAACCTGAACCGGCAAGAGCGGTTCTCCTCATTCCGTCCACCAAAACGACTCCTCTCTTCACCAACAGCATCGTCCCATCCTAGGCTACCCATTCCCGTACTTCACTCACCTCGACTCACCCTAAAACTCGTCGATTCAAACTCGAACAAAACCCGTACACTGCCATGTTTCCTTCTCCGGCCACCTAGGTCATCTCCCTTCACTGTGGCAATTCCAAACCCTTCCTAAGACCTCACTGAACCTAACCCAACTCTTCTAAACCGTCGACTCAATCCCTAGGTCCACAACTCGCCGTCTGAAACTCACGGCCAAAACAGAGCATATAGAACCCCTCCGGCGTGCCAACCGCCATCGTACACCTCCCGTCACGGCAGCACAACCAGTGACCTCCTAGACCTCACCTGAGTCTCCCAGACCACCCTAGACTCATCGATTCGACCTCTAGACTCACGACTGCCGACTTGAACTCGATGGGAAAAACAGGGCAAATTTACAGGGATGAGGGATTACCTGCAACCGTCCACGACCGTGCTCACCGCCGCGTTTGCTAAGGTCCACAGCGTCGCCTCAGCCTCCTCTCGTGGTCAATCGCACCCGTACACAGCCACAGCACCACCACAAGCCCTCAGTCTTCTCTATTTTCTCTGGTTATCCCCGTGAGCTCTCAACTCACACACACCACGATTCCTCACCTCCCAACCTTCTCACTAGCTCCCTCTCACTCTCCGATCACCCTCACACACTCACAACTCATCAGCACACACCATCACCCTCGATCACCCCTCAATTTCCCTCACGATCTCCCTCTGTTTCACTCTAGTTGAAGAACACGAACACACACACACACTTGCACGGGTGCACCCCAATTATTTGGGCCGTGCACACACAAGAACCCCCCAGATGCCACTACACACCTGCCACATGTCACCATCCACTCCATCCTCTCCCACATGGCTCAATCCCAGCCGTCCATTTGTCCCTTTCTCAGCACAATTTCCAGGGCACAAAAGACCAAACGGCCCCTCCTTTTAACGCAAAATTACGATGTTGCCACTACCTTCCTAGACCCGTAACTCTCACATCGTACGTCCGATGAATACGTACCGCCTGTCATCGAACTCAGGACAACGAGATCTACGTAACCATCCTCGGTCAACGTACCAAAACCCGATCGTCCAAAAAGTCAACTTTTCCCCCCTATTTTACCCAAATTACGGTTATGCCCTCAACCTTCCGAACATCATAACTTCCTCCTCGGATGTCAGAATCAGGCGTGCCACCTGCCTACGGATTCGTGACGTCCTAAACTACGTCCTGATCACTGGTCAATGTCCATCAGACCACCCGAACTAAAAATCAACTTTTTGCCCAAACTAGGGGCAAAATCGTCATTCTAAACTTACAGACCTATCGGGACCACCTAACCACCGATTAGCCTCACTAATCCCACCTTAATCACACTACTAATCCCGGCTCTCGGGACGGGTTGTTACAGCAGCAGCAGCCACCACCGCCATTGACCTTCCGTCGCCGCATCCGCCACCATCGTGAGGAAACCAGGAAAATAAAACAGGAGACATGAGGAGGATCTGTAGAGGATGGTGTTGGGGAAGAAATCCACCAACAGTCTGCATACTCAAAAAATCCAAATGGTCATTAATGACCTTAAAATAAACCAAACCGAATAAGGAGTGGAGCTGTAGATGGGGGAGCACAGCTAGGAAGAAGGGTGTTCCAAGGACTTTAAATTTTTGGGTGAGAAGCGACACATGATATGAGTAGATTTGAAGGGTAAGTGGAGGGAGATGAGAGTGTGTGGGGACTGAGATGTGGGAAGATGTGAAGAGGCACGGCATGAATCTCGATGGTGAAATTTAATTGGACCGACGAACCAGATTTTAAGCTACCAATTCATTTTGGTTTTGGCTTCCATTCTTCACAGTCACGGATAAGAACAGTGTTGAGTGTGAAAATTCAAGAATTAAGCATTTGGGAGGGTTGGATTAAGAGCTTCTACAACTAAAAGTTGTGTTGATTTTTTTTTCTTTTTTTTTTTTTCTTTTTAAGAGGAACAAGTTATGTTGATTTGAATTCAAGAACTTGACGAGGAGGGTTAAGCAAACTTAATTTTATATTGTAATTGACAAATTCCCTATTGTCGTGATAAGAATTATATACGAATATTATTAATTGAGCATTATATTGCTCTGTGCATCAATATACATAGCAACCACATCCCCAACATTTGCCCCAGCAGGAGCCGAGAGCCTTAGATGAGTTACAGGTAATCCAAGTTGTAACGCCCCGAAAATTCGAGGAATGTAAAATTGTAAAATAATAAATGAAATGACGTTTTTACCCCTGTGAATAGTAAGTATGGTCAAATTGTTGACTTTTTGATTGGTAGGTCAAACGGACGTTGACCCATGATCGTGACGTAGTTCGGGACGTCACGAGTCCATAGACAGGTGGCACGTCCAATTCCAACGATCAGGGAAGAAGTTACGACGTTCGGAAGTTCAAGGGCATTTTCGTAATTCGGACGAAAAGAGGGAACATGTTGACTTTTTTATTGACAATTGATTTTCACACGACTCGAGGACCGTTGGGTAGGTCTCGATGCCTTGAGTCCGTAGACAGGCGGCACGCTGAAAACGGACATTGGACGGTTGAGTTACGGGTCTAAGAAGTGAAGGGCATTTTGGTAATTTTTGAACAGAAGGGTAAAATGGTAATTTTTGCAGGGGTTACTGTTTGAAACCGTTGGAAATAGGGCCTGCATGTAACAACCCGTACCTTCGGGAAGGGTATAAATGTAATTTTTGTAAATATTTGTATGAAAGGACGATTTTGCCCTTGTGAATAGTGCGTCAAAAGTTGACTTTTTGATTTACCAGTTGGATGAGTGTTGACTATTGACCGTGACGTAGTTTAGGACGTCACGAGTCCGTAGACAGGTGGCAGGTTTGATTCGAACAATCGGAGGAAAAGTTATGACGTTCGGAAGATTGAGGGCGTTACCGTAATTTTGACTAATTGAGGAAAATGTTGACTTTTTGGTGGAATTGAAATTTTCACGTAGACCGAGGACTGTTAGATAGGTCTCGACGTCCTGAGTACAACGACAGGCGGCACGCTGTCATCGGACGTCGGACGAAGTAGTTACGGGTCTGGAAAGTGTGAGGGCAAAATGGTAATTTGTACACTAGGGGTATTTTGGTCTTTTTCCACAGCCCAATCAGATCAGGACAAGTGGCAGAAGTGGGCTGGGATATTTCTTTTGAGCCAATGGATGATGGACACGTGGGGCTGGTTGGATGGTTCTAGGGTGATCTCAAATACACACGGGTATACATTGTCCAAATTCAAACCGTGCCATTGTCTTCGACACAGAGAAACAGAGGGGAAGAAATCGTGGGTGTTCGATCGATTCAGTGCAAGGGTGAGGGAGTTGATGACTGGTGAGAGTGACAAAGAGACGAGGGTAACCTATTGATCGTGTTTTTGACCTGCAACCGTGCACGGAGGCTAAACGCTGGACGGCTGGATTTTGGAAAAAAAAAAAAAAAGAGAGACGGTGGACTATGGCGGTGGTTGTGCCGTGTGGTGGATCGATTCAAGCCAACAGGAGGCTCAGGTGGTTTGAAGGAACCCAACAAGCACCGTGGTACGCGACGGTGCACACGGCGGAGACGGAATCGAAGGGTAAGTTTCCTTCCACTGTTTTTCCCGTGAGTTTCAATTCAAAAGTCGTCAAGTTAGGCGTAGAGTTGAGAGGTTTAGTGGTCATGGTGAGACTCCTGGAGGTCCCAGGCGTCGTTTGGTTGTGGTGCCGTGCCGGGGGAGGACCTGGGTGGCCGGCGGCCAAAACAGGGGCCACGGGTTCAGTTTTTCGAAGGAGAGTCGTGAGGTTTTGGGCCGTGATTCTTCGATTTTAGGACAGGGTTAGCTTGCTTAGGATGGGACGAAGCTCCTGGGATTGAATTGGACTGAAACGGTGGAGGAATCACAGAGAACCGGTCACGCGGGTTCAACTGTGTTGAACCGGGTGACTCGAGGAAGAATGAGCACTGTAGCAGGCGCGTGAGGCCCACGCGCAGCCACTTTGGGCGGCGCGTGGAGGCGCATGGGGAGGATTCCGGCCAAGCTTCCAACATGGTTTTGGTTCTAAATGTTCTAGGGAATCCAATGGTGTGATTTTCGGGTGAATCGGACGATGTTAGGAGATTGTTCGGGAATCCGGACGGTTTAGGGTTTAAGATTAAAATATTAAGAAATTCCCGAAAAATTGGGGAAATTAGGGTTAGTATCCTTGATGTATTTGTGACCCTATTTGGTGCATATTGACAGGACGGGAGACGCCTGAGACGGTCGAGGAGCGCACGGAGCGCGATTGACTCGTTCTGATTTGTGAGTGGACTCTTTCTTTAAACTCGAGCATGCCTAAATGTTTTATGGATGTTTTATGATACTAAATATGTTTTTATGCTTCCTAATGATGATTGTATGTGGTTGATGTGTTTGCACGTTTTTCGAGACATTTTCGGATTTTCACACGTTTTTCGAGAAAAACTGGATTTCGGATTTTGATGCTATACTTAGGGATTTCAATTTATAATTGTTTTCTGATGATGAATAATGGATTATGAAACATGATTTTTGGATAATTGCGGGTTTTTGTGTAAAAAGTGGATTTCCGGATTTGGGTTCGGAATGACGGTTCTGAACGCCGGATGGGCTTCGAACCGGGGATTTCGAATTCGAGTTTGGCTGTGGATCTACAAATGGTTTTACATTGAATTGGGATTGGATTTGCTGGATCTGGATATTGGGTTTAAAGACCCGGATTCTAATTAACGGGGGACGGGCCCGGATTGAGTTTAAAGACTCGGGAGTTTAAAGACTCGGACATTTATGATAGTACCCCCGTAAGCCTATTGAGTTTAAAGACTCGGGAGTTTAAAGACTCGGATATTATAGAGGCCTGGTTGAGTTAAAAGACTCGGATAGGTCCGGCAGGTTTGATCGGAAAATGATGATTTGACGTTCATAGTTTATGATATGATTTTATGATGCACCTGCTATGATTTCTATAACTGTTTTATAGTGTTTCTGTTTCTTATGATGTTTTACGTTATTACTTTTCTAATATATAGTTGGGCATGTATGTTTTCAAAACGGAGGGAACAAATCTTATTCTTGTTTTTTTTTAACTCTGATTTGACGAGAAACTGATTTTGAAACTTTTATTTATTCTAGTCCACTCACATTTTTTGTTTTAAATTATCCCTCCAGGTCGTGGTGATAGCGTCGGGGTGAACGTTGAGGCAGGAATCGAGGCATAGAGCTTACGACGTTCTTCCGTTGCCAGACTAGCATAGTAGGATTTTGTGCCTATTTTGTAGAACTATGCTCTGACTTACAGTTGTATATATTTACTCCTTCGTCTGATAGTTATGCTTATTGTGGTATTGAGATTAGTTTGGTACTTTAGGTGTGATTGTCATATGGGAGCAGGGTTCGTCCCGGGTATCGAGGCGATATTTGGGACGGGTCCTGACAATTGGTATCAGAGCATAGGTTTGTCGGTTTGTGTCGGTATGAGGTCGTATCTAGGTTGTTTTACTAACTCTATGCCTCTTTCAGCGTACGTTTGACCATGCCTCCGAGACGTGAACCCCCTCCACGACCTGAAGATGAAGCGGCGAGAGGGACTGAGAGCGCTTCGATTGAGAGAGCCCAGCGGCTTGGGGCTACTACGTTCAGCGGTGGGGCCGATCCAGAGGAAGCTCACCAATGGATCACCCGGCTTGAGCGTATTTTCGGGGTGATGCATTGTCCTCCAGAGGACCGGGTCTTGTTGGCTACGTTTCTGTTGGATGGAGCAGCGTATGAGTGGTGGTATACGCTGGAGTTGTCCGGCTGGGACGCACAAACGGTGATGTGGGAGACTTTTCGGGAGCGGTTTCTAGACCAGTATTATCCCCGCTCTTTCCGGGATGCTAAAGAAGCAGAATTTCTTCAGTTGAAACAAGGGAACATGACAGTCGCCGAGTATGAGCAGAGATTCCAGATGCTATCCCGATTCGCTCCTGCATTTGTGGCAACTGAGGCTGAGAAGTGTCGTCGGTTTGAGTTGGGTCTTCGAGGAGATATTAGAGCCATTGTGACAGCCGGCTCCTTTGCTACATTCCGGGAGTTGTCTGATGCTGCTGTTAGAGTGAAGGCCAGTTTGCCTACTAGGCCACAGTACTCGGGCAGTGTGCGACGCCGAGAGCATTCATTTCCTGGAGCATCGAGTCAGAGGACCCCGAAGCGGGGTAATTTTGGTGGTTCGTCATCGGCTGGTGGAGCCCGGTTTGGCAGACCAGGCAGTTTTCAGGGCTCTGGATTTCGGGGAGCTAGGGCGCAGCCGACTCCTCAGGCGAGTGCTACTTCTGTTGCTTCTACTGGGAGGCAGACTGGTGGACCCAGTAGGGATGCTTGCTACTACTGTGGAGAGCAAAGACACTTTCGGAGGGAGTGCTCGTTGTTAGCTCAGGAGGGTGGAGCAGGCCGAGGTGCAGCAGAACCCGGGCGGAGTACTGCATCAGTATCGGGGGCAGCAGGCCCTAGGGGTGGCGGTGGTGCCACGAGTAGTTCTAGAGGACGCGGTAGGTCATCAGGACCACAGGCGCGAGTTTTTGCGATGACCCAGCGGGAGGCCAGATCAGCACCGGGAGTGGTGACAGGTACACTCACCATACTTGGTCACACTGTTTTTGCTTTGATAGATCCCAGGGTGACACATTCATTTATAGCTCGGAGTTGTAGTTTGGTGACGGAGAGGGAGGTGTCTACCTTGGATTGTGCTTTAGGGGTGAGTACACCTTGTAACAACCCGTTCCGAGAATTGGGATTATTAGAGTGATTAAGGTGTGATTAGTAAGGTTAATCAGGGGTTAGGTGGTCCCGAGGGGTCCGGGAACTTAGAATGACGATTTTGCCCCTGGGTCGGGCAGAAATGTTGACTTTTATTTTGGGTGGTCGCCGTGACGGGGCCGTACGCGGCGGAGCTCAGTCGAAGAGGGGTTTCTTTTACCCTGTTTCGGCAGTGAACTTCGAACGGTAAGTCGACGAGTTTGGGGGTGAGTCGACGGTATAGGAAGGTTGGTCTGGGTTCAGTGAGGTTCAGGGAAGCGTTTGGTGAAGCCACCGTGAAGGGCGGTGAGCTGGGTGGTCGGATCGTGAAACAGAGTTTTGGGGAGGTTTGATTTCGAGCTTGAGATGACGGGTAGGAGGCTGTGTCGAGGTGATTGGAGGATGGGGATGCTTAGAGTAAGGTTGGACGAAGCTTTAGGTGAAGAAAGGGAAGGAAATCGTGCAGGCACGGCGGAGAACCGTTGACGCCGGTTCAAGCTGTAGCCTACTGTGTTAAACCGGGTCGACGTGAGGTTGAAGGTGCACTGTAGCTGGCGCGTGGGGCCACGCGCAGCCACTTTGGGCGGCGCGTGGAGGCGCGTGCGGCGGTTCTGGGAGAAACGGTCAACATAGTTTTTGGTCTAGGAGTTGTTGTGAGTTCAATGGAATTGGTTTCGAGTCAATCGGAAGTCGTTTGAGTGTAGTTCCGCGAGGGTGAATGTGTAGGGTCCCGGGGTTTTAAGTCTTCGGTTCGGGGATTTTTGAGGGAATTTAGGAGAGTGTTGGTAGATGTATTAGTGACGTAATTTGACGGTGATTGACATGATCGGGATTTCCCAAGGAAGCCGAGGAACGGGCTGGACGTTCGGGACGCGAGTAGGGCTCAGTACTGTGAGTGGACCTCTTCTCTAAACTCGAGCATGCATAACTGTTTTCTATAATTGTCTTATGGTTTTCAATCATGATTTTATGTTTATCGAATATGTTTGGTCGGTTTTGCATTATTACACGTTTTTCGAGGAAAGTGGTTTTTAGCACGTTTTACGAGGAATGGTTGGTTTCTGGAATATATGTTATGATTTTGGGATTTCAAATGATAAGTGGTTTTCAATGGTTATAAGTGGATTTTGGGGAACATGATTTCGATGATCAAAGTTTTCGATTTTAGAATCGGATTTCACTAATCGGAATTTGGTTTTAAGATTGGAAAGTGGACTCCGGATTTGGGTTCGGAATGACGGTTCTAGATGCCGGGAGAGTATCGGACCAATGATTTCGGATTCGGGTTTGGATGTGGATTGGTAAATGGTTTTTAAATGGTTTTGGGATTGGATTTGCTGGATCTGGATATTGGGTTTAAAGACCCGGATATATGTGACGGGGGACCGGCCGGATTGGGTTTAAAGACCCGGATTGAGTTTAAAGACTCGGGAGTTTAAAGACTCGGATATATATATTGATTTTTCCCCCGTAGGCCTTGAGTTTAAAGACTCGGGAGTTTAAAGACTCGGATATGATTAAGGCCTGGATTGAGTTTAAAGACTCGGGAGTTTAAAGACTCGGATAGATCCAGCAGGTTTGATCGAGAAAAGGATGATTTGGTGGTTATGGTTTTGATACAGTTTCTGATACTCATGTTATGGTTTCTTATGATATTTTATAGTGTTTCTATTTCTTATGATGTTTAAGAATGATTCTTTATAAATGTATTTATAACTGTTGGTTATGCATGTGGTTTCAAAACGGAGGGTTAAACTTGGTTTTCTTATAAAATGGTTTTTGAACTTTTGTACCTTCTGGTCCACTCACATTTTCTGTTTTAATTGCCCTCCAGGTTGTGGAGCTAGCGCGGGGTCTTGACGTCGAGGCAGTGTCCAAGGCATAGAAGTGACGTGAGGGATCCTAGAAGAGTTTAAAGGCTTCTGTGTGCGTGTACTTTTTCGGTTTTTATTTTCCTTGTAATGTAGTGCTATGCTCTGTAAACGATAAGGATTTTGGGATATTACGTAATTACTCCTGCGTTTGACTGGGTTCGAGTAAGTGTTCCTTAGGTGTTGTGTCGGGGAGTCAGACGGGAGCGGGATTTACCTCGGGTTTCGGGGTGAAATCGGGGTTGGTCCTGACACACCTATTGGGGAGGTGTTGGTAGTGACTCAGGTGTTGAGAGAGTGTCGGGTGATGGTAGGTGAGGTTGAGTTAATGGCGGATTTGTTACTATTGGATCTACGGGACTTTGATGTTATCTTGGGTATGGACTGGTTGACAAGGTTGACTCGGAAGGGAGTTCGATTTGAGTGGGATGAGGAATGTGAACAGAGTTTCCAGGAGCTTAAAAGGCGGTTGACATCTGCTCCTGTGTTGGCCCTTCCAGACGACAGTGGTGAGTTCGAGGTTTACAGTGACGCTTCTTTACAAGGTTTGGGTTGTGTCTTGATGCAGCATGGGAAAGTGATTGCTTATGCTCCCCGGCAGTTGAAACCTCATGAGATGAACTACCCTACACATGACTTGGAATTGGCGGCGGTGGTTCATGCACTGAAGATTTGGCGACATTATTTGTACGGCGAGAGGTGCAGGATTTTCACGGACCACAAGAGTTTGAAGTATTTGTTCACTCAGAAGGAACTGAATCTGAGACAGTGCCGATGGTTGGAGTTGCTTAAGGACTACGATTGCACTATTGAGTATCATCCAGGGAAGGCTAATGTGGTAGCCGATGCCCTGAGCAGGAAGTCAGCTAGTTCTTTGTCGCATTTGAGGACAGTACGATTACCTTTGTTGGTTGAGCTCCGCGGCTGGGAGTAGAGTTGACTGTGGATGATCAGGGAGCACTTTTAGCGAGTTTCCACGTGCGACCTATTTTGATTGATCAGGTTATTGATGCTTAGTTTGAGGACCCCATTTTGGGCATCATACGTATTGAGGTTAAGGCTGGAGAGAGACAGGATTTTGAGATTCGCGAGGATGGAGCCTTGGTTAAGGATGGGCGATTATGTGTACCCGAGGATGAGACGTTGAAGAAGGTGATACTGGATGAAGCTTATTGTTCAGCTTATGTGATGCATCCTGGTGGGACCAAGATGTATCGTACACTTCGAGAGCATTACTAGTAGATGCCTGATTTGTCAACAGGTGAAAGCTGAGCGGCAGAGACCCTATGGAGCAATGCAACCTTTGCCGATCCCCGAGTGGAAATGGGATCTCCTGACGATGGATTTTGTATTCAAGCTTCCCAGAACACCCAAGGGACACGATGGTGTGTGGGTGATAGTAGATAGACTTACGAAGTCTGCTCATTTCTTGCCAGTACGGGAGAACTTCAGGTTGGCGCAGTTTGCACAGTTGTTCATCGACGAGATTATTCGGCTGCATGGGACTCCAGAGTCGATAGTATCTGACAGAGATCCGAGATTTACTTCCCGATTTTGGCAGAGTTTACAGGAAGCTTTTGGGACAAAGTTTCATTTTAGTACTGCATTTCATCCTCAGACCGATGGACAGTCTGAGCGGACTATTCAGATTCTTGAGGATATGATGCGAGCTTGTGTATTGCAGTTTCAGGGTACTTGGGAATCACATCTGCCTTTGATGGAGTTCGCCTATAATAACAATTATTAGGAGAGCATTGGGATGGCTCCTTACGAGGCGTTGTACGGGCGACAGTGTCGGACTCCATTGTGTTGGACGGAGGTTGGTGAGAGGAGACTCACTACTTCCGAGCAGGTAGATCTTACGCAGGAAAAAGTGGCACTAATTCAAGATCGATTGAAGGCAGCTCAGGACCGACAGAAGAGCTACGCCGACCGTAGGATCAGATATTTGGAGTGTGCAGTAGGAGACTGGGTTTTCTTGAAGTTATCTCCTTGGAAGGGAATAGTACGGTTTGGCAGACGAGGGAAGTTGAGTCCTCGTTACATTGGACCTTATGAGATCTTAGAACGGATTAGTCCTGTTGCTTATCGGTTGGCCTTACCAGCAGACCTGGAAAAAGTACATAATGTTTTCCATGTATCTATGCTTCGGAAGTACATACGGGATGATTCGCATGTTCTGGAAGCACAACCTGTGGAACTGAGGGAAGACTTGAGCTTTGAAGAACAGCCAGTAGCAATTTTGGATCGGAAGGATAAGGTCTTACGACGGAAGACGGTTCCCTTAGTTAAGTATTATGGCGAAATCATCAGGTGAAAGAAGCTACCTAGGAACCCGAGGCCTTAATGCGTGAACAGTACCCTTATTTGTTTCACTGAATTTCGGGGACGAAATTCTTTTTAGGGGGGTAGATTGTAACAACCCGTACCTTCGGGGAGGGTATAAATGTAATTTTTGTAAATATTTGTATGAAAGGACGATTTTGCCCATGTGAATAGTGCGTCAAAAGTTGACTTTTTGATTTACCAGTTGGATGAGTGTTGACTATTGACCGTAACGTAGTTTAGGACGTCACGAGTCCGTAGACAGGTGGTAGGTTTGATTCGGACAATCGGAGGAAAAGTTATGACGTTCGGAAGATTGAGGGCGTTACCGTAATTTTGACTAATTGAGGAAAATGTTGACTTTTTGGTGGACTTGTGATTTTCACGTAGACCGAGGACTGTTAGATAGGTCTCGACGTCCTGAATATAACGACAGGCGGCACGCTGTCATCGGACGTCGGACGAAGTAGTTACGAGTCTGGAAAGTGTGAGGGCAAAATGGTAATTTGTACACTAGGGGTATTTTGGTCTTTTTCCTCAGCCCGATCAGATCAGGACAAGTGGTAGAAGTGGGTTGGGATATTTCTTTTGAGCCAATGGATGATGGACACGTGTGGCTGGTTGGATGGTTCTAGGGTGATCTCAAATACACACGGGTATACATTGTCCAATTTCAAACCGTGCCATTGTCTTCGACACAGAGAAACAGAGGGGAAGAAATCGTGGGTGTTCGATCGATTCAGTGCAAGGGTGAGGGAGTTGATGACTGGTGAGAGTGACAAAGAGACGAGGGTGACCTATTGATCGTGTTTTGGAGCTGCAACCGTGCACGGAGGTTAAACGCTGGACGGCTGGATTTTGGAAAGAAAAAAAAAAGACGGTGGACTGTGGCGGTGGTTGTGCCGTGTGGTGGATCGATTCAAGCCAATAGGAGGCTCAGGTGGTTGCAAGGAACCCAACAAGCACCGTGGTACGCGGTGGTGCACACGGCGGAGACAGAATCGAAGGGTAAGTTTCCTTCCTCTGTTTTTCCCGTGAGTTTCAATTCAAAAGTCGTCGCGTTAGGCGTAGAGTTGAGAGGTTTAGTGGTCATGGTGAGACTCCTGGAGGTCCCAGGCTTCGTTTGGTTGTGGTGCCGTGCCGGGGGAGGACCTGGGCGGCTGGCGGCCAAAACAGGGGCCACGGGCTCAGTTTTTCGAAGGAGAGTCGTGAGGTTTTGAGCCGTGATTCTTAGATTTTAGGACAGGGTTAGCTTGCTTAGGATGGGACGGAGCTCCTGGGGTTGAATTGGACTGAAACGGTGGAGGAATCACAGAGAACCGGTCACGCCGGTTCAATTGTGTTGAACCGGGTAACTCGAGGAAGAAGGAGCACTGTAGCAGGCGCGTGAGGCCCACGCGGAGCCACTTTGGGCGGCGCATGGAGGCGCGTGGGGAGGATTCCAGCCAAGCTTCCAACATGGTTTTGGTTCTAAATGTTCTAGGGAATCCAATGGTGTGATTTTCGGGTGAATCGGACGAAGTTAGGAGATTGTTCGGGAATCCGGACGGTTTAGGGTTTAAGATTAAAATATTAAGAAATTCCCGAAAAATTGGGGAAATTAGGGTTAGTATCCTTGATGTATTTGTGACCCTATTTGGTGCATATTGACACGACGGGAAACGCCTGAGACGGTCGAGGAGCGCACGGAGCGCGATTGACTCGTTCTGATTTGTGAGTGGACTCTTTCTTTAAACTCGAGCATGCCTAACTGTTTTATGGATGTTTTATGATACTAAATATGTTTTTATGCTTCCTAATGATGATTGTATGTGGTTGATGTGTTTGCACGTTTTTCGAGATATTTTTCAGATTTTCGCACGTTTTTCGAGAAAAACTGGATTTCGGATTTTGATGCTATACTTAGGGATTTCAATTTATAATTGTTTTCTGATGATGAATAATGGGTTATGAAACATGATTTTTGGATAATTGCGGGTTTTGGTGTAAAAAGTGGATTTCCGGATTTGGGTTCGGAATGACGGTTCTGAACGCCGGATGGGCTTTGAACCGGGGATTTCGAATTCGAGTTTGGCTGTGGATCTAAAAATGGTTTTACATTGAATTGGGATTGGATTTGCTGGATCTGGATATTGGGTTTAAAGACCCGGATTCTGATTAACGGGGTACGGGCCCGGATTGAGTTTAAAGACTCGGGAGTTTAAAGACTCGGACATTTATGATAGTACCCACGTAGGCCTATTGAGTTTAAAGACTCGGGAGTTTAAAGACTCGGATATTATAGAGGCCTGGTTGAGTTTAAAGACTCGGATAGGTCTAGTAGGTTTGATCGGAAAATGATGATTTGACGTTCATAGTTTATGATATGATTTTATGATGCACCTGCTATGATTTCTATAACTGTTTTATAGTGTTTCTGTTTCTTATGATGTTTTACGTTATTACCTTTCTAATATATGGTTGGGCATGTATGTTTTCAAAACGGAGGGAACAAATCTTATTCTTGTTTTTTTTAACTCTGATTTGACGAGAAACTGATTTTGAAACTTTTATTTATTCTAGTCCACTCATATTTTTGGTTTTAAATTTTCCCTCTAGGTCGTGGTGATAGCGTCGGGGTGAACGTTGAGGCAGGAATCGAGGCATAGAGCTTACGACGTTCTTCCGTTGCGAGACTAGCATAGTAGGATTTTGTGCCCATTTTGTAGAACTATGCTCTGACTTACAGTTGTATATATTTACTCCTTCGTCTGATAGTTATGCTTATTGTGGTATTGAGATTAGTTTGGTACTTTAGGTGTGATTGTCAGACGGGAGCAGGGTTCGTCCCGGGTATCGAGGCGATATTTGGGACGGGTCCTGACACTGCACACCGTGCTTGGTGGTTCTGATCAAACCATTGTTTAACCTGTTAGTGGCTGGAATGAGTGGATTGTTTATGGCCTTTGAGGCAGTGGAAGACACGGACTGAGGACTGAACCAACCACCAGGCACGAGCATCATTTCTTTACTGGCCTGGGTTTGTTTTACGGGAAACACTTAACAGAGAAGCCAGACGGATTCCCACAAGTTGCTGGTTACACAATTCGGTTAACTGAGAGTTGGGAAGTGAGAGGAGATCATTTTCCGTGTTTGAGAGTCTGAAAATTGAGAGAAAACAGAGAGTTGGAAAATCTGAAAAATTGGAGTGAAAAATCGAGTTTAATTTGTGAGGCTAGTTGGACGAAACCAAGGACCTAACCGGCTTTCTAGGTCCAATTGGAGTTCAACCATATCATTTCTGAGGTGATTCGACCACGGCTTGGCCAGGAACTCAAGTTCCAGTTTCGAAGAAATTTCAGAGTTAAGGACGACGACTTCCAGGTGAGGATTTGTGAAATTGTTTGTGTGTTTTGGTTCGTATTGGTCCTAGCAAGCTTCCTGTTAAGTTAATTTGTAAATGGGATTAAAACCAGTGAGAATCGATGGTCGACCCGTTTGGTTGATCACAGGTCGAAGGGTTGTTATAGGACCTGTTAAGGTTAATTAATAACTCAGAACTGGAATTAAATGGTTAAGGAAGATCTTAGGTTTAAAAACGAAGGAAATCGAGTGGGAATTGGTGGTTATTTGGCCGGGTCGAGTCGCGGGTTGAGGACCCGTTTAGCAGACACGCGGGTGAAGAAGATGACAATGTAGCTACAGTGCCAGGCGCGTGGCTTTCACGCGCAGGAAGCGTGTATTGGACATTTTGAGTTTAATAATCGAGTCGATCGGAGATCGTTAAGTTGGTCAGAATAGGGCCGGTTGCCTCAGGAAGCGTGTTCGGGCGGTTCCCCGAGCCGGTTTCGGTTTAGGACTTCTTGGATAAATGTTAAGGACTTGTAGTGACCCTTACGTGTGATTTGGACTGACAGGAATCGTACGGTAGTTCCGGGACAAGGTTGTACACGCGGTTTCGCAGCAGGACTGTACTGTGAGTGGTTCCGATTTCATTAAACCCTTGCATGCATAACTGTTTTCACTTATATATATATACATATATGTTGGATTCAAGTAATGGTTTTGATTACCTTGATATTATGGCTATGGCACGATTTACGATGTTGGGCTTGGGGCCCGTTTGGTGGAATTTGAATATTGTTTTGGATTATATATATATATATATATATCTATATATGCATGTGAATATCGATGATTGTCTTTGGTACTGCACTGTATAGATCCACCGTGTGATACTGTCTCCTCCAGATGTGGTACCCTAGAGTAGTCACGGCGCATTGCCTGCGAGGGGTCATTCTACGGAGGGAGTGGACCATAGGATGACTCAGGAGCAGGATTGTTATGATTGGACGTCTGGGACGTCGAGCGTTTGGGATGCTAGGCATCTGGGATGCCGTACCCGGACTGGGTTCAGGGATTGGACTCGAGATTGAGACCCCGAGTGGCACGCGTAGCCTTGGGACTATGACCTTATTGGACGTCAGGGACGTCAGACATCTGGGATGTCAGGATTGGAGTGTATAGTGTAGTGACTGTGGTTATATTTAAGGTTTTATTATATGACTTGTGATAAAAGGGGGTTTCGGTGGTGGTCTTTCACTTCCGTAATTTCCCACTTGTGAAGTTTTTGAGACCTTCAGATCATGGTGAATTTTATAGTCATCGAGATAAAAGGGCACACATTTTTTTGAACTTTTGAAAGAATTTAGTTTTTCCTGCTTTGGTTGGTGCCCCTGTTTAATGTCAACTGCATTCGTTGTTTCCTTATCAATATTGTCATAATCAGGTTTAAAGGATATGGATATGTCCTTGGTAGGAGCTTGAAGTAGCAGCTGGGCAGACACCTTCCTCTGATCATACCTCTTCATGGGTGGGTTGTATTGAATGCTTGGGTCTGGTGTTTGTATTGTCAATTCACACGGGTCCAGCAGCTGGGTAGGCATCATCATCTGATCAAACCTCTTCATAGGTGGATTGTATTGAATGTTTGAGTCTGTTTTTTGTAATTTCAATTCACCCAGGGCTAGTGTGACGTTGGGTGTTTAGTTTGGAATATTGGGTGTGGAATTAAATATGTCCGTGTTTAATGAGGCTCTCAAGATGTATGTAGGATCTGCGCCCCTAAGAGCCGTATTGATTGTTATAGGAGGCTTCTGTAAATGTGGGTTGTTGGTGGTTGTGGGCAGTGTAGGTTTGAATGGATCTGTGGATGATGTGGGCAGTGTAGGTTTCAATGGATCTGTGGATGATGAAGCACACATGGATAAAGGATATGTGTTGGTAGGATTTGCTTCCATTGGGTACATCAAATGATGCTGGGAAACTCTCATTGCAGAGAGGGACGAACATCCCCCACTATATCTAAATATAAACTCATAAAGTATTATATATGTATATATAAGAAGACATAATTTTTTGAGAATGAATAATGAACATGAGCATTAGAACTTCTATCTTGGTTGTAAATGTCTTTCGACATCATGACATTTTTCGACACCATGCCATTTTTATCTTTGGACGACAGTAAAAAGTGACAGTTTATGCTAAAATTATCATCTTATTTAAAAAGATGACAATTTTAGTTAAAACTTTCATCTATGATAATATAAAGACAATGGTTTAAAAAAAATTGCCATATATTATAATGGTAAGTAATAAAGGATAGTACACAGACGATGTAAGACCTGGTCTTGGAAGCAAGAACGGTGAGTAAGACCCATGAGCTTGAGAAGCAAGAACGGTGAGTAAGACCCTTAAGCTTGGAAAGGCAAGATCGGTGAACAATCCACATCGCTCGGGGAGGGAAAGGCGAAATGCCTTATATGTGTGGGCACATATCTATCTAACACAATGCCTTTTGGGAGCTCACTGGCTTTGGATTCCTTGGGAACTCTAAAGTTAAGCGAGTTGAGGCTAGTGCAATCCCAGGATGGGTAACCCACTGGGAAGTTACACGTGAGCTCCTGAAAACAAAACCGTGAGGGCTAGACATGAGTCGGGTCATGACAGACGATACTTTTTAGAGAAAATGTCCTCTATTATAAAATTCATATGCGTGGGAATAAAAATTTTAGCTGAAACTCAAAGCGGAAAAGGAAAACATCAAAACACGTTGAGTACTATAACTACAGTAAAAAAATAAAAACTCAATTCAACTTGAAACCAGCAACCAAATTTCATCTCTGTCGAGAATGGGTTTCTAAGAAGTCAAAGGGGATGAGAGAGCTCTATTAGGGTTTCTGGGAATGGGTCGAAGGGGATGAGGGAGCTGTCCTTTTCTTCTCCTACTCAGCTTTCTGCAGAGACTCGCTTTGATCCAGTTGGCAACGACGAAGACCTCAACTTCCTCAAAGATTCAAACGACGAAAACGACACAACGCCTCACTACTCGGATCCAGATCATTACAAAGAAGACAATTAAGATGATCTCAAGAACTACTCCGATTTCGACGAGGACGTCGATCATGAGTAAGAGTATAAACAGCCAGATGTAGACAAGAAAGACGTTGTCGTATTGAAGGGGAGGAATTTTATCTAGGTGGTGGAGAAGAACAGGTTCGTGATGGTTGAGTTTTATGAGTCTTGGTGTGGACTTTGCCAGGCCTTGGCTCCCAAATATGTGGCAGCCGCCACGAAGCTCAAAAGCGAAAAACTAATTTTGGCCAAGGTTGATGCCATTGTGGAGAATGAGTTGTCTCAAGAGTATGGTGTCCGGGGATTCCCTACTACCTTCTTCTTCATTGATGGTGTTCACAAGCCTTACACTTTCCAAACAACCAAGTGAGATTCTTATTTCTTTCTTTCAATTTTTCTAATTTTTTAATTCAAGCCTGAAGTTGACAATACATTGCTTCGAGAGCTTGAAGAAATGGGGTTTCCCAAAAATTGAGCAACAAATGCGCTTCATTAATCTGGTGATGAAACTTATAATTTGAATATTGAAGTGTTTGTGCATAAATTCAATCATTTAAATGTAAAGTTTCAACCTTTTAAGTGGCTAGTTTGTTCGGTTTAATAAGTATTATTGTAACAACCCGTCCCGAGCTTATGAGATTAATTAAGGATTAGTTGAGGAAATCCTCGACTAATTGGGATTTTTCATATGATTAGTGTAAAATGCCGATTATGCCCTTGAAATGGGCAAAATATTGACTTTTGACCCGGTAAGCTAAATGCACGAGGACCGAGTATTGATACGTAGATCGGGATATTACGAGTCCATAGACAAGCGATACATTAAAAATCAGACGTTCGACGGAAAAGTTATGGGTCACGGAAGAGAAACAGCTTTATTCATGCATATAGAGAAAATTTGACAAATGGTAGTTTTGGATTGGGCTGAAATCTGAGGGGACCACTTGATGAGTGACAAGTGTCACCCATCTGATTGGTCCAAAACCCCAAATGTTGGGATATTTGTTCATCTTCATCCTTTGTTTTTGTGTTACCCAAAAAACCAAAGAAACCCACCCCAAAACTCAAACACCCAGCCATTAATCCTCACCCATTGCTTCTGGGGTGTGAAGAGAAATGAGAGAGTGAGAGGAAACGATCAGGATGGTGGCAACGGTTTGGACAACTGTGCACAGTGGCTAGAAACCCGCATGTATGCCATTTAAAGTTCAAAAAATTCAAATTTGAGTTCTAAGGATTTTTAGGGCTTTCTAATGATCAAGTCTTATTCCTAGGTCCCAAACGAACTCATGGGAATGGTTTGGAAGGATTGAGGTGGTTGGAGTCGATTGGAAAGCACGGTTGCAGGGGTCGTCATTGTTCAAGCATGGGAAGGTAAATGATAAACCATTTCTGGTGTTTTTGAGGTCGTAGGTCACTTCTAGGGATCAAGGCGAGTCTAGAGTTCCAAAATGGTAGAAAATGGTGGTCGGATGAGTGAAAACCAACCGGTCGAGTCATGGGTCCGGTTGACCCGTTATAGGGGTGACATCGCCATCTGTCAGAGGTGTCAAGCCATGTGGCCAATCAGGGGCTTCCACGTGGCACCTATCAGGTCCAGTCAGCACTGAAAGGTGTCGAGCACATGGACTAATTAGGTGCTGACATGTGGCACTATTAGACCTGACACGTGTCAGACTTGACAAGTGCCTCAGCATGACGTCAGCGTGACGTTAGTCGTTGACTGCTAACGTCAGCGTTGACTTTTGTTGACATCAGCATTGACCAAGAAATTTGACTCACGCGTGGGGGCGCATGGGCACGAATTTCGAGGTGGGACCAATTTTTTTCAAAAGGTTTCGACGATCTGAATCTAATAGTGGTGGTTTAAGGTCGATCGAAGATCATTAGGTTGGTCAAATTGATGTTTTTAGCCTAGGTATGCTGTCCGGGACACGTTGAATTTTTCAGGAGTTTTGAGGTTTTTTGCTTAGGACTTGTCTAGGTTGGTAGTGACCATTAAGTATGTTTTGGACAGGTTTTGACGACCCTGAGAGTTCAGTATAGCCCTGAGTGGCTTACGACGCAGTTTACAAGCGCGTAGTAAGGATGGTATGTGAGTGGACATTTGATTTCTAAATACGATGCGTACATAACTATTTTATATGTTTTAAATATATGATCTGAGATGCCTTGAGTGAATATGATTTTGGTGTTTGGCATTTCCGTATAAATATGGTATTGCACGTATTTCGATGATTTATGATTTATGATATACCTGGCTTAAGGTTTTATAGGAATTTGTGGTTTCAAATGATTTGAACAATGAAATGGTTTTGGATTTGGAAATGTGATATCGGGCTTGAGGCCTCGTTGATTTATTAAATATCAGGCTTGATGCCCAATTGGTTTATGGCATCAAGCATGAGTCCCAGTTGTGGTTTATAAATGAGATTTCGGGTTTGAAACCTTATGGCAATGAATTGGGCTGAGACCTTATGAGATTTGGTTTTTGGATTTGGATATGGATATGAATTTTGGGTTGAGTCCCTATGAGATTTGGATTGGATTGGATTCCTTGAATCCTGATTTTATGGAAATGGTTTATGGAAGTTATACCTCGGGCTAAGACTCTATTGAACTATTTATAAACAGTTTTACGGTGGTTTTCCACTAGTTTGATTTTGATTTTTCTTTATACCATCCTTATGAGTGGTTGTCTCCTCTAGACGTCTCGTAGTATCCTGGAGTAATCACAGAGCATTGCTTGAGATGGGTCGCTCTACAGAAAGGCTCAAGATCAGGATTTCTATGGATCGATATATCCCGGGCAGTGATTCGGGGGATGCATACCATTATGGTACCGTCCCAAACACTAATGGACCCAGAGGAACCCTCGTACTTGAGACCCCGAGTAGCACATGTAGCTTTAAAACTGTGATAATATTGATTAGACATCTGGGATGTCAAGGATTGGTATATTGCATTTTATTGGTTTTGGGCAGAGATCCTCACGTGGTTTAGTTTTGGGCTGACACCCTATTGTGGAAATAATTGAAAAATGTTTTTCATTGTGGTTGATTTGATAGGCATTTTTCACTGGTTACGACTTTGGAAGCCTTATGATTGAATTTAATAAAATGGTTGCTATAACTGGTTTTCTATGCATGCATGCTTTTTAGTGAAGGGTATGATTGTCTTTTCGGAAATGATTTTGTAAACTATTTATTTCTTCCACTCACAACTTTTACCGTTTTTAATACCCTTCAGGTTGATTGCAGATACGAGCGGTAGCAGAGACAGAGACATCACATGCTGCCACAGATCCTAGCGCACTCTGGTTGCCTCGAGAGGGTTTGGATGTATCCCTGGTCTGGCACAGGGTGTGAGACAGGAGCATGGCATATCCCGCGTTAATCCCGGGGGGATTGGGATGGGTCGTGTCAATTATACTTGAGATGTTGTGCAAGTTTATGTGTCTGTCGAGTTTGTTTTAGTCGAATTCTTTTGCTATTTTTGTCAGGACCGGTCCCAAATCCCCCGGGATTAACGTGGGACCCGCCTGATCCCGTCTGACACGAAGTGTCAGACCAGGAAAAATTCCATCTCTAGCCCTCGTCGGGGCTATCAGAGTACTTCAGGATTGTAGGAGGAGGGGAGTGATGTCTCGTCTTTGCTACAGCCCGCATCCGCTATCAACCTGAAGGGCATTAAAACATGAAAACTGTGAGTGGACAAAATAATATTTTAATAAAAATATTTTCGCATAAAGACATTTATGCCCTTCATAAATACATACGCATGCATTCAAAATCATTTGTCAAACGTTCATAAAAACCTTTTATCAAACATATCAAAACCTTTCAAGGGATCATGCCCGGCCATATAAACCGTCATGCCCCGTAAATCCATTTGGGTCCCCGACCCGAAATCACACTTACAAACCATAACTCAAAACATGGGAACTCAGCCCAAATCAACGTACATAGTTCTCAGCCCAAAATCGTTCTCAGTGAAATACAAAGCATAGAATACAGAGTCTCTGCCCCAAATCATTTCTAAAACATAAAACACAGGGTCTCCGCCCTCAAATCACTTTTCCATAAAATCTCATACGTATCAACGTACATATAACCCATCCGCGGCACTTCCGAGAAGATGCCAACTCGGGGCACATAGCCCCTAGGGAACACATCCCCGATATAAGTCACGATATCGAACCTATACTAGTGTGCACACTACTCGGCGTCTCACTCCGAGTCTTCTTCCAGGAATCTCCATCTGGGAGGCTCAATCTCTGGATATAGTCTGAGCTCTCTCTCTGGATCTAGTCCACAATCTCTCCGGAATTTGGTCCGGGACCACATCATAATAAGTAATGTAACATCCCGGAAATTCGAGGATTTTAATATTGTAATTTAATGTGTGAATTGACGTTTTTACCCTTGTGATTGGTGTGATCAAATTGTTGACTTTTTGATTGGTGGGTTAAATGGACTTTGACCTATGACCGTGACGTAGTTCGGGATGTCACGAGTTCATAGACAGGTGGCACGTCCAATTCGGACGATCAGGGAAAAAGTTACGACTATCGGAAGTTCAGGGGCATTACCGTAATTGGACGTTAGGGGCGAAAATGTTGACTTTTCGTTTGACAACTAATTTTCACGCGACTCAATGACCTTTAGGTAGGTCTCGACGTCCTGAGTCCGTAGACAGGCGGCACGCCGAAATCGGACTTCGTACGAGGAAGTTATGGTCAGAAACGTGAAATCGGGAGGTTCGTGTCTCGGTTTTCGTGTCGAATATTTTCTTATGAAATTTCTGATTGGAGGACACCTGGTGAGTGACAAGTGTCACTCACCCATTGGCTGGATTGGATCAAGCTCCACTAAGCATTTAAATAAAATTAAAAACCACTTTTGATCTCAGCCCTTCATCTCAAAACCCTCAGATTTCATCTCAGCCCTTGATCTCATTTCTGAGATTCAATCTGGGCCGTCCATCATTTCCCTCCATTTCTATATATTTCCATACCCGACACCCACATGCTGCCATTTCGATCATCACACCTGCGTGCACCTGACCCTTTGCTTCAGGCGTGGCTGGACTGAGCTGGTGAGGGCTGAGGCACGGCGGTGAACGGCGGCAGGCGGCGGCGAGGTGAGCGGTTTTAACTCGAAACGGTTTCAAAAACTCAGGAATTGGTAACTTGAATTCCAATGTTTGGTTTTGGTTTTTAATTACCCTAATCAACTCTAGGGACTGTTAGGAACATTTTGGGTTCGAGTTCGTGACCGGAGATAGCCTGAACGGAGGACAAACGGCAACGGGAGAACCAGCCCTGTTCATCGAGGTAGGCCCTCGACCCTGTCTATGTTTTTCGATTTTGAGTCCATAGAACCCTTTCTGGGATTTAGACGAGCATCTAGGAACAAACTAGGACTAAAACGGTTGAGTATTGAAGGAATGGTGACCGGGTCATGATCGCGGGTCTGATCGACCCGAGTTGCAGAAATACGGGTCAACCCGTCTGAGGACAGAGGTGATGACGTGGCACCCTGTCAGACTGTCAGGTGACGTGGACCAACCGTGAGCTGACACGTGTCACATGTCAGTGCACAGTCAGCACTGACATGTCAGTGACGTGGCCCAGTCAGGGACTACCACGTGTCACTGACATGTCAGTGACGTGGACCAGTGCCGTGCTGACACGTGGCACATGTCAGATCTGACACGTGGCCTGACAGATCAGTGAGGTGGACCAATCGGGTGTTGACACGTGGCACCTATCAGAGTCTGACATGTCAGACCTGACAGCTGTCAGATGACGTCAGCATGACGTCATGCTGACGTCAGCAGGGACTGTTCCTGCGTTGACCGACGTGTTGACCAGCGCGTGGGGGCGCGTGTAAATAGTAATTTTTGTGGGACCACCACCATTCTTTAGGTTTCGACGATCCGGATCCAATGGCGGTGGTTTCGGGTCGATCAGAGATCATTAAGTTGGTCAAAATGAGGTTTATTGCCTTGGGAAGGGTGTCCGGGCGGCTTTTTCGGACCGGTTTCGGTCTAGGGTTTCATGGTTAAATGTTAGGGGTTTGTATTGACCTTTACGTATACTTTGGATATGACAAGGATTGTATAATTGTACCAGAACGTGGGTATACGTTCGGTTTTCAGCAGGATTGTACTGTGAGTGGGCCGTTTTCTTAAACCCTTGCGTGCATAAATGTTTTCTGGTTTATTATACATATTCACGTGCTAAAAACAAATAATGGTTTTGATGATATGGAAATTATGGTTATGGCACGTTTCACGGTATTTGGGCTTGAGACCCGTCTGATGAAACTTAATGATTGGTTCGGATTTTATCTATGTAAATATATGCTTTGCATGTGGATATCAATAAAATGTATTTGGTACTGCACTGTATAGATTCATCCATATGATACTGTCTCCTCCGGATGAGGTACCCCGGAGAGGTCACGGACGTCTAGAACGTCCAGCGTCTATGACGCTAAGCATCGGGGATGCTGTACCCGAACGGGGTTCGGGGATTGAACTCGGAATTGAGACCCGAGTAGCACGCGTAGCCTTGTGATTGTGACCTTATTGGACGTCAGGGACGTCAGACATCAGGGATGTCGGGATTGAAGTGTATAGTGCAGTGGCTAAAATTATGTTTACGGTTTTACTATATGTCGTATGGTTTATATTATATGATTGATGGTTTTAAATTCGGCTGCATGCATGTTTGGAAAACTGAGGGGTAAATTATATGTTTTACTTATCAAATGATTTTATAAACTTGAGTTTTGGTCCACTCACCCTTGATGTTTTGGTAACCCCTCCAGGTCATGATACTGAGGTAGAGGAGGAACCTGAGGCTGAGGCATAGATCTACTTCTGCGTACCTGAACCCCTGCTGGGTGGTTTACCCGCAGGTTTATGTTAGAGTCGTGCTCGCAACTTGTAATTTTGGATTTCATCCTTTGTCTGACATCTGTTTAATTCGGATTTGATGTATGACTTTAATTTGGTTATTTATGCATTTGATGTTTTTGAGGTTAAAATTGGTATGAATTATTGGGTGTCAGACGGGAGCAGGGCACGTCCCCTTGTGGTCCCTGTGGGATCGGGGCGGGTCCTGTCAAGTAACCACCACTCCTGGAACGGGATCCCTATGGAGATACCCACTCTGGTCTATGGATCATGACCCTCCAGGTCGACGTCTGGAGGAGACCATATAAACATATGGAGGGTTCATTCATTTCAATTCTTTTCTTTCTTTCTCAAATCACTTTTCAACTGGGTCTCATACCCGATTCATCTCAATAGGATTCCTCGAATCCGATTCAAATCACTTTCACATGCCTCGACCTAAATCCTCAGTTCAATAGGGTCTCAAGCCCGCATACTCATTTCATAAACTGAACTGGGACTCAAGCTCGATGTTACATTCAACAGGGCCTCAAGCCCGATATCACGATTCACTGGGCCTCAAGCCCGAACCGTAAAGCAACGGGGCCTTAAACCCGATTTCACAACTAACGGGGCCTTAAACCCGATATCTCAACCAAATGGGTCTCATGTAACGACCCGTCCCAAATTCCAGGATTAGATTAGTAACTAATCACGATTAGTGAGGTTAATCCGTGATTAGTTGGGCGAAATTGGACGAATGATGCGAAATGACCGTTTTGCCCCTAGTCGTGGCAAAATGTTGACTTTTCATTCGGGTGGTCAAATGGACTTTGACCAATGACCGTGACGTAGTTCGTGACGTCACGAGTTCATAGACTCGTGGCATGTTCAATTCGGAAGTTTTTGGGCATTTTGGTAATTATGGTTAAAAGGGGTCAAATGTTGACTTTTTGACCGAGAGGTCCGAGGGCCGAGGACTATTACGTAGATCGGGACGATACGAATCCATAGACAGGCGGCACGTCGAATTCGGACGTTCGACGACGAAGTTACGGTTCACGGAAGTTCAAGTGCACTATTGCACGAATTACGAAATAACCTAACTTTTGGACTCTAGTGGGGCCCAGATATTTAGTTCCTGCCCTATGGATGAGTGACAAGTGTCACCCATCCACAGGCCATCCCTTTTCCTTCATGCATCGAACACCTTCATTTTCTTCATTCAAACACAAACCATTACCCGATCTCACCATTTCTCTCCATCTCTGTGAACCCAAAACCCATTCAACCCTTACCCAATGATCATAACTGAGACCAGAGATGGAAGGGAGGACATGAGGAAGTGGTGGCCAGCCAGAACCACCGTCCACAGCGGCGAGAGGAGGAGAAACCTGAGAGGGTTCTCGGTAAGGCTCAAAAATCCATTTAAATTCAATATATACATTATGGGTCATTTTGGTTGCTTCCAATGAATTAAATGGGTTATTAGGATTGTGTTAGGATGCTTTTAGGAAGCTTTGGATGGCTGTGAAGCCGTGGGTGCATTTTAGGAAGTTTGAACCGTTTGGTTCAAAATTAAACCATAGGATTTAGGTGTTTTTAGGTAGTTTTAATGATTGGAAATGATAGGGAATGAAGAAATAGGAATTATAGGATTGATTAGGGTTGAAATCAGACCAAAATAGGGGAGGAAAAGCACTGAACCGGTCACGCGATTCAGCACAGTGACGGTGAACAGTGAACCGGTCCAGCTGGAGGTTAGTGACGATGAACAGTATTTTGGACCTTCTAGGGGCGCATGAGGGCACGTGAACAGTAATTTGGGGAAGTGTTCAACATGTGAAATCTTCTATTCGATGTAACGAACATTTTGGGACTGGTTTCGTGTCGATCGGACACCGTATCGATATGTTTTGGGGCATCAGAAGGTTTAAGATCGGTTTAAAAATAGTTTAAAATACCGAAAAATTACGGGGCTTTGGTAGGAGGTTAATTAAGTAGTTAGTAACCCTCTATTACAATTTGGACAGGTTTGGGAGTCCCGGTGACAATGATCGGCTCGGGAGAGCCTATGGCACGCAAATCGAAGCGGCAGCTCGGATGGTCTGTGAGTGGACCTTGTTTTCTAAATTGGTGCATGCATAAATGTTTATTATATGTTTTAAACACTTGTTTGTGATTCCATGAGTGCATTTGGATGTGTAGTTACGTATAGGCACGTATTTCGAGGTTTCAGCCCTATACGGTGCCTATACGGGTCTGTAATTTTGTGATGGTCTAAATGAAAAGTTTTGGATTTATAAAAGGATAAACTCGGGTATGAGACCCATTTGGTTTTGTCTCGGGCATATGACCCTATTGATAACCTACGGGTCTGAGTCGTGGTCGCGGCAGATGCTTGGTGCACGGCGACGGACAACGTGACTCTCGCCTCCGGATTGGGATGTGTTCCTTCCGGAGAGGTCACGATGCACGATTCGTGGTCGGGCCGCCTGGGGAGGCTCGACTTCGGAGTGCTGACGATTAGGGATAGTGATCGGTGATGAGTGCACCATGATCTTGTGGTGGTCGCGTCGGTTGATACGTTCATGGCGACATACTAGGATTGAGGACGGTCCTGGATGGATGGTTGCACGCATCACTATGATCGGAGTCGTGACTGACCCTTAGATATCGGGCATGGTACCCAGTTGAGTCATATGTTCGGGCACGAGACCCAGTTACTTTATGGTTATGATTTCGGGTCAGGGACCTTACATGGATTTCCAGGTTCATGACGGTTTATGGGAACCGACATGAACCCTTGTCAGGTCATTATGGTACATGACGGTTTATGGGAACCGGTCATGGAGGATGTTGTCTATATGTATATGAATATAATGGATGTTATGGATCATGACGGTTCAGGGGAACCGGGCATGAATGTTATGTTATGTATATATATGTTCATATACCTTCCTTTACTTCTATTATCTCCTCCGGGGAGGGTCGTTGGCCTGGGTAGACCCCGGAGTAGTCACGGAGCACCGACTGAGTGGAGTCACTCCCCAGTTGGGTTCCTTACTCTCAGGAAGGCTATGGTTACTATAACCTCGAGTTGGATCAGTGGTCTGCGAATATTGACCTTGACTTTGAGAAGACTCGGATTGAGACCCGGGTAGCACGCGCGTAGCTTTGGATACCGTGACAGGATTGGTTGTGTGACTTATAGGTATATATGATATATGATACGATATATGAAATATGATGTGTGATTACACAGGTTTTGGGCAGTGGCCCGCATGGTTGAATCTGTATGATTCTTTGATATGTGGTATGCACAGGTGTGCACAGGATTGAGTAGTGGCTCGTGTATGTTTATGGTTATGGGTTGAGTCCCTTATTGGTTTACTTATGGATTTGGGCAGTGGTCCGTATGGTTGATTTCATGGTGGTCCTTTCGACCTTGGTTTATTTCTGATTTAGGCTTAGTTCCCACATGTGGTCCATTTGGTTAAATGGTTTCCGAATGCATGCATACTTTTTAGTGAAGGGTACAAATGTCTTTATGGAACTGTTTTTATAAAATTTTGTTTTGTCCACTCATAGCTTTTAATGTTTTGACTGCCCTTCAGGTTGACAGCGGATGTGGACTGTAGCAGAGACCGAGATATCACATACCTCCTCCGGATCCTAGCGTACTCTGATAGCCCGAGAGGGCAAAGGTCGGAAATATCCCTTATCTGACACTTCGTGTCAGACGGGAGCAGGGTCATCCCATGTTAATCCTAGGGGGATTGGGATGGGTCCTGTCATCTCAAGCCCGATAGTACCAATAACTGGGCCTCAAACCCGAATCGTAAACCAACTGGACGCTCGGTCCAATCGTATGGCTGAAATGGACCCTAGGTCCGATTCCTCGTCAAATCAAATGGACTCTATGTCCGAGAGTTTGTAAATCAATTGGGTCTCATGCCCGAGTTCATGTTTCTAAATCTGAAATCCATTTATTAAATCGTCGTTGAAAACCTAGCTCGTATAAGCATCGTATAAAATCGTAAATCTTGAAATACGTGCAAATACGTAAATCCTAGGCTACCACAAACAAATGCACTCATGGCATCACAAAATATATTCTAAAACAATTATAAAACATTAATGCATGCATCGAATTCATAAAACAAGTCCACTCACAGACCGTCCGAAACCGCACCTCGATACGCGTGCCATAATCATCTCCTGGGTCAATCGTCGCCTCTGGGATTCCCGAACCTATCCAAATTCATTTAGAGGGTTACTAACTACTTATATAACCCCTCCCTAAAGTCCCGTAATTTTCCGGAATTTCTAACTATTTTTAAACGCGAACCTAAACCTTCGTTACACCGAACCAGTCCCAAAATGTTTGTTACATCGAATAGATGATTTCACATGTTGGAACCACCCCCAAAATATGGCTCACGCACCTGCACGCGCCCCTAGAAGGCCTGCGCGTGGGCCTCACGCGCCGGTACTATTCCTGCACCACTAAGCTTCAGCCGATCGGTTCACCTGGTTTGGCCAGTCCAGTTGGACCGGCGTGACCGGTTCACGGCTTTAGACTCCCCATTTTTCATCCTACTTCTTCCTTTTTTATTCCTTTCTTCCTATTTTCAAGTTTTCTATCCATTCCAATCCTTAAACGCATCTAAAAACACCTAAAACCCATGGTTTGATTTTGAACCACACGGTTCAAGTTTTTCCCAGCCACCCTCACGGCTGCTCAGCCCCTACCACCACCCAAAACCTTTTTAATACCTTCCTAACAACCTAAAAACCATTTCCTAATCATCCAATACAACCTATAATGCACAAATCGAATTAAAAGGGAAATTGGGCCTAACCGTGAAATCTTCTCGGTTCATAGCTCCACCGTCCACGGCGGCGTGCCCTTGGCCGACCACCAACATCCACACATCCTCTCCTCACTCCCTGGCCTCTCATTCATGATCAAGGGAAGGTTTAAGGGGGAGGGTGAGATCGGGTTTGTTTGGAATGAAGGAAGAAAAGTGATCGATGAAGATGAAGGGCGAAATGCATGAAGGAAAATGAATGGCCAGTGAATGAGTGACACTTGTCACTCAGCCATTGGGCCACTGACAAATACCTGGGCCCCACCTAATTCCACTTGCCTCGAAAAACGCGCTATCGTGAATAGTACTTTCATACTTTCGTGAACCGTAACTTCACCGTCGAACGTCCGAATTAGACGTGCCGCCTGTCTATGGATTCGTATCGTCCCGATCTACGTAACGGTCTTCGGCCCTCGGCCCTCGGCCATCGGACCTCTCAGCCGAAAAGTCAATTTTGGCCTAAATTACTAAAATGCCCTTGAACTTCCGAACATCATAACTTTTTCCTCGGACGTCGGAATCGAGCATGCCACCTATCTATGAACTTGTGACGTCACGAACTACGTCACAGTCATTGGCCAAAGTCCATTTGACCGCCTGAACGAAAAGTCAACAATTCGCCCATTCTAGGGGCAAAATCGTCATTTCGCCCGACCGTTCGCTAATCCTCGTCTAATCTCTGATTAGCCTTGTTAATTCGTCATTAACTCTTAATTAATCCCGATAATTCGGGACGGGTCGTCACAATTTTGATTTTGTACATATGCTCCTTTCAAGTTTGTAAGTAACTAATTTGACTTTGTTTTCACCAGGAAATGCTAGCTTAGAGTTTGTTATAGATTGGATTCTTGAACATAACAACGACCTTGACATTGATGAGATTCCCTTGGTATGATTCACGGGTGAAATTGGATGTGTTTTTTTCTTAGCATATGGATTTTTATTGGTTTGCTCAGTTTCAAATGCATGAGAATGAAATAGATATGAGAGATTATCATGTGGGTTTTCTTTTTGGGTTTAGTATGAATCAAGGTAGAAAAGCAAAGCAAATTTTAGTTTTATATATCATACATTTTGCACATAATGTAAAGGGATTTACTTTCGTTAAACTGTTCTACTACTATCAGGAAACAAAAGACATTAACATTGGATCCCCCGGATCCTTCTTTTTCACGGAAGCAATGAGAATAAAAGTGTAGAAACTAAGGTTACTGTCTCTCCTTGTTATTTGCAGCTGCCCTGATAGATTTTATTTTATTTTTCCCAACACTTGAACCTTCCAATATTGAATTTCATTAAATTGTATGATATTTGAGACATTGAAGACTTGCCTTTGGTTATTATATCAAATTGATTTTTGTTTTTATTTTTTTTCTTATTCAAGGGATCGAGCACGCAAGAAGAAGGAAGAAGAAGAAAAGAAATTAGAACGAGAAAAGGAGAAGGTATGAACTTTACATACCCTCTATCAAATAATTTTTTTTTTCCACAGATAGATGCATGCAACAGATACTATTGCGATGGTTATAGGCCAAATTCCAAAAATAAACCAATTTCGTGGGCTGAAGATTGGGATGGATGGTATGCTGATCCCTTTTGAATTTTCTAGCCTGACTTCGTACATCTATGTATATGTATTAGGCCTCAAATTTTGATTCTTTTTAATAATAAACACACAACCTATATTGTGAAAATAATGAAATTCAAGATGGTTCGTAAGTTCTTCAAAAACCATATCAACAACCTCAAACAAAAGCCTAAAGTATACTTAACACAACTCTCTCCCCAATCAAGAAGAATAGCACACGGTGGTTTGTTTTAAATTTTTTTGACAAAGAAAGCCCCAAATAGAAGCTAGAACATATATCCAACTATCAGAATAAAGAATTAAGGGGACAAATAGAGCTCGAGAGGATTGTTTGGACGTCCCATATTTTATGGTCGGGTTTTAAAGGTGTTATTAATTACAGGGGAAGGACTGGCCAAATTTAAATTGAAGTTTTGCAAATTTTGCTTCTTGAAGTGGTAGTCTAACCTTTTTACATTCAATTTTTAAAGGTATGCATCGTGGGGTGGAAGATTGCCTCACACGCCTGTTAAAGATCTTGCTTTGTTGTAGCACGGTTTTACCAACGTGGAGGGAGCTTCCAGAATTATTATATGGTACGACGGGAACTTTATGTGGTCTAATTATGTGGCTAAAACTTTATTTTTTATTTCTTTGCTGTGACTAAGATCGATTCCACAATTATTTAGAGTGCTTTTAATGCTGTGAAAAGAAGTTCCAAGTTTAGGTTTTTTTATAGCTTGATGGATAGGGAAAACTGGTACCATTGTGGGATGGGACCATCATTGGCGGACCCAGGAATTTTGTTTGAGGGGGTCAAAATGTAATACTTATAAAAATTTAGGAAGCAAAAATATTTTTAAAAATTAAAGGATACTATTAAAATTTATAACTTATAAAAGATTAAAATTTACAATTGTCCACGACGACTTTTCATGTCCTGAAAGCGTTGCATTATAGTTTCATTATCAATACAAACAAAAATATCTCTCTCGATGTAAACAACCAAACTATCACTCAACCATTGATCACCCATTCTATTACGGAGTGGAGTCTTCACAATATTCATTGCTGAAAATGCTCTTTCCACTGAAGCAGTTGCAACTGGTAGCACTAAGGCCAGTGTAAGTAGTAAATACACATGCTTGTATACTCTATGCTTCCCCGTCTTGACCATTTCCCTTGCAAGACTACTAATTCCTTTCAAACTACAAAATGCATTACTCATATGCATATCATGAATATAAACCTTAAGTTGGTCCTCAAGTGTAAGGAGTTCTCGAGAACTAAATTCTTGAGGATAAAATTCAGCAAAACGAAGTAGTTTATGTTTGTCAAATGCTGAGAAGGAATTATCTGGACTCAAACATGTCATACAAATAAGTAACTCGGTACTTACCTCGTTGAAGCGATTATTCAATTCTGAAAGCTGATAATCAATGATATGAGCAAAGAGATCCACGCGATAATGATGACGGTTCGTGAGCTTTGAAGCTACACGTTTAGATTTTCCTGGAGCATAGAATGGATCATCCATATTGGGAACATCTATATCATGTTCATCACAAAAACATGAAACTTGATCAAGTAAAAGATCAAACATCAAATTCATTATCTCTCATATATTGTAGTTGTTGCTTACTTGCTTGAACTAGAGACATGGCATTCACAATATCTTGATCTTTCCTTTGTAACGATTGTGATAAGTCATTTGTAACTCCCAAAATAGATCTCATAAAAAAAAGATGAAACACAAACTGAAAAGTTTGAATATCTTCAAAAGATCTATTTGCTTCCCCTAAATGATCCGTCGAACCATCATCTATAATCAATTGAAGCACTTTTATCACAGATTTGAACATAGAAATAATACTTACCAAAGTGCCATAATGTGAGTTCCAACGTGTATCACCCGCACGTTTGAGACTAGTTTCTTGATTTAAACCTCGTCCTGTTTCAAGACAATCATTTTCAAGAGCTTCCATAAGATCCTTTTGTAGTTGATCTCTAAGCAAATCACGACGCTTACACGATGCTCCAATAATATTAACAAGACTATTTGCCTTTGTGAAAAAAGTGGCAATATCGGCATGGCCTTTTGCCACCGCCACAAGAGCTAACTGAAGTTGATGTGCAAAACAATGAACATAAAATGCATAAGGATTTTCTTTCAAAATTTTTGCTTTAAGGCCATTGAACTCACCTTTCATATTACTAGCTCCATCATAACCTTGTCCTCGTAGCATGGACATGCTCATATTGGTTGTAGACAACAATTGGTCGATAGCATCTTTTAATGTGCTTGAAGAGGTATCCGCAACATGTTGAACTCCAACAAATCTTTCAATTACATGTCCACTTGTGTCCACATAACGAAATACCACCGCCATTTGCTCCTTTGTTGAACAATCACGAGATTCATCAACCATTATTGAAAAGAACTCACCATTCATATCCTTGGTGATAACATCAATGGTTTCAACCGCACATGCATTAACAAGATCCTTTTGAATTTTAGGAGCTATTAATTTGAGATTTCCCGGAGCATTATCAAACAAAACTCCCTTCACCTTCACATCATGATTTGCAAGAAATGTCATAAGCTCCACATAATTTCCTTTGTTGCTTGAACTTTCCGTTTCATCATGAGCACGAAAAGAAAGACCTTGCATCAACAAAAATCTAGTGCAATCAATTGCCGCATTCAAGCATATGCGGTAGTTGATACGAGCTTCGTTTGATTGTTTGATCACAATTGTTTCGATATGTTGATTTTGGTTCATAAGATCTTCACAAGCTTGTCTAGCTTGATTATGAACACTACCAACCCCTCCAATATGCTCCCTAAGCTTCTCTTTCTTCTTCCAATTTCTAAAGCCTATCTCCGTGAAGGCATCATTACATACTTGCTCAAAATTAGTCTTAAATAAGTAGCAAGGAAGGCAAAATCCGGCATCTTTATCCTTACTATACTCCAACCAACTAAACTCATCAAACCAATCACGATTAAAGCGTCGATTATACCCTGAAATTCTTGTTTGTGGGAAATCGTCAACATTCATTTTTGGTTGACAAGGGCCCTTAAGTAGATAGGCTCTTCGAATTTCATCGCGAATGTTATAATCATAATCCAACATTCGAGGACGAAGACCAGGATCTCCAGGAAGGTTAGTTAAAATTGCATCCAACTCACTATCTTTTGATGTTGAACTCTTTGGAACATTGGTAGTAGGATTGTGACATTGTCTTTTAAAATATCGTTCCATTAACTGTATAGTAAACAAGAACATATAAAACTTTTTAGATTTCAAAATATATTCTAATAGACTAAAATAAATTTAAATAAACATGATCAATAAATTTAATTAAATTTAACTGTATGTTTGTATCATAATTCATACCCTAAACTATTTAAGCCAAAATTGTTTTCTACAGCCCGTTGACTGAACTAAACCTGTCACTCTACTAACTTTAGTAGTAAAGATTGACTATATGAAGATTAGCTTCTTCTCAGCCTATACATCTCACTATCTCAGCCAACTTACATCCATATACCCATAGGTATCCTTGTATTGATAAATAAGGATACATAAAACTACAGAAGTAAATAACAACTAATTGGAAGTAGTATACTGTATACATAAAACTAAAAACCCATTATAACCAAGATAAGTCCTAACGTTTTATGTAATAACACCAAGTATACACCAGTATTACTTTATAACTATAAGGCTCAAAAGGTCAGGACTTGAGAAGAAAAAGGTCAGGACTTGAGAAGTAGTCTTTTATTCATCTGTTTATATAACCCTATATCTGGACACAGAGTTTTTTAGAGATAAAATAGTCCAAAAGGGAACACTAGTTTGTTCAACCTTTCAACCATTTCTCTTCATGTAAACATCATCTCCTACTTTCATATGCTGCACATAAAGGATGCCAATAAATGTTGTGCTCATATCAGACCAACCCCCATATATATATATATATATAGAGAGAGTACATACGTATATATTTATACACATGATTGAAGGAACTAACTAATTACTATTAACAAAGGCTTTGATCTGAGTTACCAAAGTTTTGTCAGAAATAGTATCACAAAGTTTTATCCCCACATTGTGGACTATATTTGCACCCGCACTATCCCTCACTAAGAAAATTTTGGAAAAGTCACATTTCCTTGACCACCATTTGTTGTTGGCCGGTCATATGCCCATTTGTTGCATAGAAAGAGGCTGTCACCTCAGACTTGCACAGTTGCACATATACATCTGAATATTACTAAATCTTCTAAAGCTCCCACCTTTATCTTCCACTTCCTCCTTCAGTCCTTTGATAACCATTCTCATCCAAAGGAATAAGAAACTAAGTCTCGTTTGTCTCACCTAATTTGATATGTTATATGTATAATAAACCATTAAATTATCACTCAAACACAATAAACCATTAAACCATTAAATTGTCATACATCTGTATAATAAACCATTAAATTGTCATAATAAACCATTCTCATCCAAAGGAATAAGAAACTAAGTCTCGTTCTGCGCACCATTCTCATCCATGACAATTGACAATAACACAATTACAATTTACACAAACACAAACCCTCAGGCAGTGGCATAAACTAAACCCACAAGCAGGGCCACAACCACAAATCACAATAAGTTAAATAACTCAAGGAGAGGGAGACGACCTGGAGCGGGGAGCCTGGAGGCTGGACGGCTGGATCGCTGGAGGCTGGAGCGGTGGAGCCTGACTGCTGGTTCACTAGCTCGCTGCAGAGGCAGTCAGGCAGAGGCGCAGAGCCGAGAGCGAGAGTGCGCAGAACGGCGGAAGGAGTACCGTGGTGGCCTTCATCTTTTTTTAAAAACTTACACAGCGAAAACGACGTCGTTTTTAAGAAGATTGGGAGGGTTAAGTGAAACGACGTCGTTTTGAACCTTCAGCAAAAAAAAGAAAAGAAAAGCAGGGGTCATCTTCCCCGCTGGGTTTCCGCCGCAGAGGAGGCCAGAGCAAGAGCAGAGGGGGTCAAAAACTTATTTGCCTGGGGGTTTCTCCGGCGGGGGGAGGGTCAAGTGACCCTCCTTGCCCCTTGGTCGGTCCGCCCCTGGGGACAATAGTCTAACATCTACATGAGCTATGGATGAAGATTTCCATGCTTTGTTCACTGTCAGATAACCTGTGTATTCCAATCTTACTATTTTCACATGTTGTATCTTGACGAGCCTGCTGCTTGGATGCAGTATTTTGGTGGAACAAACTTTGGGCGGACTTCTGGGGGCCCATTTTATATTACTAGTTATGATTATAATGCTCAAATCGATGAATATGGTAGGTTACAGTGGGTATAATAGTCTTCATTCATTCCTCTAGTTGCTTCGTTTTCTCTCAGTTCATGTAAAAGCTCCACTGGTTGAATCATAACAAGTTCCCTCAGGAGATTATTACAATAGTAGCACATATGTTACATCAGTGAATCAAATCCATGAATGTCTTTTTTTTAACTAGGTCTGTTGAGTGACCCTAAATGGGGACATTTGAAGGATCTACACGTTGCTATAAAGCTCTGCGAACCCACTCTAGTTGCTGCTGATTCGCCATATTATATATACTTGGGACCAAACCAAGAGGTTTGAGCCAAAACTTGAGTTATTTATTGTTCTTGCTCTAATGAGTGTGCTTATTAACATAGTTCTCTCTTCTTGAAAATTTGATATTGAATATGTGTAGTTTCTTCGTTTAAGTCCCTGTGATTTTTCACCTATGATGTTCTCCTCTAGCATGTATTCTTAGTCCACTTTTAAAGAGGACGTCATATAGATAGTTGTAGAAAGAAATAGGTAAACGATCTTCAATACCCTTCCTATAGCATGTATTCTTAGTCCATTTCTAAAATTGGAGTTTGTTTTCTTCATGTAAGGAAGGCAGGGCATCATGTATTTATGTGTAGTAACTACTTTTTCAACTTTCAATACATATGTCTTTTTTTGTATAAATTTGGTCTTCCAAAATAAGATCTTCAATATTTTAAGAAAAATTAATTAAACAATGCAGGAAAACCATAAATCGTTGGAAAATTATGCAGCTGCCATGTGGCCCATAACTATCATAATGTCGATATTACCCTTGATATATACGATGATAGTGTCATACCATCTTTGCATTAATTTAATATATTTACCAGTTGAATATATTAATTAATTAGATTAATACCGATAATAAATAATCTCTCTGCGAGTTATTTATTATTATTTATATAGTTAATAATAGTGATTTCTCTCGGTAGAATCACCTATTAAACACTATTTTCTTCAACCAATCAGACACTCCGGTGACTCTCAAGGCTTCACTATAAATACAAGGCCTCACTCACCTCTAAAGTAAATCAAAATTTAGACTGAAACTCCCCCGATTATTTCTTGTTATTGTGTATAGGAATCAAGAAGGAATTCTACAAGTCCGGACGATTTCTGCATCAACAACAATGCAGGAAATTATGCTACGTGCCATTTCGTTTATTTTTGGACACTTGAAGAAAAAATTTGTTTGTAATTCTTTTAGTCAAAAAAGTGTATCAGTCTATTGTTTTTAGCTCACGAGGTTTTATATTATTATGAGTTGTCTAAATTTTCTAATACATAGTTGCTTCCTAATTGTTTAGTATGAACTACATAAATTTTATTTCCCTTACAGATCAATGTCTTGTTTGGGAATGCATTTTAGAACATATAGAGGTTTGATTTGTATTACTCTGGTGTGGACTAATAAATGAGTCGTTTTTACTTCTGGAAGACTATGTCTTTTACTTATTTATATTTGTAGACTCTGTGTGCGATGCCAGTAGTGGATCTAGGATCACCAACACTTTGTCTTGTTGGAACTCCTAATGTTGGGAAGTCATATTTGGTCCATATACTCTCTACCGGAGAGCCTGAGGTATGAACAATTTTATTGATGCAATGTCCTTTTTACGGAATAGTACAGGTAATCAAAGTTGTTATGAGTCAAGTTGAATGAATGTAGAGCTTATTTTTTTACCTTTAGCAATGAAGAGCCTAAGCATTGTTCTTGGAGTCAATGTATATTTCGGAAATGATATTTCAAATGTCTGCATTCTCGGTAGGCTCAAACACTTAGTGTACAAAGGGAATGGATGGATATCATAAAGGGAAAGTGAACACCTTGCCTAAGATAGTAAGATATTTGATTGGATAGTCTACCTTGTACTTTAATAAATGTACCAACAGTGGAGTGGCAGAAAAAGATCTTGATAAAAAAATATATAGTGATCAGGTGAAAAAATTAAGTTGGTCACATTATACAATAGTATATGCAATGTCCTTGAATGGGCTTCAGCTTTTAGAGTGGAAAGATTTCTTTTTCACATTGATGCTAGAACTTCTATAAGTGCATTGACGTATGATTATAAAAATCAGCATACCTTTCAAGTCGGCTAATCTCTATATTTGGAAGGGAGTAAATATTGTTTTTTTTTCAATCTTAATTTTAATTATATCTAGAAACTGACTACAGGTGACAGACACCCCTAGCCTTCTGAAGAGATGTGATGGTAAGTGACTAGCATTTGTTAGTTTTTATGTATCTTGTAGAGTGGTTATATTTAACGATTGCCACTCAACTATTAAATGCCAAAATTTAATCTCAATGGCTGGCAGTACATTATAAAATGGACTGTTACTGTCCTTATCATCAAAAGACACATTTACTTTCAGATTTCTTTAATTTATCATTAGGGAGCATGTTTTTTTTTCTTTCATATTGCTCTGTTTGTTGATCAAATAGCTCACCATAGGGACATTTTTCTTGGTAAACTAATGTGTGGGCTTGATTTAGTTATGAAAACGAATGTTTGTACCATTTCTAATCGTACCTCCGCTCTCTTTTTAGGCTGTTCCCACGTCCAAAGGCCAAGCACTTGCTGGCGAATATGGGATCAGGTTCTTTGAAACCATAAGTCTTGCCTTTTAATCGATCAGGTTCTTTGAAACTGTAAGTGTAACAACCCAACCCATAATCACAAGATCACGTAGATTTGCGTACTCTGGATATCCAGTTTAGAATTTAGCCCTATCTCTTGTTTGACACGTGTTAAGTACACATATTGAAATCTTGAGGGTATTTTAGTGATTTTGCATGACGTGTCAGACGGGACAGGTCCTCCCACGCTAATCGAGGGGGATTACGGGGAGGATCTTGTCAATAAGTCTTGCCCACCTCCGCTCTCTTTCATTCACGCTGTTAATAAATTGATCCATGTGTTGTAACATATATGGATGAGTATGCAATGCTTCTAAAGACAAAGTCTGATTTCTCAAAACTAAGCAAGTTGGTGCATGATGGATTTACTAATTACTGATTCTACAAGGCCAGAAGTTTTTGTGGCCTTATATGTGCTTTGGGAAAGGAAATATAAGAGATGATAGGCCATAAGTTTTTTATATAATGAAGGTATTGATATGATCATATATCGGATAGGTTAGAGTTTCTATTTTTATAATATCTCAGTATGCTTAATACCCTGTCCTCAATGAGGGAAGATTAACTCTTTCAACCTTTCAGGGAAACCTAATGTTGTCAATGAAGCGGGCAGAAGCAGTTGTAGTTTCCTTCAGGGTAGCTCAAGAGTTGATACCTGATATTCGTTCCTATCAAGGTGGGACTTTTAAGCAATATACTTCCTTGCATCATTACATGTCGACATGCATTTTTGTCTTTCATTGACATATTATGTTTGATACCTTTTTCTTATAGAGAAATATGAAGTAATTGCAGGAGTTAATAATCAAAAACTCAATTGTGATTTCAGGTCTGATTCATTCTTATTTAGCTCTCTCTAAAATCAAAGAGGCTTTATATGATTCCAAGAAGGCTATGAAAGCTATGCCTCAATTTGCAATGGGGTTAACTGCTTGAAGAAAGATTTGGGTATCGAATAGCCGAAGGAGCAATTACTTAATTTTGCCTAAACATATACTTTGATGTTAATTTTACTTTTTTTTTGTTATATCTTGAGACACACTTAGACTTGGTGTACTTGATGTTAAATGTATTTTCAAGTCCTCGTGGCTTTTAGAAGATTTAATATATAAAATCACGTTTCATAAATTTGTTTCAAAGAATTCAACTCCTTTTATTTGATTGAAAATAATTTATATATGTGAACTGATGTCAGGCTACAATTGCTGTGTCAAATAAAGATAAATAATGTTGCATAAAAAACTGTTGTCTAATGACATATTAGACAACAGTTGTTTACAAAGATTGTCGTCTAATTGTATATTAGACAATAGTTTTTGTAAAAACTGTTGTCTGATGGCATATTAGACGGAAAAAATTGTCGTCTGATGACATATTAGACGACAGTTTTTTGTAAAAACCGTTACCTGATGACATCTTAAATGACAGTAAAAAACTGTTATCTGATTGTATTCAAATAGATAATATTCACATAAATAACACTTTTTTTTATTTTCAGATGACAATTTTTCACTATCATCTATGACCAAAAATGACATAGTGCGAAGTTAAGCATCATCGGGTTCTTTATATTGTTCTTCAACTATAAGGTTAATAGTATGTAAGTAAATCAGTTTACTTTCACATGCAATATGGGTTATACTAGTGAGTCGTATCGAATAAATTATGAACTTCAATTTATTTTAAATATAGAAGTGAAATCTATTCGTTAAAAAGAAAAAAAGAAAAAAAATCGTTCCTTTATATCTTCAAAAATATTTTGAATTTAATGAGTTATGTAATAAAATATAATATAAAGAACCAACCGTAGACATACGCCAGTCATCTAGGTAGGATTATGGAACACATTATGATCTAATCACTATAATCACAATTATGGTTTCAGTTGCCTTGAGTTTATGTGGGTTCAGCTTCAAATTCTAATAGTTTCATGTCACGTTAGTGTTGTATGTTAAATTGTTAATACGGGGGAGGGAATGCAATTCGACCACAATGATATATTTTTAGCCATTTTTCTATTCAAAAGTTCCTTTTCACATGCTTATATGCTCACATTTTGATTTGGTTGAGGCATCTTTCAATTAATTGGATCCAAAAGGACCTTACCCATACCATCTTATAAGAAAATAAAAATGATAGGATAGGAAAAGATCTGACTTCTCATCATTATGCACTAAACTTAATGAATTTTATAGACAAACTACTTTGTTCTTTTGACTTTGCAAAGAAAACTGCACATTCCAACAACAACAAAAAAGAAGAAGAAAACTTTGAAATTAATGGGGCTAATACAAATTTATTTAAAAGAATATCACTTTGTAACATAAGATAATTGTATCAAAAACCTCTAATAAAATTACAAAGTGCTGAAGAAATTATAAAAGTAGTCATAAATCCATTATAAAAGTAGTCATAAATCCATTATAAAAGTATCACACCGCATCACTTATAAAAATTCCAAAGTGCTGAAGAAAATAGAAAGTAGTCATAAATCCAATATGTCATTAGAGGAAAAAATTGCTGAAGAAATAAGAGGTGATAAAACGTCGACAGCAGGATTCGAACCTGCGCAGGCAAAGCCCAACAGATTTCGAGTCTGTCTCCTTAACCACTCGGACATATCGACGCTGCTATCCGAAGGCAGTTTAGAAAAGCTATATGTAGAAACGATAGCAATGAATTTAATTTCTTTTTGCCTTTAAATTTTCGCGCTGATGATGCAATTGGGAATTTCGGTGTCGGGAGCCCTAATTTCAAAAGCAATCTCCGGATTCGTTCCCACCAGTTATCTTTAATTTGAAAAGTTCTGAAGGACCCTCTCAAACTCAGTTGCTACAAGTCAGATTTCCAGAGAAATGGGGGTAGTCGACGTTGAGAAGCTGATCTCTTACAGCGACGATCTGGTGAAGGTTTTGAAGGACAAGAAGGATCTCAACAACTTGTTGCAGTGTCTTCGATATCCCAAGGACCTTCGGCCGTCCTGCGATACCGAGCTCAACAAAGTTGAGAACTTGATCAGAGGTTTGTTCACTTACCCTCTGTTTCCCAAGAATTCTAGACCTAGAAGTCTCAGTTGGGTTCTTAAAATTCTAATATTTTAAGTTAAGGTCAAATCGTCCATAGCATATACTTATTCAGTTTGGAAATTTAAATGTTGGGATCATAACTATTTATCTGCCCAAGAAAAAGGAGTGATTTTAGGTTTAATTTGGGGTTTTGTGGTGACTTTCTGAACTTGTTTGTGCTATCTGTAAAAAGGTGTGAAATTTACCCAATTCGAAGAATTTTACCTTGGATAAATTTTTTTCATAATTGAAATAGATTATTGGTGTATGTTATTATGTGCATTGACACATTATATTAGCAGACTGTGAGAAAAAGATTGATGCATGCCATCGGCAGACTGAAGTGGCAAAATCAGAGGTTGTTGCTGATGAAGAATTAGACCTTCTTCAAATTGAATTGGCTGGGTTAGTTGATATAGAAAGTTTGGCTACAGAGGAGCTAAGATAAGTACACATTCAGTTGCATATCCTCTTTCTGATTATTGGATTTTGGTTGACCGGAAATGGTTAGTGATTTGGCTCTCTTTTGCTCCAACACAGGGATCACCAAAGAGATTAATGATTTAGATCGCAGAAGGATTTCTCTTCTGGAGAAAAAAAGAATTTCAAAGAAACAGGAGCAAGATGAGTTCAGGAAACAGTAAGTACTTAAGAAGTTTGGTTTTAACGATATATTGATTCTTTGCCTTCCATACCCAGTGTTCTTGTCTTCCTTAGGTTTTTTAAAACGCGCGATTAAAGTTTATGCATTCATCAAATTAGTGGTTACCTTAGTTGTGCAGGTCATGATTGTTCTGGGCCTTGTCTTTTGCAGACATAATTCATTTCCAGTCATTGAAATTTTTTCTCTTCTCTACAGGAGGAAACGTTCCATGTATGCTTCTGTCACGAATATTATACCAAACCTGGAAGACCAGTCAAGTGATTCGGGCTGTATCCTACTCAAAACATCTTACTTATTACATACACATGCATATTCATCCATTTGCTTGTTGCTTAATTCTTTTTTGCAAAATTATTAATATCTGACAAGGCTGTTTAGCATTGCAATTACTTTGTTTTCTTTAAGTCCAATAAATTACAGATATTGTGAATAGAGATAAGAAAAGGGTTGAAAGGTTTGAGTTTGATCCAAGAATGATAACTGCTTTCGAAACATGTAATGCCATTTGGAAGAAGATTTCAGATAGATCTTGAACATTTCTCTTCAAATGGCCTGGAAAAATTTGCTTCCTTTATGTTGCTCAACAGACTTGATATTGTGTTTCAGAGAAGTCATGTTATGGAAGTTTTGTAACTTATGATGACATGTTGTAAAGCACATTTCAAAGCCGACTGGCTATTAAAGATGGTGTTGTTCCTTCTTGAAGAATTTTGGGTTGGTTTCATGCTTACGATTAATACACAATAAACTCGTTTGACTTTTGATTTTACTGGATACTTATCTCCCTTCAGTTCATCATTTCAAATATCAGTGTCAGCTAAATGGATGCTCCGGCCTTTGATTTCATGTGTTTGCATAAGGTACTACCACAAACCAATGGTTTTCACCACCAAAATTTATTTCCGTTTGTTGCTGTTGAACCAAGATGCATCATTTAAAAAACTACTTGTAAGCTGGTAAATTGTCTTATAATGCTAGTGAACTAGCAATGATGCATAGAGCAAAAGGTGATGCAGAACCATATGTATGATTCATATTGAAATTTCTACTGCCATTTACGCTGTTCATCACCCTTGTAGCGCACTTCTTGGGTTGACTTTAAATTGCCAGTTGAGTTGATCTTGGACGGAGGTGGTCTGCAAATGTCTGGGTTTGGACTGCCTTTGTAAGCTCTGCAGACAAGCTTACAAAGTTTTGGTAGTCCTGCATCCACATATGAAGTGTTCATCAGTCCCTGTGTTGTGTGTGAAAAAAGAGAGCTCAAAAGAGAGATAGAGAGGGCCCGGAGATTTACATCACGAAGTGGCTTGCTATTAACAACCACCCATGGGACGTATATATGAGGTGGAAAAGGATGTTCCGTCTCATTAGCATACTGTAGTATAAGCTGCATTTTAATTTGCGATCATTGTTAATGGTTAGAGATAAGAGTTTGAATTTGTTTACATGAGCATGAGATGACTTGCATAAAGCAGAAACCAAATGCAGTTACTTGTCTGTTTACCCTTTTCTCTAATCCATTATCGTAGCAATCTTGGACAGGTTTCTGATCCAGCCCTAGTTTTTGACAGCAAGATTTCCATGAATCTTCTTTTGACTCTTTTCCTTCAACGGTATGATTTAGTAAGGAGATGATACTAGTAGCATTCAACGCTAATATTGTTGTGAAGGATTTTAGGAGAAAAGGGATTGCAGAGAGATTATTGAGAGGCAAAGAGGAGAAACGTTCTCTGTATTGAATAATACGTACGTTCAGAATTAAATAAGAGTTAACGTTTACAAAGGTAATTAACCCCTTTATATAAGAAAAAGATTAATATATGTACAATTACCTATCTACCCCCCATACCCCTTCACATAAATAGACACATCCTTTAATAATATTTACAACACTCCCCCTTGAATATTTTATGTAATGATATCGCTGGACTACGCGCTTATGTGTTGCCTCGTTAAAACCTTGGCAGGTGACAAAAACCCTATGAGACAAAAATAACACTGGTCGAAGGAAAAAGAGTGCAACTCGCGTGTAAATGATCACATCGGAATCTTCTGAGGTAGTTGATGTCGACTCTTCTGGAATACAGGTAGATAGTACGCCTTTAAAATAAAATGCATTAGAATTGCTCCACCAAAACCTTGTCCAGTAAACTCAGTGGGAAAAACCCGTGGTCGAAAGGAAAAGATGTGAAAATGCATATGAGTCAAATCATAGTATCTTCAGGATACATTGTTAGCAGGGTGATCATACCAAAGTGTGCCTCATTAAAACCTAGTGTAAGACCCGTGTCCTGTAGGGAACGGTGAACAATCCCACATTCCTACGAGGGGGAATGGTCTGGGAGAGGATGGTGGTATGCCTTAAAGGTGTAGACACACACCTATCTAGCACTAGGCCTTTTGGGAGCTCAAGTGGCTTTTGGGGGGGGGGGGGGGATTGGAACCCCAAAGTTAAGCGAGTTGAGGCTGGTGCAATTCCATGATGGGTGACCCCCTGGGAAGTTGCACCATGAGCTCTCGAAAACAAAACCGTGAGGGTGAGGCCCAAAGCGGACAATATGGTGCTACATGAGTCGGGTCCTGACCGAGGAGGGTCGGGTCCTGACAATTTGGTATCAGAGCCAGACCCCGACCGGGAAGTGTGCTAGCGAGGACGCTGGGCCCTAAGGGGGTGGATTGTAAGACCCGTGTCCTGTAGGGAACGATGAACAATCCCACATTCCTGCGAGGGGGAATGGTCTGGGAGAGGATGGTGGTGTGCCTTAAAGGTGTAGGCACACACCTATCTAGCACTAGGCCTTTTGGGAGCTCAAGTGGCTTTGGGGGGGATTGGAACCCCAAAGTTAAGCGAGTTGAGGCTGGTGCAATTCCATGATGGGTGACCCCCTGGGAAGTTGCACCATGAGCTCCTGAAAACAAAACCGTGAGGGCGAGGCCCAAAGCGGACAATATGGTGCTAGATGAATTGGGTCCTGACCGAGGAGGGTCGGGTCCTGACACCTAGCCAGGTAACAAAACCCAATGAGACAAAATAACTCTGGTCGTAGGACAAAAGAGTACATGATGATCATGTGAGTATACTTCAGGATACTCAGTATACTTCCGGATACTTGGTAAGGATACTCCACCTGATTTTGACTCCCCCTAAAAACTACAAATTACGTAGATCAGCTAGTCTACGTAAACCAATACCTCGCACATGCTGCTGGAATGTGGCCTTTGGTAATGACTTGGTGAACAAGTCTGCATGATTATCTTGAGATCGTATTGGCTTGATCTCAATTTTCCGATGTTCTTTCTGTTGTTGGTTGAAGAAGAACTTCGGTGCAATATGCTTGGTCTTGTCTTCCTTAGTGAAATTGGTCTTCATCTGCTCTATGCAGGCAGCATTATCTTCGTAGATAACTTTCGGTTCATTATGGGTGGAATTCAGTCCACAAGTACTTCGAATATGCCCAGTAATGGCTCTTAGCCATATGCATTCACAAACTGCTTCGTGTAAGGCTAGAATCTCTACATGATTCGAAGATGTCACAACGAGGGTCTGTTTCGTAGACCTCCAAGATATTGCTGTGTTCCCAATGGTAAAGTCATAACCGGATTGGGAACGTGTTTTGTGTGGGTCTGATAGGTAACCTGCATCAGCATACCCAACAAGCAGTGCATCATTCCGAGGACCAAGTGGGTTTAATTCATTCTTCGATGCATAGGGATATAATAAGGCTATATCCATGGTACCTCTAAGGTATCAGAAGATGTCTTTTATCTCATTCTAGTGGCGGCGTGTTGGCTCAGAGCTAAATCTAGCTAGCAAGTTCACAACGAATGAAATGTCCGGTCTAGTGCATTGAGCCAAGTACAATAATGCGCCTATTGCACTTAGATATGGCACTTCTGATGTCAATATCTCTTCGTTATCTTCTGCTGGACGAAACAGGTCCTTCTTAGGATCTAGAATTCGGGCGATCATGAGTGTGCTTGAAGGTTTCGCTTTATCCTCATTAAAGCGCCTCAATATCCTGTAATTCGATTGATGGACCAAAATTTCATCTACACGGTGCTCGAACTCTAGACCGAGACAGAAGTGTGTTCTCCTAAAATCCTTCATTTCAAGTTCTAACTTCAGGTGCTTAGCGTTTTCTTGGATCTCTTCAGGAGTACCAATCAGATTCATGTCGTCGACATAAACTACCACTATAGCGAATCTGGAATTTTTTTCTTAATAAACACGCATGGACATAATTCATTATTCACATATCCCAGTCTGATCAAATATTCACTTAGACGGTTATACCACATCCGTTCGGATTGTTTCAATCCATAAAGTGAACGCCTCAAACGAATGGAGAGCGTGTTCCGTGATAGGTCATCAAATAAGTATTATTTTATACCCTTTATACTTAGCTTTTAATATTAAAATAATAAATAATTAGATAAAATAATTTATTTTGTGTTATTTTTGTTTAAATAAATAAAGTTTGTAATTTGGTGCATTTTGGTGAAAGAATCATACCGATCGGAATTATAACGAAGAAATTATGGACGAAATTCGGTGGGAATTATTAATTTAGTTATTAATTATTTAATTAACTTTCTTTGCAGCCCAAAACAATTTCAGAAGCCCAGTCCACTGCACACGGCCCAGGCGCGCAGCTGATTGCCCCAGCCCAGGCCCGCGTCTCCGGCCCAAATTCCAGCAGCCCAGCTCCTGCGCCTGCAGCCCCATCCCGAACTGCTTTATCCCGCTTCGGCGCGCGCTCACCGGCAGCCAACTCCCCTCCTCGACGCCCGCCTACCGAACCTCATAGCTTCACTTCAGCACCGCCCAGCCGGCTTCTCTCTTCCTTTCCAGCGCACACATGTCGGCCACGCTTCTACTTTCCAGCTCCCTTTGACCGAACTTTGCCCCTTTTTTCAGATATTCTCTGCCAAAAATCCACCAGCAGCAATTTAATGGATTTTCTTGCTGTTTTCAAACTTTTCCTTTGTTTTTTTTTTACTTATTTTCCCCAAAAACCACCTTATCTCATCATTTCACTTTTTAATATTTTTTATTGTAACTTTTATTTGTTTTTATTTATTTTTTTTAGTGTGTAATTAGCTTTTTCCCCCTATAAATAAGGGTTCAATTCTTGTATTTGGGGAGTCCCCAATTAGTTTCATTCTTCCATTTCTTTCATTTTTCTTAGTTCTAGTTCTTAGTTAGTTCTTTTGTTTCTCTCTTTTGAGAGACATTTGAACTTCTTGTAGATTTTCTTATTAATTAGCTTTCTTTTAATTCTTGTTCTTAATTTATGTTATTTTTATTTTTCTTAATTTCATTTCTTCTTTACTTTGTTCTTGTGATATTTTTTTGAGATCTCTTAAACACATTTTTATGATTTCCTTAAGAAATACCTAGGCCAAGTAATTCTAAGGCAATTCAAGAGTTTTAAGACCGAATTCCTCGTATTTCTTCTTCCATCTTCACAAGTTTCCTGCCGCTGTTCGTTGATTCTTGTGAAAATCCATACTTCTCTACTTAAATTCTTGTTATTGTTATTGGTTTTACTTATAATTCAATATATGTGTTGGTATTTTCTTTCTAACATTTGTAAGTAAGAATGCAATCTCCATGTGTTTTACTTTTTGAGTTTCTTTTACTTCATATGTTTTAGTACTTAAACTTCAATTCGAAACTAAATGTTGATCCGCTGTTCCGGGCATTTAGAATAGAGTTGAAGAGATTTAATGTTTGATCGCTGTTCGGCGCATTAAATCACTTACTTAAGGTGGATCATATTGTAAGTAATAATCCGCTGTTCGGTGCATTTATAATATGAAAAATGTATGCATGTATTTGAGATGATTAAGGTATGATTTCGTGATTGGTTCAATATGAGCATGATGTTAGAGTGTTGGTAAAAATATGGGTTTGAAGAAAGTTCACTAGTACAAAGGTTAAAGTAGAAGTAAAATTAAGTATTTAATTATTTTTACTTGTTTTCTTTATTTTATATTTACAACTCTTTTCAAAACTCTCCTTTTCAATTCTTTATTCTTTATTCTTTTATTCTTTTATTCTTTTATTCTTTTATTCTTTTATTCTTTTATTCTTTTTTATTTTTTATTCTTTTATTATTTTATTATTTTATCCTTTTTATTCTTTATTCTTTTATTCTTTTATTCTTTTATTCTTTGATGCCTTTATTCTTTCATTCCTTTATTCTTTAATTTATTGATTCTTTAATTTATTGATTCTTTGATTAATTAATTCCTTTATTATTTGATTAATTAATTCCTTTATTCTTTTATTATTTCATTCTTTAATTCGTTATTTTATTAATTCTTTGTAATTCATTAATTTATTATTTCTTTATTCTCTTATTCATCTATTCTTTAATTTATTAATTTTTTGATTATTTAATTCTTTTATTATTTAATTCTCTAATTCATTATTCTTTTATTTATCTCCCACTAACATATTATTAATGTTCCATAATTTCCCCGGTTAAGAACGATCCCTATTTACCAATACTACATCTACACAAAAAGGGTTTAAATTGCACAATACTCGAATTACATGTTTAATTTAATGCGTAGTTTGGGCTTAGTCATTCCGTGGTCTGGAACTATTTGCATCAGATATCTTAAGTCCTTCAGGAACTTTCATATATATGTATATATATATATATATATCTGTATCTAGATCCCCATAGAGATAAGTTGTGACCACATCCAAAAACTGCATACTCAGTTTTTCAAAAACTACCAAACTGATAAATAGCGAAACGTTATAATGTCCATTACGGGAAAATACATCTTCTCGTAATCAATCCTAGGGCGTTGAGAAAATCCTTGCGCCACTAGACGAGCTTTGAATCTCACAAACTTGTTTTTCTTATTACACTTCCTTACAAATACCCATTTAAAGCCTACGGGTTTAACATGGGGAGATGTGAGAGCTATAGGTCCAAATACCTTTCTTTTTGTCAAGGAATCAAGTTCGACATGGATTGCTTCTTTTCATTTTGACCAGTCTTCTCTACGTTGGCATTCATCAACGGAGCGAGGTTCGATATCATCACTAATTATTATTTCAGTAGTTACTGCGAATACAAATATATCATCGATGATAATATCATTCCGATTCCATATCTCATTTAAGCATGCATAGTTTACCTAGATCTCTTTATTCACGGGAGTGGGTTTAGACGTTGAGGCTTCCCCCAACATTGTCTCTTCTAAGACAGGCCCATAATCTGGAATTATCTCATGAGATGGATCAGATGATATTGTGATATCCAAGGGATTCGATTATGCCAAATTTATCCTCTTCTGGGGATGATAATCCTTTGAACCTATTGGTCTACCTCGCTTCTAGGCAGAGACATATGACTAGTTCCCCGCCATGGCCGTACTTCATCCATCTGGGACGGCGCGTCCTACATGGATGTCTATCCTTGCATGCACGTTTGCAGCAGGTATATATGACCTTGTCACTTTAGCTAGATCAAAGAAAACATGTGGCATATTATTAGCTACACTCTGTAGATCTAGAATTCTCCGCACTTTATTCTCACTTTGTGCAGTTCGGGGATCAAGATAAGACATAGTGGGGACATTCCACGTCAATTCACATCGTTCTTTAGGAACATTGATGTTCTTATCTCCCCCTAACGGCGGGAAGACTGTCTCATTGAAGTGACAATCCGCAAATCGAGTGGTAAAGAGATCACCTGTCAAGGGCTCTAAATAACGTATAATGGAGGGGGATTCATAGCCGACATATATGCCCCTCCGGCATTGAGGTCCCATTTTTGTACGTTATGGCTTTAGAATTGGCACGTAAATTGCACACCCAAAAATGCGTAAGTGTGAAACGTCAGGTTCGTACCCAGTTACCAGCTGTAACGCGGAATAGGGTTGGGCGGCAGTGGGCCTCAACCAGACCAACATAGCTGCAAGCAAAATTGCATAGCCCCACACAAAAATTGGGAGCTTGGTGCGCATAACCAAGGTCCGTGTAATCATTTGTAATCATTTAATGAATGCTTCTGCGAGACCATTCTGGGTGTGAACATGTGCAACTGGATGTTCAATAAAAATCCTAAGGGACATGCAATAATCATCGAAAGATTTCGATGTAAACTCACCGGCATTATCAAGTCTGATGGACTTGATAGGATAATCCGAATAATGGGCCTTAATTTAATTATTTGGGCAAGGAGTTTAGCAAACGCAGCATTGCGTGTGGACAATAGGGTCACATGGGACCACCTCATCGATGTATCAACCAAAACCATGAAATATTTAAATGGTCCACATGGTGGTTGGATGGGTCCACAAATATCCCCTTGTATTCTGTACAAGAAAGGGACAGATTCTTTATCTTTCTTTACATATGATGGTCTAGTGTTCAATTTTTCCATTGAACAAGCTTGACATAGTTTTTCACTAAACACAAGGTCCTTATTTGTAAGGGAATGCCCGTATGATGTATTGAGGATACAACACATCATACCTTGACTTGGGTGTCCCAATCGGTCATACCATAATAATTAGTTGCTAGGGTTAGGTAGCTTCCGGTTAGCTATGTGATTTGCTTCAATGGTTCTAATAGTGGTCATGTAGAGTCCACTCCTAAGGCATTTCAATTTCTCCAATGTACGCTTCCAGCCATACAAATTGGAGGTTATGCAAAGATATTCCACATTCTTTTCTGTTGTGGTTTCAACATGATAATCATTAGCTCGAATATCCTTAAAACTCAATAACGTGCTGCTGGAATGTGGGGAGTATAAGGCGTTAACAATGGTAAATACGGTACCATTGGACAACATAAAGTGGGCTTCAACAAGGGTGTGGTTAGGTATTAAGTTTGTAAAAAATATCCTATCACGAAGGATAGTGTGCGTAGTAGTACTGTCGGCTAGAAAACAAACTTCACCACTTGACATGCTTAACCATCAATATAACTAAAACAATCAAGAATCACATTTATGAAAAATGAATAAATGGATTAAATAAATAATATTCGAGTAGATAAAAAAATAAGTCCAAAACAAATAGAAACCACCAAATATTATCGAGAAATAGTAATAAAAACAATATCCATAAATAAAACGGCACAAACGCCGATCATATCCATGTTTATGCAAATAACTCAGTCCTCATCATGTCTAGCAGCAGTCTGGAAATCAGCAATGGCAAGAGTGGTATCAGCGGCGACTGGTCTTGCAGCAAAATTAGCCTCTCGAGTACCACGTCCGGCATGGTACTGGGTAATGGCTTGGGCTGATGCACGATAGGTGCGGGACCACTAATCGTGACCTCCACATTTATAACATAAGTCATGTGGATTCTGATTATGGTGGTTACAGGCCAGACCAGGGTTTCTCTTGTTTTGAGCTCGCGGACCTGAAGGAGCGCGGTTTCTACCACGTGGACCTAGACCACGATTACCACGCCCACGCGGGGCATGGTAACATTGGGCTCGATCATAGGGGTATCCACCACGTCTTGGACGGTTACGTCCTCCACCTCTACCATGACCTCGGTTTCCCTACTCGCGGTTTGCATCGCGAGGTGCAACAACGTTTGCTTCAAGCAAAGGTGCTGCACTAGTACCCACATGTCGGGATTGATCATTCTTCATTAACAAAATGTTGTTCTTTTTAGAAAGCAACAAGGTAGTAATCAATTCCGCGAACTTGGTAAATTTCCGCTCTCTGTATTGTTGTTGCAGGACAATACATGAGGCAGGAAATGTGGAGAAAGTCTTCTCAAGGAGGTCAGTTTCAGTGAGCTCCTCCCCACAGTACTTGAGAAGAGACTGGATACGGCATACCTTTGAATTATATTCGTTTACGGATTTAAAATCCTGGAAACGAAGGTTATGTCAGTCATGTCTTGCTTCAGGCAAGTATATGTCTTTTTGGTGATCGAAACGATCAACCAGTGAAACCCACAAAGCTCTCGGGTCCTCTTGATCGAGATATTCAAGCTACATAGTGCGATCCATATGCCTCCCGATGAGGATCATTGCATCCACCTTCTGATGCTCAGAGGCCACATTATCTTCCTGGATGGTTGATCGGATTCTGTTTGCAGTTAGATGAAGCTTCACATCTTCAGTCCACTGGTAATAGTTTCTTCCGGAAACTTCGAGTGCGTTAAAATCCAGTTTATTGAGATGTATCATTCTCTACAAAAATTAATTAATAATAGTAGTGCTTTGGGAAAAACACATCCATAAGCAACCAATGAGAACTTCAGGTTCTATAACATGGTATGCTAATTCAGGATATCAATGAAGGAAACTTCAGGTTCCTTTTATTTACAAGTAGTCTATTACATTTCTAAATAATAAGTATACAAGTAATTTAAAATAATGGAAACATATGCAAACAATTAAGCTTTGTAACATGCATAAATAGTATGAATAAACGCTAATTTGATCCTTAATTTAGGTGTATTGCAATGCTTCAGGTATGCATGAGTATATTTTTAGGCCTGAGGAGTGTAAAGGAAGATTCTGTTTTTTTTTTTGGGTCAGAGCCGAGCCGTCCACTAGTGCTGGGCCCTGCGTTGAGGCCTTCTGGGCCGAGAGTGAGCTGGGGCCTTTTGGGCTTTTGTTTTTGTCTCGACCTTCTGGGCCTAGGTCACCATTTTGGTCTAAATTTTTTTTCTCTCTGGGCCCGTTTTTCATTTGTTGGTACAAGTTGTGAATGGGGCACTAGTTTAATTTTTTTTCGGGGGCCCAGTTACATCAGGCAACCGTTGGCTGCATGGGCAATGCTGGTGCTGGTTTTGCAGGGGTCAACCTTATTATTTGGCAAAGGGGTGTTGTGTGGGGTGCCAATTATCATCCAAACATTCATGATCAATTCAACAACTTAAACATACATGATTATCTAATGCATATAATCAACAAATCAATTATCATCATCAAATATCAACTCAAATATCAATTGAACTGTCATGCTATTTCATCAGTCAACAAAAATAATATATCAATTCAACATTCATCTAAAACATGGTACGACCAAGCAATGTTTTTTGTTTTTGTTTTTGTTTTTGTTTAATTCCCAATAATTAATATGTAAACCATCATAACATATCAATTATCAATATTTCATGAAATTAAGGGATTCATCAAGAATCAACAATTAACATCAAATTTTCCAAATTATAATTCAAACATCAAACAGGAGAATCATGGAAAATATTTCAAATAATTCAATTCAACATATCGATGATCATTTATTCATGTGATTATAGAAATCATAATTATTGATTCCAATCCATTCCTAAAAACATGAATTCTGGGTTTTGATTCAATAAAGTAAAATAAAACAATTGAATTTGAAGGAACGAAAAACTTACTTGATTGAATTTATCCTCCTCTTGAAATAGACGCCGATTCGGAGACGATCGTGCTGATAACGTGTTGTAAAGGATTTTAGGAGAAAAAGGATTGCAGAGAGATTATTGAGAGGCAGAGAGGAGAAACGTTCTCTGTATTGAATAATACGTACGTTCAGAATTAAATAAGAGTTAGTGTTTGCAAAGGTAATTAACTCCTTTATATAAAGAAATGATTAATATATATACAATTGCCTATCTATCCCTCGTACCCCTTTATATAAATAGATACATCCTTTAATATTATTTACAACAAGTATTACTCTTTTCCTATTAGGTAATAGTATAATACTAGTAGTCTCCTTTTGACTCATATACTAGAAGCATTGAATGCTAGTATAGGAAAAGAGTAATCCTAGTATTAGGAAAAGAGTAATACTAACATTCAATGCTATTATTATACTAGTAGTCTAGTAGTCTCCTTTTCCTAATACTAGTCAGTGCCGGTCCAAACGTACAGGGGCCTAGGGCAAAAGTAAAAAATGGGCCTTAATTTATATACTTAATTATTAAAAATAAAAAAATTTATGAGTACATATCAACCAAATTGTTAAACAACTTCTTTTCGACTTAATTATCTTCCTTAAAATGTAGGCATCAATTTACTTCCATGGATCCAGAGTAGCTTGTATTGCACAAGCACCAAGCACACTTATAAGAATTGCAGCATCAAGAATTATTGGTTCATTTTCCCTTAATTCACGTAAGAGTTCAAATACAGCTTTGCATTTATGTGATTTGATATTCAGAAAACAAAGCTACTCATATAACAGTAATCTTTTCAGTCAACGAAACAAAAAGCCTATGTGTATTGACTAGATTACCAATCTGAACGAAATTTTAGTTCCTTCATCTTCTCTTCTGTAGGTGATCGAATGAAGAAAGGAATACCCCAATTAATTAATGGAAATTTGACCAAAAAACTCATAATTTGGAAAGAAAAAAATCAGAAATTCATCGGACCGCATATGAAAGATCAAAGGAAATCAAAGGACGAAAAGGAAAAATAAAACTTAACTATAGAGTCTGAAACTTGAACCGGAGTGAGACACAAGTCAGAACAATAGTGAGAGACTACGAAGTAGAAATCGATTGAAACATTAATGGATTGAAACACAAATTGATTGAAACATTGGACTTCATGCCACCATTATGGAAGAAATCGGATTGAGAGGGCCCTTTATTGAATCGCAGTCGACATTTCGCATCTCAAATTTGATATGTTCTCATTCTTCTTCTCTTTATTTTTTTTTTCAATAAAATTAAGAAAAATTTAGACCCTTTATTTTTTTTTCAATATAAAAAAATTTGAAAATTTTGGGCCCTCCATTATTTTGGGCCCAGGGCTTACGCCCCTCTTGCCCCCTAAAATGGCCGGCCCTGATACTAGTATTACTCTTTTCCTATTTTGAGAGCACAGGCTTCTATGCTGTTCAAGTAGCATTCATCAGGACCATGCTGCAGAGCGAAAATTACCGTGTAATAAATAACCAAATGAAAATGATACGAACACATAGAAACCAAAGGCCAAAGATGATAGAAGATGGGAAATCTGACCTGACAAACAACGGCGTTGTCTGGTTGTTGAATATGAGCATTTCCATAAGGGACTAGCCGTATGTTGACAATGTCCATAGAGTTTCATAATAGAGAGCCAGCTCGACTTTGTCAGGGAGAAATGGAACAGATGGGACACTGGTGCCTTGATCTTCAGAAGAACACGACACGTAAAGAGAGAGTAAAGAAATTAGAACAAGGGAGAAGAAGAGTTTAGGAGAAGCCATTGTTGCTCAATGATTATTAGAAGTGAACGCTAGAACACACTACTTAGTCTACATGAAGGCTCTGCATATTTGTAGCCTGATTCCCTGCATTACATTGTGTGTGAACTGACCATGTTGCCCTCATTGATTTTGTTGTTGTTAACTAGTGACAATAAACTGCATCACATGTATTTCTTCTCTTTTTTAGCAAAATGTGTAGATAGATGATCACTAGTATGATGCTCCTAATCCATCTTTTTTCATAAATATTGATGTTGCTTTGTTGCTTGTTTACTTATCCCCATCAACATTCTTGTGGCGAACCTAAGTTCTTGACCATGGGGGTGACCAACATTGTGATGATCATCATCGTTGACATGCCCATCTAATATTTTTAAGAATCACAGACCATTTTTAACCCAGTGTCCTTTTTAATAGTCTATCAAATTTGCTTTCTAGACACCATTTTAACGAATGTTTTTTTTTTATATCTAATTATATAATAACCATTTAAGTGGTGGCTGTTAATATCGCCATTTATCCCATGAACATTCTTTCTTGGAACACTAGCTCTTGACGATGACCGCGAATCATCGTCATTTAAGAATCACAGACCATGAGCTAACGTGTTCTGTGTGCATACATGAGTGTACAGCATTATTGCAGCTGCGCAAGCAGTCATTAATTCAAGTCAACGCCTTTGTTGTGGGTGCTTCACATTTTGTACTGCAAACAAATTGATGAACTACTATAACTATAATCATTTGGTTCAAATTCAATTTGATACATTTGTTCGTGTTCATTAAAATTAATACATAGATAGACGCATAATTGTATATAATATGGATAATCAAATAACTGTACTAGTCTCTTTTCTAGAATTTCCAACGCAAATATACAATTAATTGCGTGCAATATTAATATAAATGTATCTTTTGCTTCAAATGCAGAGATTGGCAGGCCACGGGCACTGGTTTACCTCTGTAAGCCTTGCACACATAGCCAGCAAAATTTTCATAATCCTGCATACACCAAAACAAATTTAAGAACGAAAGATATAGTCAGGCATTCGGGCAAAAAAAATATTGGGACAGAGAAGGCCAACATTTCCGATAGGTTGATTATTGAGAACCAGCCATGGCACGAACTTGAGAGGTGGATTAAGGTGCCTGGTTTCATCTGCATGCTTTTGTTCAAGCTGCATATACCCAAATAGAAAGTTAGCTACTATCATGAGTTCTTTTACATATTTATTGATTTTGATTATTTCACTAAATTAACATAACCTTGGTTCCATTTCCACTTCTGTAGCAATCCAAAATTGGTTTCGAAGGCAACCCTAGGGAGCTGAAACAAGTTTGCCACTCCTTGTGCCTTCCCTCGATAGCCAGAAATTCTATGCAGTAAATCAAGGCAAAATGCTTGTTCTGCATCACAATTTACAAATTCATTGCAGCTCATCAAATATTATTTGTTTAGTGAGTTTTCTTTCTTAAAATGTGAAAATTTAATGAAAATTTTGATGACAATAAGTTGAATTGTCGATTCATAATAGTTCATAGGGAAATTAGTTGAAAGAAAAGTTGGAAGCCTTACCACATCATGAAAGAGATTGATGGCACAGGCTTGCAGAGAATTTAGCTTGCACTCATCTGGGCCATGCTGTAAAATTTAAAAATCTACTCATCTACCAATTAAAATTAAAATCAATTTTGAAGATTATAGGAAAATAAAGTATGTCACAAAATAGAATATGGTGATTATCATGAAAAATATGTTTGGTTGCTGGGATGAAGGAACAAAATATGCAGACCTGACAAAGAGTGGTGTTGGCCACTTTGTTGAAAGTTGAGTTTCCCCAAGGAACCAGCCTGAGATTGAGGATGGTAATGAGGTCATTATCAAAGATTCGAGCAAGATTCTTGACTATGAAGCTAGCACAATGTGCACACAAAGTTTCATAGTAGATCGAGAGAGTAAATTTCTGAGTCGCAACCCTCGAATCTCCAAATCCGCCATAGTCCAAATGGTTAGCAGCTTGAGATGGACATATCATCAAGAACACACAACAAACAATGAGAAAAGAAAGGATTAAATAAACCCTGGAAGCCATTTTTGAGTTTGAGATCTGAGGTTTCATAGTAGACAGCAGTAATCATAACACATTTTGCAGCTGTCGAATGTAATTTTTCAATTTGGTACGAATCTTTTGGTGGGTAACAGCTTCTATTTCCTTTTATGTCTATATTGCTTTTGAGTTTTGGCTCTTCTGATTTTGGGTAAGAACGTAATCATGACAGCAGACAAAAAAGGGTAATATTATTTGAACACACTGACTATATTTAATGACACATTTGATGTGATAATTAATAGATTATAAAGTGCATACACCAAGTGATTTAATTTATTAAATAATACTAATTATTAGTGTGTCTAAATAATATTACTGCATAAAAAAATGCAGAAGTCATCATTCTAAGTTCTCTGTAATTCTTCTTGTCACAATTTTAAACTTTTACTGCACCAGTAAACAAACATTTAGGGTAAATCTAATAAATGGCTCCACAAGCACAACCACCACCAATTGTTGTCAGGCTTGCCTTCCCTTCCACCTCCATTTCATAAATTCATAATGCTGGCATAAAAATACAATAATAATAATAAACAGTAAACATGACATTGATAAAACCGTCGCGTTTATGGATGAACACAAGCGTAGATACAAAGCAAAGGTCAAATATGTGAAGAGTTTTTTTCCTTGGCTTGCAAGGCAAACTTGAGGAACCGGGTTTTCTTTCGCCATTGATTCGATTCCATAACGAATTGATCTGCAAGCTTGTGGTTTTTCACCTTTGTAAGCCTTACAAATATAGGCCATAAAATTTTGGAAGTCCGGCATACAGAAAATTGACAATGAGAGGGTGAAAATTAAATTGAAACGAAAATAAGATCCCAAAGTGGTGAATTTCTTAGTGACCAACCTCTTGAAGTGGTTGATTATTGACAATCACCCATGGCACAAATCTGTGTGGAGGTTTAAGCTCGATCAGCTGTTTCCTTAGCATAGTTTCCTTCAATCTGTATATATAATGTGTCAGAATAAAATGAAAGCAGTAGAACAAAATGTATGTGAATTTATTAAACGAACTGACCATATTGCCATATCCATTGTTGTAGCAATCGATTGGTGCAGTGCCTAATTTTGTCATTTCAAAACAATTTTTCCATGCCTCGTGCTTGCCCTCCAAGGTAAGGTACTCCACGCAGTGGATGAATGTAAAATGCTTATTCTGCATTAGAATTTTCAGTTAACCGGAAAACATATTTTGAATTACATTTTAGAGGAGTTTTTGGTGCGATGGCGGAATGGAGTCAATAATGTGACGGTCACGCTCAAAGAATTTTCTGTTTGTGAAGTACGAGTTGTAAACTAAAATGTGGAGTTTGGTTGGGTAACTCGAATCTTGTGATTCATCTTCTTTTGTCTATTGAGAGTCTCGAATTTAATTTTTATAAAATATGTGGTTGATGCCCAATATTTATAATAATATCCCATTCAATATTAATACAGCAATATTGGAGAGAAAAAATTAAGTTAAAAAAGTTTATAAGCCGTTAAAAAAAATTCATATTAGTCTCCTCATTTTTTTTTTGAGTTTCCCTCTCGCCTGAGAGTTTCCCTGCTCCCTAGTGAGCATTCTTTTCGTCCCACACTTTTCACCAACCGACAACCACCTTTCATTTAATCTTTCTCTGTTTTGTTTCCCTGATCCTTCTCCCTTCATCCCTGCAATTGCTACTACCACAATAAACACAACCTCTCCTCGCATTGATTTCCCTGCTACATCTTTTTCTCTCTGGGAAAACATGCGCTCATACTTAAATGCCCATAAGTTGGCCTAGGAACTCTGCAAACAACATCTAGTAAGCTCCTCCTCTTTTTCCCTCCCCTCCACCAACCAATCGAAACCCCCAACCATATTTTCTCCTTTGCCATGAATTCCATGACCCATCACAATTCGTCTCTAGAAAGCCTCCACACATTTATTTGGGTCTACCTTATCAAATCAAAACCTGGCTGGAATCAATCCTATACCCCCCTGTATCACCCCTGGAACTCTTTCAACCATCGAGCCACAAAACCTAGGATTCAGCCTAGTCTTACCTCGTATGATCACATCAATTCCCAACAACCCAATGACATCGCACCAACATTCATCAATGGTGATATCTCAAGTATCTCCTATGACTCTTATGCCTATTTATACACCATACAAAATCATCAATATCAAAATCAAGACTTTCATTTTAAGTCTGCTACTGCTCAGAATATAAAAACTAGCCTGGGGTACATACCTTCAGCAAAACCATCCTTTCAGTTATTCTGGTTTCTCTGCCCATTTCTTTTCCCCTATCAAACTGAAAGCACATCTCAGAACACTGAAATGGCCTTGCCTACCTTCTGTAGCCAAGATGAGCTGACCATCAAGCTGGAACACAGCTTGGATCTTTCCAATCTGGAAAATGGACCTCGCCTAATCGGTGCCGTCATTGTCGACAAGGTTCCCATTCGTGGAGCCATAAAAAACATACTGACAAAAGCTTGGGAAAATCTGGGTGAGTCAAATATCACATTTATAAAGGATAATATTTTCTCTGTAATTGTTCAGGATGAAAGTATGACAAATGCAATTATTGACGACAGCCCCTGGTCTGTAATGGGGTACTTCTTCTCACCCATCCAGTGGCCTGAAAATCTGGCAATCGAAGAGATCCCCTTACACCTCACAGCCTTCTGGATCCAGGCCCATGGCATCCCACTGAACCTCCTTACTGAAGGAAACACAAAAGAAATTGGGGAGAAATCGGGAAAGGTGATAGCAACGGACTACCCTGGTCGTGGTCGAGCTCGAGGTTTCTTGCGTGTTCGAGTCCAATTTAGCTCCAATTTGCCTCTTCCTACTGGCTTCTGGCTTCCACGTGAAGAGGGCCCTGCTACTTGGGTGGAATTTTGCCTGGAACGACTCTCAGATTTCTATTTCAACTGTGGGAGACTAGGGCACTCTTTAAAGCTCTTCAACCATCCCTTCGTCTCCTCCTCGAATCCAAACATCGTTGCCTACGCGGACTGGATGAGAGCTCGCCAGATTCGTGATGACCTCCCTCAGAGCAACCTAAACGTCCCTCGTGGTGTCCGTTGCCCACCCGGATCTGTCAACGTCGCCAGCCCAGGCACGTCAGTTCACGCCCTTGCCTAGTCATCAAAGCGTGTAATTCGTGGTAGGGAGCGCGTCTTGGGGCCCCTGGACAGTGGCACTGCTCTCAAAATCTGGGGAGATCGACAGGTCGATAAAGTTGCTTACACCACCCCTACCTTTGATTCCTCAGTCTACCCTGAAGGCTTCACACAAAAAATCTCCTGTCCTGTCTCAAACTCTCCCCTCAACGGCACTCAGAACCCCACCTCTACTACTATCACCGAAATGGAAAGGACAACTACGATGGAAAGTCAGTCGAGAGAGAGTATTTTATTAGAACAGAGACACTCTCCTTGGGCTTGGCCTGCTTGAAGACGTGGCCCTGACCCCACAGTAAAAACTCGAGTGAGCTGGGGCCCTCATCAATATAAGGACCATTTTGTCACAAATTGGGCTCGCTCATGTCCCCCTACTATGGGCCCATCCCAATCTGTTGATCTCTTTAATGGAAAAACCAACCCAACTGAATCAAGGGCCAAAAAATCCCTTCGACCCCCCTTGTTTTCATAACACTGAAGTTACACCCACTTTGGGCCCCTTGCTCGAATCCATCTCTCTGGCCCATTCTTCTGGGTTCAACTCAACCTGCCATACTCCAAATACTTCCAACACAAACCACACTACCCCCTCCCCTCTCATCCAATACAGGCCACTCCATCAAAAACAAACAACGAGGCCACCTTCTCGAATCCAACCCGCTTGTCCACCTTGCTAGCTCTAGCTCCAACCTTCATTTGCATACCCCTTCATTTCCTAGCCCAATCAATTCTATCCGTCCTAACTTGGCCCTCAATATTCTCACGGCCATGGGTCTCAACAGGGACAGTGAAACACATTGGAAAGTAAGTGCTTCTATGGGAAAAAAAATCCAAACTTTGCTCTGTGAGTATCCTAGAGCCTCCTCCGAAAAAGAAAACTCTGGAGAAATTACTGAAGACCAAGGAAAAGCCTGCATGCAGCGTGTTGAAAAATGCTAAATTATTGGATTGGGATGGTTACAATTCTGATCTTCTGGTGAATGTTCCTGTGAATTCCGCTTCTTTTGAAGCAAACCAGGGGGATAAGGACTTTCATGGCTACCAACCAGGTTTGGTGGTCGAGGAAGAATGAAGTTCTTGAGCTATAACTATTAGGGCCTCGATGGGGACTTGACAGGAAAACCCTCTGGAGGTTAATCTGGAATTATGTTCCTTCTGTTATTCTTTTTATGGAAACAAAGATGAGTTGTAATAGGTTTCAATGCTGCTTTAAAGATCTAAATTATGTAGGACAACATTTTGTCGAACCTATTGGCACGGCTAGTGGTTTATTTTTACTTTGGAATGAAAATGTTGATCTTTCTGTTTACTCCTCTTCTAAATTCCAAATTTATACACTGATTGTGGACAAGTGTACTGGAGAAAAAAATCCACATATCCTGGATTTACGGCATTCCCTACCGGGTGGAGAAAGATTCTATGTGTCACAATCTGGAAAATATGGTCTCCTCCTCGGACATCCCGTGGTTATGTGTTGGAGATTTTAATGATTACCTGTGGGCCCATGAGAAATGTGGGGGTAGGCTGGATTCTATTTCCAGGAAGAATTATTTAAGGGATTTTATGAACTTGCACAGTTTTATCGATTTGGGTTTTAAGGGACAAGCTTTCACTTGGAAGGGAGTTCAGGGTAAGAGGCTCTTGGTTCAGGAACGTTTAAACCGTGGTCTAGTTAACGATCACTGGCAAATTTCTTGGCCTTATTTGGTTGCGACCAATCTTCCTATGCTGGGTTCTGACCATTGTCCCATCTTCATTGATAAACTTCATATAAGCCAGAAAATAACGCACTTAGTTCATTTCAAATCTTTCTAGACTGAGGACCCGGAATGCAGGGATCTCATTTACTGGTGCTGGAAGAATCCGGGTTCTACTTATGGTCATTTTGGGGAGAGCAAACTGGCTAACTGTCGCAGAAAGTTGATTTCTTGGAGGAGTGGAAAATATCCCAATAATAAGAAAGTGATTGATATGATGATAAAAAAACTAGATTTGCTCCAACGTAATTGGGCTGACAATGCTACTACTATTGACTCTTTGAAGAGGGACATTATAGGTGTTTGGTCCTTAGAGGAGAAATATTGGAAGCAACGCTCTCGTATTCGGTGGTTAAAGTCTGGCGACCGCAACTCGGCTTTCTTTCATCTCTCAACCATACAAAGGAGACGTCATAATCTTCTTACTCAGATTCGGGCTGATAGGGATACCTGGGCTACATCTGATGCTTCGGTTCAGATTGCTGTGGATAATTATTTCATTGATATCTTCACTTCCAGCGGAGCACGGGATTGGGAAGACATTCTCAATTTCATAAATCCCTCCATTGGTGACCAACAAAACTTCGATCTCAATCGTGCTATTACTTTGGGGGAAATCCATAATGCTACATTCCAAATGGGGGCCTTAAAATCCCCTGGTCCCGACGGCTTCTCTGGTATTTTCTATCAAACATATTGGAACTCTATTCATGATGATTTGTTAGCTATTGTTAATATGGCATTTGCAGGTAAGCTTTCCTTGGATTCTCTCAACTCGTCTCACATTGCCCTTTTCCCTAAGGTCCTGAACCCAGAGGTTGTATCTCAATTCCGGCCAATCGCTCTTTGCAACTACTTGTACAAAATTATTACAAAGGTGATTGCAAATCGTTTGAAGTGCTTGCTCCTGACCATCATCTCTCCTGAGCATAGTGCTTTTATTTCGGGGCATCAAATTCAGGATAACATTATGGTTGCTCATGAAGCTTTCCATGCCCTCAAACTCCGAAAGTCTACGAAAATTTATGAGATGGGTATCAAATTGGATATAAACAAGGCTTATGATCGTATTGAATAGGACTTCCTCCGGGCGGCCATACTCAAAATGGGTTTCCGCCCCCACTAGGTCAACCTGGTCATGAGATGTGTTTCCTCTGTCAGCTTCTCGGTTCTGGTGAATGGTCAACCTAGTCAGAAAATTTTCCCCTCCCGTGGAATCGGGCAAGGGGATCCTTTTTCCCCTATCTCTTTATCATTGTGATCGACGTGTTATCTCAGATGTTTAATCATGCTATGCTTACTGGTATGATCGAGGGTATCAAATTCAGTCTAGATGGGCCTACTCTCTCACACTTATTATTTGCGGACGATGCTCTACTTTTCATGAAGGCCACACGAAACAATTGCTTGGTTGTCGACAGAATCTTGCAGGCCTATTGTCTTGCCTCGGCCCAGCTTGTAAACTATAACAAGTCCAACATGCTCTTCAGCCCCAACACTCCCCCTTCCTTACGATCTGAGCCGGACAATATCCTATGAAGGGGAATCGCTGAGGACCTTGGCATGTACCTCGGCTTGCCTACTCTTTGGGGTCGATAAAAAAAAGAGGCTTTGATGTTTGTTCGAGAAATGATTGGGAAGAAAATCAATGGCTGGAAGAAGAAATTCCTCTCTCAGGCTGGAAAAGAAGTCCTCATTAAGGCAGTGCCGTAAGCCATTCCCACAGATCAGATGGTCGTTTTTCAAGTTCCCAAAGAATGTTTGTCATGCTATCGATTCGAACCTTGCAATTTTCTGGTGGGGTCAATTTGAGTGTGGAAACAAAATTCACTGGATCAATTGGGCCAAGCTTGGTCTCCCAAAAGCCGAGGGTGGTATGGGGTTTAGGAACCTCGAGGATTTTAATCTTGCTTTATTGGCAAAGCAATGTTGGAGACTTATTCGCGAGCCGGATTCCTACTGAGCTCAATTTCTTAAAAGCAAGTATTTTCTGAATGGTAATTTTTGGGATGCTAGCAAGGGTAGCCATGCTTCTTGGGCCTGGACGGGTTTATTGGAAGGTAGGCGCATTATCCTTGAAGGAGCCCGTTGGCAAGTTTTAAATGGGGCTGATACCAAAATCTGGACTAATCGATTGTTCTCGGGATCCCCGGATGGGTTACTTGTCTCCTCATCCCCTTAGGCTTGCTCCTCATCCCAAAATGTTTCTTCCCTCATTGACTTTGCCTCCCGCTCTTGGAAGCTGGAGATTATCGAACCCCATATTTAGGCAATGGATTGTGAGACCATTCGTTCTATCCCCCTAGGAAATCCCGAGGACAATGACCGCCTCATCTGGCCCCACTGTCGACCTAGTGTGTATAGTGTAAAATCTGGGTACTTCTGGCTTCGGGCCAACTCCTCACGCCCGTGCCCTCCTATCTCCTCAAGGGCCTCAAGCTCCAATATCTTTCCGACAGACCTTTGGAAAACTATTTGAAAATTGCAGGCAAATCCACGAGTCATTAACTTCATATGGAAATCTTTGTGTGGATGCCTCCCCCTAGGGCTAATCTCTTTCGTTGTCATATGAGCCATTACCTATTGTGCCCACTTTACAAGGAACACCCTGAAACTATCGAGCATATGTTCCTACTCTGCCCTGGGGTAACATGTATTTGGTTTGGAGGTCTTTTTAGTTACCGAATTGACATTACTCAAGTGACTTCCTTCGAGGCCTAGTTGAGCTCTATCTTATCCCCTTCTACGGGAATTGGTTGTAATCGGGGGTGGATAGCCTCTGTTATTGCTTTTTCCTGCTGGGAAATCTGGAAGCAACGATGCAAGCTTATATTTGAGGGTTGGCCTTTCAACCCCTCACGTATCATCCAAGCCATTTCCAGGAATATCTCTAACTTTTGGGCTTCTATTGCTTCTCCCTGATCCCCTATTGGGCCTCTTAACACTTTGTGACACGACCCATCCCAATCTCCCCGGGATTATCGAGGGATGTGCCATGCTCTCGTTTGACACGAAGTGTCAGATAAGGGATAACTCAAATCTCAGCCCGTTCGGGGCTTCCAGAGCCCGCCAGGATCGGTGGAGGAGTGCGATGTCTCGGTCTCTGCTACAGCCCGCATCCATGATCAACCTAAAGAAAATTAAAACCATTAAAACCTGTGAGTGGACGAAAATCAATAGTTTAATAAAAACACATTTCATAAGAAAACATTTATGCCCTTCACTAAAAAGTATGCATGCATTCGAAAACCAATAATCAAACCATTTACTTTAATTAAATCATTAGAGCCTTAGCCCAAAATCGTAAATCCAAGTATGTGGGAACTCAGTCCAAAACTGTAAATCAAATCCTGTGGGCCACTGCCCAAAACCACCAACACTGAAATACCATTTCATAAATTCAATAAATCTAAAATCCAAATACATAATCCAGTAAAGCCATGAATCACAATTCAATCCAAGTATCATTATATACCAATCCTTAGTATCCTAGATGTCTGGCGCCCTAGACGCCTAACGTTCCAGATGTCATTTCACGGTCCAAGCTACGCGTGCTACCCGGGGTCTCAACCCGAGTCATTCTCTGACATCCCAGATGTTTGACGTCCCAAACATCTAGCAATCATGCTCCTGGGTCACTATACAGTTCGGTTGCTCCATGCAGTGACCCCTCGCAGGAAATGCGTCGTGACTACTCCAGCGTCCTAGACGACTGAAGGAGACAATCCATAGATATAAGGATGGTATATGGAAAACCTTTCATAAATCATCTCAAACCGTTCAAATGGGCCTATGCCCGGGATTTCCATAAAACCATCAAAATCCAAAAATCCAATTTCTCAAATCCAAATCCATTTATGGGTCCCCGACTCGAAATCACATTCATAAAACACAACTGGCCTTCATGGCCGATTTCGTAAACCAACTGGGCCCCTAGCTCGATGCCTTATTTAATCAAATGGACTCTAAGTCCGATAGTTCGTAAATCAAATGGGTCTCAAGTCCGATTCCATATTTCCAAATCCAAAATCACACCATTGAACTATTATTAAAACCACAATCACGTAGAAATACAGTATAAAACCACAAACCTCGATATATGTGCAAAAAAGGAAATCATCTCGAAGTACGTGCAAATATATAAATCACCAATACCACAATCATCATCATAGAAATCACATATGTAAAACATATAAAACAGTTATGCATGCATCACGGTTTAGAAAACAATGTCCACTCACAGACCGTCTATAACGACCTGTCACGAATATCGGGATTAAATATTAATTAATTATGTTTACGATGACTAATCGAAGATTAGTTGAGAGAATTTGGATGGACGGTGCGAAATGACCATTTTGCCCCTTGAATTTGGAAAATGTTGACTTTTGACTTGGGGAATCAAACGTACGAGGACCGATGACTATGACGTAGATCGAGATGTCACGAGTTCGTAGATAGGCGGCACGTCGAAATCGGACGTCAAACAGAGAAGTTATTCCACTCATCTCTCATCTCACCCCTCCCAGCCGTCCATCTCTCTTAATGCTCTCATCCTCACCCTTCATTATCACCACCTTCATCTTTTGTGCAATCAAACCCAAACCCGCGAGAAACCGTTAAACGGTAAACCCATAACCGTGAACCTAACCCCTCACATATCCTCAAATCCTCATCTATCGTCCCTAGACTATGAATGAAACTTGGAGTGTGAGGGTAGGCGATGATGATGGTGGCATTGTCGTCGATCGTCGTGTACGGCGGTGGTGGCTGGGAATCGAAACCCGTAATGTGTTTTGAGTTCAAAAAATGGAAGGACGAGTCTTGTTGGAAGTTGAAAGTACTGGAGGTTTGGATGAGGTTCCTGAGGTCGAGAGTGGTGGCTACGAGGGAGCTCTTGACGCCAAGGTGAGTGAGATAACCGAGAATGCTCTGTTACTGTTCAAAAATGGCAACTTGTGATTTGTTGGTAGATGATTGATCTGGTTGATTAGTTAAGCTTTTGGAGACTGAGATGAGTCTAGAGAACCTGTAACGGAGACCAACGGTGGCTGGAGTCACGAGAACACAAAGGAGGAAACTAGTCGTATGATTCATCGATCGGGGAGGTATGATGTAGCTTATTTTTTCATGTTTTGACACCATAGTATGGTAAGAAATGCTTAGACGAAGAGTTAGGAGTTGGAAGGATAAAAATGGAGTGAATTATGGCGTTGAACCGGCCCTACAGTGAACTGGTTCAGACCGGTTTAACTAAGGAATACGATGAACAGTACCCCCGCACGTGGGCTTCACGTACAACCACTTGCAGCGACGCGTGGGGCACTTTTGGGATATGTGTTCAACATATGAAATCATCCTTTCGATATAACGCACATTTTGGGACTGGTTTTGTGTCGATCGGACATCGTTTCGACATAGTTAGGGATGTTCGAAGGTTTAGGATCGAGTTTAAATACGTTTAAAAATTCGGGAAAATTACGGGATTTTAATGAGAGGTTAATGAGGTAGTTAGTAACCCTCTAGTATGGTTTGGACAGGTGTGGAAGTCCCGGTGATAGTGATGTGGCTCAGAATGGCGTATGACACGCGTATCGAGGCGGCATCGTAGGACAGTCTGTGAGTGGACAAAGTTTTCTAAACTGTGATGCATGCATAACTGTTTTATATATGTGATTTCTATAGTGATGTTTGAGGCATTGGTGATTTACATGGTTGCATTTATTTCGAGGTAATCCCGTAATTGCACGTATTTCGATGTTACGATTTTATACTGTAGTTTTACGTGCTTGTGGTTTTGGTGATGGTTTGATGATATGGTTTTGGTTTTGAAAAGATGAACTCGGGCATGAGACCCATTTGAATTGTGTGATCGGGCCGAGGGCCCAGTCGGTTTATGAAATCGGGTTGAGACCCATTTGAGTCATGTGATCGGGTCGGGCCCCAATTGATTTACGAAATCGGGCATGAGGCCCAAATATGTTTTATAAATGTGATTTCGGGTCTGGGACCCTATGTTTCATAAATGTGATTTCGGGTCGGGGACCCTAAATGGTTTAGAATTATGGATTTGTGATGTTTTACTGAAATTCCGGGTAGGGCCCTTTGAGATGTTTTGAAATGACTTTATAAAACTATTTTTCATATACCATCTTGATACGAGGATCTGTGGATGGTTTCCTCCTGGTGTCTAGGACACTGGGGAAGTCACTGTGCATTGCCTGCGAGGGGTCATTATACGGATCGACCGGACCGTATAGAGACTCAGGAGCAGGATTGCTATGATTAGACGTCTGGGACGTCAGACATCTGGAATATCAGAGATATGGACCCGTAGAGACCCCGGGTAGCACGCGTTGCTTTTACTGTGAGATATGACGTCTGAGACGTCAAGCGCCTGAGACGCTAGGCATCTAGGATGCCCAGGATGGTTACGTGGTAAATATGGATTATTGGATTTATGAAATGGTATTTCAGTGGTTATGAATTTCTGTGTTTATGGATTTGGGCAATGGCCCACTTGGTTCTAGATTTACGGATTTTGGTATTCCATGGTTTTGGGCTGAGTTCCCACACATGTTTGGTTTTATGGGTTTTGGGCTAAGACCCTAATGGTTTATTTAAGTAAATGATTTGATTACAGGTTTTCGATGCATGCATACTTTTTAGTGAAGGGCATAAATGTTTTTGTATGGAATATGTTTTATGAACTTATTTATTTTCGTCTACTCATAGTCTTTTATGGTTTTAATGCCCTTCAGGTTGATCACAATGCGGGCTGTAGCAGAGACCGAGACATCACACTCTTCCACCGATCCTGGCGAGCTCTGGGAGCCCCATATGGGTCGAGGTATGGATTATCCCTTGTCTGACACTTCGTGTCAGACGGGAGCATGGCACATCCCGCGTTAATCTCGGGGGATTGGGGTGGGTCGTGTCACCGTCCTACGTTTCCGCCACGATATGCATGCCATAAGCCTCCCCGGGCTAAATCATCATGACCGGAACTCCCAGACCTGTCCAAATCATACTAGATGGTTACTAACTACTTCAATAACCTCTCATTAAATCCTCAAAATTTTCACGAATTTTTAAACGTATTTAAACTCGATCCTAAACCTTTAGACATCCCGAACTATATCGAAACGATGTCCAATCGACTCGAAACCAGTCCCAAAATATTCGTTACATCGAAAGGATGATTTCATATGTTGAGCACATGTCCCAAAAGTGCCCCAAGCACCGCCGCAAGTGGTTGCGCGTGAAGCCCGCGCGCTCGGTACTGTTCATCGTCAACCTTCAACTGGACCGGCGAGGACGGTTCTCAGCCGTTCCTATATCTTTTTCAACCCTTTCAATTCCTACACCTCAATTTCATCTTTCCTAATCGATCTATGGGTTCAAATCATAGAGTTCAAGTCCAAAACATACCTGCCCGATCGAAGAATGAACTGCCAACCTTCCTCCACTATTTTTGGTCACCACAGACCACCAATGCCTTCGAACCCACCACCCACGAGCTCGTACTAATCCCTAGAACACAACAGAATCGACCCAATCAATCAACACACCTCAAAATATTGTTTTACATTTTTGAACGAAATACGGGCTTTCGGGTTACCACCATACCTCGCCATCCCGAGCTCCGTTGTGGCCACCACCACGGTCGTCTCGACCTCAGGAGCGTCGTCCAAACTTCCAACACGTTCAACTACCAAAAAAACTCGTCCTTCCATTTTTTTGAACTGAAAACCAGCCACGGGGTTCAGTTCCCAACCACCCCTGCCATACACGACGGTGGACGACGATGCCACCATTATCATGGTCTGCCATCACACTCCAACTTTCATTCACAGTTTAAGGGAGATAGATGAGGATTTGAGGATGTGTAAGGGGTTGGGTTCACGGTTATGAGTTTTCCACGGGTTTTGGGTTTGATCGAACCAAGAAGATGAAGATAATAAAGATGATGGATATGAAGGGTGAGGATGAGAGGGCTGAGACAGATGAACGGCTGGGGGTGAGATGACAGGACCCGCCCCGATCCCACAGGGACCACAAGGGGACGTGCCCTGCTCCCGTCTGACACCCAATAATTCATACCAATTTTAACCTCAAAACATCAAATGCATAAATAACCAAATTAAAGTCATACATCAAATCCGAATTAAACAGATGTCAGACAAGGGATGAAATCCAAAATTACAAGTTGCGAGCACGACTCTAACATAAACCTGCGGGTAAACCACCCAGCAGGGGTTCAGGTACGCAGAAGTAGATCTATGCCTCAGCCTCAGGTTCCTCCTCTACCTCAGTATCATGACTTGGAGGGGTTACCAAAACATTAAGGGTGAGTGGACCGAAACTCAAGTTTATAAAATCATTTGATAAGTAAAACATATAATTTACCCCTTCCGTTTTCCAAACATACATGCATCATCATTTAAAACCATAAATCATATAACATGAATCATAATGCATGTAATAAAACCATAAGTATAATTTTAGCCACTGCACTATACACTCCAATCCGACATCCCTGATGCCTGACGTCCCTGACGTCCAATAAGGTCACAATCACAAGGCTACGCGTGCCACTCGGGTCTCAATTTCGAGTTCAATCCCCGAACCCCGTTCGGGTACAGCATCCCCGATGCTTAGCGTCATAGACGCTGGACGTTCTAGACGTCCGTGACCTCTCCGGGGTACCTCATCCGGAGGAGACAGTATCATATGGATGAATTTATACAGTGCAGTACCAAATACATTTTATTGATATCCACATGCAAAGCATATATTTACATAGATAAAATCCGAACCAATCATTAAGTTTCATCAGACAGGTCTCAAGCCCAAATACCGTGAAACGTGCCATAACCATAATTTCCATATCATCAAAACCATTATTTGTTTTTAGCATGTGAATATGTATAATAAACCAGAAAACATTTAAGCACGCAAGGGTTTAAGAAAACGTCCCACTCATAGTACAATCCTGCTGAAAACCGAACGTATACCCTCGTTCTGGTACAATTATACAATCCCTGTCATATCCAAAGTATACGTAAAGGTCAATACAAACCCCTAACATTTAAACATGAAACCCTAGACCGAAACCGGTCCGAAAAAGCCACCCAGACAAGCTTCCCAAGGCAATAAACCTCATTTTGACCAACTTAATGATCTCCGATCGACCCGAAACCACCGCCATTGGATCCGGATCGTCGAAACCTAAAGAATGGTGGTGGTCCCACAAAAAGTACTGTTCACACGCGCCCCCACACGCCGGTCAACGCGTCGGTCAACGCAGGAACAGTCCCTGCTGACGTCATTGCTGACGTTAGCATGACGTCATGCTGATGTCATCTGACAGCTGTCAGGTCTGACATGTCAGACTCTGACAGGTGCCACGTGTCAACACCCGATTGGTCCACCTCACTGATCTGTCAGGCCAAGTGTCAGATCTGACATGTGCCACATGTCAGCACGGCACTGGTCCACGTCACTGACATGTCAGTGACACATGGTAGTCCCTGACTGGGCCACGTCACTGACATGTCTGTGCTGACTGTGCACTGACATGTGACACGTGTTGGTTCACGGTTGGTCCATGTCACCTAACAGTCTGACAGGGTGCCACGTCATCACCTCTGTCCTCAGACGGGTTGACCCGTATTTCTGCAACTCGGGTCGATCAGACCCGCGATCATGACCCGGTCACCATTCCTTCAATACTCAACCGTTTTAGTCCTAGTTTGTTCCTAGATGCTCGTCTAAATCCCAGAAAGGGTTCTATGGACTCAAAATTGAAAAACATAGACAGGGTCGAGGGCTTACCTCGATGAACAGGGCTGGTTCTCCCGTTGCCGTTTATCCTCCGTTCAGGCTATCTCCGGTCACGAACTCGAGCCCAAAATGTTCCTAACAGTCCCTAGAGTTGATTAGGGTAAATAAAAACCAAAACCGAACGTTGGAATTCAAGTTACCAATTCCTGAGTTTTTGAAACCGTTTCGGGTTAAAACCGCTCACCTCGCCGCCGCCTGCCGCCGTTCACCGCCGTGCCTCAGCGCTCACCAGCTCAGTCCAGCCACGCCTGAAGCAAAGGGTCAGGTGCACACAGGTGTGATGATCGAAATGGCAGCATGTGGGTGTCGAGTATGGAAATATATAGAAATAGAGGGAAATGATGGACGGCCCAGATTGAATCTCAGAATTGAGATCAAGGGCTGAGATGAAATCTGAGGGTTTTGAGATGAAGGGTTGAGATCAAAAGTGGTTTTTAATTTTATTTAAATGCTTAGTGGAGCTTGATCCAATCCAGCCAATGGGTGAGTGACACTTGTCACTCGCCAGGTGTCCTCGAATCAGAAATTTCAGAATAAAATATTCGACACGAAAACCGAGACATGAACCTCCCGATTTCACGTTTCTGACCATAACTTCCTCGTACGAAGTCCGATTTCGGCGTGCCGCCTGTCTACGGACTCAGGACGTTGAGACCTACCTAAAGGTCCTTGAGTCGCGTGAAAATTAGTTGTCAAACGAAAAGTCAACATTTTCGCCCCTAACGTCCAAATTACGGTAATGCCCCTGAACTTCCGATAGTCGTAACTTTTTCCCTGATCGTCTGAATTGGACGTGCCACCTGTCTATGAACTCGTGACATCCCGAACTACGTCACGGTCATAGGTCAAAGTCCATTTAACCCACCAATCAAAAAGTCAACAATTTGGCCACACCAATCACAAGGGTAAAAGCGTCAATTCACACATTAAATTACAATATTAAAATCCTCGAATTTCCGGGGTGTTACATGAGAGATGCGTGTGAGTGTTTGTTTTAAAACAATTAAAAATGGACCAATGTGAAACAAGATCCACAATTTAGGGGTCTCAAGCCATAGGATGAGTGACACTTGTCACTCATCCAAGTGCCCCACATTAAATATCAGGCAATCAGGTTTAATTATCATTTAATGCGAATCCCGAGACATAAGTTCCTGATTTTGATCACGTGATCATAACTTCTCCGTTCGATGTTCGATTTCGACGTGCCGCGTATCTACGTACTCGTGACCTCCCGATCTATGTCACGGTCATCGGTCCTCGTTCGTTTGACTCCCCGAGTCAAAAGTCAACATTTTGCCCAATTCTAGCGGTAAAACGGTCATTTTACACCGTCCGTCCGATTTCTCTCGAATAATCCCTGATTAATCATACTAAATCCATAATTAATTAATATTTAATTCTGATATTCGGGACGGGTATAATCACCCTGGCAACCAATACAAGAAAATGAACGTTCCCTGAACGTCCCCCGATTCTCAACAACCACAACTGCATCCATCCTCGATAGTAGTGTTTCCCACATACTCGTTCAGAACCAACCACCAGACATCGCTATCAAGACTCTTCATCCAACTGGAATCAACTGCTAGTACCCACTACTCTGTATCCCCACTCAGGGGTTCTATCGACATGTATCACACCCTGGTAACCTATCCAACAAATCTCTAACCAATCTTTAACTGGTCTCAACTCTACTCAACCAGTGTCATCCACCAAGTCATTCCCGACCTCAGCTGCACTCTGCAGCACAATCACCAAAGCTGACATAACATGACTGACCAACAGTCGCCAAAGTAAAACCACTCGCCGACTCACATTTCTGAACCATACATCGCACACTAGGGTTTCACCCTAAGGTCATCTACTAACTCCGTTGTATTCATATTCTCCACACCATCAATCACAACTAGGGTTCGAGAAACCTGGCTGCTCTCAACAACACCACTATCCAACTCAACATGACCTGACCATCCAATGGTCACAACTCCACACTATCGTCATATCCAATCCTGCAATATCGTGATAGAAGATCCCGACATAACCGTCCCACGGTTAAAACTCTAAAGCACTGTTAACTTTATCCCTCAGTAGGGTCTCACACTACCAACCACGACATAACTATGGCACACATAAGCATCAAATGCTAACTGAAAATATCAACGACTCATTTCCGTTAACTATCAAACCAGCATTCTAACTATCAGGTTGATAACGAAATGCAGCTATAGAGACATCACATCCTTAACCTGCGCGTACCACAAGAGCAAACTTGGCTCTGATACTAATTGACACGACCCATCTCAATCCTTCCGGATTATCGTGGGATGTGACATGCTCCCGTTTGATACGAAGTGTCAGACAAGGGATAACTCAAACCTCAGTCTGTTCGGGGCTTCTAGAGTGTGCTAGGATCGGTGGAGGAGTGCGATGTCTCAGTTTCTGCTACAGCCCGCATCCGTGATCAACCTGAAGGGCATTAAAACCATTAAAACCTGTGAGTGGATGAAAATCAATAGTTTAATAAAAACACATTTCATAAGAAGAAATTTATGCCCTTCACTAAAAAGTATGCATGCATTCGAAAACCAATAATCAAACCATTTATTTTAATTAAATCATTAGAGTCTTGGCCCAAAACAGTAAATCCAAGTATGTGGGAACTCAACCCAAAACCGTAAATCAAATCATGTGGGCCACTGCCCAAAACCACCAACACTGAAATACCATTTCATAAATCCAATACATTTGAAATCCACATACATAATCCAATAAATCCATGAATCACAATTCAATCCAAGTACCATTATATACCAATCCTTGGCATCCCAGATGCTTGGCGTCCCAAACGCCTGACCTCCCAGACGTCATGTCACAATCCAAGCTATGTGTAACGACCCGTCCCGGAATTCGGGATTAGGTTAGTAACTAATCATGAATAATGAGGGTTAATCGGTGGTTAGTTGGGTGGAATCGGACGAACGTGGCAAAATGACCGTTTTGCCCATAGTCGTGGGTGAAATGTTGACTTTTTATTCGGGCGGTCAAATGGACCTTGCCCGATGACCGTGACGTAGTTTGGGTCGTCATGAGTTCATATAAGGGTGGCACGTTCGATCCCGACGTTCGTGGTGAGAGTTATGACGTTCGGAAGTCCAGGGACATTTCCGTAATTTGGAAAAAATAAGGGAAAATGTTGACTTTTTGATCGGGGGGTCCGATGGCCAAGGGCCAAGGACCGTTAGGAAGGTCTTAATGCCCCGAGTACAACGACGGGCGGCACGCTTGAAACGGACATCGGATGACCAAGTTACGGGTCACGGAAGGTGAGGGGCAATTTGGTAATTTGCTAACTGAGGGCATTTTGGGCATTTACACGGTGGTTACCGTTCACCACCGTGAAAAACAGGGACTGCACCACCGTGTTGTGAGTGCTCTGATCATTGCCCATTGTTTAATCAATAGTGGACGGATCAGAGTATTGTTTAATTGAATTGAGGATATTGGAGACAAGGCGTGAGGGTTGGGACTGCTTGCCGTGCTCGGGAGGAGTTAAAAATGGCCGTGGGTCTCTGTGTTACGGGAAACAATTTCAGGGAGTTTCAGTGTGTCACCCACGAGTTGTCGTCCATTCTGATCGATTACTTGAGTGTCTGGTGAGCTGGGGAGCCATTCGGTTGAGGGTGAGAGTGTAGAGCTGGGAGAAATCGTGGAGATAACCATTTCGGGTTTTTTTGGGGGGAAAATCCAGAGATTGATTCCTACGGGTTATGGGACCATTCTAGACACTGAGGGAGTTCTCTGGGAGTGACTGGAACACAGTCGTGCAAGGATTGATGAGGTTTGATCGAGGTTTGCTCAGGGACTCAAGCTCCGGTTTCAGAGAAAAACAGTTTTGGAGGGAAATTCGATTTCTCAACTAGGAGTCGAGTTGAAGGAAGCTGAGGATCGTATTAGTCCTCTGGGATCATTTGGGAACCAACCGCATTAATTTCGGGGAAAATCCATCACAGACAAGCCCTGAATGGAGGCCCCTGGTTTCAGAGATTTTCGAGCTTGAGGTCGACAACCTCCAGGTAATTTCCCCTCAAATTGACGGTGCTAAAGTGTTCGTTTAGGTCTCTGGAAACTCCTGCCTAAGTTAATTTTGGAATGGGGTCGATTTGGGTGAGTTTCGTACTTCGACCCGTTTGGATATCGAGTTCGAGTTGACTGATTTAGGGCTAATGGAAGATAATTAATGAATGAGACCCTAAATGAACCTGAAGAGGAATGATCTAGGTGGAATGAAGGGAGGAATTGAGTGAGTTTGGATAAGGATTTAACCGGGTTGTGTCGTGGGTTGAACAACCCGTATTGCAGGTTTGGCGGGTGAGAACGATGAACTGTGCAGGGGTACTGTAGCAGGCGCGTGGGCTCACGTGCAGCCACTCACGGCGGCGCGTGAGGGCGCGTGGACCCGAATTTCAAGGTGAGTTCAAAATGGCTTTTGTCCTACACATGGTAACGAACATTTTAACGTTGGTATCGAATTTATCGGACACCGTTTCAATGTGGTTCCGAGGGTCCGAAGATTTCCGTTACGTTTGTAATTAACGATTAATTCCCGGAGAATTATGGGAAATTAGTATGTTTTTATGTATGCCCTTAGTGACACTAAAGTATGTTTTCGGACAGGACTCGAGTTTCTGGAAAATGCCGGAAATTATGGGAACGCGTACGGCGCGAAATCGAGCCTTAAAAATTGGTGTGTGAGTGAACGTTGCTTTCAAAATTTAGTGCATGCATAAATTATTTCTATAATTTTATGATTTTGATTATAAGTTGTGATTGATTTTGATTTCCGTATTTATACGTATTCGGTCCCGTATTTTTACGTATTTTTACTATACATATGAAATTACACGTATTTCGAGACTATGGTCACTCGTGTGCTTAATGATGGTTTAATAAAAGAAGTTATATGAAATGGGCGTAAAATGATTTAAGAATGTTGTTTATGATTTGCGAGTGTGACTTACGATTTTGACACGTTTTTCGAGAACGTTTCGGACTTGCACGTTTTACGAGATTTCGAGTTATTGTGATTTGATCACTGTTGATGTTTGAATCTGGGAATTGAAATGAGACTTGTGTTTTTGAGGATTTTAAAAATGGGTTTTGAGTATGTTTTGCTTGGATTGCGATTTTGGTGATTTTGGTTGTGGTTTTGAGGTGTTGAAAATGAGATTTGAGAAAGAAGTGATTTCTAAGAATTAAATTGGATTTGAAAAAGGTGATTTCGGGCTTGATGCTCGGGGCATAAAAGTAATTTTAACAAACGAGATTTCGGTTTTCGGAAATTTAACACGGATTCTTGGGTTGGGTTCGGGATGATGCTTCCGGATGCCGGCTTACGGAATCATTGTTGCGAATTCGAATTCGGGAATGAAAAAGGATTTAATAAGTGATTTGGTATGATTGCACGTGCCCCGTGTTTAATGATGATTTGCAATGTTTTGCGAAGTACGATTTGGGGAGTTGAATGTGGAAACTCGGACCATGAGTCCTGTTGTGGAAAATGTGATTTTGGGATGGATCCCACGTTGTCATGATTGATAAACGTTTTGGGGTTTAAAGACCCGTTGAAAACTGTTTTGGGTTTAAAGACCCGGGTGCTATTGCTGGAGCACGTTTTGAGTTTAAAGACTCGGTTAATTGATGACGGGGGAGGGCCCTTATTGAGTTTAAAGACTCGTGAGTTTAAAGACTCGGTTACTGTGATACCCCCGAGGCCTATTGATTATGTTCTGAGTTTAAAAACTCGTTGATATCCCGGGAAGGCCTGTTTATGCGCATGGTTTTGAGTTTAAAGACTCGGGCGCACCTGATATCCAGCAAAATGATTGACTTGTGATTTATTGATGATTTCTGATGTTTCAGTTGAGTTGGGCAGTGGCCCGGTATATGGTTGTTGGTTTTGGATCATGTTGTGCATTTGGTTTTGATTCGTGGTTTTGGGCTGCGGCCCGGTGATTATGATTGCGGGCTGAGACCCGATGGTTGAGAAAGGAAAAATGATTTTGGGGTTCATACGAGTTTTTCCTTATGTTGAAATATGATACACAGTTTTTCTTATGTGGAAAATCTTGACCGATTGCGAAATTATTTTTGTATGCATGCATTGGTTTTTACGCGGAGGGTAAAAACGTTTGTTGTAACTGTTTTGCTAAACTGATTTATTTTTGTCCACTCACACCTTTTGGTTTTTATTGACCCTTCAGGTCGTGGCGCGTTGTTCGAGGCTGTACGAGGGGCGGAGGCATGAGTAAGCACATGTGGCTATCCCTGGTCTGGCACGTACTGAGGGTAACTTGGGTATTTCAGTCGACTTGCCAGACGGGAGCAAGACCGGGCACGGTTATCGATGCCCCTTCCGGGGGCGGTCCTGTCAATTTGGTATCAGAGCGCTAGGTTGCTGATTCTGTTGCCACATCATGCCTCCGGAGCGTAAGCCTCGTGCGCGACCTGGTAGTGAGACGAGTAGGCGAGGGAGTTTGGGACCTCGTATTAGATCTCGGGTGAGATCGACCCTTTTTTGAGGGTCAGATGTTGGGTAGTGGACGCTGTGAACTGCGATTTGTTAGACGTAGAATTGTGTGGGTCGCAAGGACGAACGAGACCGGTGGCTGGAAGGCCGCCTAATTGGGCAAATTGTACTATCTCGTAGGCCCTATTGGTCGTATAGAAGGTGGTCGAGCGTTGGAATTGCTCGGGGACTGGGTATGTCAGTGATTACATGATTGGTTTGGTATGAGATTGGACTCAGGAGGAGTCGAGATGTGGATGTGGGACTCACGATGAGTCAGGATTTTGGGTTAGGAACGTGAGGTGAGTCATGATATGGTGTCAAGGCTTGAGGGGAGCCAGAAAGGTTGAGTGCGGAACGTTTGACACTTAGGATGCCAGGGACCAGTTTATGGTCTGGTATTGAAGGAGTTAGGAAACTATGGCTTGGTTTTGTGGAACGGCGGTCTTGTGGAGTTTAGCTGATGCTCAGGGGTAAATGGTGTAGTGGTAGTAGTTGAGGATTATGGGGCGTTCAGGGAACGTTCATCTATCCTGATATGGATTGTCGGGATGGTGGTCCCCATGGTTGCAGGGTACGAGTAGTGATGCGGGATCGTCGCTCGGTATGAGCGGAGATCCAGGGCTACCCACCTTGCACCCGCGGTGCAATTGTGGATGATTGTACGTTGGTGCTGGTACTAGTGCTGGTGCGAGTGTCAGTGAGCGAGATTGTGTTGAGCCACGAGTTGGGGTGTGACTCAGTCATGATGAGAGTGCGTTGATATTTGAGATTCAGTAGTGGTTGACTCATGGACTGGATAGGATCCAGCGGAGATTATGAGGTATTGGAGTAAGTCCCAACAGTGACGAGGTGACAAGAGTTGAGTAATTCCCAGTCGGAATCGGTGTATGTGCATAATTAGTCATTAATTGACGTGAGGTCTGAGTATTGGGCTGATTGTGGACGCGTGGTTGTCCAAGCGAGTTACGGATGTAGGGAGTCCAGTGGTTGGACTTGACATCTCATAGGGAGTGTGCCTATTTTCAACAAGGGTGGAACCTTAGTTCCAAGGAGAGTTGTGACTGTGGGACGAGAGGGGTGCTCGTTTCCGCATTGGTATTGGGTATTCCGAAGTCATTAGGGGATGACTTCTTATTTTCTGCCCTGGTGAATGTTGATCACGGATACCCGTACGATGAGCGTGTATTGTGTACCAACCCGTACCTTCAGGAAGGGTAAAAATGTAATTCTGTAAAAGTTTTGTATAAAAGGACGATTTTGCCCTTGTGCATAGTAGGCTAAAAGTTGACTTTTTGAACTACCGATTTGATGACTGTTGACCCTTGACCGTGACGTAGTTTAGGACGTCACGAGTCCATAGACAGGTGGCAGGTTCGATTCGGACAATCGGAGAAAAAGTTATGACGTTCGGAAGATTGGGGGCGTTACCGTAATTTTGAGTAAATGAGGAAAATGTTGACTTTTTGGAGGACTTGTGATTTTCACGTAGACTGAGGACCGTTGGATAGGTCTCGACGTCCTGAGTATAACGACAGGCGGCACGCTGTCATCGGACGTCGGATGAAATATTTACGGGTCTGGAAAGTATGAGGGTAAAATGGTAATTGGTGCATGAGGGGCATTTTGGTCTTTTTCCTCAGCCCAATCAGATAAGGGCAAGTGGCAGGGATATTTTGTGCTGACCTATGGATGATGGACACGTGCAAGGGGCTGGATGGTTCCAGGGGCTACTAAGGTGTGCACGGCCACACTTTGCACAAAATCAAACCGTGTTTTGCCTTTGAACGCAGAGAAACAGAGGGTGAGAGTTTGGGAGAGATTGATCGATTTAGTGCAAGGGGGAGTGAAGAGTGATTTGTGAGAGTGACAGAGAGAAGTGTTTGAGCAGGTGATCGTGTTTTGGTGGAGAAATCGTGCACGGCGGCACGGTGGTGGTGCGGCAAAGTTCTGGGAAAACAGGTAGGCCGTGGGATTGTGGTGGTGGCTACGCCGTGTGGTGGCTCAAACCAAGGCAGTGGGAGCCGTAGGAGGTTGCAGGGGACCCAACGAACACCGTGGCACGCGGCGGTGTGTACGGCGGAGACGGAATTGAGAGGTGAGTACTATTCCTCTGTTTTTCCCGTAAATTTCATTTTGAAAGTCGTGAAGGTAGGATGAGAATCGAGGGGATTGGTGAGTGCAGTGATGTTTAGGGAGGCCCTAGGAATAGTTTAGGACGGTCGCCGTGACGGGGGAGTACACGGCGGAGTTCAGACGACGGCGAGTACTCTGTACTCTGTTTTGGCCGTGAGCTCAAACGGGAAGTCGTGGACTTCGGGGGTGAATCGAAGGTTTCTGTGAATTGGGTGTGACTTAGTGAGGTCTTAGGAAGAGTTTGGGATCGCCACCGTGAAGGGGGAAGAACTGGGCGGCCGGGAAGGAAAACAGAGGTTTGTCTGTGTTTTCTTTTGAGCTTCAGTCGTGAAGCTGTGGGTCGAGTCGAACCAAGAGAGTGAGGGGGATGAGTTCTTTGAGACTGGACGAAGCTGTAGGTGAAGATAGGAGGAGAAACGGTGGCCGGACGACGGAGAATGGATCTCGCCGGTCTGAGTTGCAGCCTGGTGTGAACCGGGTTCGATCGAGGAAGACGGTGGCACTGTAGCAGGCGCGTGAGGCCCACGCGCAGCCACTTTGGGCGGCGCGTGGAGGCGCGTGGGGAGGAATCCGGCCAAGTTTTCAACATGGTTTTAATTCTAAATGTTCTAAGGAATCCAATGGTATAATTTTCGAGTTGATCGGACAAAGTTACGGGATGGTTCGGGAATCCGGACGGTTTAGGGTCTAGGATTAAAATATTAGTAAATTCCCGAAAAATTGGGGAAATTAGGGTTAGTATCCTTGATGTGTTTGTGACTCTATTTGGTGCATATTGACAGGACGGGAGGCACCCGAGACGGTCGAGGAGCGCACGGAGCGCGATTGACTCGTTCTGATTTGTGAGTGGACTCTTTCTTTTCTTTCGAGCATGCATACCTGTTTTTATTGATGTTTTATGATATTAACTATGTTTTATGCTTCTTAATGATGATTATATGTGGTTGATGTGTTTGCACGTATTTCAAGACATTTTCGTGATTTTGCACGTTTTACGAGAAAAGCTGATTTTCGGGTTTGATGCCAAATTTGCGATTTTAACCTATAAATGTTTTCTGATGATGATAAATGGGTTGTGAAATATGGTTTGTGATTTCCTGTGGTTTTTGGTATAATAATGGATTTCCGGATTTGGGTTCGGAATGTCGGTTCTGAACGCCGGAAGGGCTTCGAACCGGGGATTTCGAATTCGAGTTTGGTTATGGATTTGTAAATGGTTTTATATTGAATTTGGATTGGGTTTGCTGGATCTGGATATGGGTTTAAAGACCTGGATACTGATTTGACGGGGGGGACGGGCCCGAATTGAGTTTAAAGACTCGGGAGTTTAAAGAGTCGGATATTCATGATATTACCCCCATAGGCCTATTGTGTTTAAAGACTCGGGAGTTTAAAGACTCGGACGTATATTTGAGGCCTGGTTGAGTTTAAAGACTCGGATAGACCCAGCAGATTTGATCAGGAAATGGTGTTTTTATAGTGTATCTGTTTCTTATGATGTTTTTATAATGTTTCTGTTTCTTATGATGTTTTTATAATGTTTCTGTTTCTTATGATGTTTCTTGGTTTATAATTAGTTTACTTACTGAGTTAGGCATGTGATCTCAAAACGGAGGGAACAAAGTGTTCTAGTTTCTTAGCTTTGATTTAATAATAAAAGGTTTTCAAACTTTCATTTTCTTTTAGTCCACTCACATCTTTTGGTTTTAAATTTTCCCTCCAGGTCGTGGTGATAGCGCTGGGGTGAACGTTGAGGCAGATATCGAGGCATAGAGCTTCTGACGTTCTTCCGTTGCCATACTAGCATAGTAGGATTTTGTGCCCATTTTGTATAACTATGCTCTGACTGACTGTTGTATTATATTTACTCCTTCGTCTGATAGTTATGCGTATAGTGGTATTGTAATTGTTTTGGTACTTTATGTGTGATTGTTAGATGGGAGCAGGATTCGTCCCGGGTATCGAGGTGATATTTGGGACGGGTCTTGACAATTGGTATCAGAGCATAGGTTTGTCGGTTTGCGTTGGGTATAGGTTGTTTTACTAACTCTATGCCTCTTTCAGCGTACGTTCGATCATGCCTCCGAGACGTGAACCCCCTCCACGACCTGAAGATGAAGCGGCGAGAGGGACGGAGTGTGCTTTGATTGAGAGAGCCCAGCGGCTTGGGGCTACTACGTTCAGCGGTGGGGCAGACCCCGAGGAAGCTCACCGATGGATCACCCGACTCGAGCGTATTTTCGGGGTGATGCACTGTCCTCCAGAGGACCGGGTCTTGTTGGCTACTTTTCTGCTAGATGGAGCCGCATATGAGTGGTGGTACACGCTGGAGTTGTCCGGTTGAGATGCACATACCGTGACATGGGAGACTTTTCGGGAGCAGTTTCTAGATCAGTACTATCCCCGTTCTTTCCGGGATGCTAAAGAGGCGGAATTTTTCTTCACTTGAAGCAAGGGACCATGACCGTGGCTGAGTATGAGCAAAGATTCCAAATGCTATCCCGTTTTGCTCCTGCATTTGTGGCGACCGAGACAGAGAAGTGTCGTCGATTTGAGTTGGGTCTTCGAGGAGAGATCCGAGCCATTGTGACAGCCGGCTCCTTTGCTACTTTCCGGGAGTTATCTGATGCTGCTGTTAGAGTGGAGGCCAGTTTTCCGGCCAGGCCACAGTACTCGGGCAGTGTACGGCGCCGAGAGCATTCTTTTCCCTGAGCATCGAGTCAGAGGACCCCGAAGCGGGGCAATTTTGGTGGTTCGTCCTCAGCTGGTGGAGCCCGGTTTGGTAGACCAGGTAATTTTCAGGGTTCTGGATTCCGAGGAGCTAGAGTACAGCCGACTCCTCAGGCGAGTGCTACTTCTGTTGCTTCTACTGGGAGGCAGACCGGTGGACCCAGTAGGGATGCTTGCTACTACTGTGGAGAGCGCGGGCACTTTCGGAGGGAGTGCCCGTTGTTAGTGCAGGAGGGTGGAGCAGGCAGAGGTGCAGCAGAACCTAGACGGAGTACTGCTTCAGTGTCGAGGGCAGCAAGCCCTAGGGGTGGCGGTGGTGCCACGAGCAGTTCTAGAGGGCGCGGTAGGTCATCGGGACCTCAGGCGCGGGTTTTTACGATGACGCAGCAGGAGGCCAGATCCGCACCGGGAGTGGTGACAGGTACACTTGCCATACATGGCCACACTGTTTTTGCTTTGATCGATCCCGGGGCTACGCATTCGTTTGTAGCCCGGAGTTGTAGTCTGGTGACAGAGAGGGAGGTATCTACCTTGGAGTGCGCCTTAGGGGTGAGTACACCTACTGGGGAGGTGTTAGTGGTGACTCAGGTGTTGAGAGAGTGTCCGGTGATGGTAGGAGAGGTTGAGTTAGTGGCGGACTTGCTGCTGTTAGATTTACGGGATTTCGATGTTATTCTGGGTATGGACTGGTTGACGAGACATCATGCTTCTATCGAGTGCTTCGATAGAAGAGTGACTTTCTGGAGTCCCGGATTACCAGAGACTACATGTCAGGGGGATCAGCGTGCAGTTCCTACTGGAGTTATATCGGCACTTGAGGCTAGTAAGTTTTTGCGTAAGGGGTGCCAAGGTTACATAGCTCATGTAGTGGATACGCGTACTACGCCAGTGAGGGCGGAGGATATACCAGTGGTGCGGGAGTTTCCCGATGTTTTTCCCGAGGAGTTGCTAGGATTACCACCTCATCGAGAGATCGAGTTTACGATTGATCTTCTTCCAGGTACACAGCCTATCTCACAGACTCCTTATCGTATGGCACCTGCAGAATTGAGGGAACTTAAGGCCCAGTTACAAGAGTTGGTTGATATGGGATTCATTCGACCGAGTATGTCACCTTGGGGAGCACATGTATTGTTTGTCAAGAAAAAGGACGAAGGATTGAGATTGTGTGTGGATTACAGACAGATGAATAAGGTAACTATTCGGAATTAGTATCCCCTACCCCGGATTGATGATTTGTTTGACCAATTGAATGGAGCTCAGTACTTTTCGAAGATTGATCTTCGCTCCGGTTATCATCAGTTGAGGGTTAAAGAGGAGGATGTACCCAAGACAGCCTTCCGGACCAGGTACGGTCATTATGAGTTTGTTGTGATGCCTTTTAGATTGACTAATGCCCCAGCAGCTTTTATGGACCTTATGAACCGAGTGTTCCGGTCATATTTGGATCGTTTTGTGATCGTCTTCATTGATGACATTTTGGTGTATTCGAAGAGTGCGAAGGCGCATGAGAAACATCTGAGAACCGTGCTTAAGACTCTGAGGGAGCATCAGTTGTATGCGAAGTTGAGTAAGTGTCAGTTCTGGTTGACCAGTGTTGGATTTCTTGGCCATGTGATTTCGGCCGAGGGCATCAGAGTGGATCCTCAGAAGGTGGAAGCGGTAGCAAAATGGGAACAACCTAAGACGGTGACGGAGATCAGGAGTTTTCTGGGTTTAGCAGGCTACTACCGGCGTTTTATTGAGGGCTTTTCGATTCTAGCCGCTCCATTGACACGGTTGACTCGGAAGGGAGTTCGATTTGAGTGGGATGAGAAATGTGAACAGAGTTTTCAGGAGCTTAAAAGGCGGTTGACATCTGCTTCTGTGTTAGCCCTTCCAGAAGATAGTGGGGAGTTCGAGGTGTACAGTGACGCTTCTTTGCAAGGTTTGGGCTGTGTATTGATGCAGCATGGGAAAGTGATTGCTTATGCTTCCCGGCAGTTGAAACCCCATGAGATGAATTACCCTACACATGACTTGGAACTGGCAGCGGTGGTTCATGCACTGAAGATTTGGCGGCATTACTTGTACGGCGAGAGGTGCAGGATCTTCACGGACCACAAGATCTTGAAGTATTTGTTCACTCAGAAGGAACTGAATTTGAGACAGCGCCGATGGTTGGAATTGCTCAAGGACTACGACTGTACTATTGAGTATCACCCAGGGAAGGCTAATGTGGTAGCCGATGCTTTTAGCAGGAAGTCAGCTATTTCTTTGTCACATTTGAGGACAGTACGATTACCGTTGTTGGTTGAGCTCCGTAGGTTGGGAGTCGAGTTGACTGTGGATGATCAGGGAGCACTCCTAGCGAGTTTCCACGTGCGACCTGTTTTGATTGATCAGGTTATTGATGCTCAGTTTGAGGACCCCATTTTGGGCATCATTCGGATCGAGGTTGAGGCTGGAGAGAGAGAGGACTTTGGGATTCACGAGGATGGAGCCTTGGTTAAAGATGGACGGTTGTGCGTACCCGAGGAAGAAGCTACGTGGGAACCCGAGGCCTTGATGCGTGAACAGTACCCTTATTTGTTTCACTGAATTTCGGGGACGAAATTCTATTTAGGGGGGTAGATTGTAACAACCCGTACCTTCGGGAAGGGTAAAAATGTAATTCTGTAAAAGTTTTGTATAAAAGGACGATTTTGCCCTTGTGAATAGTAGGCTAAAAGTTGACTTTTTGAACTACCGATTTGATGACTGTTGACCCTTGACCGTGACGTAGTTTAGGACGTCACGAGTCCGTAGACAGGTGGCAGGTTCGATTCGGACAATCGCAGAAAAAGCTATGACGTTCGGAAGATTGGGGGCGTTACCGTAATTTTGAGTAAATGAGGAAAATGTTGACTTTTTGGAGGACTTGTGATTTTCACGTAGACTGAGGACCGTTGGATAGGTCTCGACGTCCTGAGTACAACGACAGGCGGCACGCTGTCATCGGACGTCGGATGAAATATTTACGGGTCTGGAAAGTATGAGGGTAAAATGGTAATTGGGGCATGAGGGGCATTTTGGTCTTTTTCCTCAGCCCAATCAGATAAGGGCAAGTGGCAGGGATATTTTGTGCTGACCTATGGATGATGGACCCGTGCAAGGGGCTGGATGGTTCCAGGGGCTACTAAGGTGTGCACGGCCACACTTTGCACAAAATCAAACCGTGCTTTGCCTTTGAACGCAGAGAAACAGAGGGTGAGAGTTTGGGAGAGATTGATCGATTTAGTGCAAGGGGGAGTGAAGAGTGATTTGTGAGAGTGACAGAGAGAAGTGTTTGAGTTGGTGATCGTGTTTTGGTGGAGAAAGCGTGCACGGCGGCATGGTGGTGGTGCGGCGAAGTTCTGGGAAAACAGGTAGGCCGTGAGATTGTGGTGGTGGCTACGCCGTGTGGTGGCTCAAACCAAGGTAGTGGGAGCCGTAGAAGGTTGCAGGGGACCTAATGAACACCGTGGCACACGGCGGTGCGTACGGCGGAGACGGAATTGAGAGGTGAGTACCATTCCTCTGTTTTTCCCGTAAATTTCATTTTGAAAGTCGTGAAGGTAGGATGAGAATCGAGGGGATTGGTGAGTGCAGTGATGTTTAGGGAGGCCCTAGGAATAGTTTAGGACGGTCGCCGTGACGGGGGAGTACACGGCGGAGTTCAGACGACGGCGAGTACTCTGTACTCTGTTTTGGCCGTGAGCTCAAACGGGAAGTCGTGGACTTCGGGGGTGAATCGAAGGTTTCTGTGAATTGGGTGTGACTTAGTGAGGTCTTAGGAAGAGTTTGGGATCGCCACCGTGAAGGGGGAAGAACTGGGCGGCCGGGAAGGAAAACAGAGGTTTGTCTGTGTTTTCTTTCGAGCTTCAGTCGTGAAGCTGTGGGTCGAGTCGAACCAAGAGAGTGAGGGGGATGATTTCTTTGAGACTGGACGAAGCTGTAGGTGAAGATAGGAGGAGAAACGGTGGCCGGACGGCGGAGAATGGATCTCGCCGGTCTGAGTTGCAGCCTGGTGCGAACCGGGTTCGATCGAGGAAGACGGTGGCACTGTAGCAGGCGCGTGAGGCCCACGCGCAGCCACTTTGGGCGGCACGTGGAGGCGCGTGGGGAGGAATCCGGCCAAGTTTTCAACATGGTTTTAATTCTAAATGTTCTAAGGAATCCAATGGTATAATTTTCGAGTTGATCGGACAAAGTTACGGGATGGTTCGGGAATCCGGACGGTTTAGGGTCTAGGATTAAAATATTAGAAAATTCCCAAAAAATTGGGGAAATTAGGGTTAGTATCCTTGATGTGTTTGTGACTCTATTTGGTGCATATTGACAGGACGGGAGGCACCCGAGATGGTTGAGGAGCGTACGGAGCGCGATTGACTCGTTCTGATTTGTGAGTGGACTCTTTCTTTTCTTTCGAGCATGCATAACTGTTTTTATTGATGTTTTATGATATTAACTATGTTTTATGCTTCTTAATGATGATTATATGTGGTTGATGTGTTTGCACGTATTTCGAGACATTTTCGTGACTTTGCACGTTTTACGAGAAAAGCTGATTTTCGGGTTTTGATGCCAGATTTGCGATTTTAACCTATAAATGTTTTCTGATGATGATAAATGGGTTATGAAATATGATTTGTGATTTCCTGTGGTTTTTGGTATAATAATGGATTTCCGGATTTGGGTTCGGAATGTCGGTTCTGAACGCCGGAAGGGCTTCGAACCGGGGATTTCGAATTCGAGTTTGGTTATGGATTTGTAAATGGTTTTATATTGAATTTGCTGGATCTGGATATGGGTTTAAAGACCCGGATACTGATTTGACGGGGGGGGGGGGGGGGGGGGGGACGGGCCCGGATTGGGTTTAAAGACTCGGGAGTTTAAAGAGTCGAATATTCATGATATTACCCCCATAGGCCTATTGAGTTTAAAGACTCGGGAGTTTAAAGACTCGGACGTATATTTGAGGCCTGGTTGAGTTTAAAGACTCGGATAGACCCAGCAAATTTGATCAGGAAATGGTGTTTTTATAGTGTATCTGTTTCTTATGATGTTTTTATAATGTTTCTGTTTCTTATGATGTTTTTATAATGTTTCTGTTTCTTATGATGTTTCTTGGTTTATAATTAGTTTACTCACTGAGTTAGGCATGTGATCTCAAAACGGAGGGAACAAAGTGTTCTAGTTTATTAGCTTTGATTTAATAATAAACGGTTTTCAAACTTTCATTTTCTTTTCGTCCACTCACATCTTTTGGTTTTAAATTTTCCCTCCAGGTCGTGGTGATAGCGCTGGGGAGAACGTTGAGGCAGATATCGAGGCATAGAGCTTCTGACGTTCTTCCGTTGCCACACTAGCATAGTAGGATTTTGTGCCCATTTTGTAGAACTATGCTTTGACTGACTGTTGTATTATATTTACTCCTTCGTCTGATAGTTATGTGTATAGTGGTATTGTAATTGTTTTGGTACTTTATGTGTGATTGTCAGACGGGAACAGGATTCGTCTCGGGTATCGAGGTGATATTTGGGACGGGTCCTGACATATTGGGTGGTGGACCCATGTGTGTTTTGGGGTCATCGGGTGGAGTTGTATTTCACGAGGTTGGGGTAAACGGGATTCCCATTTTCTGCTTGGTGGCAGACGATGTTGGATATTCGGTACGGTGGGTGCAGTGAGTTATGTTGCACTCACAGAGGATGGATGTCGATGACATCGTATTGAATCATCCTTGGCCTCTCCTAGGTGTAGTGGCAGGGATCGATATGAGGTAAATGGAGGGGATTCACTGAGTGGATGTGTTACGTTTTTGAGTGATTGATTGGGGGAGAAAATAGTTAAGGAATGCTGGGTGGTTGACAAGAAATCTAGTGGGTGTAAGACCCTATTATCGGGCTCCAGGTGGATTGCCAGCTGTGGGCATGTGTGGATCCTAGGTGGATCTGGTTGATGAGGTTGTGGGCCTTGGACGTGGCGGCGACCTAGGATCATGGCGTTACCAGTCGGGTGACGTGGTAACGAATCTGGACTGTGATTGCCTTGATCAGGCTAGGTGAAGAGCTTATCGCTCTGTCATAAATGTTCGGATATGGGAATAGTTGGACCGAACTTCTTCTCGAAGTTAATCCGTACTCGAGCGAGTGGGAACGTTTATGTTTTGGACTCGAGGCTTGGCCTGTGGATGAGTGGATATCCAACAGGGTCTAATTGGTCAGTCATAGAGATGGATGATTGGGATTGGCTTCTTTTCGAAGTCAATCGGATGTGACGTGGTAACCGTTGAGCGAGTATGGATTCGGGGTTGGTGCGCCTCGGTAATTGTGTGGAAGATTTGATGCCCTTTCGGCATGACTGTACACGCCTTGGCGAGCGTGCTTGGATTGGTACATCTTGGATGACGTGTTTGGGAGTCGATGTTGTGTTACTGGTCGGGTGACCATGGGATCTAGCATGGATGATGAGTTGGAATGATGAATTTGTCTAGTATGAGATTGGACAAGAAACCCGAGTGTCAGGTTGTGATTGACTGTGAACCTTGTAGTGGACTTGTTGGAGATGGGTGTACGTACCCTGTACGGTGTACGAGGATTGGTACCGGACAGGCCGAGTGGTATCTAGTGACGGTACGTGGGAGGTACCAGTGGTGTGGTTGTACGTGTTGGCATTCGGCTTAATTCTGACAAACTTGGTGTTGTTGTGAACTGGAATTTGAGCTTGATATATGCCGTAGGGTTGGGCTTGCCCTGCGAGATGAGATCGTGTTATTGATCTTACGCAACTTTATGTGACACCAATTGGCTGTTGATTGCTGCTTTAATGGTGAGGTTTAGTGGTGACCGTTTGGCTGGCAGCGTCAGCACAGACAGACGAGTGAGGGTTGGTGACTCCCAGTGGGAGCAGACGTCAAGTGATCATTTTCACTCGAGGTGGTCGAGTGTGATCGGTACGACGTGAGACGGCGATGGGACGTCTGGGTACAGATGAGTTAATGGGTGTACGGGTGTACACGTGTTGCGAGGTCGAAAAGTTTTCCCCGAGGTAAATGTAAAATGTGGATAATCGGAAATTTCGGGAACGAGACTGGTTTTAGGAGGGAGGAAAGGTTGAGTTTTGATCGGTTGGAATTTCGGGGACGAAATTCTTTAAGGGGGGAAGATTGTAACGACCCGTCCCGAAATTCGGGATTAGGTTAGTAACTAATCATGAATAATGAGGGTTAATCGGTGGTTAGTTGGGTGGAATCGGACGAACGTAGTTTGGGTCGTCACGAGTTCATAGACGGGTGGCACGTTCGATTCCGACGTTCGTGGTGAGAGTTATGACGTTCGAAAGTCCAGGGGCATTTCCGTAATTTGGACGAAATAAGGAAAAATGTTGACTTTTTGATCGGGGGGTCCGATGGCCGAGGGCCAAGGACCGTTAGGAAGGTCTTAATGCCCGGAGTACAACGACGGGTGGCACGCTTGAAACGGACATCGGATGACCAAGTTACGGGTCACGGAAGGTGAGGGGCAATTTGGTAATTTGCCAACTGAGGGCATTTTGGGCATTTACACGGTGGTTACTGTTCACCACCGTGAAAAACAGGGACTGCACCACCGTGTTGTGAGTGCTCTGATCATTGCCCATTGTTTAATCAATAGTGGACGGATCAGAGTATTGTTTAATTGAATTGAGGATATTGGAGACAAGGCGTGAGGGTTGGGACTGCTTGCCGTGCTCGGGAGGAGTTAAAAATGGCCGTGGGTCTCTGTGTTGCGGGAAACAATTTCAGGGAGTTTCAGTGTGTCACCCACGAGTTGTCGTCCATTCTGATCGATTACTTGAGTGTCTGGTGAGCTGGGGAGCCATTCGGTTGAGGGTGAGAGTGTAGAGCTGGGAGAAATCGTGGAGATAACCATTTCGGGTTTTTTTGGGGGGAAAATCCAGAGATTGATTCCTACGGGTTATGGGACCATTCTAGACACTGAGGGAGTTCTCTGGGAGTGACTGGAACACAGTCGTGCAAGGATTGATGAGGTTTGATCGAGGTTTGCTCAGGGCCTCAAGCTCCGGTTTCAGAGAAAAACAGTTTTGGAGGGAAATTCGATTTCTCAACTAGGAGTCGAGTTGAAGGAAGCCGAGGATCGTATTAGTCCTCTGGGATCATTTGGGAACCAACCGCATTAATTTCGGGGAAAATCCATCACAGACAAGCCCTGAATGGAGGCCCTTGGTTTCAGAGATTTTCGAGCTTGAGGTCGACAACCTCCATGTAATTTCCCCTCAAATTGACGGTGCTAAAGTGTTCGTTTAGGTCTCTGGAAACTCCTGCCTAAGTTAATTTTGGAATGGGGTCGATTTGGGTGAGTTTCGTACTTCGACCCGTTTGGATATTCGAGTTCGAGTTGACTGATTTAGGGCTAATGGAAGATAATTAATGAATGAGACCCTAAATTAACCTGAAGAGGAATGATCTAGGTGGAATGAAGGGAGGAATTGAGTGAGTTTGGATAAGGATTTAACCGGGTTGTGTCGTGGGTTGAACAACCCGTATTGCAGGTTTGGCGAGTGAGAACGATGACCTGTGCAGGGGTACTGTAGCAGGCGCGTGGGCTCACGCGCAGCCACTCACGGCGGCGCGTGAGGGCATGTGGACCCGAATTTCAAGGTGAGTTCAAAATGGCTTTTGTCCTACACATGGTAACGAACATTTTAACGTTGGTATCGAATTTATCGGACACCGTTTCAATGTGGTTCCGAGGGTCCGAAGATTTCCGTTACGTTTGTAATTAACGATTAATTCCCGGAGAATTATGGGAAATTAGTATGTTTTTATGTATGCCCTTAGTGACACTAAAGTATGTTTTCGGACAGGACTCGAGTTTCTGGAAAATACCGGAAATTACGGGAACGCGTACGACGCGAAATCGAGCCTTAAAAATTGGTGTGTGAGTGGACGTTGCTTTCAAAATTTAGTGCATGCATAAATTATTTCTATAATTTTATGATTATGATTATAAGTTGTGATTGATTTTGATTTCCGTATTTATACGTATTCGGTCCCGTATTTTTACGTATTTTTACTATACATATGAAATTACACGTATTTCGAGACTATGGTCACTCGTGTGCTTAATGATGGTTTAATAAAACAGGTTATATGAAATGGGCGTAAAATGATTTAAGAAGGTTGTTTATGATTTGCGAGTGTGACTTACGATTTTGACACGTTTTTCGAGAACGTTTCGGACTTGCACGTTTTACGAGATTTCGAGTTATTGTGATTTGATCACTGTTGATGTTTGAATCTGGGAATTGAAATGAGACTTGTGTTTTTGAGGATTTTAAAAATGGGTTTTGAGTATGTTTTGCTTGGATTGAGATTTTGGTGATTTTGGTTGTGGTTTTGAGGTGTTGAAAATGAGATTTGAGAAAGAAGTGATTTCTAAGAATTAAATTGGATTTGAAAAAGGTGATTTCGGGCTTGATGCTCGGGGCATAAAAGTAATTTTAACAAACGAGATTTCGATTTTTGGAAATTTAACGCGGATTCTTGGGTTGGGTTCGGGATGATGCTTCCGGATGCTGGCTTACGGAATCATTGTTGCGAATTCGAATTCGGGAATGAAAAAGGATTTAATAAGTGATTTGGTATGATTGCATGTGCCCCGTGTTTAATGATGATTTGTAATGTTTTGCGAAGTACGATTTGGGGAGTTGAATGTGGAAACTCGGACCATGAGTCCTGTTGTGGAAAATGTGATTTTGGGATGGATCCCACGTTGTCATGATTGATAAACGTTTTGGGGTTTAAAGACCCGTTGAAAACTGTTTTGGGTTTAAAGACCCGGGTGCTATTGCTGGAGCACGTTTTGAGTTTAAAGACTCGGTTAATTGATGACGGGGGAGGGCCCTTATTGAGTTTAAAGACTCGCGAGTTTAAAGACTCGGTTACTGTGATACCCCCGAGGCCTGTTGATTATGTTCTGAGTTTAAAGACTCGTTGATATCCCGGGAAGGCCTGTTTATGCGCATGGTTTTGAGTTTAAAGACTCGGGCGCACCTGATATCCAGCAAAATGATTGACTTGTGATTTATTGATGATTTCTGATGTTTCAGTTGAGTTGGGCAGTGGCCCGGTATATGGTTGTTGGTTTTGGATCATGTTGTGCATTTGGTTTTGATTCGTGGTTTTGGGCTGCGGCCCGGTGATTATGATTGCGAGCTGAGACCCGATGGTTGAGAAAGGAAAAATGATTTTGGGGTTCATACGAGTTTTTCCTTATGTTGAAATATGATACACAGTTTTTCTTATGTGGAAAATCTTGACCGATTGCGAAATGATTTTTGTATGCATGCATTGGTTTTTACGCTGAAGGTAAAAACGTTTGTTGTAACTGTTTTAATAAACTGATTTATTTTTGTCCACTCACACCTTTTGGTTTTTATTGACCCTCCAGGTCGTGGCGCGTTGTTCGAGGCTGTACGAGGGGCGGAGACATGAGTAAGCACATGTGGCTATCCCTCTTCTGGCACGTACTGAGGGTAACTTGGGTATTTCAGTCGATTTGCCAGACGGGAGCAGGACCGGGCACGGTTATCGATGCCCCTTTCGGGGGCGGTCCTGTCACTATGCGTGCTACCCGGGGTCTCAACCTGAGTCAATCTCTGACATCTCAGATGTCTGACGTCCCAGACGTCTAGCAATCTTGCTCCTGAGTCACTATACGGTCCGGTCGCTCCATGTAGTGACCCCTCGCAGGTAATGCGCCGTGACTACTCTAGTGTCACAAACAACTGGAGGAAACAATCCATAGATATAAGGATGGTATATGGAAAGCCTTTCATAAATCATCTCAAACCGTTCAAATGGGCTATGCCCGGGATTTCCATAAAACAATCGAAATCCACAAATCCGATTTCTCAAATCCAAATCCATTTATTGGTCCCCGACCCGAAATCACATTCATAAAACACAACTGGGCCTCATGCCCGATTTCGTAAACCAACTGGGCCCCTGGCCCGATGCCTCATTCAATCAAATGGACTCCAAGTCCGATAGTTCATAAATCAAATGGTTCTCAAGCCCGATTCCATATTTCCAAATCCAAAATCACACCATTGAACCATTATTAAAACCATAATCACGTAGAAATACAGTATAAAATCATAAACCTCGATATATGTGCAAATACAGAAATCATATCGAGGTACGTGCAAGTATGTAAATCACCAATACCAAAATCATCATAATAGAAATCACATATGTAAAACAAATAAAACAGTTATGCATGCATCAAGGTTTAGAAAACAATGTTCACTCACATACCGTCTTACGTTGTCGCCTCGATATGCGTGCCATAAGCCTCCCTGGGCTAAATCATCATGATCGGAACTCCCAGACCTGTCCAAATCATACTAGAGTGTTAATAACTACTTAAATAACCTCTCATTAAATCCCCGTAATTTTCCCGAATTTTTAAACGTATTTAAACTCGATCATAAACCTTCAGACATCCCGAACTATATCGAAACGATGTCTGATTGACTCGAAACTAGTCCCAAAATGTTCATTACATCGAAATGATGATTTCATATGTTGAACACATGTCCCAAAAGTGCCCTACGCGCCCCCCACACGCCGTCGCTAGCTGTTGCGCGTGAAGCCCATGTGCCGGGTACTGTTCATCGTCAACCTCTAGCGAACCCAGTCTGAACCGGTTCATTGGTTTCCTGTTCAACTGGACCGGCGAGGCCGGTTCCCATCTGTTCCTACATTTTTTTCAACCCTTTCAATTCCTACACCTTTGTTTCATCTTTCCTAATCGATCTATGGGTTCAAATCATAGAGTTCAAGTCCAAAACATACCTTCCCGATCGAAGAATGAACGGCCAACCATCCTCCACTGTTTCCGGCCACCACAGACCACCAATGCCTTCGAAACCACCACTCACGAGCTCGTACTAATCCCTAGAACACAACAGAATCGACCCAATCAATCAACACACCTTAAAATTCTTTTTTCCATTTTTGAACGAAATACGGGCTTTTGGGTTACCACCTTACCTCTCCGTCGCGAGCTCCATTGTGGCCACCACCAAGGTCTTCTCGACCTCAGGAGCATCATCCAAACTTCTAACACGTTCAACTGCTAACAAAACTCGTCCTTCCATTTTTTTGAACTCAAAACCAACCACGGGTTTCAGTTCCCATCCACCACCGCCGTACACGACGGTCGACGACGATGCCACCATCATCATGGTCTGCCCTCACACTCCAACTTTCATTCACAGTCTAAGGGCGATCGATGATGATTTGAGGATGTGTAAGGGTTTAGGTTCACGGTTATGGGTTTTCCACGGGTTTTGGGTTTGATCGAACAAAGAAGATGAAGATAATATAGATGATGGAGATGAAGGGTGAGGATGAGAGGGCTGAGAGAGATATACTGTTGGGGGTGAAAGATGTGTGTGAGTGTTTGTTTTAAAACAATTAAAAATGGACCAATGGGAACAAAGATCCACAATTTAGGATTCTCAAGCCATGGGATGAGTGACACTTGTCACTCATCCAAGGGCCCCACATTAAATATCAGACAATCAGGTTTAATTATCATTTAATGCGAATCACGAGACGTAAGTTCCTGATTTCGATCCCGTGACCATAACTTCTCCGTTCGACGTCCGATTTCGATGTGCCGCCTGTCTACGTACTCGTGACATCCCGATCTACGGCACGATCATCGGTCCTCGTTCGTTTGACTCCCCGAGTCAAAAGTCAACATTTTGTCCAATTCTAGGGGTAAAATTGTCATTTTACACCGTCCGTCCGATTTCTCTCGATTAATCATACTAAATCTATAATTAATTAATATTTAATCTCGATATTCAGGACAGGTTGTTACACTTCGCAGGTTGGCTTTACCTCTTGGTGCCCTTCCTCGGACTCGGCTGTAAAAATCAACTTTGATGCTTCTTGGACGAGTTTGGCTGATCTTGCTGGTTTTGGAGGCATTATCAGAAATTCGAGTGGAGCATTCTGCGGGGCTATTTGTGATTCACGCCGTACAAGAAAAATGTCCTTTTTGCGGAAGCTTGGGCTGTTCTCTCGGGTGTGGAACTTGCTCGTACCCTTAATTTCCAGAATGTCATCATGGAGTCGGACTCTAAAGATCTTATTTTATGTTGTGCTAGTCGTATTGATTACGAAAATTGGGAAATTTTCCCCATCCTTTCTCAGATCCGCATGCATTGTGCCCACTTCGAGCGAATCTGTTTTCTGTGGACTCCTCGTAACACTAACAAGGTAGTTGATACCTTAGCTTCTCAAGCTCGACGAAAAATGTGCAGAGAAGTATGGATTGATCGCCCTCCATCATTTTTAGTGTTTGTTTTAAACAATGATGTTCTTCATTCCCCCTCCCTCTAGCTAAACTATTTTTCCTTTGAATTTAGGAGTGGACGTTTTATGGTATGTCATGTGTCTTTACTTTGATTCCCTTTCTAGAAGTTTTTTCTCGATTTCCTTACTGTTTCTTCCTTGTTGAATTTTCCTTCTAGTTTTTCTGAATGAAAATTTACACTTCCTGATCAAAAAAGATAATAAGCCATTAATTTAAATTAAGTGACAAAAATGATGAAATCAAACCACATTAATCAAGATTCTATCTCGCATGACATGTGCTTATTATTTCTGAGAGGCAAATGATTTTAACATTCATCTTTTCTCATGATGTATTATATTATTTTGCGTCCTTAAATTAAAAAAATTAATAATTAAGTAAATTAATAATTAGAAATAAACATGTATTTAAAAAAATGGCTTCCTGAATCTGCAGATGACGAGTCGTTCATGTTGGTACACCATAATCGTAGCCCACAAGAAAGATAAGTGGGCCATGAGATGGGTAGCCGTCCCCTTTGACTGGTCATAGAAGATCGACGGTGTCGTTTGCTCACAGCCTCACATGTCTACAGATGATCTTATCTACTTGCCATTTGCTGTTTGCTACGACAAGAAACACCAAATGAAAACACAGAATAGAACCTGGCAGCTGAAGGAGCCGTCGGAGTTGAGCGAAGAGTTTCCCCAGGGAACCAGCCGGAGATTGATGGCGGAGATGAGGCCATTCTGGAAGATCTTGACCAGATGGTTGACTATGAAATCAGCACAATATGGACACAGAGTTTCATAATACAAAGTCACTTGAACTTTCTCAGAAGTAGAACAGCATCGGAATAGGATTATCACCAACAATAACAATAATAAGATGAATTTTCCTAAACCCATTTTAGCCCATCAAACTACTGTTCTTTCCAAAACCCATATATATATATATATATATATGATTTTATTGTCTGATTCATGTGCGCAAAATTGAATATACTTGCAAGTAAGTAACTGTCTATTTTTAAAACTGCAGCATGCAGGTAATTAAGTGAGAGTGAGCATCACTTGGGGCATTTGGGTGGTTGCCTTCTCTTTATGGGGTGTACGGTATACCCATTCACCACCATCGGGGACTTTTTGCCTTTCCTTTTTCAATTTGGATTTTTTTTAAGTTTTTTCTTGGAGAATAGAAGATATCATTTTTTATGAAAATATCAAAAATTATATTTATCAAAATATCAATGAATATTTTGATATTTATATATTTCACACTTAACAAATAAATTTTAGAAATTTAGTCTAAAATTTGAAAAAAATTAATGAAATTATGTGAAAAAATTAAGTACCAAAAATTATTTATATATGACTAAATTGACAGTAACAAAGTTGAAAAGCAGCAGCAAAGTTACGAAAAGGACAATGAAGTTGGAGACATAGCGTTTTGGTGAAAACAAGAATGCGCAAATAAGTCTAAATTCTTTATATATATATATATATATATATATATATATATATATATGCGTGTGCAAAACTTAGAATTTTTAAAGTTTCACTTAAAAGCTTTTGGAATTTCTAAAGTTCCATTGTTTTAATTGCCAAACAAGTCATTTGGTCCGTTAGAATTTTGAATTCATCCAAAATTTCAAATTCCTCCTCCAAGTTCATCATCTAAACACAACCTAAAAGAGACATAAACACCAATAATATTGTGATAAAGAAAACAAAACTTGCATTCACAAATGCGTGGCGGAAGAAAAAAAAACACGCTTAAAAGATCGAGTAGGTTTTTAATGAGAATCAAATGCAACACATTTCATTACATAATGAAGTAGGTAAAAATAGTAACAAATTAGTAATTTTAGTGAGTTCCCCGGAATAATTATTACATCTTAAAAAATAAATAATACTTTATAACCAACATATAAAAAATTGACGAATTAGCCAAAATATAAATTTAGAGAGAAAATGATAAAATTCAATTAAAAAAATAAAAACAAGTGATTTTGCTAGAATTGAATTCATAGTCACAATCAGGCCCAAAAAGAATTAATAGAATGGTCGACAAGGCCCAAACACGGATGATATCCAATTTCAAGTTTCAACAGTCAAGACCCATCTCTCTCTCTCTCTCTCTCTCTCATTCCAAGTCCTCCATTTTCAATTTCAACCTTGTGAGAATCTCCCAACCCAGACAGCAATAAAACCCAAAAATCTCAACGTTAGACCTTCCCAAACTCTTCACTCATCCTCCAATGGCCTCCATCAACTTCAACCCCTTCGAGAGCTGGTTCAAGAAACCCCCAACCCCACTCCCGCCCATTAACCTCCTCAAATTCACAGACTCATTCTTCTACAGAACCTCAACAACAACCGCTCCCAATTTCACTTCTCTCAGCCTCTCAAACCTCTTCAATGGCCCTCCAAAACCCGACCCAAAAAATCCATCAGAGACCGAACCTGAAAAGCCTGGGCCCTACACCCAGATGCTGGAGCAATTCTTCTGGGAATGCGAAAATGCACCGGATTACAGACACGCTCCAGAAGTGGAAAAAATACTAAACGAAGACCCAATTTTCGAAAAGAAAGAGAACCGAACTGAAGAAGAGGTTAGAGAGAACGAGAAGTTCTGGAAGGAGGTCAGGGATAACCCAATTGTGCAATTCTTGGCTCGAGCTGAGCAGATTGCTGATAAGATGAATGAGCTGGAGCTCAAGGAGAATGAGAAGCCGTACAGGGACGAGGATAAGGAGCTGTGGAAGGCGGTGCCAAATGTTGTTGGGTTCGACGGAAGGCCCATGCCCAGGAAGGCGATAAAGACCAGGGAGGAGTCTGATGATAAATTCTGGGATTTTGCGAGGCAGTTTTTTTTTGGTCTTTGGGGGTTCCGCCAGAGGCCCTACCCACCCGGCCGGCCTATCGATGTTGCCCAGGCAATTGGGTATAAGAAACTTGAGAAGCGCTACTATGACTGTGAGTTTCTTTAGTTAAATTTAAAGCTTTGTGGTGAATCATGTGTTAATTTGAAAATGTGCCCTTTTTTGTTAATCTGTTAGTTTGAAGAATGTGTCTTTTTTTCTTTTTCCGTTTGGTTTGATTGCAATGGGTATCTCTTAGAATTGGCTAATTGTGTTTTAATCACACTAAAGGGCTTAGTAAAAACACAATGGACCACGTTTTCATTCACTTACTGCTGAAATTCTTTTTATCTGTTTGAGACAAGTAAAAGTAATGTGAGGTGCTTCTGAATTCGTTTTGAGTAGAAAGGTGGTATGATCATTTCTTGATTGTCAATGTGCATAGTTTGCTCATGGCATTGATGTTCTGTTGATGCAGTTATCATGAGGAGTGGTGGATGGTACTATAAGGACAGGTTAGGTCGAACAAGAGGTCCATTGGAACTAATTACCCTTAAAACAGCTTGGGGTGGTGGGATTATTGATAAGGACACATTCATTTGGGGTGAGGACATGGATGAATGGGCTCCGATTCACATGGTTTATGGTTTGGAACTCGCTATTGCTACTTGGGAAGGTTTGCTAAATACATCCTTCTTCTTGTAACTTCTATTTTATTGTGAATGATAGGAGCAACACAATACACACAATCTTTAAGATGGATTTTAATTACCACTAAGCTGTAGAGATGGTGGTGCCAACATCCATTTTTATCTAGTATCATTTCAGCATGTGAAATTTATATTAACAAACAATCTTAATGGCAGCAACAATATATAGGAATGTAATAATTAATTTAATTGTGTTTTCATCAAATTGATTCTTGGTTTATTCTTTAGTTAGACTAGGGGCTGCAGCAACTGCTTTTATTCACAAACTGCAAAAAGGAATTCCTCCTTGGGTTCCAGTCAAGGGACACGAGAAGAAAACCTATAAGCAGCTACAAAAGGAGGCTGTTGAAAGCAAGAGACGCGACATGGCAGTTCTTAAAGCTAACGATGGTGTTTGGCCAGGCGCTAGAATTCCAAGTCATGCTCTATTTCTTTGGGCTAGTGGCTCTGAACTGACAACTATTTTGGAACAGGATCACATGCCAAACAAATATATTCCGAAAAATCTTAGGTATGCAGTAGCATTTGGTCTCTGATTCTTGCAGTCCACACATGAGTAGTTCTCTAGTTGCTGTCTAATGTATCGTCTGTTTGTGAGAGCAGGGTGGAATTGAGTAAAATTATTCCTGGATTAAGGCCATGGGAGGTTCTAAGTGTAGAACAAGCAATGGATCAAATAACATATGAGGGAGAGTGGTACAGCGAACCTCTTGGATCATGCACAACAGGGCCTCCATACATTCACGCTTGGAATATGGATGTCTTGGTACAAATTACATCATTTTTGTATTAAGTTTTAGTTCTCTCAAGTTTTACTATTATATCAATTTCAACTGGCAATAGATAAACTAAACATCACGCATTATGTTTTGAAGCAATTGTTAAACTTAATTGGTTGTGCATATATTGATCCTCAACTTGTTTGGACATTTTGCATAATTCCCTTATATTACTACTGTTTGTGTGTTTTTGCTTTCTCAGAGATTATATAGGATTTTTGCAAACCTAAGCACCCGAGTATACCAGAAAATGGAGCGATCAATTCCTGGTTTTGATAAAATAATGGAGAAAGTGCAAGAGGATGCAATTGCAAGGGATACGAGACGGAAGGCGAAAAGAGAGGCAGAGATGAAAATAGAGCAGGAAAAAGCCTTGTATGGAGGTCCAGTTGAAAATGATGGAGGTCCAGTTGAAAATGATGGAGGTCCAGTTGAAGACGAGTCCTAAGATCACTCTGTCGTATTGATGATGCAGGAGAGGACGGTCGGTCCAAGATCCTCGTAATTGTAACTGCACCATCTAGCTAGTTTCAGTTTTTGTATTAAACCCTGTATCAAAAGTTTTTGTATTAAGCTATGCACACAAGTGATTAGTCCATTTATCTATCTGCTATTGTAGTAGAGATTTGTTTCATACGTCAATAAGGACTGTCAATTGTCTTAAACCCGGCAGCAAAAGGATGAGTAGGGTTTTCATTCTTGCAAGCTCTTGTTTTTGCTCTGATTTGGACTCCACCTCGAAATAAGGATGGGATCATGGGATTAAGTAATGGTTAGTAGGTATGCATCTTTACATCTTTCTAATGCGATTAAATATGTTTAGCTCGTAAATCAAGGTTTTGGATTATTAATATTGTTGCAAGTTGTCTAGTTTATTTTCTGTTTGGATGACGAGAAAAGAGGCCTTTCTCCTCAAAGAAAGCACAAGAACATAAAAAAGCGAGTGAACTATAGGGTTAACGCTCTGGAGAGTGGAGAGTCCATGTCCTTCGACTTGGCGCCCAAATCCGACAAGGAGTCGCCCCCCACCGACCCCGTTTGGGGATACGCCCCAACAATGCTTATCACGACACGTGCGCCCTTTCCATTTGATGTCTCCATTAGACATCAATCACGAAGTACGTGTCACACACCCAAGAGCTTCTCATTAAAAGACTTCTTAGAGAGGAGGACGCTTGTCCCCTCTACATAAGCTGCCCCATGCTTGCCTGTAACAAAACATATCCCACCAATACCAAAATATCTGAAAAAAGATAGACATGGAGGATGTTCTCAGCCCAAGAGGTTCCGGCCGCGGCGGAGCGAAGGCTGAAGAGGGTCATCAAGAATCTAATGGAGGTGGATGTCAAGATGTTGATGGTAAAGAGAAGGGATGCATGAATGGGGATGAGGGAAAATATGAAGAGAAGGGAGATGGCGGTGGCGGTGGGATTATAACCCATCTCATGTCCATAGTTTCATCACCAAGGGGAACTCCAAAAGGAGGGGAGGCTGCAAAAAGAAAAGGTGAGTTTGAAGTTGATGATGTTGGAAATGGGGGGTTTTCTAATAAGGCGGAGGAGGATGGGGCTTGTGGTAATGAAAATGGAGGAGGAGGGGTTTTCTCAAAAATTTCCAACTTTTTTAATCTAAGTGAGGACGGTGGAGGTGGAGGAGGAGGAGGAGGAGGAGGAGGCGGAGGAGGAGAAAGTGAGGTGGAGAAAGAATCAGAGAAGGTGATGAAGGATATTGGAAATAAGAGAATGAAAATGGAGGCGGAGGAGGGTGGTGGTAGTGGTGTTAGTGGTGGAGGAGGTATCATTGACAACCTTGTGTCTCACTTGCCTACTCTTCCTGGTTAGTCCATTTCTTTTTTAGCGTTTTAAGTTATTCTGTTACTTCTCATTTTGGGATTATATATGTTGTGGATGTGGTTCAATTTCATGAGGTTTTAATTGAATGCGATGAATATTGTGAGATAATGTTGTTTTAATTAACCAGATGATGCAGCTCCGACGACTGACGAGGCCTCCATTCTTATCACCTCAATCGTTCAGGACTAAGTCGTCATTATTAAAGAAAGAAAGTTAGAGGTTACATTCCGAAACTGCTAAAAAAAAATGCCCAACCTTATTACTGAGGGAAAAGTTTTCTCACAATCGATTTTCTGTCTCTCTTGTATGTTTCCACCTTCTTGTTGTAGTTTATTGTTTTAATTTTCAATGTATGTTGTGAGCTTGTGATATTGGTATCAAAAGCTCTATTGGGACAAGTATGGTAATGGAAAAAATCATCAAATTCTTGACTTCTGTACTATAAGTTATGGGTCGGTATGTGCGTGTTCTTGTTTTAGGATAATTGATGTAACTGGTTTTGCATCTTCATAATTCATGTTTATTTTTGTTTAATATATCGAAGAGGAAAGGTTCAAAAGAAACCAGTGCTCTTCGTGATTGGCCGCTGTTCAATTATTATTTACTATTTCAAATTTTCAATTATGTCAAGGGTATGATTTTATCCTTTCAATATTAAGTTGTTCTTCAAAACTATACGTTTTGAGTTCAGCTATTTTGAGATTCTTCATAGCTGTAGTTGCATGAAGAACGTAGCTGCACTTTCAGAGAATAATGATTTTTCAAGCTGAGTTTTTGAGGCGATGGTGCTAATCAAGAGCTTAATAGATTTTGGGTTTTGGGATAATTTCTTTTTGAAAAAATTACATAAAAGTATTCAAAAAGATATTCCTATTATAAAAAGCTACTTTTTTTGTATTCAAATAATATGCAGTAATATGAAGTTTTTTATTATTTTACTATTTTATATTCATCGGCCTCTTCCTTCTCCCTTTTCTCCAATTTATCATCTTTATCAATCATCATCTCCTCACTTCCGGAATATGAAACCAAAACCCAAATTCAATTCAATTTTTTTTTTTTTTTTAAAAAAAGGTTGCAAACCTAATTCCTCCATGAGAGCATCGAAAGCAGCTTGCACTTTGCAAGCATCCACTATCAGCTTGCACTTCCAATACATATCAGCCAAATTACTACCTACAAACAACTCAAAGGAAAAACCCAATTTCAAAGCAAAAGAATAATGCATCCGACTCTCAATCTCAATCGACCCAAGAAGTGTTGATGTGTAAACTGCCCACATGGACAAAATGCCAGCAGGGCAAGTTCATTCTAGAAGGGGCAAGTTCATTCTAGAAGGATTGGCAAGCTTAGTGTGTGTGTGTGTGTGAGCTGGCTGTAATCGTGAGGAGTGATGTGAGGCCTTTACTTGATTGCCAAGCATTTTGTAACTAACTAGCTAGGTGGCATTCTCCTATTGGATGATGAGTGAGATCATTTAATGTGTGAGGGTGTGTGAAATGTACGTGTGAGGTGCATGAAATATGTAAGACAATTGTGAATGAACAAGTGAAGATTCAGAGAGAAACTGAGTGCAAAATTCATGTGAGGAATTTTAGCAAACAGGTGGTGTGCATCAGTGTGTAGTGACTGCACATACCTTTCAATCATCATTATCTTCTTCCCTTAATCAATAGAACAGTAAAACAACCAAACACATTCATTCTATACTAATCACGAGCTAATCCCGATTCATTATGCTTTCAGCTAATGTGTGCAAGTAAGTGTTAAGTAGAGTGAAGAACATTTACCTGATTTGCGATCCTCCTCATCATCTGCAATCCGCAATATGGTATCAAAGCAGGTCTAATCTGCATCTGGGGCGTTTATACAGAGGAGAAGGAACTCGCAACTGAAGCTTGAAGCTGCATTTGCAATGCAGGACATGGAGGTGATCTGAAAATCCACTCTTCAATGGGAGCAACTATGATTTCTGGAGAGTGAAGATGAGAATCGTGTTGCTTGCTTGTGATCTCTGGGAGTATATTGAAATCGATCTTCCAGAACCACCAATAACAACTGAAGCCACTGGTGGAAACCCTGCTACACAAACTGAAATCAGACCAACCCATACAGACTGTGTCAAGGATGCTAAGGCATTAAGCATGGTCCAAAATGCAGTCACTGATGAAATTTTTCCCAGAATTCAGAATGAGGTTAAGGCAAAAGAAGCTTGGGATATTCTACAAAGGGAATACAGGGGAGACTCAAAGGTATGTTCAGTTAAGCTGCAGTTTCTAAGAATAGATTTTGAGTATGCTAGAATGAAAGAGGATGAAACTCTATCTGTGTATATGTCTAGACTGTATGCAATAGTAAATAGTATGAGGAGCTATGGGGAGGATATTATAGAGAAACGTCTAGCTCAAAAGATCTTGATTAGTCTTACCAAACCATTTGATCCTATAGTGTCTATTATTGAGGAAACTAGGGACATTGACACTGTGAATGTTGAAAGTGTTGTGGCCTCAATAAGGGCCTTTGATAAGAGATTGGAGATGCACACAGATGAAGGTCTAGATAAAGCTCTTGCTAGCTTATCTGTGTCCAATAGATCAAATCATGGCAATAATTGTTGGAAAAACAAGAAGCAATTCAAAAGCACTAAGAGCTGGAACCAGAAGAACAACTCTGTGAAGCAGAACTCACATCAGGGTTCTGGTACAAGGTCTAATTCAGGGGCAGGAAAAGATAAGGGTGAGTATCTTGGGACTAAGCCTCTCTGCAAGAAGTGTGAAAGGCATCACTATGAGAGTTGTTGGTTCAAGGGTGGATTCAAGTGTTACAACTGTCAAAAGTTTGGTCATATGGCAAAGGATTGTACACAGAAGCCAGCAGGAAACCTGGCACAAGAAGTCCTTGATTCATCACCTAACCTGTTCTATGCTTGTAATGATGAAGCAGTCAAGGATAACAGTAAGTGGTATCTTGATAGTGCTTGTAGTAATCATATGACAGGGTAAGAATCACTACTAGTCAATATTGACAAAACAGTTAAAGCTAAAGTGAAGATGGGCAATGGAAAACTTGTGCATGATAGGACCTGTCCCAACTAGACGTCGATAACTGTGCCCGGTCCTGCTCCCGTCTGACAAGTCAACTAAAGACCCTAAACTACCCTTCAATGCTTGCCAGACAAGGGATGATTGCACTGATTTCTGCTGCTACCTCCGCCTCTCGATCAGCCACGAACGTCGTACCACGGCCTGGAGGGTCATAAAAACAGAAAATGTGTGAGTGGACAAAAATGACCTCTTATAAAAACGTTAACCAAAACACATTCTTACCCTCCAGTTTTCACAAACATGCATGCATATCATAAAACATGAGTAATAGTATGAAATCATTCAAGTATGAACAGTGGACCGATAAAATCAAAACATGTTTTCCCATGGTTCGTAAAACTTATGTTTACCAAATCAGTTCATGTTATAAAGCATCAAATCCCGGCTCTCATGCCAACACATGTGAAACATAATCACCTGGCCACAAAGACAAAAAATCCGTACTCAATACCGGTACGTCATCACAAACAACATCAATCAGCACTATTCACAAGTGCACAATCAATCAATCAATCCAAACAATCTGCACTACTCACAAGTGCACAAACTATCACACAATCACATCTGCACTACTCACAAGTGTTGCACTACGCGTAGGCCAATATCCAGCCACACTCTCGGGATCAGATACCTCTGGGCTCAACCCTCGGGCTCAGTCACATCTGGGCGAACACATCCCCAGGCTCAGACACATCCGAGTGGTACATCCAGGCTCAGTCACATCCGAGAAGCTGGCTTACCATAGGATCAACTCACGATCCTACAATCATATCCCCCAAGCTCCGGTCGTCTGGGTAATCCCCCCCAAGCTCCGACCGTCTGGGCATTTCACAATCACAATGAAAACCATTTCGGGAATTACATCCCAAAATATTTCAATCAAATCTTGACTTCATATAAAGTTAAGATCATTCCTTGACTTCAAACCAAGTCAAGAGCATTCCCAACTGGGTCTCAAGCCCCAAATACCACTTACACGTAAATCTTTAAAATCACATTTTAAAACAATAAAATAATCCAGAAATCATCATTGACTCACCAACTAAGTCAAAATATCATTTTAGAAATTTTTTTAACTCCGGGTGACAGGACCCACCCCGATTATCGCCTCGATAATCTGGAAGCATCCTGCTCCCGTCTGACAATCAAATCCAAAAGACCGGAAAACTAATTAATATTACAACACACCCATTGTCAGACCAGGGAGATTAAACAAATACATCCGACTGGACGTCAAGTCCGCAGTTTCACAGAGCATAATAATACAAAACAGGTTAAAGAACAAATCCTACTCTGTGAACTAACTACTCCGCAACGGAAAACTTTATGCCTCCGCCTCTGCCTCGGCGCTCGCCCCCGCACCTGTACCACGACCTGGAGGGAATTTAAAACAACAAAGTGTGAGTGGACCGAAACATAAGTTTTACAGACAACAGTTTTTCCGAAATCGGGTTCGCCCTCCAGTTTTGTAACACGCATGCATAACCGAATATTCAGAAATTGCGTATTAACCTTTGAAAACTCTTTTTTCCGAAAACACATGAAAAACGTTACAGAAAATCGTCATAACTCATGTAAAACCATTTAATATTACCAGATTCCAGAAACTGTCATTTTGAAACATCAATTGCACAAATCAAGTAAAAAGTGTATCAATAATCACAGTTAAGCCGTTGGATCCATCCGAGTCTTTAAACTCAATATTAGGCCTTCCCGGGATATCAACGAGTCTTTAAACTCAAAACATGATTAGTAGGCCTCGGGGGTATCACAATCATCGAGTCTTTAAACTCAATCTGGGTCCTTAAACCCAATTTTCGGGCCCACCCCCGTCATCAACAAACCGGGTCTTTAAACCCAAAACCAGATCCAACAATCAACTGGGTCTTTAAACCCAAAACCGTTTTTAAAACACAATAAACTAGGATTCATCACAAACCGTTTTCCAACATCATTCCGAAATCATATCACATCATAGTAGGACTTATGTCCGAATTCACATGCAAATTCCAACACATGAAATTTTCCGAAAATCACTTCACAATTATGATCAAAACATCATAAATCCGTAACATGCATAATCATATCCAGATACTTCATCAAAATCATCACGCATGCAAAAGCGAAAACCGTAACCTCGAAATGCGTGAAATACGATAAATATCTCGAAAAGCGTGAAAACACGTAAAACCGATATATCATATCACCATCGTAAAATCATATGTAAAACCATAAGATAAACAAGAAAAATAGTCATGCATGCCCAGTTTAGAAATCAAAAAGTCCACTCACAGTCTTAGGACGCGTCAATCGCGTCCCACGCGCTCCTCCGTAGCTTCGGAAGTGTCCGGGCCTGTAAAAACGTACAAGAAGGGTTACAAACATCCCAAAATAACTCGTAGGATTTTTCCTAATTTTCCCGGATTTTTCGGCGAAATTAAACTTAGAGACTTAACCTTCCGGACTCCCGAAATTATCCCGAACGACTCCCGAACAACTCGAATCCTAAAGGTAAAATGTTAATTAGACTGAAAGGAACAATTTCTATGTTGACCGTGATCGGAGTTAACATCGCACGCGCCATCACGCGCCGCCCAAAGTGGCTACGCGTGAAGGCCACGCGCCAAGCTACAGTGTCTTCGTTCTTACCCGGATAGACTGATAAACGGGTCTATTACCCGCGACTCAACCCGACTAGTTCAAGATCAATTCTCAATCAATTCCTCTCATTTTTTATCCTATTATCTTCTCTAATCCGTTAATTTTAGGTCTGTGCTGATGATCAACGTCGACAAACACCTAATTGACCCAACTCAAGCTCGAACAGTCGAACAAGTCGACTTCTGGAACTCACCCAAACTAACTCCATTCTCAAATTAATTTCACCAGTAGCTTAAGGGGACCTATACGAACACAATAGCACAAACAATTGAACTCGCCGTTACCTGGAAGTCGTCGTCCTCAAGCTCGAAAATTCTCAGAACCAGGGAGCTCAGTTCTTGGCCAATTCGTGAGTGACGTCCTTCGAAATCGGTGTGGTTGGTTTCCTTTTGCTCCCAGAAGACTAGAATGGCCCATAGTTTAGCTCGAATGTCCCCACAATTTGATCTTCAATTTTCCCTCCAACTGGTTTTTCCTTCGAACTGGAACTTGGGTTCTTGGGCAATCCGTGCTCGAAACCCTTCAGTTCTTGCACGGTCGAGATTCAATCACTCCCAGAAAACTCCCTACGTTTTTAGATTTGTCTCTCAAGCCGTAGAAATCGAATTCAGAGTTTTCCCCCCAAAAACCCGAACTGTTTCCTCGCGGTTTTCTCTCAATCTCTCTCAGTCCCTCCACAACCGAATGACTCCAAATGAGCACCCAGACTCAAAGAAAGTCAGCTAATCGATCAAAGCGGCCAGCAACCCGTGGGAGACCAACTGAGGTTCTCTGAAAATGTCTCCCACGCACACAGAAGCCATGGCCAATTCATGCTCTCCCATGCCCTGAACTCTGTCCAACCGTGCACCTGAGCCATTCAATCCTGCTTCCACTACCTCAATCGACTTAAACAATGCACCTGATCCTTCCACTAAGCCTTAAACAATTGAACGCACAAGACACCACGGCCGTGCTCTGTTTTCGACGGTGGTGAACAGTACCCCGTGTGAAAAGACCAAAATGCCCTCAGGGCAAAAATTACCAAAATGCCCTCCAACTTTCGTGACCCGTAACTCGGTCATCCGTCGTCCGTTTTGCGCGTGCCGCCTGTCGTTGTACTCGGGACCTCGAGATGAACCTAACGGTCTTCGAATCATGTGGATATCAATTGTCAAACAAAAAGTCAACCTTTTCCCTTTATAAGTCCAATTTACGATAATGCCCCTGAACTTCCGAACATCATAACTTTCGCCTCGAGCGTCCGAATCGGACGTGCCACCTGTCTATGAACTCGTGACGTCCCGAACTACGTCACGGTCATCACTCAACGTCCGTTCGACCCTCCAATCAAAAAGTCAACAATTTGACCATACGAATCACAAGGGTAAAAACGTCATTTTATTCAATATTTTATAATATTACATTTTCAGAACGTCCGGGGCGTTACACCGGGCCTAGCCCAAAACATCATTTGCACGTTCCTCGTAAAACGTGTCCGAAAGACTGATTAAAATAATCATAAAATCACAATAAATCATAAAAAATCATCAATTTCATCAAAATCACATGTGACTCCAAATCCGAGTCAAAATCACTATCCAGTTGGGTCTCATGCCCAAAATAACATTTTCACGCAAATCCATGCGTTTGCAACCTCAGTTGCCATTTTCACGTAAATCCATGAAATCGATCATTGACTCATACCCGAATCAATACATCATTCTCAATCCATGACTCATAACTCGAGTCCAAACATCATTTTCAATCAATTTCAATCTCAGACTCATAACCCGAGTCCAAACATCACTTTTAACCAATTTCAAAATTTCTCGAAAATCGTGACAAAAATAATATAATAATCCATAAAATCGAGAAATCACCGGATTGAGACTTCAATCATGCCAAAGAATATAAAATCATATAATAAAGCATTTAAATCATATATGCATACATCACGGTTAGAAAACAAAGTCCACTCACACACACCGTCCAAACGGCCCGCTTTCCGAGCTGCACGTTTTTTCGTAAATTCTAAAAATCACAATTCCTGTCCAAAATCATTATAGAGGGTCACTAACATTTCAAAATACTTCATATAATTTTCTCCAATTTTTCTGAAATTTAAATACGTATTTAACACGTAAATTAAAACTTCGGATACGCGGAACTTTATCGAAACGATATCCGATTTCCTCGAAACCAGTGTCAAAATGTTCGTTACACTGAGAGGATTCAAAGTCATGTTGATCTCACCTTGAAACAAGGCCGTACGCGCCCTCACGCGCCGCTGTGAGTGGCTGCGCGTGACCACCACGCGCCTGCTACAGTAGTTATCTTCCTCACCCATTTTCTCTGCAAAACGGATCCTTTTGCCCGCGAACAGACCCAATTCAATTCCTAACAATTCAACACTGATGCTTTAAATTGAACAATCAAATATTTTCGGTTTTGGTCTAATTGGAAGTCTGTAAACTCAATTTCTCTAATACTTACCTCAAACCAGTCGAATCAAACTCAACTCTTCGAAGAACTGCCGTACACTGTGTACTCGATGAACTTCATCAATCTCCAACGTTTTCCTTCAATTGATGCATCCATTAGCATCGTGGGATCATGAGAAACTGTTTCCCCACTTCAATTTCGTCGTTTGATCACTCAAAGATCACGACCCAACCTCGACATTAGCTCACTGTTACTAGGCCCGTTCAGAGTCAATTGGGCCTCGATTTCCTTCGTTCTTGATGTTGATCGACTCGTCACAACCTTAGGAAGCTAATTCCAAGCTCAATTTCGATCCACAAGGCTCATAGTTCAAAATCCAAATTCCCCCCCAAAATTTCTAAAATCCGAATTCCAGTTTTCAACTCTCTCTCAATCCCTCGTGTTTCCCTCTCTAACACAGTCTCTGAAATCTCCCAAATTCTCACTCTCAAGCTCAGTTGTTAGAAAGGAGATTAAGGATGGGAGAAAACTCAATTTGGTTGTTCACGGTTAAGAAACACACAAAGAAGAAGAAATGGCTGATTAAGAATGATTAAAGATGATTAAATGATTAAAGGGTAATCAAACAAAATGATGGTGTTTTCCCCAAAACATGGAGTTGAAATTAAGGACCCTAAATCAAGGAATGGGTGACACTTGTCACTCATCTAGATGTGCTCAATCATCGATTATTGTTCACAATAAAATAATATTTTAATCGAGATCCCAGTTCGTTCGGTTAATCGATTTCGTTCTCGTGACCATATCTTTGTCGTCGAATCTCCGATTTCGACATGCCTCCTGTCATTGGATTCGTATCGACGCGACCTACGTAATGGTCCTTGGCCCTCGTCCATTGGACTTCCCGGGTCAAAAGTCAACATTTGGCCTCTTTTCAACAAAATTACCAAAATACCCCTCAACTTCCGAACGTCATAACTTCTTCCTCGAATGTCAGAATCGAACGTGCCACCTATCTATAAACTCGTGACGTCCTGAACTACGTCACAGCCATCGGCTAAAGTCCATTTGACTACCCAAACTAAAAGTCAACATTTTACCCACGTCCAGGGGCAAAACGGTCATTTTGCACGTTTCGTCCGATTTCACTCAACTTATCCCAGATTAGTCATTCTAAACCATAATGAATTAATATTTAATTCTGGTATTCAGGACGGGCCATTACAACATTCCCCCTTTAAAGAATTTCGTCCTCGAAATTCCAATTATCCTTATTCCACATCCACCTCGTGGAAAACAAATTGGCCTCACAACACGTGTACACTTGTACACCCACTAACCAACACAAAAAATCGTCTGCACTCAGACATCTCATCACAGACTCACGTTGTACTGACTACACTTCACCTCGCAGGGCAAGCTCAATCCTGCGACAAATACCAGCCTCAGTATCCACAACTGTCACCCCTTCAGCGATCCAAGATGCTGGTAAGGTCACGGAATGATAACATCTCGTAAAGCAACTTGTGGTCACACTAACCACCAACTCACTCATCCTGAGTATACGTATACCGTCATCGCACTCAATCAGACGGTGTAACTCGAACACGTTGAACACCAGCCTAGCGGTGATCACACAACTCAACACTAGAATTATACTAGCCAACCATGGCTAAGAGCACCTGCTCATACAATCACTGGATTCATCAAAATCACTGTGCCCAGTGCATCGTATGTCCAGTTCACATTCACAACCAAAACCAATGGTATCGGAACTAAGCCAATTACCAACACGTTCATCGACACATCACTGGTACATCCCATGTACCGTCACTAGGCATCAAGTACCATCATCCATACGATACTGCAAATCGTACACCAAGCATGATCCTACAACTGGACCCCAGTAGTCTAAATGATCAAAATCAAGTATTACTCCAAGCCCATGGAGTTCCATCCATAACAGGATTCCACTTATCCTTACGTTAACAAAAATTTTAACTCTCAGCTTAGTATATCGGCTACCTCACTAACCGTACCAAAATAATACCCGACCCGACTATATGGTCGAAATCTCAAAGTCTCCTGACTATCGCCTTCACACACGTTAGGCCTTTCGGTTTATCATCCGTTACCATTCCTGATGGTCGTCCTTTCTAGAAGTATGACCCCTGCATACTCGACCCATAGATCAATATGGTCGATCCAAAACCATGTAGGGAAAAGTACAACTCCTAAAGGTTTAGCTAGCATCGACAATCCTTGTCCTATGCTGCCCAAAAATACCTCACCAAATCACAACTCTCATAATGACACATCAATGTGTCCACAGGAAAGAACGTCTATGGCTTCCGGGATTCACAATAACCCCGGCCACTACTAACACTTATGTCACAAGTCTACTCTGGTCGACCAAACCTAACACCACGAATTTTTCTCTTAGGATAGTCAACACATTCATCAAGCACATCACCTGCCCATCCGTAGATGTAGGCACACCAACATGTTATCATAACCAATCCAACTGTGGTCAGAATACCTGTCTTAACAACTCACAGTCATAACCGGTTCATCCGGAGCCCTCATATCACATCAGGACTCATCCCGAGTCCTAAACCAACTCCTGACTCCTACTGAGTCCAAGTCTAATGTCTCGACTCCTCTCGAGTTTGAATTCAATCTTGACTAACGTCAATGCCACCACTGGCATATCTGGTCACCTAGCAAATACCCCTAGGCGAAACACATCCTTTCCAAAATCTCCCAGCACACACTAGACCATTTCCGAACTCCTTCTGAGTCCAATTCAACATCCAAATCCCAAAGGTCACTCATCCGACTCCCTATCCTCGGGTCAAGTTTATTCTGGGCCCAACATGCCCATCCACGTACCATACTATTAACAAAAACAACTATCCGGACCAACACTAGTCCGACACAACCAGAACACATGATACAATATTACAACACAAGTGTATAACACAAACTATTTACAAAGTATCACGAAACCATGTATCAATACAATTGCTTATCAATACAATTGCTTTGAACTACTTTCAAGTCAATAGGGGCAGTTCCTTCGCAAATGCCCAAGGTTCCTACAAAAGTGACAGGGGGCAGTGCTGAGGCGACTTGCTCCACCAAGCCGCTTACCTGTCGACTGGGCTGAAATTCCACTCGAATGAACACCCACCGGGGGTCGCGACACAAGGGAGTGAAGACTAACTCGCTTCGATGTTTCCTGACTTATCTGTTCAGTATCCTGACGCTCTCGGCGTCGTCCAGAGCTCAAAGATTGTTCTTGCACAAGTACAATAGTAGCCTCCACTCGAATAGCAGCATCAGATAATTCTCTCAGGGTAGAATACGAGCCCACAGTCACGGCACCTCGTATCGCATTCCTCAATCCTTGCTCAAATCTTCGACACTTATCCTCCTCATTTGCCACATACAAAGGAGCGAAACTAGATAAGTGCAAAAATTTCTGTTCATAATCGACCACTGACAGATTCCCCTGCTGCAATTGGAGGAACTCAATCTCTTTAGCGTTCCGAAATGAGCGAGGGTAAAACTGATATAAAAATCGCTCTCGGCTCCATCCGGGCCCGAATCACCACGAAACACAGTGGCTCCTAATCATCGAGCTCTCTCAATATCTGGGCTTTCTCTAACACTATCTGCGTCCCTCTCATCTTCAGGCCGTGTACGAGGTACACGTCTCAGAGGCATGACGTAACAATAGAAATCAATAACCAAATGCTCTAATACCACTTTGACAGGACCTGTCCCAACTGGACATCGATAACTATGTCCGGTCCTGCTCCCGTCTAACAAGTCAACTAAAGACCCGAAACTACCCTTCAATGCTTGCCAGATAAGGGATGATTGCACTGATTTCTGCTGCTACCTCCGCCTCTCGATCAGCCCCGAACGTCGTACCACGACCTGGAGGATCATAAAAACAGAAAAGGTGTGAGTGGACAAAAATGACCTCTTATAAAAACGTTTACCAAAACACATTCTTACCCTCTAGTTTTCACAAACATGCATGCATATCATAAAACATGAGTAATAGTATGAAATCATTCAAGTATGAACAGTGGACCGATAAAATCAAAACATGTTTTCCCATTGTAACGACCCATCCCGGAATTTAGGATTAGGTTAGTAACTAATCATGATTAAGGAGGGTTAATCGAGGTTTAGTTGGGTGGAATCGGACGAACGATGCAAAATGACCGTTTTGCCCATAGTCGTGGGTAAAACATTGACTTTTTATTCGGGTGGTCAAATATACTCTAACCAATGACCGTGACGTAGTTTGGGACGTCACGAGTTCATAGACAAGTGGCACATTCGATTCCGACGTTCGAGGTGAAAGTTATGACGTTCGGAAGCCCAAGGGCATTTTCGTAATTTGGACGAAATAAGGGAAAATGTTGACTTTTTGATCGGGAGGTCCGATGTCCGAGGACCGAGGACCGTTAGGATGGTCTCGATGCCCCGAGTACAACGACAGGTGGCACGCCAAAAACGGACATCGGGTGACCAAGTTACGGGTCACGGATGGTGAGGGGAATTTTGGTAAATTGCCAAGTGAGGGCAAAATGGTAATTTCCTGCAGAGGGGCTGTTTGAACCGTGAAACAGAGGGAAGCACCCGTGCCGTGTGTGTCTGAAATCCAACAATTATTTAACCCAAGTGGTCTGATCAGAGGATTGTTTAACCAGGATAGTGACCTTGGGGAGTGTTAGTGGCTTTGAGGCGTGGTATGGACAGAATGGAACAATGCACGGGAGGGTTTGTAATGGCTTTGGGTTCTGTTTGTGGGAAACAGAATTTTAGTGAAGCCAGAGAGATTCCCACGGCTTGTTTGCTGCCCGGTTTGAAAACAGAGAGATTAGGGGACATTTGGGGGTCTCTGAGGGTCATTTTGGTGAGGAAAGAACTGAGAGTTGAGAGAAAACTGGGTCGGGAAGGAAAATCAGAAATTGGAGTGAAAATTGGTTTTTCAATTTGTAAGGAGTGTTAAGCCAAACAGTGATTGGGATTAGTTTTCTGGGTTCATTACGAACCCAACCGTACAAAAATTGAGGGAGGTTGATCACGGTTTGTCCAGGAACTCAAGCTCCAGTTTCTGGAAAATCGCAGTGTTGAGGACAGAGACTTCCAGGTGAGTTCGTGTTCAATTGGTTGTGTTAGAGTGTTCTATTAGGTCCCCTTAAGCTCCTGTCTATGTTAATTCGAGAATGGAACCGTGTTGGGTGAGCTCCAGAACTCGACCTGTCGACTATTCGAGTCTGGGGTCGATCGATTTAGTTCATGTCGAGGTTAATCAATGACACATACCTTAAATTAAAAGAATAAAGAAGATGTTAGGATTGAAAACGGAAGGAATTGATTCAGAATTGAGGGTTAACTGTCCAGGTCAAGTTGCGGGTAACAGACCCGTTTAGCAGTTGTGCGGGTGAAGGAGACGACACTGTTGCTACAGTGCTGGGCGCGTGGCCTTCACGCGTAGCCACGTTGGGCGGCGCGTGTGACGTCATCTCCGGTCACGGTTAACTGAGGTTTTCTTCCTTGTAATATTTTGAACATTTTTCATTTAGAGTTCGAGTTGATCGGGTGTCGTCCGGGATAGTTTTTAGGGTTCGGAAAATTAGGCCTTAAGTTAAATTGTGTCGAAAAATCCCGGAAAATTATGGGAAATTAGTTGTTGTTAATTGAGACCTTAGTAACCCTGAGAAGTGATTTTGGACAGGATTCGGGATTTCTGAAAAATGACGAAAATTACGGAAACGCGTGCGGCGCGAAACCGAGCACTACGGATGGTGTGTGAGTGGACGTTGCTTTCAAAATTTAATGCATGCATAAATTATTTCTATGATTTTACGATTATGATTATAAGTTGTGATTGATTTTGATTTCCGTATTTATACGTATTTTTACTATACATGTGAAATTACACATATTTCGAGACTATGGTCGCTCGTGTGCTTAATGATGGTTTAATGAAAGAAGTTATATGAAATGGGTGTAAAATGATTTAAGAAGGTTGTTTATGATTGCGAGTGTGACTTACGATTTTGACACATTTTTCGAGAACGTTCCGGATTTGCACGTTTTACGAGATTTCGAGTTATTGTGATTTGATCACTGTTGATGTTTGAATCTGGGAATTGAAATGAGACTTGTGATTTTGAGGATTTTAAAAATGGGTTTTGAGTATGTTTTGATTGGATCGTGATTTGGTGATTATGATTGTGGTTTTGATGTGTTGAAAATGAGAGTTGAGGAAGAAGTGATTTCTAAGAATTAAAATGGATTTGAAAAAGGTGATTTCGGGCTTGATGCTCGGGGCACAAAAGTAACTTTGATTTACGAGATTTCGGTTTTCGAAAATTTAAAGCGGATTCTTGGTTTGGGTTCGGGATGATGCTTCCGGATGTCGGCTTACGGAATCATTGTTGCGAATACGAATTCGAGAAGGGAAAAGGATGTAATAAAGTGATTTGTTCTGATTTTGCATACCCCGTGTTTAACGATAATTTGATTATGTTTGTGAAGTATGATTAGGGAAAATGAATGAAATTCGGACCATGAGTCCCGTTGTGGGAAATGTGATTTCGGGATGGATCCCGCATTGTTATGATTGAAAAACCGTTTTGGGGTTTAAAGACCCGGTGCTATTGTTGGAGCACGTTTTAAGTTTAGAGACTCGGTTAATTGATGACGGGGAGGGCCCTTAATGAGTTTAAAGACTCGGTTATTGTGATACCCCCGAGGCCTATTGATTATGATTTGAGTTTAAAGACTCGTTGAAATCCCGGGAAGGCCTGATTATGCGCATGGTTTTGAGTTTAAAGACTCGGGCGCACTTGATATCCATCAAACTGATTGATTGTGATTCATTGACATTCTATGATGTTCGGATGAGTTGGGCAGTGGCCCGGTTTATATGGTTGATGAATTGGTGTATGATGTATACTTGGTCTTGATTTCGTGGTTTTGGGCTGAGGCCCTGTGTTATGATTGCGGGCTATGACCCGAAGGTTAACAAAAGGAAAATGTCTTTGATTTTCATATGAGGATTGATATGTTGAAAATGTAACGGATTGCGAAAGGATTTTTTTTGTATGCATGCATTGGTTTTTACTTGGAGGGTAAAAACGTCTTCCGTAACTGTTTTATAAACTGAATTCTTTTTGTCCACTCACACTTTTTGGTTTTTATTGACCCTCCAGGTCGTGGCGCGTTGTTCGAGGCTGTACGAGAGGCGGAGGCATGAGTAAGTACGTGTGGCTATCCCTGGTTTGGCAAGTACTGAGGGTAACCTGGGGTTTTCCAGTCATCTTGCCAGACGGGAGCAGGACCGGACACGGTTATCGATGGCCCTTTCGGAGGCGGTCCTGTCACCCATGGTCCGTAAAAACTCATGTTCACCAAATCAGTTCATGTTATAAAGCATCAAATCCCGGCTCTGAGACCAACACATGTGAAACATAATCACCTGGCCACAAAGACCAAAAACCCGTACTCAATACCGATACGTCATCACAAACAACATCAATCAGCACTATTCACAAGTGCACAGTCAATCAATCAATCCAAACAATCTGCACTACTCACAAGTGCACAAACTATCACACAATCACATATGCACTACTCACAAGTGCTGCACTACGCGTAGGCCAATATGCAGCCACACTCTCGGGATCAGACACCTCTAGGCTCAAACCCTCGGGCTCAGTCATATCTGGGCGAACACATCCCCAGGCTCAGACACATCCGAGTGGTACATCCAGGCTCAGTCACATCCGAGAAGCTGGCTTACCATAGGATCAACTCACGATCCTACAATCATATCCCCAAGCTCCGGTCGTCTGGGTAATCCCCCCCAAGCTCCGACCGTCTGGGCATTTCACAATCACAATGAAAACCATCTCGGGAATTACATCCCAAAACATTTCAATCAAATCTTGACTTCATATAAAGTTAAGATCATTCCTTGACTTCAAACCAAGTCAAGAGCATTCCCGACTGGGTCTCAAGCCCCAAATACCACTTACACGTAAATCTTTAAAATCACATTTTAAAACAATAAAATAATCCAGAAATCATCATTGACTCACCAACTAAGTCAAAATATCATTTTAGAAATCTTTTAAACTCCGGGCCTAGCCCAAAACATCATTTGCACGTTCCTCGTAAAACGTGCCCGAAAGACTGATTAAAATAATCATAAAATCACAATAAATCATAGAAAATCATCAATTTCATCATAATCACATGTGACTCCAAATCCGAGTCAAAATCACTATCCAATTGGGTCTCATGCCCAAAATAACATCTTCACGTAAATCCATGCGTACGCAACCTCAGTTGCCATTTTCACGTAAATCCAAGAAATCGATCATTGACTCATACCCGAGTCAATACATCATTCTCAATCCATGACTCATAACTCGAGTCCAAACATCATTTTCAATCAATTTCAATCCCGAACTCATAACCCGAGTCCAAACATCACTTTTAACCAACTTCATAATTTCTCGAAAATCGTGCCAAAAATAATATAATAATCCATAAAATCGAGAAATCACCGGATTGAAACATCAATCATGCCAAAGCATATAAAATCATATAATAAAGCATTTAAATCATATATGCATGCATCACGATTAGAAATCAAAGTCCACTCACACACACCGTCCAAATGGCCCGCTTTCCGAGCTGCACGTTTTTCCGTAAATTCTGGAAATCACAATTCCTATCCAAAATTATTATAGAGGGTCACTAACATCTCAAAATACTTCATATAATTTTCCCCAATTTTTCTCGAATTTAAATACTTATTTAACACGTAAATTAAAACTTCGGATACGCGGAACTTTATCGAAACGATATCCGATTTCCTCGAAACCAGTGTCAAAATGTTCGTTACACTGAGAGGATTCAAAGTCATGTTGACCTCACCTTGAAACAAGGCCGTACGCGCCCTCACGTGCCGCCGTGAGTGGCTGCGCGTGACCCCCACACTCCTGCTACAGTAGTTGTCTTCCTCACCCGTTTTCTCTGCAAAACGGATCCTTTTGCCCACGAACAGACCCGATTCAATTCCTAACAATTCAACACTGATGCTTTAAATTGAACATTCAAATAGTTTTGGTTTAGGTCTAATTGGAAGTCTGTAAACTCAATTTCTCTAATACTTTCCTCAAACCAGTCGAATCAAACTCGACTCTTCGAAGAACTGCCTTACACTGTGTACTCGATGAACTTCATCAATCTCCAACGTTTTCCTTCAATTGATGCATCCATTAGCATCGTGGGATCATGAGAAACTGTTTCCCCACTTCAATTTCGTCGTTTGATCACTCAAAGATCACGACCCAACCTCGACATTAGCTCACTGTTACCAGGCCCGTTCAGAGTCAATTGGGCCTCGATTTCCTTCGTTCTTGATGTGGATCGACTCGTCACAACCTTAGGAAGCTAATTCCAAGCTCAATTTCGATCCACAAGGCTCATAGTTCAAAATCCGAATTCCCCCCCAAAATTTCTAAAATTCGAATTCCATTTTTCAACTCTCTCTCAATCCCTCGTGTTTCCCTCTCTAACACAGTCTCTGAAATCTCCCAAATTCTAACTCTCAAGCTCAGTTGTTAGAAAGGAGATTAAGGATGGGAGAAAACTCAATTTGGTTGTTCACGGTTAAGAAAACACAGAGAAGAAGAAATGGCTGATTAAGAATGATTAAAGATGATTAAATGATTAAAGGGTAATCAAACAAAATGATGGTGTTTTCCCCAAAACATGGAGCTGAAATTAGGGACCCTAAATCAAGGGATGGGTGACACTTGTCACTCATCCAGATGTGCTCAATCATCGATTACTGTTCACAATAAAATAATATTTTAATTGAGATCCCGGTTCGTTCGGTTAATCGATTTTGTTCTCGTGACCATATCTTTGTCGTCGATTCTCCGATTTCGGCATGCCGCCTGTCATTGGATTCGTATCGACGCGACCTACGTAACGGTCCTTGGCCCTCAACTTTCGAACATCATAACTTCTTCCTCTAATGCCGGAATCGAACGTGCCACCTGTCTATGAACTCTTTACGTCCTGAACTATGTCACAATCATCGGTCAAAGTCTGTTTGATCGCCCGAACTAAAAGTCAACATTTTACCCACGCCTAGGGCAAAACGGTCATTTTGCACGTTTCGTCCGATTTCACTCAACTAATCCCAGATTAGTCATTCTAAACCATAATCAATTAATATTTAATTCTGATATTCAGGACAGGCCATTACAATGCAGGTAGTATGACAGGACCCATCCCAATCCCCCCGGGATTAGTGCGGGATGACCCTGCTCCCGTCTGACACGACAAGGGATATTTCCGACCTTTACCCTCCCGGGCTATCAGAGTACGCCAGGATCCGGAGGAGGTATGTGATATCTCGGTCTCTACTACAGTCCACATCCGATGTCAACCTGAAGGGCAGTCAAAACATTAAAAACTGTGAGTGGACAAAACAAAAGTTTATAAAACAGTTCATAAGGAAGACATTTGTACCCTTCACTAAAAAGCATGCATGCATTCGAAAACCATTTAACCAAATGGACCACATGTGGGAACTAAGCCCAAATCGAAATAAACCAAGGTCGAAAGGACCACAATGAAATCGACCATACGGGCAACTGCCCAAATCTTGTGCACACCTGTGCACACCACATATCAAATCTCATATATCATATCATATATCATATATACATATAAGTCACACAACCAATCCTGTCACGGTATCCAAAGCTACGCGCGTGCTACCCGGGTCTCAATCCGAGTCTTCTCAAAGTCAAGGTCAATGTCCGCAGACCACTGATCCTACTCGAGGTAATAGTAACCATAGCCTTCCTGAGAGTAAGGAACCCAACTAGGGGGTGACTCCACTCAATCGGTGCTCCGTGACTACTCCGGGGTCCACCCAGGCCAACGACCCTCACCGGAGGAGATAGTAGAAGTAAAAGAAGGTAGATGAACATATATATACATAACATAATATCCATGCCCGGTTCCCCTGAACCGTCATGATCCATAATATCCATAACCAAGGTAATATGCCGGTTCCCATAAACCGTCATGTACCGTAATAACCAACAATGGTTCATTCTGGTTCCCATAAACCGTCATGTACCATAATGACCAACAAGGGTTCATGCCGGTTCCCATAAACCGTCATGAACCACAATGACCTTGCCAGAGTTCATGCCGGTTCCCATAAACCGTCATGAACTTGGAAATCCATCTAGGGTCCCTGACCCGAAAGCATCAGTGTAAAACAACTGGGTCTCGTGCCCGAACATATGACATCAGCTGGGCACCGTTCCCAATATCTGAGTCATATGCCCGAGACAAAACCAAATGGGTCTCATACCCGAGTTTATCCTTTTAGAAATCCAAAACCATTTCATTAAAACCAATAAAGAAATACAGACCCGTATAAGCACCGTATAAGGCCGAAACCTCGAAATACGTGCTTATACGTAACCACATACAAATGCACCCATGGCATCATCAAACAAGTAATAAAACATATAATAAAAATTTATGCATGCACCAATTTAGAAAACAAGGTCCACTCACAGACCGTCCGAGCTGCCGCCTCGATTTGCGTGCCATACGGCTCCCAGAGCCGATCACCATCACTGGGACTCCCAAACCTGTCCAAATTTTAATAGAAGGTTACTAACTACTTAATTAACCTCCTACCAAAGCCCCGTAATTTTCCCGAACTTTTAACTATTTTTAAACCGACCCTAAACCTTCCGACACCCCGAAAACTATCGAAACGAGGTCCGATTGATGCGAGACCAGTCCCAAAATCTTCGTTACATCGAATAGAAGATTTCCTGTGTTGAACACTTTCCCAAATTATGGACCACGGGCCCTCCCGAGCCCCTAGAAAGTCGAAAACACTATTCATCATCAGCATCAGAACTGAACCAGTTTACTGTAGCAAAACACTGTTCATCTCAGTTTTTCTCCGGTTTCTGGACTGATTCGGGGTTCGTTTGGTCCCATTTTAATCCTTAAATTCCTATTTCTTCATTTCCTATCAAACCCAATCCCTAAAACTAAGAAAAACCACCAGAAACCGAGCTTCCATCCGCCATTAATGGTGGCCGGATTTTCTCTGGCCGTTCACGGCCTCTCCCGGCCATCCCAAGCCCCAAAACTAATCCCATTAACCTCCTAGAGTCCCCAGAAACCTTACCCAATAAACGAAATGGAGTAAAAACCATTAAAACTCAAATTCAAATTTTTGAATATTTTCTTACCTCACGGGTTCTCTCCACCGTGTCCACCGCCGTAGTCCTCAGCCGTGGCTCGCCGTTTCTGTCACTCTTCACCACTCACGGTCACACATGACACACATGATGAATGGTGGTGAGGAAGCAAGGTGGTGGTTTGTGTTTTGAAGAAAAATGGAGAAATATGGTGATAAGGGGGGTTCGGGTTTTGTGTTTGGAGAAGAAGAAAATGCAAAGAAATGAAGATGATGATGTTGATCTGGTGAGATGAGAGGAGTGAGATAGATTAGATGAGTGGTGAGGATTGAAAGTTAAATGGAATGGATGGCTAGGATTGATTGTTAGAAAAGATTAATTATATAATAATAATTATATTAATATTTAATTAATGAGATCCACAAATTAAGGGATTTAGCCAATAGGATGAGTGACACTTGTCACTCATCCATGGGACCCACTCAAAATATCTGGCCCAATCAGAAATTGCCAAATCATCCCCGTCTCGAAGTACGTGCATAGTGAAATCGAACTTCCGTGACCCATAACTCTCCCTTTCGAAGTCCGATTTCAATGTGCCGCCTGTCTACGGATTCGTATGGTCCCGATCTACGTAATGGTCCTTGGCCCTCGGCCATCAGACATCCTGATCAAAAAGTCAACTATTTGCCCCTTTTAACCAAAATTACCAAAATGCCCATAAACTTCTGAACGTCATAACTTCCTCCTCAAACGTCGGAATTGAACGTGTCACATGTCTATGAACTCGTGACGTCACGAACTACGTCACGATCATTGGTCAAAGTCCATTTGACCGCCCGATCGAAAATTCAACGTTTTGCCACGATTAGGGGCAAAACGGTCATTTCGCATCATTCGTCCGATCTCTCCTAACTAATCACCGATTAGCCTCACTAATCGTGATTAGTCACTAATCTAATCTAGGAATTTGGGATGGGTCGTTACATAGTAGGGAAAGTCACACTTGTGATTCAAACTAAACATGGAGAAAGACACATTAAAGAAGTAATGCTCTTACCAGGGCTGGATGAAAACCTGTTGAGTGTTGGTAAGATGATTGAGCATGGTTATTTTTTGGTGTTTGGGGATCACACTGTGGACATCTATGAAGACAATTGACTGACTCAGAAAGTTTCCAAGGTTCAAATGACCAGGAATAGATGTTTCCCTATGTCACTTGAATCTGTTAACCCATTAGCAATGAGGACAACAGTATGTGAAGCCTCTGAGCTATGGCACATGAGGTTTGGCCATCTCAATTTCAAAAGTTTGAAGTTGTTACAGCAAAAGGATATGGTAGTTGGACTACCTATGCTGCAAGCAAAAGGTGAAGTGTGTGAAGGATGTGTGGCAGGGAAGCTACATGTTGAACATTTTGACAAGGAACCTTCTTGGAGAGCATCTAAGCCACTTGAATTGATTCACACAGATGTGTGTGGACCAATGCAGGAGAAAACAAATGGAGGAAACAAATATTTCCTTATTTTCATAGATGACTATACCAGAGGTGGAGAGTATCTGTCACAGGAATTTCAATCATTCTGTGAAGAGACAGGGATAAGCAGGCAGTTGACTGTTGCATACTCACCACAACATAATGGTGTGGCTGAGAGAAAGAATATCACACTTGTGGAAATGGCCAGGTCAATGATGCAAGAGAAGGATATTCCTAACAAGTTCGGGGTGAAGCTATAAACACTGTCTGCTACCTCCTAAACAGATGTCCAACAAGATCTCTTGATGGTATGACACCATTTGAGAAGTTTACAGCGATAAAACCAGGTGTCAAACATCTTAGAGTTTTTGGATGCATTTGCTATTCTCATGTTCCAGATCAGTTAAGACAGAAGTTAGACAAGAAAGGAACCAAATGTGGGTTCATGGGATATGGGAGCTATGAAAAGGGGTATATGCTCTATAACCTGCAAACTAACAAAATTGTAATATCAAGAAGTGTGGAGTTTGATGAAGGGACAAAATGGAGTTGGAATGAAGCACAAGGAAGAAGTGAAGGGTTATCTGTGAGTCATCTATACATTGGACATGGTCAAGGACAGGTCCAAGTACTGAATGAAGATACAATTGAACCAGATCATTTGGAACCAGTTGATCAGAACCTTTCTGATCCCGATTCACCATAAATGCCTCAACCTAAGTACAGGGACTTAAGTGATGTGTATGCAAGGTGCCACATGAGTATTATTGAGCTTGAAAACTACCTTGATGCTACTAGGGAGAGAGGATGGCAGAAAGCCATGGAAAATGAACTTGAAATGATAGAAAAGAATGGTACATGGGAGTTGGTTGAGAAACCACTTAATAAACCAGTAATTGGTGTTAAGTGGATTTATAAAACCAAACTGAACCTTGATGGTTCAGTACAAAAGCAGAAAGCAAGGTTGGTTGCTAAGGGTTACTCCCAAAAGCCAAGGATTGACTTTAATGAAACCTTTGCTCCTGTGGCAAGGTTAGATACAATCAGGACACTGATTGCTTTGGCTGTACAGAAGAAATGGAAGCTGTATCAACTAGATGTCAAATTCGTTTTTCTGAATGGTGTTTTACATGAAGAAGTCTATGTGCAACAGCCTGAGGGTTATGAAGTCAAGGGACAGAAGGAGAAAGTCTACAGGTTACACAAGGCTTTGTATGGGCTGAAACATGCACTAAGGGCCTGGTATGGGGAAATAGACTCCTATCTATTGAGATGTGGTTTTCAAAGAAGCACAAGTGAAGAAACCTTATATCTCAGAATAAATCAAGATGTGGGAACCTTGATTGTCTCAATTTATGTTGATGACATTATCTATACTGGTGACAGTAAGGAAATGATGCAGGAGTTTAAATCTGAAATGATGAGAAGGTATGAGATGACTGATTTAGGATTACTACACCATTTTCTTGGAATGGGGATCCTACAATCACATTCTAGTATCTATATTCATCAAAGAACTTATGCTCAGACACTAACAAACAAGTTTGGATTGAGAAACTGTAAAGCTGCAGGAACTCCTCTTGCAGCTAATGAAAAACTGCAGAAGGAAGATGGAAGTGGGGCTGCAGATGAACATGTATACAGACAGATTGTGGGTAGTCTGCTGTATCTCACTGCCACCTGACCTGACATTATGTATGCCTCAAGTCTCTTGGCTAGGTTCATGCACAATCCTACCAAGAAGCATCTTGGAACAGCAAGGAGAGTGCTTAGATATGTGCAAGGGTCTTTGAACTATGGTCTAGAGTACAAGAAAGGAAAACCAGCAGTTCTACTTGGTTTCTGTGATAGTGACTGGGGAGGATCAATTGATGATAGCAAGAGCACTTCAGGCTATGCTTTTAGTTTTGGCAGTGGAATGTTCTCATGGGCCTCAGTTAAGCAATCAAACATTGCTCTATCTATAGCAGATGCTGAATATGTGAGTGCTTGTGAAGTAACAACACGGGCCATTTGGTTAAGGTTTGCTCTAAAGGATTTTGGTGAGGAACAACTAGAAGCTACAAGATTGATGTGTGACAATCAATCTGCTATTGCTATGGCTAGGAATCCTTTTTTGCACCAGAAAACAAAACACATAAACAGAAAAGTATACTACATAAGAGAAACTATACAGAATGGAGAAGTTACACTTCTTTACTGCAAGACTGAAGATCAAATTGTAGACATCTTCACAAAGCCACTTCCTAAAGCCAGATTCAACTACCTACGGGGTCTACTTGGTGTATGTCCAGTGAACAGTTGAGGAGGGGCTGTTGATGTGTAAACTGCCCACATGGACAGAATGCCAGCAAGGCAAGTTCATTCTAGAAGGATTGGCAAGCTTAGTGTGTGTGTGTGTGAGCTGGATGTAACCGTGAGGAATGATGTGGGGCCTTTACTTGATTGCCAAGCATTTTGTAACTAACTAGCTAGGTGGCATTCTCCTATTGGATGATGAGTGAGATCATTTAATGTGTGAGGGTGTGTGAAATGTACGTGTGAGGTGCATGAAATATGTAAGACAATTGCGAATAAACAAGTGAAGATTCAGAGAGAAACTGAGTGCATAATTCGTGTGAGGAATTTTAGCAAACAGGTGGTGTGCATCAGTGTGTAGTGACTGTACATACCTTTCAATCATCATTATATTCTTCCCTTAATCAATAGAACAGTAAAACAACCAAACACATTCATCCTATACTAATCATGAGCTAATCTCGATTCATTATGCTTTCAGCTAATGTGTGCAAGTAAGTGTTAAGTAAAGTGAAGAACATTTACCTGATTTACAATCCTCCTCATCATCTGCAATCCGCAATAAGAAGCACACAATGTAAGACCCGTGTCCTAGAGGGAGCGGTGAATGATCCCACATTCCTGCGCGGGGGGAATGGTCTGGGAAGAGGATGGTGGTGTGCCTTAAAGGTGTAGGCACACACCTATCTAGCACTAGGCCTTTTGGGAGCTAACTGGTTTTGGATTCCTGGGGAACTCCAAAGTTAAGCGAGTTGAGGTTGGTGCAATTCCATGATGGGTGACCCCCTAGGAAGTTGCACCGTGAGCTCCCGGAAACAAAACCGTGAGGGCGAGGTCCAAAGCGGACAATATGGTGCTAGATGAGTCGGGTCCTGACCGAGGAGGGTTGGGTCCTCGCAGAATGGTATCAGAGCCAGACCCAGACCAGGAAATGTGCCAGCGAGGACGCTGGGCCTTAAGGGAGGTGGATTGTAAGACCCGTGTCCTAGAGGGAACGGTGAAGATCCCACATTCTTGGGCGGGAGGAATGGTCTGGGAAGAGGATGGTGGTGTGCCTTAAAGGTGTAGGCACACACCTATCTAGCACTAGGCCTTTTGGGAGCTCACTGACTTTGGATTCCTGGGGAACTCCAAAGTTAAGCGAGTTAAGGCTGGTGCAATTCCATGATGGGTGACCCCCTGGGAAGTTGCACCGTGAGCTCCCGAAAACAAAACCGTGAGGGCGAGGCCCAAAGCAGACAATATGGTGCTAGATGAGTCGGGTCCTAACCGAGGAGGGTTGGTGCATATGGTTTTGAGTTTTCACCATCAACAACATATCCAAGCTCCAGGAGCATCCTGGGCTGACCATAGTCAACTAATTTAAGCACTCCATTATTAGCAATCAACAAATTCTTGGGCTTCAAATCGTGGTGGACAATCATATTTTGATGATAGGCGTCAACTCCAGATAGGATTTTAAGCATCCAGCGCTTGAGCTCCCTACACCCAATCCCAACTTCTATTTTCTTACTGCTCTTGATCACAGTGGTCAAGTCCGTAGTCAAAAATTCCAGGACGATCACCGCGTCCTCATCCTCGCGCCAAAATCACTCGTACAAAACGACAACGTTGGGACAGTTGTGGAGGGCCTCGAGTGCTTGGAGTGCCTGGAGTGCCTCGATTTCTCAAAACGTCGACTGGTAGCCATGAAACTCCTTGAGCGCGACAGTGAAGTTTTCGGAGAGTTGAACTACTCTGTACACGTCAAAGTAGGCTCCGGATCTGACTCGGTCTAGGATCTTGTACTTTGCAATAACTTCAAGGCAGGTATGGATGCTTCAGCTTTTTGCTGGTGGAGAAACCATGCCAATCGATCGAGAGGAAAAAGAAATGCGCGAGTTCTTAAGCTTTTCAAAACCTGTGTGAAGGTTTTCTTTTGGGTAATGCTATTTGGACCCTCTAAATTGACCAAATTTAGTGACCTTGTTGATGTGGCAATGTATAATATAAATATAGAATAATTTCATTTATTAAAATAATACCATTTATTGATTGACACATCAATATAGTCACTAAATGTGGTCAATATAGAGGGTCCAAATAGCATTATTCTTTTCTTTTTGTTTTTTTTGTTTGTTTTTGGGAAGCAAATCCTCAAATTTGGAGAATAACTCTGGAGATGATTTGATGATCGATGATTGCTTTTTTTGTTTCTGATGGTTGATGATTGATGAAGATGATTCATTGGGGAAGATGGAGAAGGGAAGAAGATGATGAAGATAAAATAGTAATGAAAAAAATGTTGTGATAATTTTGGCCCAATATATGCGATTGGATAGTACTTATAACAGAAAACTGAATTAAAAATTTAACGGTTGTATTGATTTGTTAAATGTCGTATGGTTATGTTACACAAAAGTAACTTTTTATAGTTGCGGTATATTTTGAAATCATCTCTATAATTTTGATATTTTTATATAATTTTTCCTTTCCTTATTGATTTGATTGTTGAAATCGAACTTGTTATGAAAATTATTTCTTCCCAAATCTAGGTTTTGTTTCTCAAATCATTTATCATAACTCTAAAGTCATTTCAAATTCAATCTGAAATCTATTCTCATTGAAAAAACGTTTTTTGTTTCTTGTATTTTCTTTCTGATCTCAACTGTAATTATCGCTTGATGAGTAGAGATTGATTGTTTTGACTTCACAAAATTCCATCAATCGGGTTTTGGGAATTTCTAAGTTTGAAGATTGAATCATGACTGAACTACTGTAATCAAGATTGTAATGGAACATAGTTGTGTTGAAAGACAACAAAGTTGCATGAGGTATGGCTACATCTTTAGTTCTAGGTTATAAGATATGAGCATTGTACTGAACCTGTGATTTTAGTGGATTGATTAGTCAGCTAAGAGACCCCCAATTTTTCCCTGAGGAAGGTTTCTATGTATCAAGTTCTTGGTGTTCTTTGATTCATTGAATTTGTTTTATTATCTACGTTATTAATTGATGAATGTTTTTGAACTAGCACATGACTACTTACATTGACGAGGCCATTGAGTGCTTAGGTTGTCACTACGTGATAGTGATTTGTGTAGGAAGAGTGTGATCAATGTGTGTGTATGTACGTAATGAATTGATTAATGATCTGTGACTAGAACGTTAGAGATTCAATGACTGGCCACTTGAATCTTCACTGAAAATTGGTATCCAACTTACAGTTGGTATTAGAGCCGACTTTAGATACATATAGAGTCTGTCATAAAGAGTAACTGCATATGAATTGCTTGGTGTGTTATGGATGGAACGTGATAGGAACACAGCCCCAAGTAAAAGGCCAAAATACCCTTGCCCCGATACGTACACAAATGTCTCGTTCTAAACTAGTAACTATCCTTTATGAGTTCTAATTTTTGCGTACCACCTGTTTACAAACTCGTAAACTCGAGATCCACACAACCGTTCAAGAAAAACTTACAAAAATATTCTTAAAAAAAACTGACTTTAGGATCTCTTATAAAGACAACAGTGAATAAGACATTTTCTAAATTAATTTTCGAAAATACCTTAAATAAAATTTTGGGTTGTTACACCTCTAGCCTTGGGAAACATGACAGGACCCATCCCAATCCCCCTGGGATTACCGTGGAATGTGCCCTGCTCCCGTCCAACAAGGGGTGTCAGACAAGGGATAACCAAGAGCCACTGCCCAAATGGGGCATCCAGAGTGCGCAAGGACCGATGAACGAGGTGTGCAATGTCCCAGTCTCTGCTGCAATCGCATCCGTAATCAACCTGAAGGGCATTAAAACCAAAAGCTGTGAGTGGACAAAAATCAATAAGTTCATCAAATACATTTATAAGACATTTATTGTCAGGACCCGTCCCAAATATGGCCTCGATACCCGGGACGAACCCTGCTCCCGTCTGACAATCACACTAACAGTATCAAACAAAACAAACAACCGTCATACAACTATAAGCATAACTATCAGACGAAGGAGTAAAATATACACAACAGTCAGTCAGAGCATAGTTCTACAAAATGGGCACAAAAGTCCTACAAAGCTAATCCCGCAACGGAAGAACGTCGTAAGCTCTATGCCTCGATATCTGCCTCAACGTTCACCCCAGCCCTATCACCACGACCTGGAGGGAAAATTTAAAAACCAAAAGTGTGAGTGGACTAGAATAACCAAAAGTTTTAAAATCAGTTTATCACTAATTCAAGGTTAAGGCAAAATAAGAATCCGTGTTCCCTCCGTTTTTAAAACAGGCATGCCCAACGAAGTACTAGAAAATCATAACATGAAACATCATAAGAAACAGAAACACTATAAAATCTCATAAGAAACAGATACACTATAAAATACCATAAGAAAAAGAAACACTATAAAACGGATATAGAAATCATAGCTTCAGCATCAAATCATCATTTCCGATCAAACCTGCTGGACCTATCTGAGTCTTTAAACTCAATCAGGCCTTAAAGGAAATCCGAGTCTTTAAACTCAATCGGCCTATAGGGGTAATATCAACATATCCGAGTCTTTAAACTCCCGAGTCTTTAAACTCAATCCGGGCCCGTCCCCCGTCAATATCAATCCGGGTCTTTAAACCCAATATCTAGATCCAGCAAATCCAATCCATATCCAGTGTACAACCAATTCGAAGTCTATCGCCAAACTCGAATTCGAAATCCCGGTTTGAAGCCCGTCCGGCGTTCCGAACCGACATCCCGAACCCAAATCCGGAAATCCATTCTTATACCCAGAAAGCACACATAATCACAAATCATATTTCATAACCCATTTATCATCATCAGAAAACATTTATAGGTTGAAATCGTAATTATGGCATCAAAATCCGAAAATCAGCTTTTCTCGAACAATGTGCAAAATCTCGGGAATGTCTCGAAAAACGTGCAAACTCATCAATCACATATAATCATCATTCAAAAGCATAAAAACATATTTAAGATCATAAAACGTCAATAAAACAGTTAGGCATGCTCGAAAGAAAGAAAGAGTCCACTCACAAATCAGAACAAGTCAGTCGCGCTCCGTGCGCTCCTCGACCGTCTCGGGTGCCTCCCGTCCTGTTAAAATGCACCAAATAGGGTCACAATTACATCAAGGATCCTAATCCTAATTTCCCCATTTTTTCGGGAATTAAATAATATTTTAATCCTAAACCCTCAACCGTCTGGATTCCCGAACAACTCCGTAACATCGTCCGATTCACCCGAAAACTACACCAATAAACTCCTTAGGACAATTAGAACCAAACTCATGTTGGAAGCTTGGCCGGATTCTTCTCCACGCGCCTCCACGCGCCGCCCAAAGTGGCTGCGCGTGGGCCTCACGCGCCTGCTACAGTGCTTCTCCTTCCTCGATTGAACCTGGTTCACACCAGGCTGCAACCCGGACCGGCGAGAGCCATTCTCTGCCGTCCGGCCACCATTTCACTCCTCTCTTCTCCTGCAGCTTCGTCCAGACACCAGGAATCCATCCCCCTCACTCTCCTGGTTCGATTCACCCCTCAGCTTCACGACTGAAGCTCGAAAGAAAACACAGACGGCCCCTGTTTTCCTTCCTGGCCGTCCTATGCTTCCCCCCTCACGGTGGCGATTCTAAACTCCTCCCACAACCTCACTGTGTCACACACAACTCACAGGAACCCTCGACTCACTCTCTAAACCCACGATTTCCCGTTTGAAATTCACGGCCAAACAGAGTACAGAGTACTCACTGTCGACTGAGCTCCACCGTGTACGCCCCCGTCACGGCGACCGTCCTACACCACTCCTAGAACCTCCCTGAACATCATTGCACTCACCAATCCCCTCGATTCTCATCCTACCCTCACGACTTTTGAATTGAAAAAATCACGGGAAAACAGAGTAAATAGGCTTACCTTTCGATTCTGTCTCCGCCGTGCGCACCGCCGCGTCTCCCGTTTCTCTTTGGACTCCCTGCAGCCTCCTGAACTTCCCACGGTCGTGGTTTGAGCCACCACACGGCGTAGCCACCACCACGAACTCACAGCCTCCCTGTTTCCTCAAACCTTCGCCGCACCACCACCGTGCCGCCGTGCACGATTTCACCACCAAAACTCGATCACCAGTACAAACACTACTCCCTGTCACTCTCACCAATCACTCTTCACTCACCCTTGCACCAAAATCGATCAATCTCCTTTAATTTCTCACCCTCTGTTTCTCTGTGTTCCTCGAAGGATTGCACGGTTCAAATTGAGCAAAGTGTGGCCGTGCACACTTTAGAACCTTTTAGAACAATCCAGTGCCCCCACGTGTCCACAATCCTATGGACAAAGCATAGATATCCTACCCCACTCAGCCACTTGTCCTCATCCAATTGGCTGAAAGAAAATGACCAAAATACCCCTTGTATAAATAATTACCGTTTTGCCCTCGAACGTTCTAGACCCGTATCTTTTCCGTCTGACGTCCGGTGACAGCGTGCCTCCTGTCGTTGAACTCAGGACGTCGAGACCTATCTAATGGTCCTTGGTCTACGTGAAAATCACAAGTCCTTCAAAAAGTTAACATTTTCCTCGTTTACTCAAAATTACGGTAACGCCCCCAATCTTCCGAACGTCATAACTTTTCCTCCGGTTGTCCGAATCGAACCTGCCACCTGTCTACCGACTCGTGACGTCCTAAACTACGTCACGGTCAAGGGTTAACACTCATCCAATCGGTAATTCAAAAAGTCAACTTTTCGTCTCCTATTCACAAGGGCAAAATCGTCCTTTATATACAAAACTTTATAAAATTACATTTTTACCCTTCCCGAAGGTACGGGTTGTTACATTTATGCCCTCCAATAAAAACGTATGCATGCCACGAAAACCAGTAACCAAAACGTTTGCTCAACCGAGCCATTAGGGCCTTAGCCCAAAAACCGTTAACTTAAAACCAAGTGTGGGAACTCAGCCCAAAACTGTGGAATACCATCACCAGACATATTAAAACCATGTGGGCCACCGCCCAAAGCCATAAATATAAATCCATAAATCCAAAACCATTTAGGGTCCCCGACCCGAAATACCATTTCATAACCCATAATCCATTTTTACCATATAACACATATCCAACCGATAAGCCATTTTATAGATTCATTAATCCATATTTACCATTACCATCACCAACATCCCTGATACTTAGCGTCCCAGACGCTTGACGTCCCTGACGTCATATCTCACGGTATAATAAGCTACGCGTGCTGCCCGGGGTCTCTCCGGGTCCATATCTCTGACATCCCAGATGTCTGACGTCCCTGACGTCAATCATAGCAATCCTGCTCCTAAGTCATCATACGGTCCGGCTGCTCCGTACAATGACCCCTCGCAGGCAATGCACCGTGACTTCCCCAGTGTCCCAGACATCTGGAGGAGACCATCATATATCCTTGTATCCAGATGGTATATGGAAACAGTTTTATTTATTCCTTTTATCACATCATTACAATGGTCCCTGCCCAAAATTTCCATAAAACAACATAATTCCTTTTAGGGTCCCTGACCCGAAATCACAATTATTAAACATAGGGTCTCTGACCCGAAATCACCATTATAATCCAATTGGGCCTCATGCCCGATTTTATGAACCACTGGGCCCACGACCCGATTTGTAAACCAACTGGGCCCACGACCCGACTTTACAAACCCACTGGGCCCACAACCCGAATTCGTAAATCAACTGGGCCCCTGGCCCGATTTCATAAAGCAACTGGGCCCCCGGCCCGATTTCATTAACATAAATGGACTCCAAGTCCGAGGTTTCCAAAACAATTGGGCCCTAAGCCCGAGTTCATCTTTCCAATTCCAAAACCATTTTTATCACATTATTTATTAAGCCATTAAGCCATAAGCACATAAAACCACAATAAAATCGTTAACCTCGATATACGTGAAATACGGAAAATACCTCGAAATACGTGCAACATACCCGAAATCAATACTCACAATCACCATCATAGAAATCACGTATATAAAACATATAACACATTTAAGCATGCATAGGATTTATAAAACCAAAGTCCACTCACAGACCGTTTTAACGGTATGCCTCGATACGCGTGTCATCGGCCCTCCCGGGCCACACCACTATCACTGGGACTCCCAATCCTGTCCAAATCACATTAGAAGGTCACTAACCTCATCATTAACATCCTATCAAAGTCCCGTAATTTTCCCGAATTTTTAACTATTTTTAAACTTGATTTAAAACCTTCGGACATCCCGAACAATATCGAGACGGTGTCCGATCGACACGAAACCAATCCCAAAATGTTCGTTACATTAAATAGGACAAAAGTAATGTTGACCCCACCTCGAGATTCGTGCCCACGCGCCGTCACGCTCCGCCGTGAGTGGCTACGCGTGAAACCCACGCGCCTGCTACAGTACCAGCACAGTCACCCCCTTCGCCCGTTTGTCTAGTAAACGGGTTGAAAAACCCGCGAACAGACCCGATTCAATGTCCATCAATTCAGCCTTAAACCTTCCAATTGATCATTCAGTTAGCTTCGTTTTAAGTTCAATTTAAGATCTGTAAACTCAATTACACAATCACTTACCCAAATTCCCACGATTCGATGATGAACACCAAGAACACCCGGTTACTGTTCGTTCATGGAATTCCTTCAATGGCTGCTGGTTTCTTCCAATTGATGCATCCAGAAGCATCACTGGACCATGAGAGACGGCTCCCCTTCATCAATTTCGTCGTTTGATCACTCCAAGATCACGACTCAAGCTCGAACACCGTCCACTGTGCAATGATGGAACTTCATCGATCTCCAACGTTTTCCTTCAATTGATCCTTCTAGAAGCATCGTGGGATCCTCAGGAACATAATCCCCAGGTCAATTTCGTCAATCAAAGCCTCCAATTCCTCGACTCAACCTCGAATTTCCACCTCTGTCACCAAGTGTGTTCAGAGCCAAAACGGCACCAATTCTTCTCGTTTTTGATTTGGTTCCACTCGTCACAACCTCAGGAAGCTAAATGAAGCTTCAATTCCAATCCTCACGGCTCAAATCTCATTATTCAAATTTCCCCCAAATTTTTCTAAATTTTCGAAACCCAGAATTCAGCACACTCACAACCCCTCGTGTTTCCCTTGGTAGCTCAATCCATTAGTCTCTCATTTTTCTCTCAAGAACGGCAGAGGAAGGGAGCCAATTCTCCCAGTTCTCCCACACTGATTTTTGAAGGTCCACGGGTAAGAAACAAAGAAGAAGAAAATGGGGGAAAAAGATGGAGAAGGAATGATGATGTTGTAATGATAGTGTTGGGAGGGAAACATGGAGCTGGAAACAAGGGATGGGTGACACTTGTCACTCATCCGGATGTGTACAGTCATCAGTTACTATTCATTATTATATTATTATTTTAATCGAAGCCTCGGTTCGTTAATTCGTTTCCTTGACCATAACTTCGTCGTCGAATCTCCGATTTCGGCATGCCACCTGTCATTGGATTCGTATCGACGAGACCTATGTAACGGTCCTTGGCCCTCGTCCATCGAACCTCCCGATCAAAAAGTCAACATTTGACCCCAATTGACCAAAATTACCAAAATACCCCTCAACTTCCGAACATCCCAACTTCTTACTCGAACTTCGGAATCGAACGTGCCACCTGTCTATGAACTCGTGACGTCCAGAACTACGTCACGGTCATCGGTCAAAGTCCATTTGACCGCCCGATCAAAAAGTCAAAATTTTGCCCACGACCAGGGGCAAAACGGTCATTTTGCACATTTTGTCCGATTCCGCCCTACTAATCACCGATCAACCTCACTAATCAAGATTAGTCACTAATATAATCCCGGAATTCGGGACGGGTCGTTACAAAACATTTCTAGCAATCTTGGTCGAGTTGTTAATTGTGGACTGAGTCAGTTCACTGTAGGGAGAAAAATGAGATTTTGTGTCTACTAACCAGATAGTGTCTTGGTTAAGGAGACTTTAGTTTGGATGAAATATTTTTATATTTTTGACTTGGAATTGGAGTCAAAATTATATTTTTGAAACAATGTTTGGTTTTATTACTTTGATTGTTTCCACGATTGACCATCCTCGAGAGTCTTTATCAGCTCTCATGCATCCGGAGCATGACTCTTGACAGGGCCCATCCCAATCCCCCGGATTAACGCGAGATGTGTCATGCTCTCGTCTGACATCCCGTGCCAAACCAGGGATCCACCTAAACCTTATTGGGGCTTCTAGAGTACGTCAGGATCTGTGGCGGCATGTGATGTCTCAGCCTCTATTATAGCTCACATCCGCGATCAACCTGAAGGGTACCAAAAACAGTAAAAGTTGTGAATGGACAAAAATAAATAGTTTATGATACCATTTCACGAAAAGAAAATTTGTACCTTTCACTAAAAAGCATGCATGCATAAAAAAACAAATTATAACAACCACTTTCTTTAAATCAAATCATATGGCTTTTCAAGTTAAAACTCAGTGACAATGTTTATCAATCAAGCAATTTCCTCAGTAGGGTCTTAGCCCAAAACCAAAACACGTGGGGTCTCTTTACAAATCAATCAAAAGCAGTATAACCAATTCTCGACATCCCAAATGTCTAATCAATATTGTCACTGTTCTAAGGCTATGTGTGCCACTCAGGGTCTCAAGTCCGAGTCCTTCCTTCGGATCCACAAGTGTCGAGGGCGACATCATAATGATGTGACTTCCCCGGACCCTATATGAGGTGATATCAATATCTAGCAATCCTGATTTTGAGCCACTCCTTGGAGCAGCCCCTCTCAAGCAATGCTCCGTGACTACTCCAGGGTACTACGAGATGTCTGGAGGAGACAATCCACACATAAGGATGATATATAAAACTGTAATCAAACCAGTGAAAATCATTGTAAATCTATTTATATCTCAAATCCAGTCTAAAGTATTTCAATAGGGTCTCAGCCCGAGGTATAGTTTTCACAAACCATTTCTACAAAATCAGGATTCCCTGAATCCAATCCAATTCAAATCTCATATGGACTCAGCCCAAAATCATCTCAATATGGTCTCAACCCAAAATCTCATTTCATAAACCATAATTAGCACTTAAGCCCGATATCATAAACCAACTGGGCCTCAAGCCGGATATTATAAACCAACTGAGCCTCAAGCCCGATATCTCATAAATCAACGGGGCCTCAAGCCCGGAATAATATTTCCAAATCCAAAATCATTTCCTCATTCAAATCACTTGAAAATACAAGCACGTATAAAAACCTGGCCTAAGCCCAAGGTACAACGTGAATCATAATCTCGAAATACGTGTAATACCACATTTCCACAAGAAAGCCAAAACATTGCAATCATATATAAATCATATGCACTCAAGGCATCTCAAATCATGTTCATAAAAATATAAAACAGTTATGCATGCATCATATTTAGAAATCAAATGTCCACTCATAGACCGTCCAAGTTGCTCGCCTGCAAGCTGCGCCGTAAGCCTCTCTGGGCTAATCCAACCTCTCCGAATCGTCCGGACCTGTCCAAAACACATTGGAATGTCACTACCAACCTAGAAAATTTCCAATAAAAAACCCTCAAAACTCTCGGATAATTCAACGTGTCCCGAACACACATCCTTAGGCTAAAAACCTCAATTTGACATAACAAACGATATCTGATCGACTTGAAACCATCACCATTGGATTCAGAAAGTCAAAACTGTTCACATGGGACTAGTCTCACCTCAAAAAATGTGCCCATGCACCCCAGCGTCGGTCAAACTTCTCGGTCAACTCTAGTCAAAAGTCAAAGCTAGCGTCAGCAAAAGTTAACGCTAACGTCACAGTCAACGATCAAAGTCAATGAAAAACGTCAGCCTAACAGGTATGACATGTGGCACGTGTGAGCCCCTGATTAATCCACGTGTCCTGCTATGTGTCCACTGACACCTCAGACAGCCTGCCACGTGGTACCACCCGATTGGTCCACGTGGTCTGACATGTCAGTGCTGAATGTAGCTGACAACAATCACATGGCAGCACCCCATTGGCCACGTATCCTGACACCTTTTACAGATGATGATGTCACCTGTGGATGTCATCATCGTCTACCTCTCGACGGGTCGACTCGTTTTTCTGCAACTGGGTCAACTGGACTCGTGACTCGACCCGACCGTAACTCAGCCAAAAATCAACCATTTTCGACCATTCTTGTCCCTATTGACTCGTCTTGGTCCCTAAAAGGGTTCTATGACCTCAAAAACACGAGAGGAGGCTCAGAAATTACCTCCCTAGCTTAAACAGTGACGACCACCTGCAACCGTGCCTCATCGTCGATTCCAGTCACCTCAGACCTTTTGGTCTCTGTGAGATCGTATAGTCCCTAGGAATCAGATTTGATCATTAAAAATATCCAACAAACCCCCTAAACCTACTTCGAAAATTTGAACTAACTTACCTCCTCGGTTTTTCGACCGTCCATAGTTTTCTGGCCACCGTCCACGGTTGTCCAAACCATTGCCACTGCTGTGATCGTTTCAGTCCACTCTCTTACTTCCCTTCTCACACTAGAAACATAGGATGAAGATTGGTGAAGGTGTCTGTGAGCTTTGGGGTGGGTTTTGTGTGGGTTTCGGGTGTGAGGAACAAAGAAGATGAAAATATTAGATCCCAAAACATGGGTATATGGGCCAATCAGATGAGTGACACTTGTCACTCGTCAATTGGTCCACCCAGATTTTGAACCTATCCAAATTTTCCATTTGTACAATCCCTCGTAAAACGTGAATAGTGCCATTTTTCTTCCGTGAACCATAACTCCCCCGTACGAAGTCTGAATTCGACGTGCTGACTATCTACGGATTCTTATCGTCTTGATCTACATAACAGCCTTCGGTCCTTATGCATTTGACCACCCGGGGTCAAAAGTTAACATTTTACCCATTCTAGGGGCAAAATTGTCATTTTACGCCGATCGTCAGAAAAATCATCGACTAATTCTCGACTAGTCTCGATAATCCTTAATTAGTCCTTAATTAATCCCGTAAACTTGAGACGGGTTGTTACAACTCTGTAGATCCTGATGTTATAGTTGCCATGGTTAATGCTCAGACGTCTGGAGCGCAGCACCGCAGATTCGGAGACTGTCTGTGTGTAGTATAGGGCTTCGGTTGGCAGTGGTCAGGTATGGGGGATTGGGTACACTGGTTACTGATTGTTGTGTCCAATGTGTCTTTCTAGATGTTTTCTATCAAAGAGAATTTCAGGAAAAGGTGGGTAATATTTATTTTTATATATGTTATATGTTTGCATTTGTTGTTTTTTTAATCCCCCAGGCTGTGGTTTGGTGTCGAGACTACTTCTTAGGCTGAGGCATTCCCTACAACTGTGTGTTCATTGTTGAGTACAGGTTATGGTTGAACTCTTGCTTTACCGTTATTTTTTTTAAATCCAAAGTCCTGGACCCACGAGGTGTCCTAGGTGGGTCCTATCGCAATGAGTGACACCTTTAAGTCGTAATCACGCCCAGACTAATCCCCGATCATACCGGGTAGGCACGTAATGGGTAAAGTGATTTACCGTTATTTTAGATGCTTTGACTAACCACTAGTTGTTAGTCGACTGCTGGTTGTACTTTTCCATGAGTAGGACTAGACAGGTTATCCCTAGTCTGACACGTGTAAAATAATATTTTTTGGAATTTTAGTTTAATTTGTCATACAAGAGTAGGACTAGGCACGTCACTTGGGAATTTTTGGGTTGTGTCTTGTTATAGACAATCACGGAACATGTAGAGTCTAACTCCATTGGAGCATGTGGAGTCCAACTCCGATGATATCCTAGTTCGTGTCCAGAAACCCTCGTAGTCCAACTCGGGAATAACAATCCAATCACATGAAAATAAATATACTAAAAAAAAATTCAAAAATACAGCTTAATTTCCTTTTGAAATACCCAACAAAGCCCAAAATCCATTGCAGTTCGTGTGTTAGTCCAAAATTAGGCTTTCCCCAAAATCTATAATAACATGTGTCTAGAAAATAACATCTCGAATATATGTTCTAAAACCAAGCAATTATCTAAAAAGTATTTAGAATCATATATTTAAACCATTTCAAAGCAAACCAAACAATAAAACCATAAAAATATATAATAATAATAATAATGCATCACATTTTAATAATAATAATAAAACAATCCATCCACAGTCCAACATGTAGCTTACTCTTGAGTTGTGCACTACTAGAAGTCCCTGAAACATCCTAGCATGTCAAAATAATAACTGGGGGTCACCAAAAATACATATGATCTTGTACATAAACGCCACTAAATCTCAAGATAGTACACAAGTCCCAAACATGCAACCCGAGACATTGAATGCCCAAAATTACTCCTAAACAAACTTTGTTGCCCAAAACTAGTCCTAAACGAACTTTGTTCGTCCCGAAACCATCATTATTGCATTTAGCACGTTGACAGCTTTCGAACACATGCTGCTGTGTTTCGAAATTCCTGCCCACGCTCCGCCACTCGTTAATGGAAGGTCATCGATCTTCCCCACACGCGCTAACGTGGCATGCTGACGTCACACTACTGACCTGACATGATGACGTCAGCCCCTATTGATGTGGAATTTACTGAAGTCACCTTCTATTGACGTGGCTCCTAATGCCACCTTGCTAACGTGGCAACTAACTTCATCGTGCTGACGTCATGCAAACGTCACCTTGTTGACGTGATCATGATGTCATGCTGATGTCATCAGCTCGCCAGAGAAGACAGTTGAGCCGCTATGAGTCGCCGCTGGCCGGCCGGAAAACCTCCATTGTTATTCTATTTTTCAAACCTTCATATCTCCTCTATTTCTCAACCAAATTGGATAAACCAAGTATGGAAATTTATCTACTCAAAACCAGAAATCCAAATCCAAGCTCGAAATTAAGAAAAAGTATCTAGAATTCACGATATGAGTCTCAGAAGTTGAGGATTTAGTTTCTCCTTGCGTATGGGTCGATTCCACGTGATTCAACCTTTGAACTTGGGTTGTTTCTGATCGTGAGGGTCTAAGGAACAAGTTCCCACCCAAGTTTGAGGTAAAAAGGTTCTAAAAATAAAGTTGGAATTTATAGGTTTGTGTGGGTTTCTTGGGTGCACGAGGGAGAAAGATATATATATATATATATATATATATATAGTCATGAGGATGTGATCAAAATGGAAAGTGGGCTCCCAGCCACAAAAAATAATCCCACCCAAAATATCCTAAATTCCCTTGTAACCAAATTGTCCTTCCTCAAAATAATCTCACAAAATATCCAAGGGCAAACTTGTCCAACTAATAATAAAAACCCAAAAAATCCCATAAAATACGTATTTAAAAATTCAGGTCTTTACTTAAATTAAAATATTTAATAGTTATATAAGTAGGTAAATGGGTAGATATATGAATTAACAGTTGACCCAAAATCTATATGTTTATTAAACGAGTTAATAGATCATTATACGAGTTAACAAATTGACCAAAAATCCACCTTTTTATTAACCGTGTTATAACTGGTTGACTTGAAAATAACTCGAAGTTTTAATCTTGCAGATTTCGAGTCGTGTATCTAGTTATGTAAAAAATTGTGACCCTCATCAAAAGTGGGTATCTTTATTATTTATTCTCTAAACGTGTTTTAAATAAATATTTCTTCTATGTTAGATAAAAAATTGAAATAAAAATAGAAAATAAACAAAATTAAAAAAATAAATTAAAATGAACGTATTGTAAGCAATTTTAGAAGATTTTTTGAATAAATGTGTCAAAAGACATTTTAGAAAGCCAAAACAAAAAGGCAAAAGAAATTGAAAAGAAAAAAAAGTATTAAAAGAATTGAAAAACAAAAAAAAGAATTGAAAAAGAGAAAAAAGAATTGAAAAAGAAAAAACGAATTTAAAAGTAAAAAAATAGGTTAATTTGTAATGCGTACTCATTAATTTATGTATATGGTATGCGTAAATCCTCAAAGATTGAAAATGAATATAAATATATCCTCAAAGATTGAAAATGAATATAAATATGTTTAATACCCATATTAGAAAAGGCTCTACACATACGCTTTAAAAAAAACCAATTGTCCCTATGCTTGATGGTTGTCTCTTACTAGAACACAACTACAACAGCTTCACTTTTGATATGGTTTGAATTAACTTCCATTATTTTTGCTTATTAAGTCAAATTTATGGAAATTATCGTCTATGATTATGTTTTCTTTTTCTTTGTAAAATATGACTATTGTATGTACTATGTTGTGAACTCGTGTTATTGGCATCGAAAGCTCTATAGCTAGATGTATGGCATTGGCACCAGAGAACTAATTAAATTCTTGACTTCTGTAATTTGTACTATACAATATAGCGGGCAAAAGTCCATAAGTAAGACATGGCCCGAGAGGCCCCCAAAACATACATATCACCAAATGTAAGCCCAAAGGTGGAGATTTCAACGCACTCTCAACCTTAACACCATCTTCTCGGGTCTGGTATGCCCCTGGCTCATCCGGGTCCGATTTGCACCAATGAAAAATTTTGATTATGACAAAGGGTGCGCGTGTGAGTTTTTCCACCTTTAAAATAATAGACTTCCGTAGTTTGCGACTAGCTAGTTATTTTTTAAATTTTTTTAAACAAAAACACCTAAACATCATCAAAATCCACTTCAAAGTCAAATCTTTACGTATGCACACGTCATTTGTGTTATAATTATAGCAGTGGAAATAAAAACTTAAGTCTCACAAAAAAAAATAAATGAAATTGGGAGATACATTGTGTAGTGGCAGTGGGTGAGATGTCAAGGAGTGTAGTTGAAGATCACACAGCAGAACCACAAGAGGTTGCATGCCACATGTTCGCTTCCTTCACTCCTAACACTGCCAAAGGGATTAAGTGACCCAAGAAAGTTATTGCCTTGGATCTGCACATTTTGAGTAAGAACAATCCGACTATGTTATTTGTCTGTTATTTTTATAAAACTGAGACTCTAGTGCATTCAAACAGAAATCAATGTAAAATCAAAATTAAAATATTTAATTTTCTTATGTGACTCATATGAATATTGTGATTGAATATTTAAATGATTCACTTAAAATTCTTTTTCCTCGGATTCCTTTGGTAAGACATTCAATCTATGCCAACAAGTATCTTCTTCCACTTCATGCTAAATGACATTTATTTATTTATTTAGACTAAGCTACTGATTAATCTTACATATCACATCACTAATGGACCACTTATTGAAGAAGAAGAAAAAAAAAAAAAAGTCTAGAGGCACATAAACTGGATGGGCACTGAAAGAAAATCCAACTAACCGTTTGACTTGGGACCCATCACCACCTTCCTCCAATACTACAGAAATGAAGAATATTGGGATTCAAGCATAGTAGGGAAAAGAAAATTCCAAAAGGAAATCTCCTACTCATTGTCCCTTTCTCTTCAATTCCAAAAGGAATTCTTCATTTTAGTTACTGCTTAATATCCAAGTGAAAAAAAATACATTGTAATTAATTTCTTATAAAATTTATTACATAAACTAAGAGTCTCTTAAATATTTTTGAAGAGATAAAAAATTCTGTGAATACATGAATTTAGGTTAAATAATTCAATCTACGCATTTATATATAGGTTAGATAATAACATCTTTATAAATTCTAAATGGAAATCCTTTTTTCTACACAAAAGGAATCCAATACGTATTAGCAAAATTTAGGCCTATCATCATAATGTAATAGGGTAGAGGTTTTTAAAAGTGTAAGGGTCCAATCAGAGTGCAACAAATTTGTGTCTTCTTGAGTGCTCCTTAGTGCAATGTCTATATGCAGTTTGTTGGTTTGCTTGAGGTGTTAGTTTTTAAAGGCAAAAGAAGTAAGAAAACCAACTGAAAATTCATCATATAAAATGGAGAGAAAGAAATCAAAACGAATAGGAGCTATGTGAAGGAACATGGTGGGTTGGAAAACCTGGGTTTGCTTCAAGACGTCCCTCCTCACAACTAGGTGTTTTCTTCTCAAGATTCCTTTGCGTTCAAGAAACAAACCCAAAGGTAAATTTTGCACAATCACGATCTCTTTACTCTCTCTTTCCTAATCTCTTAAATCTCAACTCTTTTCTGATATTGGGTAGAAATTGCAGGAAATGAACATGGATTGGTGAGTCTTTACAAGGATATGGAGTCTTGTGGTGAGTATGAAGACATAAGAGTGATGTGGGAGATGATACATTCTTGTGATCCACAGAACACAAGGAAGATTAAAAGAAGGAAGAGGTCTTCTTCTTATTGGAGATTCTGTCTCCACCCATCATGAAATTTTTCATTGGATTATATGTGTAGTTTTGAATTCTGCAGGATCAGGATCACGGGATGTGACATGATGTATATATCATAATATCTGAGTGAGTTTTGATGATCGGTTGCTCTAAAATGTTTCATGTTACTTGTGTTTTGAGCACAAAATTTTTGTAATTTGAGATCAGATGCAGAATAATTATATTTCGAATAAGGATTCGATAAGATCCCTCACTTAACCACCATAATACATAGAACTTAATTTGCCTATTACAAGTTGCTGAAACTGCCACATATTACTTCTGAGCTCACTCTCTTATCACTTTGCCTAAATAATTATACATATTCATGGCGTGAAATCACTAGCTCAATCGCTCCAAGACATAGACAAGTAGCGCAGTAATACAAAGGGGTGAACTTTCAAGCTTCAGCTTCACCGTCGTGAAGGAGGGCTTGATCAAAATGCCAGACTCCTGCAAGTCACCGAACAGATAAATTTATTCGACAGAGTAAGATCGACTAGAAATATAATGGTGAAAAGTTGGAAGTACAAATTCTGTTTCATACCATGGCCTTTTCCGACCCTCCTCAATTGAGTCACATAGTCAGCTATTTTCTTGATGGCTTCAACCTGTGCAATGAATATATAAAATTTTATCAATTCAGCTAAAATTGTAGTTTATACTTTTTCAGTTTCTAATCCAAGTTAGTTTTTTTTTTGTTCCTTTGGATTTTACTATGATCTGTCATCAATACAAGGTTTGAATTGTTTCTTCAAATTGAAAATGAATCTGATACAAATTAAGAATATGTAATAGAAATGTGTTTCACCTGCTCAGTGAGAAATTCGCTCTCAATAAAATCTTGCATTTGGGGATCGTTGTTCTTCTCTGCCACCTGTTTTTGATGAGAAACAAAACAACTATGTATCATAATGAGTAGAACTTTAAACGAAGATGAGCTTATAGTAATGAGCTCAAACAAATTTTGTTTGATGCACATGTATCACCTTATGCAAGCTCAAGAGTTTTTCATTTGTCAGCTTCTCCAAAGACAATGATAACTCCATAGCTGCATCACCAAAGCAATGATAAATAAGTCAGTTTGAAGACTAATCTAAACCCAGGATTAAAGAAAACACCAAATTCAGCGCGATAAGTAAAAAGATGCAGAAAGGTACAATCTTACCATACAAGGCATCGCCTTTCTCTGGATGATCAAACTCCGTAGGAGGCTCAATAATTGAGTGTAATTTTACTCTACCACCCCGCGTGTTCTGAGCATAAACAATAATACTATCAAATTTACCCAAACAGGCACGCATAAAATTGTATCTTTGATCATGATGGTATTGAATAAAAATTGTACCTGATATTGCATCAGCTTTTCAGCATGTCCTCTTTCTTCCTCACTCGATTCCTTGAAAAACCTGATTTAGTTGCAATATTACCAATGAACCATACATAAAAGCAATTCATAGAACAATTATATATGTATTATGCAGGGCTAATTTGGGATTTTTGTGTGCTTACTTGGCAAGGCCCTTAAGAGCAATATTGTCCCTGTCAAAGTAGGCAAACAGGGCATGGTACACATACGAAACATTGTATTCAACACTGTCACACCAAAAAAAAAAATTATTCATTATAACAAAAACATAACATTTAAGATTAGCGTAAAAAAACTGTTTCGTACTTGATTTGCTCGTTGATTGCAGCTTCAGATTCGCCTTCGTAACGCTGGCGGGCAAGGGAGAGTTGAGGGGATACAGGAACAACAAAAGCATCGCTTTTCATCTCCTCAAATGGCTGAAAAACCACACCAGTCAGCTCCACGGTGTTCGTCTCATTCGATGCAGAAACCGCAAGCTTGCTGAATTTCTTCTGGGAATTGAAACTCAGAGCAGAAGATGGAGATCCAAGTTTCGAGCTTAAGATATGGCTACAAACAGCGGTGCCATCCCCTTGCTTGCTTGGGATCAAAAAAGCCGAAACGGACCTCAGAGCCATTGTGATTTCTGAGATAGGTTTTCGAAAGCAAAGATTTTTAAGAAAGAATCCGGACTTGAAATGCAGAGAGAAGGCGGATTGCAGAAGGAGGAGAAAGGTGTGAGAGGCTGCGATTGGTCTGAGGGGCTATATAGGGATATGGAGGGAACACAGCTGGCATGGGTTCTATTCTTGGCCGTTGGATCAGAAAACACGTGGACGGGTGCAATTAAACACGTGTATAGGCGTGTGGTGAGCTCGTGGTGGTCTATCCAATGGCACTAAAATCGCGGAGTCTATCATAATATTCGTTCCACGTTGCAATCTTAGCATTATTCTTATGGAAACTTCTTCACACGCTCGAGCGAGGTGAATAAGGGCACGCGCGGTTTCATTCGCCAAACTTGTAGGTAAAGGTAGTTTGGTCAAATGAAAGAGTTTTAAAGGGCGAGTGGCGGACTTGTATGGGAATAGTGAGCGTTCAAATGTATTGTCACGGACCCCAAATGCTAAACGGGTTCAAAAGTTCATCAAAGCCGGAAGACGCTGGAAGTAGCACTAGGCATACTTTCGTATAGCCCTCATCATTGGGACGAGTCGGTCAAGTCCGGTCCAAAATTTTTAGGTTTGGACCGGGCTGAGTTGGGCTTATTTAATATCTTGAAAAATACCGGGTCCGGCCGGACAGGTTTAATCATATAAATAAAAGCCCAAGTAATTTATCAGGCCGAGCTTTTATCGGGCTTATCGGGCCGGGCCAAATAACTCAATTCGGGCCGGGCCTAATTGGACTTTTTTTAATTATAAATTCAGATTAGAAAAAAAATTAAAAAAACATACAAAACAAAAATAATAGTAGAAAAACATACTTGAGGGTGCAAAACGTGGCCTCATTAAAACCTTACCCTCAAAACCCTTTAGGGAAAAAATAAGGTAAGGAAAAAGAGTACCACAAGCACCCTTCAAGTTCAAATCATATTTACTACACTATCACTTTAAATGATTCATAGCCATATTACAATTTGATCCGTTCAAAAATTATATTACAAATTTATTAATGAATGGTCTCACTATCACTCTCAACCACCTCAACATCACTATCCACCATCCAATCTGGTCTCGATGCTTTAACATTCATTAATTCTTCTGCCCATTTCTCTTGTAGAAGAGCATCATGCATTCTTGAACTAGCCAACATCCAATCTTTCAAACAAATTAAAGCTTATATTGTACTAGGATTCAAACTTGCCCTATTTTCAGACACAATTCTACCACCTGCACTAAAACATGATTCTGAAGCTACAGTAGATGCCGGAACTGTTAGCACATCACGAGCAATAAGAGAGAGAATAGGATACAATGGTTGATTTGATTTCCACCAACCCAAAAGACAAAAAGAATTATCATCATCAACCTCAATTGTTGGCAAATCAAGATAAATTTGTAAATCAGAGCCAGTGGTAGAACTAGAATGTGAAACCTTAGCTTTTTTCAAACTATGCATAGAGAAATTTCGAACAATAGGTAAAGATATTGAACTAGGACCTTCACTCAAAGGACTAGAAGACAAATTCATAGATGACACAATATGGCTCTCACTAATCACAACCTTTCTCTTATAAACATCATATAATTCAAATAATAATTGTTTAATGTTTCTGACTTTTTGACTAATTTTGTCTTCCTCAATATGCATTAACTTTAACCATTCTTCAATTGCAAACAATTTAAACCTAGGGTCAAGAATAGTAGCAAAGCAGAAAATTGTAGGAAATTCAGTCCAATATTTATTAAATTTCTCCTTCATCTTAATCAAAGCATTGTTAAACAAACCAAAGTTATCATAAACAGAAAATGTTTCATGAATATCTACTAAACAACTAATAACACGACTTGATGTAGGATAGTAAACACCAGAAAATACCTTTGTTGAAGAATCAAAAATGGACAAAAACCCACATACAAGCTTAGCAACTATCCAATCATTTTCAGTAGGGATAGCTAAATTAGAAGAACTTGTTTCGTTAATCTTATGGATATATCTATTCAAAGGAATTTTATATTGTAATGCCAGATGCAGAAGTTCATAGGTGGAATTCCACCTATGAGGCACATCATTGTCAATGTTTTTTTTTTGGCATATCAAAGTCCTTACAACATGTTACCCATACTTCATGCCTTTTATTAGAACTATTCATGTTACGTACAACATCAATAATTCTATTAATAGATGGGGACAAAATTTCTAATCCATCCTGAACAATCAAATTCAATATATGACAAGAACAACGAACATGAAATAAATCCTTAAGCAAACCATCAATCATAAGAAGATTAGGAAGTTCAAGTGCAGCTTTGTCATTGTTTGATGCATTGTCTAATGACAAAGTAAATATTTTGTTATGAATGCGCCAAGATACCAATTCATCAAAAATATGAGAGGCAAGTGAGGATCCACTATGTGGATACTTAATCATTTTAAAACAGATTATTCTCTTATTTAATAACCAATCTTTATCAATAAAATGTGTTGTGAGAGACATGTAACCCATTTTTTTTCGTGATGACCAAATATCAGAGGTAAAACATATTTTGGAATTAAGTTTATCAAAAACAATTTGCAGATCATTCTTCTCTTTAGAAAACTTTTTCATCACATCCCTTTTACAAGTAGAAGCTGAAATTCGTTTATATTGAGGACAGAAAGCACGCTGAATCATACCTTTAAAATCATGATTTTGAACAAATGAAAATGGCAATTCAGCTCTAACAATAAAATCTACAAGTTCTTTACGAGCAACAACAATATCTTAAGCAAAATTTGTCAAATTTCCAGCAGAATTAGCATTCAATAACATTTGACTAGGATTAACAGTAGCTTGTGCAGTCTTATGCTTTTCTAAATGACGTTTTAAATGACTAGTCCCAAGGGAGGGAGTACCACCTAATTTAGCTTGACAAATACTACATAGAGCATTATATACTGCAGCACCTTTTTTCATTTCAGGTTCACCATTTTCTTTTATAGAACGAACCCTCGAAAAGAAATCCCAAACATCACTAGTTAATCTATGTTCAACAGGTACAGTTTGAGAATTAGCTGAATCATTTAAAGGTGCACCGACACTTGTTTGATTCACACTAGCATTATCCATTATAAAGATTGGAATAATAGCAGATATTACCTTCAAAGTTTGAGCACAATATCAAACTAAAACCAAACCTCAAACCTTTAGGCGCTTATGACTTTATGTGAGTCCTTGTTCCTTGCAAAAAAAAAAAGCTTTCCAATTAGAAAACAGATTAGCCATAAAGAAATCCAACTTTCCTTAAAGAAATAACAAATTCCCAAATAATGCATCAACATTTGTAAACGAAGTAAAGTGAATTATATGTATGGAACTTAGGCATCAATAATTTTGAATTATCCAAATTTACCAATTAATGAAAACTCAAAATGTTAAATAATTTTGTATTATCCATCGATCGATTACTATTGTTCTTTCAAAAATGTATGCCATGACCATAATCCACCACTGCAATACTATGAAGTTTGTACGTGCTCATGTTCTCATGATAAGCTTACGTACATGTGCTTAAGTTGGGTTAGCTTTTTCGAAATCTGCATCTATACATAATCTCTTTATAAAACTAAAATTGAGAACCTTGATCCTTAACAGTTTTATATGCCAACACGTACTCTACCATTCTCCCAATTTATGGAGTTTTCTACAGTTGCGTTTTGCATTTGGTCAATAATATGTTCTTCAATTCCTCTTTGGCTGACTCCGCACATATAAAGATCTCAGTTTTGACCAAGTAGTTCAAGATAAAAACAATTAACTTCACAGCTAGGTCAAAAACGATACTGACAGTTCCTTCTTCTATACTTCTATAGCACTGCATGTCTGTTTGTTGGTTTTATGAGAATCTTCAGGAACTATTTTGGGATTTTGGACATTCCCATGATCTTCGTTTTTCTATCCTAAATTTGAGCATATATATAAAGAACAAAAGTATACACTTTGTATTTTAAGAGGAAGAAGTCAACGTTTACAGGTTTGTCATAACTTGAGTATATGCGTCTTCCTTCATATTGTTAAGGATGATTGAGGATTTATAATCGGTAACAAATGACTGTCGGTTTCATGCATCAAACCTAAAAGCTACATCTATAAAGCTGCTACCACACGGCTCTCTACCAACCCAATCAGAACTCAGAAGCATGTTTCAGATATTATCTAATTAATTACTTCCATTATTCATTCCAGAAAAACAAACCTGGATGATAGATGGCGACGGCGAGATCTTCAACGACGGCGACGGCGACAGCGACAGCGAGATCTGAGTGAATGGTCTTGCCTTGGTCTTCCTTGTGTTGAGTCTTGAGTGAGTGTGATGTTGGGTTTTGTGAGGATTGAGATATGAGTTTGAGAGTTGGGAGCAATTATTTGAGGCTTTGAGCGAGAGAGGGAGAGAGTCTGAGAGAATGAGAGATAATCTAGCTAATGGATGCTGGGAGGAGGAGAATCAGATGTAATATTGAGATATTTGAGTGAAATTTGTTTAAATATGTGCACATTAGGTTAGGGCTAGGATTGGGTATTGGGCTGTCTAAAATAAAGGGCTTGGGGTTGGGCTTGGGATTTGGGTTGAAAATCTGAACTATTAGTATTAGTCTATTATTATGAATAGGTTAAGTATTAATTATTAATTAATAAATATTTTATATATTTCGGCCTTATGGGTCGGGCTTATACGGGCGGGTCGGGCTAGGTTTACCTGGCTTTATCGGGCCCGGGCCTATCGGGCCTATCGGGTTTGAACACCCTAAGCCCAAGTCCAGCCCGTTAACTTTCGGGCCGGGCCGGCCCATGGCCCATATCGGGCCGGGTCGGGCTTTTTGTCATCGGGCCTAGCGGGTACCCACAAGCCCATGGGCTTCTGGGCCAAATGGTGAGGGCTACTTTCGTACGATTTAATTTGAAAGTAATATTAGAATTATATTATGTAATTTTAATCGATTCAGTATGGTACTATATTTTAAATATAAAATTGATATTGTATTGTATTGTATTAATTATGTTCGGTACGATTTAGATTTTTAGCTCAAATTCATAATTCTGAATACTTGATATGGTGGGTAACAAATATTGCTCAAAATATATAGAAAATTCATAAGATAATCAATCAATCTCAATACATCAACTAAAAAACTTTAACATACAATTAAATTCATCAACTAAAATTAACATACAATTAAATGCATCAACTAAAAAACTCTAACATACAATTTAATCTATCAACTAAAATTAACATAAATCCATCATTAGCTATTAGCATATTTGACAAGACCCACCCTCAATCCCCCGGGATTAAGGTTAAGTCCTGCTCCCGTCTAACTTACGTGTGACACGAAGGCTAAACCGACGTCCAACCTCCACGTGACACGTAAGTCGGACAAGAGATTTCCAAAACGAACCGTTCAAAAATACCGGACTTTCCAGAGCACGCAGACTCTACTGTGGACCTCGTGTGTGATGTCTCCGTCTCTCTCGACCAACAGCCTGCACTGCAACAACCTGTAGGGTATCGAAAACATGAAAAGACTGTAAGTGGACAAAAATAAAGTATAAGTTCAAAAACAGTTATCAGAAAGCAGAATTTATACCCTCCACGCAAAAACCAATGCATGCATATAAAATCCATGTTATGAAACCATTTTATATCAAAAACCATCAATGAAAACCAGAATCAGTTCTTTACTCAAATCTGCAAGTCAAATCCAGGGTCTCAGCCCAAAATCATAAATCAATCTTAAGTACGGGAACTCAGCCCCAAAACTCATCAAATCCAATGCATCCGAGCAACTACCCAAAACATCTGAAAACTAGTGAAAAACATCAATTATGCGAGTTTCTGGATCTCAAGTGCGCCCGAGTTTTTAAACTCAAAACCATGCGCAATAATCAGGCCTTCCAGGGATATCAACGAGTCTTTAAACTCAAAATACAATCAACAGGCCTCACGCGGAGGGGGTTGGGGGGGGGGGGGGGGGGGGGGGTGGTATCATAACTGAGTCTTTAAACTCAAAACATATACCGAGTATTTAAACTCAAAACATATCAATCCACAACCCTCCCCCCCTCGTCAATCAACCAGTCTTTAAACTCAAAACCATATCCAGCGGTTTTTCTTTTCTTTTTCCGGGTCTTTAAACCCAAAACCATTTTCCAATCAACAGTGAAAACTATAGAAAATCTATATCCGAATTTGCAACAATAATTCCGTAAGCTGGCATCCGTAACCATCATTCCGAACCCAAATCCAGATTTCCTTTTCCAAGTTTCAAAACCAAATCCGAAACATCGTTTCCGAAATCCAGTTCCAAAACCGAAATCTCATTTCCAAAATCACATGAACAGGGCTCGAAGCCCGAAATCACTTTTCCGAAATCCATTTCAAATCATTGAAATCAAATCATATTTTAAATCCCAAAATCAAATCCTCAAAACCATGATCGAATCACAATATAAACCGAAATCTCGTAAAACGTGCAAATACATACTTATCTCGAAATCCGTGCAAAATCGTAAATCATCAAGATCATAATCATAACTATAGAATCACGTATAGAAAACATATAAAAACATATATGCATGCATCATAAGTTCGAAAGCAAAGTACACTCACAAACTGTTATGTCGTCGCCTCGATACGCGTGTACTTACACCGTTCCCGACTAACCCTCTATCATCGGCTTTCCCAAACCTATCCAAATCCCATAATAAGGTCACTAACTACTTCATAATGCTCATACTAAAGCCCCGTAAATTTTCCGAATTTTTAACTATTTTTAACCGAGTTCTAAAACCTTCGGACATCCCGAAACATATCGAGACGATGTCCGATTGACTCGAAATCAGTGCCAAAATATTCGTTACATCGAATAATTTAAAAGTCCTATTGGAACCTCCTCAAAATGTGTGCCACGCGCCCACACGCGCCGCCCAAAGGGGCTGCTCGTGGGCCTCACGCGCCAGACACTGTTCATCCCCTACCTCTGTCAGACCGGGTTTGAATCGGTTCGGTCCAGTCCGATCCAATCGAACCGGCGGTCACGGTTTTCTCTGGGTTTTCCATCTTTTTCAATCTTATTTATGCCAATAACTTCGTCCTTTCTATCCCAGTTAATTTATCAAACTAAAATATGGAATGGAGACCTGAAATTTACCTCCCAATTCGAAGGAGAGACCGTGCATCCATGGTCGTTCGACTGATGTGATTCCGGCCACCCCTTTCCTTATTTTTGAGCTCAAACTATCTTCAAAACCTCCAGAAACAATTCCAAGTTCATCCATTCACAGGTCGTGCACCGAAGCAACAAACACCATTGTTGAACCAAAACATAACAGTTCGGGTTTTCAAGCTTACCGTCGCCATCGTGCACGGCTGTGGCCTCCTTCCTCACTGTCCTAACTTCTCCTTTCCTTCCTATTCAAAAAATAGAAGCAAAAGATGTCGTTTTAAGGGCTTGGATAAGTTGAGTTTCACGACATTCACTATCCTCTGTTTCTCACCGTGCCGTGGCCAACGTCCACGGCAGCTTGCCGTGACAGCACCACCCACACCCTCATCATCTGTTCTCTCTTTTGCCTTCACACACCTCTCACAACTGATGAAGATCACAGGGTTAATCTAGGTTGTTCTCACGGTTCCCTTGCTCTGTTTCCTCTCACGGCTTACCCGTGTGCAACCAAAACTCTCAAGTTTTTAAACCGATCAAGGTGGCTAGGAAGAGTTCTACAGCCCTCTAGAGCTGGGACAAGTGTCCTTATCTGATGAGGCAACAATCCCAAGGCAGCCACATGACTAATTGTAGCTGGGCACAAATCCCAAGGCACCTCAATGACCAAAATGCCCTTAAATACCATTTTACCATTTTGCCCCTAGTAGTTTTAAACCAAAATCCAAACCTATCGACGTCCGATGATGGCGTGCCGCCTGTCATTAAACTCATGGGATCGAGACCTATCTAACGGTCCTCGATTAACGTGAAAATTCCATGTCATTTAAAAAGTTAACAAATTGCCCCTTATTGCTCAAATTACTAAAATACCCTTGAACTTCCGAACACCATAACTTCCTCCTCGGATGTCGGAATCAGACGTGCCACCTATCTATGAACTCGTGACTACCCGAACTACGTCACGGTCATCGGTCAAAGTCCATTTGACTGCCAGAATAAAAAGTCAACATTTGTGCCCATTTCAGAGGCAAACCCATCATTTTGCATTGTCCGTCCGAAAACACCCAACTAATCACCGATTAACTTTACTAATCTGTCATTAACCAATAATCTAATCCAAATTTTCGGGACGAGCTGTTACAATGTTAGGGTATTAGACTATTAGGTTTTTTTATTTATTATTTTTGATTTAATTTAATTTTTAATTAATTAAAAGAATTAAAATCGGTTCGATTTCAGTATGGGACTTTATTGTAACGACCCGTCCTGAATATCTGGATTAAATATTAATTAATTATGGTTTAGAATGACTAATCGGGGATTAGTTGAGTGAAATCGGACAAAATGTGCAAAATGTCCGTTTTGCCCCTAGGACTTTGACCGATGACTGTGACGTAGATCGGGACGGTCACGAGTTCATAAACAGGTGGCACGTCCGATTCTGATATTTGAGGAATAAGTTATGACGTTCGAAAGTCGAGGGGTATTTTGGTAATTTGGTTCAAAAGGGGTGAAATGTTGACTTTTGACCAGGGAAGTCCAATGGCCGAGGACTAAGGACCGTTACGAAGATCGAGTTGTTACGAATTCATAGACAGACGGCACACTGAAATCAGACGTCGAACGGAAAAGTTGTGGTCACGGGAGCGAAATCGATTAACCGAACGAACCGAGGTTTGAATTAAAATAATATTATAATATTGTAATCTTACCAAAAAGCTGGATCAATCTGGACCCTTGGATTAGTGACAAGTGTCACTCATCCTCACACTCAATTTCCCTAAAACATGGATCATGTTCCCCATTGGTTGATTATTTTATGTTTTCTTTCTCTCATGCAATCCTAGCCGTCCACTTCACTCCAACCTCTCCATCCCATCCCTCCATTTCATCAGCCATCACCTCCATCTATTTTATTTTCCTTCCACCCGCACCATCTTCATTTTCATTCAAAAAAAAGACACACAGACACATGTCCCTCTCTATGTTCATGTGCTAGATCAAGGAGTAGGTGTGAGAGGCAGAAAGGACGACCGGGGTGGCTGAGACACGGCGGTGATCACAGCGGCACGGTGGGAGAAAAAGCTGGAACCGTGACTCGAGAGCTCAATTGTGTTCAAGTTTTGAGAGTCGAGTTTTAAGTGTAGTTTTGAGCTCCTGATGGATTCTAATGAGACCTAAGGATAGAGATGAACACGGTGGACTTAATTTCGAGGCTCGAGGTGGTCTGGATCAACGGGGAGGATGATCGGAAAATCTGGGTTTCGGGTTTGTGTTCAGAGGTAAGAATCTAAATGAGTTTTCTTGTTTTTGATTCCATAAAACTCTTAGTTGGACTTAGAAGAACACGTAGGAAGAAACCTCGTAGAAAATGGTTGAGGAATGGCTGAGAACCGGCCGAGTCGATTTAGCGGTTCGGCTGAACCGGTTCAAACTAGTGAACCGGGTGCAACGTGAGGTTGACCATGAACAGTGTTTGGCGCGTGGGCTTCACGCGCATACCCTTTGGGCGGCACGTGGGGGGTGCGTGGAGGGTATTTTAGGGAAACTTCCAACATGAATTTTGTCCCATTTAATGTAACGAACATTTTGGCAATGGTTTCGAGGAAATCGAACACTGTTTCGATATTGTTCGGGACGTCCGAAGGTTTTGAATCGAGTTTAAAAATATTTAAAAATTCGGGAAAATTACGGGGCTTTGACAGAAGGTTAATGAAGAGGTTAGTGACCCTCTAGTGTACTTTGGACAGGTTTGGAAATCCCGGTGATAGTGGTGTGGCCCGAAAAGGCCTATGGCACGCGTATCGAGGCGCAGCGTTGGACGGTCTGTGAGTGGACTTTGTTTTATAAATACTATGCATGCCTAATTGTGTTATATGTTTTATATACGTGATTTCTATGATGATGATTGTGATTATTAATTTTGCGTATGCTACACGTATTTCGAGATATTTTCCGTATTGCACGTATATCAAGACTGACGATTATATTGTGGTTTTACGTGCTTGTGGTTTCATGAATGATGTGATGAAATGGTTTTGAAATTAGAAAGATGAACTCGGGCATGAAGCCCAATTGTTTTGGAAACCTCGGACTTGGAGTCCAATTGAGTTACGAAATCGGGCCGAGGGCCTAGTTGCTTTATGAAATCGGGCAAGGGGCCCAGTTGTTCACGAAATCGGGCTGAGACCCATTTGAGTTATATTATCGAGCCAGGGGCCCAGTTGATTTCCAAAATTGGGCCAGGGGCCCAGTTGATTTACGAATTAGGGTCGTGGCCCAGTGGTTTACAAAATCGAGCATGAGGCCCAGTTGGGTTATAAATGTGATTTTGGATCTGGGACCCTATGTTTCATAAACGTGATTTCGGGTCAGGGACCCTAAATGGAATTGTGATGTTTTATGAAGATTTCGGGCAATGCCCATTGAGATGTTGTGAAATAATTTAATAAAACTGTTTTCCATATACCATCTTGATAAGAGGATATGTGATGGTCTCCTCCAGGTGTCTGGGACACTGGGGAAGTCACAGTGCATTGCCTGCGATGGGTCATTGTACGGAGCTACCAGACCGTATAGTGACTCAGGAGCAGGATTACTATGATTAGACGTCTGGGACGTCAGACATCTGGGATGTCAGAGATATTGACCCGGAGAGACCCCGGGTAGCACGCGTTGCTTATACCGTGAGATATGACGTTTGGGACGTCAAGCATCTGGGACGCTAGGCATCTGAGATGCCAGAGATGATTATGTGGTAACGTCTGCGACGCTAGGCATCTGGGATGCCGAAGATGGTTATGTGGTAAATATGGACTATTGGATCTATGAAATGGTTTTTCGGTTGGATTTGTGTTTATGGATTTTGGGCAACTTGGTTATGTATTTACAGATTTGGTATTCTACAGTTTTGGGTTAAGTTCCCACACTTGGTTTTGAGTTAGGGTTTTTGGGCTAAGGCCCTAATGGCTTGTTTGAGTAAATGTTTTGATTACTGGTTTTCGAGGCATGCATATGTTTTAGTGAAGGGCATAAATGTCTTTATGAAATGTGTTTATGAACTTATTTATTTTCGTCCACTCACAGCCTTTGTTGTTTTTAATGCCCTTCAGGTTGATCACGGATGTGACTGCAACAGAGACTGAGACATCGCGTGCCTCCTTCATCAATCCTTGTGCACTCTGGAAGCCCCGAGTGGGTAGTGGCATTAGGTTATCCCTTTTCTGACACTTTGTGTCAGACGGGAGCATGGCACATTCCACGATAAGCCCGGGGGGATTGGGATGGGTCATGTCATGTATTCCCTAACATCGAAACTAATCTTGTACCGATTTGAATCGGTAAGGTATAGGTACGATACCGATCATTCATTCAATTTTACTATTCAATTTTTTTCGGTTTGGTATGATACGGGACATGATGATTTCGGTATTTTGAGATGATATGCCCACCCCTAATTGGAACCCTCCACGATGAATAATAATATTTTTTTAACATTTCTGGAAATAAAATATATATATTGAATCCATGAATTGAAATATTGTAAATTTTGCCGATATTTCGCTCGATATATCAAAAATTTGGGAGTCCGATACTTAAAGGGGGTAAAGAAAATTGTCCGTAATTTCTCCATTTTTTCTTGTTCTAGGCCCACAGATCTCGTTATGAGATTAAAACGATCGAGATAGGATGTTAATTAGTGAAATTTGGACGTAAAACAAAAGAGTTTGAGTCGGGTCATGTTTTCGGGTTCGAAAACCTGAGTTGCACACCCAGCTCAAGAAAAAAGATGACGATACTAGACCAAAACACGAAGATGGTCCTATGACTTAGTTAATCGGAGAACATATTGGGATATATTCCAGATAAATAAATAAATGGATAACACCGTGACCCAAGCATGGATAACACTGTCACCCAAACAGGATTTTCAAAGTATGCAGTTTCACGTGATGCCTCGGTCTCTACTACAGGCCTCATCCGCGATCAACCTAGAATGACAGAACCCATCCCAATCCCCCCGGGATTACCATGGAATGTGCCCTGCTCCCGTCCAACCAGGGGTGTCAGACAAGGGATGACCAAGAGCCACTGCCCAAACGGGGCATCCAGAGTGCGCAAGGATCGATGGAGGAGGTGTGCAATGTCCCAGTCCCTGCTGCAATCGCATCCGTGATCAACCTGAAGGGCATTAAAACCAAAAGCTGTGAGTGGACAAAAACCAATAAATTTACCAAATACATTTATAAGCCATTTATGCCCTCCAATAAAAACGTATGCATGCCACCAAAAACCAGTAACCAAAACGTTTGCTCAACCGAGCCATTAGGGCCTTAGCCCGAAAACCGTTAACCAAAAACCAAGTGTGGGAACTCAGCCCAAAACCGTGGAATACCACCACCATACATATTAAAACCATGTGGGTCACCACCCACGACCATAGATGAACATCAATTCAAAAATCCAAAACCATTTAGGGTCCCCGACCCTACATACCATATCATAACCAATAATCCATTTTTACCACATAACACATATCCAACCAATAAGCCATTTTATTCATTAAACCATATTTTACCATTACCATCACCAGCATCCCAGATGCTTAGCGTCCCAGACGCTAGACGTCCCTGACGTCATATCTCACGGTTTCATAAGCTACGCGTGCTGCCCGGGGTCTCTCCGGGTCCATATATCTGATATCTCTGATGTCGGACGTCCCTGACGTCAATCATAGCAATCCTGCTCCTGAGTCATCATACGGTCCGGCTGCTCCGTATAATGACCCCTCGCAGGCAATGCACCGTGACTTCCCCAGTGTCCCAGACATCTGGAGGAGACCATCATATATCCTTGTATCCAGATGGTATATGGAAAACAGTTTTATTTAATCCTTTTATCACATTATTACCATTGGGCCCTGCCCGAAATTTCCATAAAACCACATAATTCCATTTAGGGTCCTTGACCCAAAATCACCATTATAAAATATAGGGTCCCTGACCCGAAATCACATTTATTATCCAACTGGGCCTCATGCCCGATTTTATGAACCACTGGGCCCATGGCCCGATTTGTAAACCAACTGGGCCCGCAGCCCGACTTATAAACCCACTGGGCCCACGGCCCGAATTCACAAATCAACTGGGCCCCTGGCCCGATAACATAACTCAAATGGGTCTCAGCCCGATTTCATACCAACTGGGCCCCTGGCCCGATTTCATTAACCAACTGGGCCCCCGGCCCGATTCTCAAATGGACTCCAAGTCCGAAATTTCCAAAACAAGTGGGCCTCAAGCCCGAGTTCATATTTCCAATTTCAAAACCATTTCATCACATTATATCCAAGTCATAAATATGGAAAATCCATGTAAAACCGGAAACCTCGATTTACGTGCAAGCACGTAAATCGCCTCGAAATACGTGAAACCGTACAATTTACCAACAACCAAATCAACATCACACAATCACAACCATAATCCATATAAAACATTTAAGCATGCATAGAATTTATAAAACCAAAGTCCACTCACAGACCGTTTTAACCGTGTGCCTCGATACGCGTGCCACCGGCCCTCCCGGGCCACACCACTATCACCGGGACTCCCAATCCTGTCCAAATCACATTAGAGGGTTACTAACCTCATCATTAACATCATTAACATCCTATCAAAGTCCCGTAACTTTCCCGAATTTTTACTTATTTTTAAACTTAATTTAAAACCTTCGGACATCCCGAACACTATCGAGACGGTGTCCGATCGACACGAAACCAATTCCAAAATGTCCGTTACATCGAATGGATTAAAAGTCATGTTGACCTCACCTCGAGATTCGTGCCCACGCGCCGCCACGCGCCGCCGTGAGTGGCTGCGCGTGAAACTCACGCGCCGTGAACAGTGTCACCGTTCTGACCCGGTTGTCTGATAAACGGGTCACCGTGACCCGCGGCCCAACCCGACTGGTTCTCCGCCATTCCTCGACCATTTTCAGTTCTGTTTGTTCCTACAAGATCGTCCAAGTTAAACTAAGGGTTCTGTGGAATTAAAAACTAGAAAACACGTCTAGATTGTACCTCCTCGATCGAGAAGCTCACGGCCAAAACTCCACCGTCGACTGCTCCCAGTTCCGACCACCATTCTCCTCGAAAACGGTCCCTACCAACTCGTTTCATCCCCAAGATCAACATCCTGGCCACTAGATTGATTAACACACCGTAAAACTCAGGCTGCCATTTTTATACCCGAAACGAACTCACGGGTTCGAGGCTTACCTCGCCGCCGTGGCCACCAGCACACCCAGTTCGACTCCAGGAACATCCTACATCCATTTAAAACGATCAAAACCAGCCCACAACGACTTCCAATTTCTGAGTTTCGGACCTCCCTTGTTTTCCTCTCCGCCGCCAACCTCGTCGTCTCCCGTCGTCTCCCGTCATCTCTCAAGCCTCACCGTGCAGCTAAACTCTCACACACACCAACACAGAGGAGATTGGTGAGGTGGTTTGGACGTTTGGGTGTTTTGGGCCGATCGGGTTCCTCTCGGGTCTGGGGGTTTCCCGGCCGTGCAAGGCGGCCGTGAGGTGGTGGCCGTCGTCTGGAGGTGGCTGGGGTCTGTCTGGAGGTGTCTGGCGTGTGAGGCTGGGCTGTGAGGTGGTGATGTGCATGATCAAGGAAGGAAACCGTGCTCACGGTTTTGAGGGAGAATGAAAATGAGAGGAATGTGTTCTGAGGGTTTAAGAAATAAAGGAAGATGAGATCAAGGGCTGGGATTCAATCTGTGGTTTGAATGGATGGTGAGGATTTGAGGAGAGAAAATGATTAAATAACCCAAATGGCCAGCAAAGATCCCTGATTTAGGGAATGAAGGGGATGATGACATGTGTCACTCATCAAGGGTCCAGATTCGTCCATTACTATTCACCTATTTTAATATTATTATTTTATTCCGAGTCTCGGTTAATCGCACTTACGTCCGTGACCATAACTTCGTCGTCGAATCTCCGATTTCGGCATGCCGCCTGTCGTTGGATTCGTATCGACGAGACCTACGTAATGGTCCTTGGCCCTCGTCCATCGGACCTCCCGGTTAAAAAGTCAACATTTGGCCCCTAACAAGCCAAATTACCAAAATGCCCCTCAACTTCTGAACACCATAACTTTCTCTACGAATGTCGGAATCGAACGTGCCACCTGTCTATGAACTCGTGACATCCCGAACTACGTCACGGTCATCGGTCAAAGTCCGTTTGACCGCCCGATCAAAAAGTCAACATTTTGCCCACGACCAGGGGCAAAATGGTCATTTTGCACAATTTGTCCGATTCCGCCCTACTAACCACCGTTCAACCCCACTAATCAAGATTAGTGACTAATCTAATCCCGGAATTCGGGACGGGTCGTTACAATCTTCCCTCCTTAATAAATTTCGTCCTCGAAATTCCAACCGCTCTAATCTCAACGTACTTCCCTCCTTAATAAGTTTCGCTCTCGAAACTCGACTATCCTGATTCCACAAACACCCCGTGGAAAGTGGAATCGACCACGCAACACGTGTACACCCGTACACCAACTACTTACACAAAACTTGTCTACACCCAACCGTACCACTAGTACTCAAAACGCAACGACTACATTCGACCCCGTCGAATGACTGAAACTACTTGTTTCGAATTTGACACCACTTGTCAAATCAACCCTCTCGTTGACGCAACAACTCGACGGTTCCTTTACCACTCCCACTAGGAGTCAGCTGACCCCACTCAACAATCTATGTTGACACATCCTGACAATCTGTCACCACACAGTTGTTGTCAGTCGAAAACTGACACTAGACTCACTCGTGGCTACACATGCCACCAACGTACTCGACTCACCACCACCCTTACCGACATTTCACACGACCGGTGTGTAATTAAACACCTCGGAATTGCCATGACCCATTGCAAAGTAATGTCTGGTCCACAACCAATCCCATGGTATCGGAACCAATCCGACTACCAACACGCTCATTGACACACCTCGGGTATATCCCGTATACCGTAACTAGACATCACAAGTCTATAAGGTATTGTACCTCGAACCATGTACGAAGTACACACATCTACCTAATAACCAGACTACAACCACCTAGGTCATAGCCGAACGCGTTCCAATAATGGAGTACGTTTGCCCAATCCAGCATGAGGCAAATCGAAACTCCACCCAACATCTAGTTCCAATTCCGAATCTGAATCCGCAATTTCGTAAGAAATCCCGGATCCAAGCCCAGACATCAAATTTTAATTCATATCCAAATCCGAATCCGAAATCATTATTCCGTAAGCTAGCATTTGGAATAACCATTCCGTACCCAAATCCAGAAATATACTTTCAAGTTCCAAAATCGAATCCTGAATCGTCACCCAGAAATTCGATTCCAAATCCCGAAATCTCATTCACATCTACCAAGACACACCAAAACCGAACCTATCGGTTACCCGTTGAATACACTTGATTGACTTCCTAGGGAAGCCAATCCAACCTCCACACGTCTAAGGTTGACAAAATTCAACTACCTTGAAAACCTACTCACCCGAGTAGAATACCATACGGGCCCCACTTCGAAAAGAAGTTCAATCCCGTCATTTCGACTCACATACCCAAGTTCGTATCGATCCTTGTCATTCCACCTAGGAAAACCAAGGATGATCCAAAATAATGACACCAATACTCATCCTACGTGGATGCAACAAAACTCACTGCACTCACCACGCCATGTACCCCAACATCGTCTGCCACCAAGCAGAAAATGAAAAATCTCGTTTACCTAATTTCGAACACATAGCTCCTCCTAATGACCTCGCAACACACAAGAGCTCACCAACCAATACACGCTCAACGTACTGGTAACTACAGTCAATGCCTGCCAGGGCAGAAAGCAAAAAGTCAGCCCCAATGACTTCGGAATACCAATCACCAAAAACGAGCACCACTCTTGTTCCCCAATCACAATGCTTCTCGAATTTAAGGTTCCAACCATGCTGGAAACAGACATGCTCCCAACAAGACGTCAAGTCTAACCACTAGACTTCCTACCTCCTCAACTCACTTGGACGACGTGTCCACAATCGATCCGTTATTGTCCCGTTCGCACATCCCGACCTTTACAGGTTCAACATTCGGTTTCCCAAGTTCTCAATTACAAATTCCTACCTTTATACCACTAATGGTTTTCCTCGTCTTTTCCAGTTTTAATCATTTCCATGTACTTTTTAGGGATATTAAAACATAAAATCGCACAAATTTTGGAGTTGCCAACAACTCCCCCAAATCCACCAATTATCATGACGTAGGGGACGTCATCCCAAGATTACTCAAGTCTCAATTATACCCTTTTTAATCCACTCCTTACTGGTTATCTCACCACTATTGGGACTTATCCCAACACAGCACAATCATAACTGGATCCCATCCAGTCTATCACTCAACCACTACTTGCACACCGTGTGCAAATAGGACAATCCTGGATCTCCGTTCATACCGAACGACGATCCCGTACCTCACGACTATGGGTACCACCTACTCTGACAATCCACATCAGGAAAATGAACGTTCCCTGAACGTCCCCTGATCCCCAAGTATCAGAACCACACCAATTACCCTCGATAGCCAGTCATCTCCATATGACTTCCAACTAACTGTCATTGCTATCGAGATCCGCATCCATACCTCACACTAATACCCGATCCAACACGGGATTCCACAATTTATCTCAGAACCGTATCCGTAAATCGGATCCCATAGTTCTGCCTAGACTCACCAGAGCCATCCACATGGTCATCCATGACCTCAACCGCTCGTCGCAGCACAAGTTCTCATCCACTAGCCACAATTAAGGTTTACCTTTTTAATACTAGGGTTCCACAATCACACCCTATGGTTCACCCTAACCCAACCTCTTTCCGTAATATAAAATCCACAACCTGACCGACCCCGCGGTCCTGACATCGAATAGACGTCAAATCCAATCCTACCATCAACTCAATGTGGGTTCCACCACTAAGGTCACCGGCCAACTCCGATGAACCAACATCTCTCACACCAACAACCACCACAAGGGTTCACATTTTAAACCATTACTCACATGAGGTTCCTCGAACCTGGATGCACCTAGCAGCACAACAATCCAATATCACATGACCGAACCGACGGTCCCACAATACCAGTTCACCACAATTAACCCCACTTGGGTCGAATCACATTAACGCACGGCGTATCGGGCCAATCGCACTCCATCCACTATCCAAACCCAAAAACTATCTATCAGGTTGATAACGAATTGCAGCCCAAAGAGACATCACACCCTCGACTTGCGCACACAAAAGAGCAACCGTGCTCTGATACCAAGTTGACAGGACCCATCCCAATCCCCCCGGGATTACCATGGAATGTGCCCTGCTCCCGTCCAACCAGGGGTGTCAGACAAGGGATGACCAAGAGCCACTGCCCAAACGGGGCATCCAGAGTGCGCAAGGATCGATGGAGGAGGTGTGCAATGTCCCAGTCCCTACTGCAATCGCATCCGTGATCAACCTGAAGGGCATTAAAACCAAAAGCTGTGAGTGGACAAAAACCAATAAATTTACCAAATACATTTATAAGCCATTTATGCCCTCCAATAAAAACGTATGCATGCCACCAAAAACCAGTAACCAAAACGTTTGCTCAACCGAGCCATTAGGGCCTTAGCCCGAAAACCGTTAACCAAAAACCAAGTGTGGGAACTCAGCCCAAAACCGTGGAATACCACCACCATACATATTAAAACCATGTGGGTCACCACCCACGACCATAGATGAACATCAATTCAAAAATCCAAAACCATTTAGGGTCCCCGACCCTACATACCATATCATAACCAATAATCCATTTTTACCACATAACACATATCCAACCAATAAGCCATTTTATTCATTAAACCATATTTTACCATTACCATCACCAGCATCCCAGATGCTTAGCGTCCCAGACGCTAGACGTCCCTGACGTCATATCTCACGGTTTCATAAGCTACGCGTGCTGCCCGGGGTCTCTCCGGGTACATATATCTGACATCCCTGATGTCTGACGTCCCTGACGTCAATCATAGCAATCCTGCTCCTGAGTCATCATACGGTCCGGCTGCTCCGTATAATGACCCCTCGCAGGCAATGCACCGTGACTTCCCCAGTGTCCCAGACATCTGGAGGAGACCATCATATATCCTTGTATCCAGATGGTATATGGAAAACAGTTTTATTTAATCCTTTTATCACATTATTACCATTGGGCCCTGCCCGAAATTTCCATAAAACCACATAATTCCATTTAGGGTCCTTGACCCAAAATCACCATTATAAAATATAGGGTCCCTGACCCGAAATCACATTTATTATCCAACTGGGCCTCATGCCCGATTTTATGAACCACTGGGCCCACGCCCCGATTTGTAAACCAACTAGGCCCGCAGCCCGACTTATAAACCCACTGGGCCCACGACCCGAATTCACAAATCAACTGGGCCCCTGGCCCGATAACATAACTCAAATGGGTCTCAGCCCGATTTCATACCAACTGGGCCCCTAGCCCGATTTCATTAACCAACTGGGCCCCCGGCCCGATTCTCAAATGGACTCCAAGTCCGAAATTTCCAAAACAAGTGGGCCTCAAGCCCGAGTTCATATTTCCAATTTCAAAACCATTTCATCACATTATATCCAAGTCATAAATATGGAAAATCCATGTAAAACCGGAAACCTCGATTTACGTGCAAGCACGTAAATCGCCTCGAAATACGTGAAACCGTACAATTTACCAACAACTAAATCAACATCACACAATCACAACCATAATCCATATAAAACATTTAAGCATGCATAGAATTTATAAAACCAAAGTCCACTCACAGACCGTTTTAACCGTGTGCCTCGATACGCGTGCCACCGGCCCTCCCGGGCCACACCACTATCACCGGGACTCCCAATCCTGTCCAAATCACATTAGAGGGTTACTAACCTCATCATTAACATCCTATCAAAGTCCCGTAACTTTCTCGAATTTTTACTTATTTTTAAACTTAATTTAAAACCTTCGGACATCCAGAACACTATCGAGACGGTGTCCGATCGACACGAAACTAATTTCAAAATGTCCGTTACATCGAATGGATTAAAAGTCATGTTGACCTCACCTCGAGATTCGTGCCCACGCGCCGCCACGCGCCGCCGTGAGTGGCTGCGCGTGAAACTCACGCGCCGTGAACAGTGTCACCGTTCTGACCCGGTTGTCTGATAAACGGGTCACCATGACCCGCGGCCCAACCCGACTGGTTCTCCGCCATTCCTCGACCATTTTCAGTTCTGTTTGTTCCTACAAGATCGTCCAAGTTAAACTAAGGGTTCTGTGGAATTAAAAACTAGAAAACACGTCTAGATTGTACCTCCTCGATCGAGAAGCTCACGGCCAAAACTCCACCGTCGACTGCTCCCAGTTCCGACCACCATTCTCCTCGAAAACGGTCCCTACCAACTCGTTTCATCCCCAAGATCAACATCCTGGCCACTAGATTGATTAACACACCGTAAAACTCAGGCTGCCATTTTTATACCCGAAACGAACTCACGGGTTCGAGGCTTACCTCGCCGCCGTGGCCACCAGCACACCCAGTTCGACTCCAGGAACATCCTACATCCATTTAAAACGATCAAAACCAGCCCACAACGACTTCCAATTTCTGAGTTTCGGACCTCCCCTGTTTTCCTCTCTGCCGCCAACCTCGCCGTCTCCCGTCGTCTCCCGTCATCTCTCAAGCCTCAACGTGCAGCTAAACTCTCACACACACCAACACAGAGGAGATTGGTGAGGTGGTTTGGACGTTTGGGTGTTTTGGGCCGATCGGGTTCCTCTCGGGTCTGGGGGTTTCCCAGCCGTGCAAGGCGGCCGTGAGGTGGTGGCCGTCGTCTGGAGGTGGCTGGGGTCTGTCTGGAGGTGTCTGGCGTGTGAGGCTGGGCTGTGAGGTGGTGATGTGCATGATCAAGGAAGGAAACCGTGCTCACGGTTTTGAGGGAGAATGAAAATGAGAGGAATGTGTTCTGAGGGTTTAAGAAATAAAGGAAGATGAGATCAAGGGCTGGGATTCAATCTGTGGTTTGAATGGATGGTGAGGATTTGAGGAGAGAAAATGATTAAATAACCCAAATGGCCAGCAAAGATCCCTGATTTAGGGAATGAAGGGGATGATGACATGTGTCACTCATCAAGGGTCCAGATTCGTCCATTACTATTCGCCTATTTTAATATTATTATTTTATTCCGAGTCTCGGTAAATCGCACTTACGTCCGTGACCATAACTTCGTCGTCGAATCTCCGATTTCGGCATGCCGTCTGTCGTTGGATTCGTATCGACGAGACCTACGTAACGGTCCTTGGCCCTCGTCCATCGGACCTCCCGGTTAAAAAGTCAACATTTGGCCCCTAACAAGCCAAATTACCAAAATGCCCCTCAACTTCTGAACACCATAACTTTCTCTACGAATGTCGGAATCGAACGTGCCACCTGTCTATGAACTCGTGACATCCCGAACTACGTCACGGTCATCGGTCAAAGTCCGTTTGACCGCCCGATCAAAAAGTCAACATTTTGCCCACGACCAGGGGCAAAATGGTCATTTTGCACAATTTGTCCGATTCCGCCCTACTAACCACCGTTCAACCCCACTAATCAAGATTAGTGACTAATCTAATCCCGGAATTCGGGACGGGTCGTTACATAGAAGGTATCAAAACCACTAAAACTGTGAGTGGAAAAAAATAAACAGTTTGGAAAACCATATCGAGAAAATAAATTTATACCCTCCAATTAAAAGTATGTATGCATAAAAAAACATGCAATCTCAAATGCTTTCTTAAATAAGTTATGTTTCTTTTCAAAACCAAAATACATGAAAACATCTGGACAAATAATCGAAAACATGACAAATCCTCATATCCATCATCAAACTCATCTTATATCACCATCAGTCACGTCATTCGTGCAACACGTGCAAATAAACTCCAGGACATCTCACGTCCGAGCACGTCGCGGTGAACAAATCTACGGCCGACATTCATATCGTTGTGAACAAATCAATGACCAATGTCATACATAAGCACTCCTGAGCCGAGCTTCCCACGGATGCTCGTCAACAAGCAGTGCACCATGACCTCTCCGAGGTGGGGAGGATAGAGCACATCCTGAAGGTGAGCAACATATCATAGGGACCGCTCCGGGGAAACACCTTCACAACCGGAGTCCCTCTCCGGAGAAACATATTCACAACTGGAGTCACATCAATCTCAAGAGGATGGTCTTAGTGAAAACAGTTGAAATACATTTTCATAAATAGTTGTATTCCAAATCAAGTCAATCGTTTCACGTTGGGTCTCAGCCCAAGACCAAATCTCATAAATAATTTCACTAGCATTTATTTCAAACATCTCAATAGAGCTTTTGCCCAAAGCATAGCTTTCACAAAGAAATTTCCATAAACCATCGTAAAATGCTGTCCAGAACTCATTTCACAAATCACAATCTTTCTTTCAAATTCACATGGGCTCACACTCTGAGTCAAACATCTTTCCAATAGTGTCACAAACCCGAAACATCATTTCATAAATCTCGAAATACATGCACAATATCATTTTCCACGAATAGGATCAACAATCATACTCAAATCATGATGTAATCATTGCATTTCAAACTATGATCATAAGACATTTAAAACATTCATGCATGCATCACATTTATAAAATAAGGTCCACTCATAAACAGTTCACACTGTGTGCTCAAAACCTGCGCTGTAAACCGATCTGCAGCTTCCAGAACACTTTGCCCTGTTAAAGTCACACTCGGGGGTCACTAACACTCCATACGAGTTCATAAGTAAACACCCCTAAACCTCGAAATAGTAAATGTGTCCTGAACATGCTTCTCGAAGAGAAAAAACTCCAAAACACCCATCAAACGATCTCCGATTGACCTGAAACCACCCCCATTGTATTTAGATCGTTGAAACCTTTCGAACAAGATCAAGTTGACCTCAAAATACGTGCCCACGCTCCCTCACGTACCAATCAAAGTTCAATCAATACTAACATCATTGCTGAACTCAGCCCTAGCTGACATCACAGCTGACATCATCCTGACACTTGACAATCTGACAGCTCCTGACAGCCCGCCAAGTGGCACTCCTTGACTGGTGCCACGTGTCACCCTCTGATATGTGCCACATCACATGATGACGTCATGCAGAGGTCATCACTACCACGTGTACTGCCACGTCACCTAACACGTCAGCTTGACAATCTGACACTCTCTGACACGTTTCCACGTGTTCTGACAATGCTAACATGATCTGACACCTTGCCACATGTCACCACCTGGCCTAAAAAGATGACGTGGACTACCATGTCATCATCTTCTTCCTCTAGCTGGGTCAACTCGCAGCTCTATAACAGGTTGTTTGACCCATTTTGTTGATCCGGTTCGTTCTCCCTCAAAACTCAACCAAAACTCACCATTTTTTTTTCCAATCTCATCGTCTCTTGTCCAGGAATAGAACTACGAACTTGAAATCAAGAAAACATACCTCATTTTCCCTAGCCAAGCTCGAACTTCTTCGTTCCACCTTTGAACCTCTCTCTAAGTCAGTCCAGCCGTCTATTCTTTCTTCTTTTAGGCCCTACGCACTCGCAACAACTCAAACAAAAAATCTCTAGCCTCAGACCACGGTTTCAGGGTATCAAAATAGAAACCCAAAAAGAAATCCGTAAGGGTTCTCAATTTTACCTGTTTTCTAGGTTTTTCGGCTAGCCACCGTGGCTCCTCACCTCTCCACCGTCTCTGTCAACCTCTCCTTCACACTCAGTCTCTCTCAACCAGCACCAGATGAAGATGAAGAAGATGGAAATTGAGGTGGGGGTGGGTTTTGGGTAGGTTTAGAAAAGGGAAGGGAGATGCATGAATGTGGGGTTATTGGCCAATGGGATGGGTGACACTTGTCACTCATCCATTGGTCCAGACAAGATCTTTTAGGCCCCATTATTATTAAACAACAATCCACTTTTTCCGTAAAATGTGCACCGTAAAATCCCATTAAACCTTTCTAGACCCGTAATTTTCCCGTACGAAGTCCAAATTTGAAGTGCCACATGTCTATGTGATCGTAATCCCTCGATCTACGTAATAGACCTCGATCCACTTGCAATTGACCTTCTAGGTCAAAAGTCATCATTTTTCCCTTTTAGGGGTAAAAATGTTATTTCGCCTAACTCTGATTAGTCTTGATAATCTTCAATTAATCCTTAATTAACCTCGATAATCACAAAAATTTAGGACATGTTATTACAATTTACCATTCTTAAAGAATTTCGTCAACAAAATTCACATTGACTCGTTTCCAAAACTATGAGAATCCAATCTTGTCTTTGATCCTGGAATCTCACGTGGTCACGTCCACGTCCAAAGTCCATCCACAGTACACATAAGAACCAAACGTCACTCGACGTCGACTAAAACCCAACGGTCAATGTAACGACCCGTCCCGAATATCGGGATTTAATAATATTTAATGGTGATTTACTAATCTGGGATTAGTTGGGCGATTTCGGACGAGTTGTGCGAAATGACCGTTTTGCCCCTGGAAGTGGGCAAAACGTTGACTTTTATTTCGGATGGTCATATGGACTTTGACCGATGACCGTGACGTAGTTCGGGACATCACGAGTTCATAGACAGGTGGCACGTTCGATTCCGACGTTCGTGGTGAAAGTTATGATGTGCGGAAGTTCAAGGGCATTTTCGTAATTTGGACGATATAAGGGGTAAATGTTGACTTTTCGATCGGGATGTCCGATGGTCGAGGGCCAAGGACCGTTACGTAGGTATCGTTGATACGAATCCAATGACAGGCGGCACGCATCAATCGGAGTCCGTATGATCGAGTTACGGGTCAGGATGCGTGAGGGGCATTTTGGTAATTTCCTGCACAAGGGCAGAAATGTAATTTCGCACGGGTCACTGTTTCATTGAACTGGCCGTGTGGTGGATGCCTTGTGCGATCGATCCCATGTTTGTTTATCAATTAAATGATGGAATTGGACCGGTTTGGGGTGGATTTGCACATGGGAATGAGTTGGCATCGATTGCACGACATGGGCACTGGGTTTTTCTATGATTTTCGGGTCAGTGCGGGAACCTTTACACAGTGGATTGAGGACGGTTTTGGACGCCTTTAACGGCTAAATTGAATTAAAAGAATGAAGAGTGTGTCGAGGGCAGTTCACTGAGATTGAGAGATGGAAAAATGGCGTGGAAATGGTGGAGGAATGCTCAAAAACCCGAAACTGGGTTCTGGGAAATTCAAATTCGAATTTCCAGTTTTAGGCCAGCCCAAGCCTAATTGATGGCGGATTAAGCTTTCTGGAACTTCAACGCGTCGAACCAGATCAAATGGGGCAAGCTTGGGAGCTCCTAGGGCCGTGAATGGACATGGTGGACGGCCGGGAAACTCGAGCTTGAGTTATGACGATTGAGGTATTGTCGAGTTCAATTAAACATGGTAATTGGTTCGTATTAGTCCTTATTAGCTTCCTGTGAAGTTAATTTGATAATGGTTGAGGATTGGAGGAGTTTTGGTGATCGACCCATTTTGGGTGATCACGGGTTGTTGACTTGATTAGGGAATGGTTGATGCTAATCATGGACACAGAACTGAAATTGAGGGATTGATGATTGTTGTAGGATCAATAACGGATTGAATTGATATCGAATTGAGGGTGATTGAACCGGATCCTATCGCGGGCTTTCCAACCCGTTTACCAGACAAACGGGTGAAGAAGGAACACTATAGCAGGCGCGTGGCTTTCACGCGCAGCCACTCACGGCGGCGCGTGACGGCGCGTGGACACGAATCTCGAGGTAAGGTCAACATGACTTTTGTCGTATACAATGTAACGAACATTTTGGGATTGGTTTCGTGTCGATCGGACACCGTCTTGATATTGTTCGGATGTCCGAAGGTTTTAAATCCAGTTTGAAAATACTAAAAAATTTGGGAAAATTACGGGACTTGAATAGGATGTTAATGATGAGGTTAGTGATCCTCTAATGTGTTTTGAACAGGATTGGGAGTCCCGGTGTTAGTGGTGTGGCCCGGGAAGGCCTATGGCACGCGTATCGAGGCGCTCGGTTAAACGGTCTGTGAGTGGACATTGGTTTTATAAATTCGATGCATGCATAACTGTTTCATGATTTTTATAATTGTGATTATATGATTTATGTTGGATATCAGTGAATTTATATGTTTTCACGCATTTCGAGGCGATTTACGTGTTTGCACGTGAATCGAGGTTTTCTGGATCTGCACTGATTTCTATAAATGTGGTTGGATATGATTTCATGAAACGGTTACGGATTTGTTAAAATGAATCGGGCCAGGGGCCCAGTTAATTTACGAATCGGGCCAGGGGTCCAGTTAACTTATGAATCGGGCCAAAGGCCCAGTTAACTTATGAATCGGGCCAGGAGCCCAGTTGACTTGTATATGTGATTTCGGGTCGGGGACCCTAAAATGGAATGGAATAAACTATTTCGGATTTGATTCAACTATTTGGACTTATAACGGTTTTATGGAAATTCGGGGCAGGGCCCTTATGATATTTTGGAAATGAATAATTGAATGTGTTCCATAAAACCATCTCGATATGAGGATATTTATATCCTGGTCTCCTCCAAGTGTCGGGGACACTGGAGAAGTCACGGTGCATTGCCTGCGAGGGCTCATTGTACGGAGCTACCGGACCGTATAGTGATCCAGGAGCAGGATTGCTGGACGTCATGGACGTCAGACATCGGGGATGTCAGAGATATGGACCCGGTGAGACCCCGGGCAGCACGCGTTGCTTAATACCGTGAGATATGACGTCTGGAACATCAAGCGTCTAGGACGCTAGGCATCGGGGATGCCGGAGATGGAAAAATGATAAATGAATATTACTGGATTGATGAAATAACTCTTGGATTTACTTTTGGAAATTGAAACTATGCTTTGGTTTCCGGGCTAAGGCCCTAATGGTTATTTCTAAATAAATATGGGATTATTGGTTTTTGGTGCATGCATATGATTTTACTGAGGGGCATAAATGTCTTATAAATGTTTTTAACAGACTTGTTTATTTTCTTCCACTCACAGCTTTTGTTTTTAATGCCCTTCAGGTTGATTCCGGATACGACTGCAGTAGAGACTTGAGCATCGCACACCTCCTCCATCGATCCTTACGCACTCTGGAAGCCCGTTTGGGCAATGGCAATCGGTTATCCCTTGTCTGACGCCTCTTGTCAGACGGGAGCACGTCACATTCCATGGTAATCCCGGGGGGATTGGGATGGGTCGTGTCTAGTGGTATCAGAGCAGGTTTTGCTCTTTTGTGCGCGAAGGACGAGGGTGTGATGTCTCTTTGGGCTGCAGTTCCGTTGTCAACCTGATAGATAGTTTTGGGTTTGTATGGTGAATTGGGTGTGTTTGGCCCGATATGCCGTGCATTGATGCGATTCAACCCAGGTGGGGTTGTATTCGATTAACTGGTAATGTGGGACCGTCGGTTCGGTCATGTGATGATGGATTGTTGTGCCACTGGGCACAGCTAGGTTCAGGGAACCCCATTGGAATAATGTTATGGAAGTACGAAACTCAGTTGAGTATTGGTTTAAGTTTTGGACCCTAGTAGTGTTGGCTAGTATACGGGGTGTTGGTGCATCGGAGTTAGCCGATGACCTTCGTGGTGGAATCCACGATGGAACCCACGTTGAATTGACGATTGGATTGGATTGGACGTCTATATGATGTTAGGACCGCGGGGTCGGTCAGGTTGTGGATTTTACTGCAAAAGGCAGTTGGGTTCGGTGGAACCCTAGGGTGTGATGTTGGAACCCTAATTTATAATTGATGGGCAGGAAAAGTGAACTTTAATTAAGGATTTGTGCTGCGACGCGCGGTTGGGGTCATGGATGACCATGTGGATGACTCTAGTGAGTCTAGTCTGGATTATGGGATTCGATCCACGGATGCGGTTATGAGATAAAATATGGAATCCCGTGTCGGATCGAATATTAGTGTGATGCGTGGATACGGATCTTGACAACGATGACTGTTGGTCGGCAGTTGTGTCGAGATGACTGGCTATCGAGGGTATTTTGTGTGGCTTTCACACTTGGGGATCAGGGGATGTTCAGGGAACGTCCATTATCCTGATGTGCCAATGGTCAAATTGGAGGTACCCATAGTCGTGGGGTACGAGTGGTGTACGGGATCGTCGTTCGGAATGAACGGAGATCCAGGGTAACAACTTTGCACACAGTGTGCTAGCATGGATGTTCGTGTGCTATGTATGGATGTTGGTATGGTGATGCCTTTATGCCAATACTAGTATGGATGCCTGTGTGCTGATACTAGTGTTGATGATGGTGCGTTGGTGCTGGTACTAGCGCTGGTGCTGGTACTAGCGCTGGTGCTGGTGTCAGTAATTATGTCGACGATGAGCCACCATTTGGGGTGTGACTCTGTCATGATGGACATGTGATTGGTATCTGCGACTCAGAGGTGGTTGAGTCTTGGACTGGATAGGTTCCAGTGGAGGTTGTGTCGTGTTGGGATAAGTCCTAACAGATATATGATGACAAGTGATGAATGGATCAAAAGGTATGATTGAAAATTTGGGGAATCTTGGGATGCTGCCCCCTAGGTCATGTGTATTGGTGGATTTGGGGAGTTGTTGTCAACTCCGAGATTGGTACGATGGTATACTTCTTATATCCCCAGAAAGTACAAGGAAATTATTGGAATTGGAAAAATCGAGGAAAACCATTCGTGGTATTGATGTGGGATTTTGTGATTGTGAATCATTTGGAACCCGAGGATTGAACCTGTTTAGGTTGAGATGTGAGACGGAGGCAGTTTGGTATGCACATCCAGGCAGAGTTGAGGAAATTTCCGTTCGGAATCGGGGTGTGTGCGTACATGAGTATTGGCGGACGTGAGGTCCGAGTGATGAATTGATTTTGGACACGTGGTGGTCCAAGTGAGGTATGGACGTGGGCAGTTCAGTGGTTGGACATGACATCTCATTTGGGAGCATGTCTGTTTCCAACATGGTTGGAACTCCCGATCCGGGGAGAGTTGTGATTGGGGGAAACGAGAGGAGTGCTCGTTTCCGCATCGGTGATTGGTATCCTGAAGTCATTGGTGCTGACTTCATATTTTCTGCCGTGGCAGATGATGATTGTTGCTACCAGTACGTTGAGCGTGTATTGGTTGGTGGACCCATGTTTGGCTTGGGGTCATTGGACACAAGCAGTTGTGTATGATTGTGGATTTGGTGGGAAATGCGAGGTCATCTTTCCACCAAGGGGAAATTTGGCGAAGGATTCAATTGAGGGTGTAAGACCCTACGATCAGCTTTCAGATGGATTGTTAGATATGTGAGCAGGTGTGGATCCTAGGTGGATCTTATTTGTGATGTTGTCGACTTTGGTCGATGTGAGGATCTAGGATCGTGATGTTACTTGTCGGGTGACGTAGCGATGGGTATGGATTGTGATCGTGATGATCCAAATTGGGTGGAGAGTTTATCACTCTTACCTTGATATGTGAGTCGTAAATGATGGGACTGAACTTCTTTTCGGAGCGGAGTCCATATGGTTGTTACTCGGTTGAGTAGGTTTCCGAAGTGGTCGGATTTTGTCAAACATTGACGTGTGAATATTGGGATTGGCTTCCCTATGAAGTCAATCGAGTGTTTTGTATAGGCAACCGATAGATTCGGTTACGTTACGTCTTGATGGATGTAAACGAGATTTTGGGTTTTGGAATCGAATTTCTGGGTGACGATTCAGGATTCGATTGCGAAGCTCGAAAATGGATTACTGGATTTGGGTGCGGAATGATTATTCCAATGCTAGCTTACGGAATAATGATTTCGGATTCGAATTTGGACATGGATTGATAATATGGTGTCTGGGTTCGGGTTCGGGATTTCTTACGAAATTGCGAATTCGGATTTGGAATTGGAACTAGATGACGGGTGGAGCACGTTTTGTCTCATGTTGGTTTGGGCAAATGTACTCCATTACTAGAACGTGTTTGGCTATGACCTGGGTGGCTATAGTCAGATTGATGGATTGAGGTACGTACAGGGTACGTTGTACGAGGATTGATACTGGTTAGGCTGAGTGGTGCCTAATGGCGGTACATGGAATGTACCAGTGGTGTGTAACTAATGTGTTGGTAATCGGCTTGGTTCTGATATCATTTGTTTGGCTGTATTGTGGACTGGACATTGGATACTGTGCGCTGGGCAGATTGATCTTTTCGGGTTCAGTGATTTTATGAGCAGGTGCTCTTAGCCATGGTTGGCTTGTGGAACCCTAGTATTGAGATGTGTGTTCACTGCTGGACTGGTATTCAATGTGTTCCAGTTACACCACTTGATTGGGTTAATTGACGGTATACGTACACTCAGGATGAGTGAATTGGTGGTTTGAGTTACCACGAGTAGCCTTGTGTGATTTTATCACACCGTGATTTCCCAGCGTTTTGGTTCGCTGAGGGAGTCGGCGATTATGGACATTGAGATTATTTTGTGTCGCAGGATTGGGCTTGCCCTGCGAATTGAGATCATGTGGTTGATCTTACGCTACATCGAGGGTGATGTAGTACGTGGTGTTGTCACTGACTGGCGGATGGTTGGGGCTTTACTAGGGTGGTAAAGCTTTGCGGCGACTGTTTGACTGATGGTGTCAACATGAACTGACAAATGAGATTTGGTGACTCCCAATGGGAGCAAATGTAAAGATTTATTGGCAATGGAGGGGAACCGTTTAGCTGAAGGAGTCAGCTAAATGGTTATGCGATTCTATCGCGGATCAGGTGATTATGTCCACTCGAGGTGGTCGAGTGTTGTTGTTGTAACGTATGACTGTGATGGGATGTCTGGGTACAGACGAGACTGGTGTTGTCCCAGTAAGTGGGTGTACAGGTGTACACATGATATGAGGTCGAATTGTTTTCCACAAAGGTGGTTGTGGAATAAGGTTATTGGTAATTTCGAGGACGAAATTCTTTAAGGAGGGAAGGTTGTAACGACCCGTCCCGAATATCGGGATTTAATAATATTTAATGGTGATTTACTAATCTGGGATTAGTTGGGCGATTTCGGACGAGTTGTGCGAAATGATCGTTTTGCCCTTGGGCGTGGGCAAAACGTTGACTTTTATTTCGGATGGTCATATGGACTTTGACCGATGACCGTGACGTAGTTCGGGACATCACGAGTTCATAGACAGGTGGCACGTTCGATTCCGACGTTCGTGGTGAAAGTTATGATGTGCGGAAGTTCAAGGGCGTTTTCGTAATTTGGACGATATAAGGGGTAAATGTTGACTTTTCGATCGGGATGTCCGATGGCCGAGGGCCAAGGACCGTTACGTAGGTATCGTTGATACGAATCCAATGACAGGCGGCACGCATCAATCGGAGTCCGTATGACCGAGTTACGGGTCAGGATGCGTGAGGGGCATTTTGGTAATTTTCTGCACAAGGGCAGAAATGTAATTTCACATGGGTCACTGTTTCATTGAACTGGCCGTGTGGTGGATGCCTTGTGCGATCGATCCCATGTTTGTTTATCAATTAAATGATGGAATTGGACCGGTTTGGGGTGGATTTGCACATGGGAATGAGTTGGCATCGATTGCACGACATGGGCACTGGGTTTTTCTATGATTTTCGGGTCAGTGCAGGAACCTTTACACAGTGGATTGAGGACGGTTTTGGACGCCTTTAACGGCTAAATTGAATTAAAAGAATGAAGAGTGTGTCGAGGGCAGTTCACTGAGATTGAGAGATGGAAAAATGGAGTGGAAATGGTGGAGGAATGCTCAAAAACCCGAAACTGGGTTCTGGGAAATTCAAATTCGAATTTCCAGTTTTAGGCCAGCCCAAGCCTAATTGATGGCGGATTAAGCTTTCTGGAACTTCAACGCGTCGAACCAGATCAAATGGGGCAAGCTTGGGAGCTCCTAGGGCCGTGAACGGACATGGTGGACGGCCGGGAAACTCGAGCTTGAGTTATGACGATTGAGGTATTGTCGAGTTCAATTAATCATGGTAATTGGTTCGTATTAGTCCTTATTAGCTTCCTGTGAAGTTAATTTGATAATGGTTGAGGATTGGAGGAGTTTTGGTGATCGACCCGTTTTGGGTGATCACGGGTTGTTGACTTGATTAGGGAATGGTTGATGCTAATCATGGACACAGAACTGAAATTGGGGGATTGATGATTGTTGTAGGATCAATAATGGATTGAATTGATATCGAATTGAGGGTGATTGAACCGGATCCTATCGCGGGCTTTCCAACCCGTTTACCAGACAAACGGGTGAAGAAGGAACACTGTAGCAGTCACTGTAGCAGGCGCGTGGCTTTCACGCGCAGCCACTCACGGCGGCGCGTGACGGCGCGTGGACACGAATCTCGAGGTAAGGTCAACATGAATTTTGTCCTATACAATGTAACGAACATTTTGGGATTGGTTTCGTGTCGATCGGACACCGTCTCGATATTGTTCGGGATGTCCGAAGGTTTTAAATCCAGTTTGAAAATACTAAAAAATTCGGGAAAATTACGGGACTAGAATAGGATGTTAATGATGAGGTTAGTGATCCTCTAATGTGTTTTGAACAGGATTGGGAGTCCCGGTGTTAGTGGTGTGGCCCGGGAAGGCCTATGGCACGCGTATCGAGGCGCTCGGTTAAACGGTCTGTGAGTGGACATTGGTTTTATAAATTCGATGCATGCATAACTGTTTCATGATTTTTATAATTGTGATTATATGATTTATGTTGGATATCAGTGAATTTATATGTTTTCACGCATTTCGAGGCGATTTACGTGTTTGCACGTGAATCGAGGTTTTCTGGATCTGCACTGATTTCCATAAATGTGGTTGGATATGATTTCATGAAACGGTTACGGATTTGTTAAAATGAATCGGGCCAGGGGCCCAGTTAATTTACGAATCGGGCCAGGGGTCCAGTTAACTTATGAATCGGGCCAAAGGCCCAGTTAACTTATGAATCGGGCCAGGAGCCTAGTTGACTTGTATATGTGATTTCGGGTCGGGGACCCTAAAATGGAATGGAATAAACTATTTCGGATTTGATTCAACTATTTGGACTTATAACGGTTTTATGGAAATTCGGGGCAGGGCCCTTATGATATTTTGGAAATGAATAATTGAATGTGTTCCATAAAACCATCTAGATATGAGGATATTTATATCCTGGTCTCCTCCAAGTGTCGGGGACACTGGAGAAGTCACGGTGCATTGCCTGTGAGGGCTCATTGTACGGAGCTACCGGACCGTATAGTGGTCCAGGAGCAGGATTGCTGGACGTCATGGACGTCAGACGTCGGGGATGTCAGAGATATGGACCCGGTGAGACCCCGGGCAGCACGCGTTGCTTAATACCGTGAGATATGACGTCTGGAACATCAAGCGTCTAGGACGCTAGGCATCGGGGATGCCGGAGATGGAAAAATGATAAATGAATATTACTGGATTGATGAAATAACTCTTGGATTTACTTTTGGAAATTGAAACTATGCTTTGGTTTCCGGGCTAAGGCCCTAATGGTTATTTCTAAATAAATATGGGATTATTGGTTTTTGGTGCATGCATATGATTTTACTGAGGGGCATAAATGTCTTATAAATGTTTTTAACAGACTTGTTTATTTTCGTCCACTCACAGCTTTTGTTTTTAATGCCCTTCAGGTTGATTCCGGATACGACTGCAGTAGAGACTTGAGCATCGCACACCTCCTCCATCGATCCTTACGCACTCTGGAAGCCCGTTTGGGCAATGGCAATCGGTTATCCCTTGTCTGACGCCTCTTGTCAGACGGGAGCACATCACATTCCATGGTAATCCCGGGGGGATTGGGATGGGTCGTGTCAGTCAATGCTAAATCTATGCCCATCCTCAGCGACCACATCTAACAACCGAGTGATCCAACTGTCACTGGAATTCCAAAAGTCAAATTTCAAGTCACGCTCGAGACATCGACACCCGTCGATCTCACCTGTCACCCATGCAGGTGTACTCAGAACCAAGTTTGACATCTTTGCTACCACTGAGCAATCAGAAGTCCTCTATCACTAGACGGTCTCCCACCGTTAATCATAACTACGCCGAACTGTCGTGTCAAGTCGGTAACGCCATCGACTCTACTCTTTCCATTCATGTTTCTTATCCACATCTAGCTCGCACCAAAGTCCTCTTTCGTATCACGCAGTGACTAACGTTTTGATCCTGACTCCTCTCGATTCTTGAACTGGCATCTAACTAATCCTGAATGTATCTGGACCTCATCAAATACTTGCTATGGCGAGATAATCACCACTCAGTTTCACAAGGGTTCCCCTGGCCCACAACCATGGCCTGGAGCTCCAAGCTCACCAAATAACTAAACCTTCTAAAAGTTCATCGCTTCTAGAGCACAGTACCCAGCATCTGGTCCAAGTGTCTCAAAGAAAAGTCAACATTAGATCCAATCTGATTATCATATGGCTACCATGCCAATCATGGGCCAACACTGAAATCTGTCTATCCGATCTCCGCTCTGGGGAGATCATATACCAATACACAAGGTCCTTTCTGAGTTCTCGTGGTCACCTGACCAACTCCAGAGACAATCCAACCAGTTCACTAACCAATCCAATTTCTTGGTTAACTCCAATGGTCAACCGACTTACGTCTACCAAGACGTACCAATCCTACCTGAAAAGTCCTTTTCGGTTACCTACCTCGACCCTCATCTTGATAATGAGAAGGGCCTGAAGCTGTGTTGTAACATCTAATCCAGCCATAAAGGTCTCACCTGGATAGTCCATTATCACTCCAAGGTAGATGAACCATACGCAAGAGATAACAACCTTGCAAATAGCCTACTCAAGGTATCTGCTACTATATTCACTCTTCCCGAATGATGCTCAAATGTACCATTATTGTCAGTCAAACATCCCTAGACTTCTCCTCTACCTCCAGTTCAACTCAAGACATCTCATATGTCTAGCTGCAAAAGCAAAACCTTCATGTGTAGCATAAGTACACAATCTGAACCTGCGTATCGATGCATCACTGTCATTTCCAAAACCTTCACTATCATCCAAGATAGTCAAACTAGAGTAGTGATCAATCTTCTGTTCACTCAATAGTAGGATCCAAAATTTATATAGGGAATCAAACATCCAGGGTCCATGTTTCCTGAAATCCATTTTCATCTCAACAAGTATGAATCCTTGGTATACCATAATAATATCATCATTAATACTCTATTGTCAACTCGCGATAGCCAACTATCACCAGAACACTAATCGTCAGCCATCTTGGGGAATTTCATTCTTGAAGTCAATTTGGGACTCACATATCCGAGCATACAATACATGCATCCAAAGCATGTCCTTCAACCGAATTCTTGACTTCGAGTCAAGTCAAAACCATTTTTAACAGGGTATCTATTCTAAATCCTCAAGTCTATCGGTGGACTACAAAATGGATTGAGTACCCGGAAGAAACTCAATCGTAACTCAACCTCCCTTTGAGGTAGCAACCTCGGTAAATCCTACGATGAACATCACCAGAAATTTTGACACAACCGACATCTTCCTTAAGCTTACTGAGCCATCTGGGGAGTTCACAACACGTGTCCTATATCTCAAACAACCATTCTATAGTAACTTCCTGGCTTCCAAGAAGTAACTCACTCAGAACATCAACCACGTTTCCAATGGGGGATAGATCGCAGGAAGTATCCTCTGGCCCCACCAAAAGAAAAATCAACCATAGCTAGTTAGGACTACCAAAAACAATGGTTCCTCAAATACTCATTAAAGGTGTAACGGGTAATCCACCAATCCATCCCTAAGATCACATCCAAATCATAAATCTCTAGGGAAATCCAATTCGTCCTTTGTCACACCTTCTACGAAAATCCAATAGGTGATTCCATCACCGCACTAGTTGGGGTACTGGCTTGCATGTCCCAACCCAATGGGAAGCTGATCCCAAGAAAAAAGTGTGTGAGTCCAAACTCCATCAACACTTATGAGTTCCGCCCAAAGATAGCTAGGGTACCTATCACCAATTCAGGCATACCCCGTGGCTCCAATAAATCAACTGAACTAGGAGCATATTGAAATCTTAACTGAGCCACTCGGGATCCTCTTTATCTCGCTCATCGACCACTGTAATCGTACGATTGCCACTCAAAGACTCGAAACTAGAAGCTTTCCTCTTCCAAGCTCCCTGGAAATTACATCCTCTATACACACTCAACGTTAACCGGAACCATCTGATCGCTGTTGGAATTCCATTAAACTCATCTCCAACTGAGATGCCACACTGTCACCCGTGTCTCACTCCCAAGACTCGACACAAACCGACGAAGCCTTACTTCCTCAATCGAGTGCGATGACGAATCTAAACCAAACTGCTCTGCTCATACCGAGCAATCGTCATGTCCTCTTATTCTAGACGCATGAACCTCACCTCTTGGAAACCTGATACAACTGAGGTGGAAAGATCGGTAATCTCATCCAACGCATGGATAGCAATGTCTGCCACCAAGCCTGTGCAGACCAAACCAAGAAACACTATACTATATATACCAAATGCTCAAGACTAGCAGAACCATGCCTTCTTGGGCGTAACCCAACGTCCGTACAATCCACTACAAGCGTATGATCCACTGATCGGCCACCTCGTGACCCGATCCATATGTACAAATTTCGAGTACTATCATTCCATCATTCTTGATCCAAGGTCGTCTACACCCTTGCTACTAGGAACATCACATCCAAACTGGTCAACCATCAGTCACAACTCCGAACAATCACCATATTAGGATCCAATCAACCAGAAACTCCACGACTCCAAGACGCTGCGTTCACACGAAAATCGATCCTACTTGGAACTTGAACCCCTAAAACTCGGCATCTAATACCTAATCAAACTGATAGGTTGGTTCTTCCCATTAAAATTTCCTATCCTTAACCTCACTATCAGGTTGATGGCGGGGCTGTTTTCGAGGGATGACCAAGCTGACAATGCGCAACACCAAAAAAAGCAGCTCAATGCTCTGATACCAAGCTGACAGGTCCTATCCCTAATCCCCTTAGATTATCTTGGGATGACCTGCTCCCGTCTGAAACCACGTGTCAGACAAGGGATAACATCGTGACCCAAACAGGGTTTCCAGACTACGCCTCTTCATGAGATACCTCGGTCCCTACTGCAGCACGCATTCGTGATCAACCTTAAGGGTATCAAAACTATTAAAACTGTGAGTGGACAAAAATAAACAGTTTGGAAAACCATATCGATAAAATACATTTATACCCTCTAATTAAAAGAATTCATGCATCAGAAAACATGTAAACTCAAATGCTTTCTTAAATAAGTTATGTTTTTTTAAAACCAAAATACGTGAAAACATCTGGACACTAAAAAATAATAAAAAACATGACGAATCCTCGTATCCATCATCAATCTCATCATCAGTCACGTCAACCGTACAACGCATGAAAATAAGCTCAAGGACAGCTCACATCCGAACACGTTGCTGCGAAAAAATCTATTGCCGACGTTCATATCATCGGGAACATAAACAACAACCGATGTCATACATAAGAACTCCTGAGCCGAGCCTCCCATGGCTGATCGTCAACAAGCAGTGCATCGTGACCTGTCCATAGGGTCTTAGGGACACAACGCATCCCGAAGGCGGGCAACATATCATAGGGACCACTCCAGGGAAACATATTTACAACCAGAGTCCCTCTCCGGGGAAACACATTCACAATCGGAGTCATACCAATCTTAAGAGGATGGTCTCAGTGAAAACAGTTGAAATACATTTGCATAAACAGTTGTATTTCAAATCAAATCAATCGTTTCACGTAGGGTTTTAGCCCAAAACAAAATCTCATAAATCATTTCACTAGCATTTATTTTAAACATCTTAATAGGGCCTTTGCCTAAAGCATAGCTTTCACAAAGCAGTTTCCATAAAACCATCGTAAAACACTATCTAGAACTCATTTCACGAATCACAATATTTCTTTCAAATTCACATGGACTCACACTCTGAGTCAAACATCTTTCCAATAGGGTCAAAAACCCAAAACATCATTTCATAAATCTTGAAATACGTGCACAATAACATTTTCTAGGAAAACGATTAACAATCATACTCAAATAACTATGTAATCATTGCATTTCAAACCATGATCATAAGACATTTGAAACATTTATGCATGCATCACATTTATAAAATAAGGTCCACTCAGAAACAGTCCATGCTATGCGCTCAAAACCAGCGCTGTAACCCGATCTGCAGCTTCTAGAACACTTTTCCCTAACAAAGTCACACTCGGGGGTCACTAACACTCTATACGAGTTCATACGTAAGCACCCCATAAACCTCGAAATAATAAACGTGTCCTGAACACGCTTCCCGAAGAGAAAAATCTCCAAAACACCCATCAAACAATCTTTGATCGACCTAAAACCACCACTATTGGATTCAGGTCGTCAAAACCTTTCGAACAAGATTGATTTTACCTTGAAATTTGTGCCCACATGCCCTCACGCGTCGGCCAAAGTTCAGTTAACGCTGGTCAACGTTGACGGCACCTGCTGACATTAGCTATTGACATCGCTGCTAGCGTCACTGCTGACGTCATCCTGACACCTAACAATCTGGTAGCTCCTAACAGCCTGCCACATGGCACTTCCTAACCAGTGCCACGTGCCACCCTCTGACACATGCCACATCACATGATGACGTCATGGTCACTTCATTCTTACCACATAAGCCTGACAATCTGACACTCTCTGACACGTTGCCATGTGGCACCACCCGATTAGTCCACGTGGTCTAACAATGCTGACGTGGACTTGCCACGTCGACGATAACGAGACCTAACACCTTGCCACGTGTCACCACCTGGTTGGCCACGTAGCTTGACAAGATGATGTGGACTGCCACATCATCATCATCTTCCTTTAGCCGAGTCACCCAGTGGCTCTGTAACGGGTTGTTCTACCCATTTTGCTGATTCAGTCTGTTCTCCCTCAAAACTCAACCAAAACTCACCATTTTTTTCCACTCTCATCATCTCTTACCCAGAAATAGAACTACGAGCTTGAAATCGAGAAAACATACATCATTGGCCCTAACCAAGCTCGAACTCCTTCGTTTCACCTTCGAACCTCTCCCTGAGTCATTCCAGCCGTCAATTCTTTCTTTTTTTAGGCCCTACGCACTCGCAACAACTGAAAAAAAAAATCTCTGGCCTCAGAACACGGTTTCAGGGTCTCAAAATACAAACCCAAAAAAAATCCATAAGGGTTCTCGGTTTTACCTATTTTCTGGGTTTTCTAGCCAGCCATTGTGGTTCTTCGCCTCTTCGTCGTCTCCGTCAGCCTCTCCTTCACTCTCAGTCTCTCTCAACCAGCACCAGATGAATAAGAAGAATAAGATGGAAATTGAGGTGGGGGTAGGTTTAGCAAAAGGAAAATAGATGCATGAATGTGGGGTTATAGGCCAATGGGATGGGTGACACTTGTCACTCATCCGTTGGTCTAGACCAGATCTTTTGGGCCCCACTACAAACAAACAACAATCCACTTTTCTCGTAAAACGTGCACCGTAAAATTCCATTAAACTTTTCTAGACCTATAACTTTCCCGTACGGCGTCCAAATTCGACATGTCACCTATCTACGTGATCGTAATCCCTCGATCTACGTAATGGACCTCGATCCACATGCAATTGATCTTTCGAGTTAAAAGTTAACATTTTTCCCTTTTAGGGGAAAAATCGTCATTTCACTTCGACTAATCCCGATTAGTCCTAATAATCCTCAATTAATCCTTAATTAACCTTGATAATCACAAAAATTCAGGGCAGGTTGTTACATCATCAACTAGATGAACATCCATTGGAATCATACCGAAGGTTAGAAGAGAGGTAGGAACTATGTAATGATGTCTACGAGTGCGAATGTGAAAATTCAAAGACTGGTTTGGGGCAACTAGGAAGATAAGGTATTAGGTAGGCTTCAAAACAAGATGTAGAAACTAGTCAGGATGAAGTCGAGTGGTTGAGAAGTCTTCAAGATCGAACTTGGAATGCAAGTCGGAATGAAGGGAAACTTTGTGTTCTTGGAGTAAGAACTAAGAAGGATTAAGAGGAGAACTAAATCTTGATCCTAAATCGGAAGAAATATATTTTGCCAAGAAAGCGAGGTTTTGAGCAACAATTTTTTTTTTGAGGATTTGCAGTTGTTGAAACTGATTGAGTTTGATCAATTTGTTTGTTTGATTGAGTTTTTTATTGTTCTTTGGGAAGAAGACTTCTTCGCCTTTTATAGGTAACATGAAGGTGAGGATGGTCGACACGTGCATCCACGTGTGCTCTTCCTTTAGGACGACTTTGTCGCACCTCCTCTTTGACGGCTTCGGCACTATGTTAACGTGATTGCATCAATCGTGATCACAGTTCCCCATGATCTATCAAGTTTATGCTATTTGGGCTTTGGGCTTTAGTCAGATTGGATCTTTAATTTGGTAAATCTCCACTCTAACCCGTAGTGGATTTTTTCGGGTGCAGACAGATGCCTAGATTATAAAAACAAAAAAAAAAAGCTTTGATTTATAATCACAAAGCCAAAATCATAAGAATTATAAATAAAAAAAATCATTCAAACACCTAAATTTCAGTATGATGATTGGGTTGAAATGCTCTTGCATCGGCACCGGCACTCTTACATCTAATTGATGATTGGGTCGAGATGCTCTAACAGCTCCTTCATCTTGTCTTCGAACTCATCCGCATCTGCGAGTTGAATGACTTTAGATGAGTAGGATATTGGTAGGAGTAGGTGTTTTAATATATTTTTTGTAATTAAATTTTTTTATATTTTTAGTAAGTTTTTTTTTTTAAAAGGAAAGTAACATAATTTTTTTTAAAAAAAAAATTATAGAATAAAAGATAATTATTTTTGTCACGTGGCATCTATTTGGCATTAATTTAAATCAAACAATATGTCTCATTTTGTTCTCGCCAGTATTTAACAAAAATTCAACGAAATAGTTAACAGAAAAGTCATGTTGTCACGTTTTGAATAGTATAGGAAATATTTGCGACAGTTGAAAGATTGGGTATGAAAATTCATAAGATAGTAAAAAATAATTTGCCCCATAAATAATTATAGTTCAAAACAAACAAAAAAAGAATGGCAATAATATAAGAATTTTATGGGCAAACAAACATCTATATATAGTATAATTTCCAATAAGCAAGTGTAGTATTGTCTATTCTCGGTATCAAAGTGATGCAAAATGAGAATCAGTGCACTTATACTTCATTACTTATTTAGTAGCAAGTGTTATAATGACGTGCTAATAGAGAAATAGAATGTAATAAGCAAAAGAAAAAGAACAAATTTCATTATTTTCACGATATTGAGTGCAATTTTCATATATACATAAAGGTAGAGATTGTTGCGGAAAAAAATTCGCAGAAGTTGAGATCCTTCTAACCTCCATAGTCATGTTTGGTGAGCATGACTGAGGTAAATTAGATAACTAAACAATATTTAATATATTTTAAATGTTAAAATATATTTTGGCATTGTAGGAGGATTCAGAAGGATTATATGTATATAGGAAGAAACTTTACTTTTATAATCCTATTATTTTAAAGAGATTGAATTTCATAAGCTTTCCTCTATGTCTACAACTCCAATCCTTTTAGAATGGAAATACATCCACATTTATGTTCACCATACATTAAACCAGGCCCTAAATGTGGTTTCATCACCTGATGCCACACAAGACTCCTAGGAAAGTTATAGTGGGAGCCTCAGCATGGAATTCAACCCCATTCGAGATATTATGTGCTTTGGGATTGAAGCGAAATTTGAAAGTTTGAGAGAGATGGAAGTGTGATTGTGGACACAAACAGAGATTGAAGATTGCGGATAGCACAAGCAATAGAATATTAGCATGGTATACCATTTGTCTTAAAGCTTATGGAATTGCCTTTCAATATTAGCATGGCATGCCATTTGTCTTAATGCTCATGGAATTGCCTTTCATTTTTTGAACTGAGAGCTTATGTACATGTGTTTTTTTTTTTAAATAGCAATACTCCAACATCATTCTACTCTTACTTACTCCATCCCGTTTGATAAAAATAAAAATGAAATAAAAAAGAGATAGTCCAATCGAAGCTCATATTATATAACTACTCTTCATAATATATAAAATATTAATAGATTCTAAAAAAAAAATAACCAGGCACACGAAATTGACTATGTAACACATTCAATTAGATATTTGAAAAAATGCGATTCTGGTAAAATGTGCATTAGAATGTTTGATAAAAGAGAACGAACATATGAATGCAAGCAGTGCTGAATGATGAACTAGGATAAAAAGAGTAAACAGAAAGCCAGTTACATTATTTTTGGGATAAATTTAATTTCCCTCCTCGGTTACAGTTACTTTTTTTTTTGTTTCTTTCATTCATTTTCATGACTTTAATGACCAAATGTTAATTCGATCAGCCTTGTTCTTTCCCTCAAATCCACCCAAAAACACCATAACTGTCTCTGCATGGAG